>CM065590.1:461245788-462445788 GCA_033119425.1 Bufotes viridis
TTCTACATATTTGTGCAGGGCTGGTACAGCCTTTTCCGCAAATAAATGATGGGACTCTCTACCTCGGCTCAGCACAAGCCATCATTTCTCTGAAAGGTGCAGAGTCCACCACTTGGAAAGGGAGGGACTGCAGTACCAGCAACTTGGCCGGGAGCACGCTCAGCTTCTGAGCCATAGGATGACCACACGCGTATTGCTATCTCTTGGCAATCACTTCGGTGATCGACTGCTGAGGAAATTAGTGACGAGTAGTAGGTGGACGAGGAGCAGGAGCAGGACCAGCAGATGAGGGGAAGGACAGACAGCTCCCTTCGGCTAAAGTGATGAAGCCTTGACTGCCGGAAATCAGCTGCGTGCCCCTGGGTCCACAGATTCGGCAAATGGCCATGTTCATTACCTCTGGGGGCTTAACAAACACCACTTTCCTCATCACAAGAGCTGCTGACTGTCCTCTAGTAGCTCGTCCTCGCTATATAGTAGAACAGAGCCCACAGCATATAATACTTGTCTTGCTGAGGGAACAGAAAAGGACAGAGGCAGGATGAGGACAGGTGAAGGCACAGGGCCTTCCCACGGGCCATGCCAACTAAGGGTTGTGTCTGACGAACCCACTGACTCTTGGCTGGGGGTGTCTGATGTCACTTGGGACAAAGTGGATGACTGAGTCAACCATCCAGGCACCGCTGGGTTTCTGTCAAGACACGACCGTTAGATGACACTGGGATCTCGAAGTGACCCCTGCTGCCACGCCCCCTTACTCTGCTGCGACTTGTGCCTGCGCCAAAAACATTTAGGACTCTGTCTTTCCCCTGTGCAGGGTCTGTCCCTTCTCTGTCTGACATGCTGTTAGATCAAATAAAAAAATAAAAAAGAAATTAATACACCCGAAAAAAGGCTGTCATTTTGTCACTTCACCGCACAAAAAAGGCTTTAAAACATATAACTGCACAGCTGAACGGCAAATAAGACTTTTTCCACTAATACACCCCAAAAAAGGCTGTAATTTTATTACTTCACAGCACAACGGCTAATAAGACTTTTTTTTCCCACTAATACACCCCCAAAAAGACTGTCAATCTGTCACTTTACCGCACAAGGCTTTAGAACATATAACTGCACCCCTGAACAGCAAATAAGCCCTTTTTTCCACTAATACACCCCAAAAATGCTTTAGAACATGCTCCTATTACCCAGGCTGTAACCTCCCCTACGGAACCCTGTTCTTTTATGGTGTGGAATAATTCCTCCCTATCCATTCCCTAGACTTCTAATGATCTTTCCCTGAACTTCTTTTCAGCCCAAAAAAAGTTTTAACCTCTTTTCTACCACTTTCCCTAGAGCCTGCTAATTAGGGATGAGCGAATTTCATATTTTGAAGTTCACGTGCGGGTTCGTGTTGTGGTATTTACTGAATTGCATTATAGATTCAGTTACCATGGACCATAACACAATTCCATGATGGAATGCATAACGGAATGCCTTTAGAGGCATTCCGTTATTCACTCCGTCATAATAGAAGTCTATGGCCTGCATAATGGATCCGTCTGGTTTACGTTATGCAGGAGAGGACTCCAGCATAACATAAACCGAATGGATCCGTTATGCATACCATAGACTTCTATTATGACGGAATAAATAAAGGCCTTCCATTATGCATTCCATAATGGAATTGTGTTATGGTCTGTGGTAACGGAATTCATAATGCAATTCAGTAAATACCAGAACATGAACCCGCACATGAACTTCAAAATATGAAATTCACTTATCCCTACTGCTAATGTCTCTCCCTGCACTAAGTACACTGGAAAATGGCTGAATCCAACATGGCTGAGGCTATTTATAGGGCTGTAACATCACAGGATCTGGCTGGCTGCTAATTGGCTGCATGCATGGCATTGTGGCGATTTGATACCACAAAGCGTCAGGAAATTCAGATTCGGTGCAAATTGTATTTTTCCTGAAATTTAGATCGAATTCCACTTCGTCAACTTCGATTCACTCATCTCTAATTGTATATGAAAGAAACCTAGGTGAAATATAGTGATGGCAAGGCAGCTTGACGAAGGCTCCATAGAGATGAGCTGAAACATTGCATTGGGTTCAATAAAAATCCACTTTTTTTCACTGAAAACCGGAGTGCTGCATTGCCATCTATTTTTCTCTGTTGAGTTTGGATTTGTTTTGTCCGGAATTCTGCAAGGATTTTTGCACCTGGCATCATTGGAGTGCTGCTATAATTTATTTGGGTATATATCTAATAGATAAAGCTGAGTGTATGTGTGTATGCATGTGTGTATGTCCGCTAAATGAATCTGCACCGTCGCATTTACAATCACGAAATTTGGCACACAGGTACATCAGGTGTCCAGGAAGCTTTTAGACCAGGTCTCAGCTCTCTGGGACATACCGTTTCTGAGATATTCCCAAAAAATGCATTAGCCAATAGAAGCCTGGTCACATGACCCTTATCAGCCAATAGAAGCTCACTGGCAGTTCGTCTCCACACACACAGTTTTACTCCATGTAACCATAACAACCCAGCCATGTTTCTTCACTGCTCTAGATGAGCTTTAAAGGAAACCTATCACCAGGATCGCTATTGAAGTAAAGCCATGGCCTAATAGCACTTAGTACCTTATTTCCTGAGGTTTCTATAACAACTCTGTGGATAACACTGTTAAGGGAGCAGAGTGCTGTGGAGGTCACAGTTCAGGGGGCAGATAGGGTGGCCATTCAAGTCACCTTTAAACCCCACCCCCAGGTCCTGCCCTTTAAACCACACCCCAATCTGGTTAGGCCATGCCCCCTCCCACTCCTCAGTTGACAGGGATTAAAAAAATGAAGTTAAAAAAATACTTCTGTCAGCTGCAGGGGTGGGAAGGACGGTGACTTTCTCTCTGCAGCTCACATTCAGAAAGCACTACTGCTGTCTTAAAGTGAGCTGTTCAAAAGGAGACACGCCCAATCCAGTTAGGCCATGCCCCTCCCACTCCTCAGCCAACATGGATTAAAAACATAAAGTAAAAAATCTAATTATAGGTCCTGCTAAGCCACACACTTGTCCCGGTTAGGCCACTCCCCATCTCCCTCTGCAGCCAATGGGGATTGCCAAAATGAAGTTGAAAATCAACTTCTGTCAGCTGCAGAGGTGGGAGCGATGGTGACTTTCTCTCTGCAGCTCACTCTCAGACAGGACAGTGCTTCTGTCTTAGGGTGAGCTGTTTACAAGGCCATGCCCCTATAGGGCTGGGCCCACGCCCATTCCCACTCTTCAGCCAACAGGGATTGAAAAAATGAAGTTAAAAATCAACTTCTAGGTCCCGCCAAGTCACACCCCTGACCCTGTTAGGCCACTCCCCCTCTCCTCTGCAGCCGACGAAAGTCAAAAATCAACTGTCAGCTGCAGGGGTGGGAGTGAGGGTGACTTTCACCTTGCAGCTCACGCTCAGACAGCACTGTGCTGCTGTCTGAGAGTGAGCTTTTCAACAGGACATCCCTGTGACCATCCAGTTCCTGAGCGAGACGGAGGACATGAAGTTTGAAAGCCGGACTGTCCGGCCTAAAACTGGACCTCTGGCCACCCTAGGGCCAGGCTGCTGTGGAGGTGACAGTTAAGGGAATGGTCCACTATGGAGGTCAGTGTTAAAGGGCAGATTGCTGTAAAGGCCACTGTTAGGGGGGAGGGCCCCTGTGGAGGTCACTGTCAAGTGGGTGGTGTGCTGTGAAACTCACTGTTAAAGGGGAAGGCTGCTGTAGGGGTGGGCTGCTGTGGAGGTCCCATTTTAAGGGACGGGGCACTGTGGGGGGTCAGTATTAAATGGTGGGGGGCTGTGGAGGTCACTGTAAAGGGGCCACTGTTATAGTGGATACGGTCTATATATTTTAACGACACACACAAACATTAAATATAATAGATTAAATAGATTAAATATACCCGGGCGAAGCCAGGTCCTTCAGCTAGTATATATATATATATATATATATATATATATATATATACACACACATATACAGAGAGAGAGAGACAGAGAGAAAGCAAGGAGCCAAGTATGCTACCAGGTTTCTGGCCAATATAGATGCACAAGAAGTGTTAATTTTCATATATTCTTCACAGAAACCCGTTAACTAGCTTACAATCCTTATCGTGTGTACAAGGCACTCTCCATAAGGAGAAATAGTATCCCAACCAAGACTTGACAGGAAACCAAGCAAATGTTTTTTCTTCGCTCTGCTGAAGAATAGTTACGGAGAAGGAGTTCTCAGCTCTTCTTACCAGAGTCTTTTTAAGAGAAGCATTATGGGGGGAGCATAGCAATAAGTATGTGAAATATTGCAGTAACATCCCTATCCTCCAGTCACAGCAGAGTAATAAGATCATGAACAGAGAACTTTTAGCCATCCACAAGGCATGTGAGGAATGATTACTTGCCTCAAGTGAGTTAAAATCCTCCAACTTTGATCACAAGAATTTTATGTATAAAGAGTCACTCTAGTATATTAGTCCTGCAAGACATACCAGACATTGTTTTTTTTACTACAGCTAATCAATCTAACTTTTAACTAATCTAAAAACATCAAAGCTGATGTCCTTTATCTCACATTCCAGAAAGTACAGGAAAATACGATCGAGGAAGCATCCATTCTTCATCAAGGTACAGCTGAAGAATTCTTTGATCTAGCGGTTTCTAACACCACTGCAGACAGTTTCTACTGGATTCCATGTGGTTAGTTTAGGTTCAGTTAAATTGGGCATCTCACCTTTCTGTCACTTTCAATAGTTAAGTTCTCAAAAGAAATTTCCATTCTGTGCATTTATAGGCAGCTTCCTAAATAAAATAAAAATCTGAGGTAGATGCAGCTGAAGCAAACCAATTTGCAGAACATATCAGATATTGAATTAATTTAGATATTCCTGAAATCTTTCAAACAGCTACAGCTCAGAAGAAAGTTCTTGTATACCAGCCCATGTTGTATATGCTGAAAAGCTGCCATGTCCTGGAGGAGAAGCCTTTACTAAGAGGGGCAGGATAAAGTAGTACAATTTCCCAAGTACATTTCAGCATCATTGTATAGGGCATTCCTGGCCATCAATTTGAGCTATGGACATACAGTAGTACACACATTATACACTACTTTCCTGTCCAAATAAAACTGCTACTCCTACGGTGCCTATTTCTTATATACTTCTGTATTAGACCCTTAACCCTTGATTTTAATTTCGGACTGACCTTCTTTAGACTAACCTCTACCTCATGTTTGGTATGTTGCACGACTGACAGCGGTAGAAGTTTTTTTAGACAATTTATACCTGTGTGATCATTTTGTGCCTTACAGTCTAACTGTTGTAGGACTACGACCATCTAAGAACCATTAGCTTCAATAAATCTAAATTTGCTCTAGTACTTTTCTTTAAGAATGATTACCTGTTATTTGATATGGAGTAAGCCATATAAAAATCAGCCTCACATCTCGGACATGGGGCCATAATCTAGGGGAAATGGTGGCCCTACAGGTTGTAAGCTGTTTATAGTTAACCATAGCTTATAGTCACATCGTTTCTGATCTTTCAGTCAAGTAGAAATTAATCTTTCATTATTAAGGAAATAATTTCATTAGCTATAGTTAATAATAATATAAAATCTTCAATAGAAAATAGACATTAAATTACAATCAGTACTTCATAAAGACAACCACCTACACTAAATGCAAGACTTAAGGGGGTTTTCCAACCGGTAGAAATTAATGACATATCCTCAGGATTAGAGATTCAATCACAAAAATGAATCTTCCAAATGAATTCAAGGTTTTGACAATTCGATTAAGAAAGACAAATCGCGCATAATGGTGGTCACCGTTTTACACTTAAGATTCAGTATACTAGTGAGGGTGATGGCAGAAAGGAAGAAGATAGGGCCCTTGACGGCAGACTTGACAACAAAGCTTTGCAGTCATCCTGACAGGCAATCAGAGGGGAGGATATTGGCTGGTCTATCAGGCTGTATGTTAGCTCTGACGGACAGATGTCATTGTGAGCTAGGACACAGTAATAGCAGAGCCCAACAACAGCAGTGTGATAGCAAGAGCCAGTGGCATACATATCCTTTTAAAAATTTTACATTTACATATTAGAAGGCCAAGAAGCCCATATTAGAAGGCCAAGAAGGCAGTAGAGGAAGCAGGCAGATGGCATCAGGCGGATGACAGCATCAGAATGGTGGCAGTAGCATGTGGACAGTAATGGCCCTTTTTTCACAATATTCCAGTGTGCCAGCACACTACAGTATGAACACTAGTGACAGAATGATCTATTCTTTTGCACCAGCGTCTGGAAATCCTGGTTGATCCACGCCTGATTCATCTTTATGGAGGTTAGTCACTCAACATTTTGGGAGAAAAGGTGAATTCTCTTAGTGCTAACTATGCCCCCTGCAGGACTGAACCTCTGCTCTGATGCCACACCACTGGCCAAGCTGGAAAGCATGCCCTTGGAAAACTTAGTCAGTTACGGCCACACTTCTAGTTTGCATGCCCAGGAATCCGCAAATCTTGGATCATGGGTGACAAGGTGCATTCCAAGTATGCCACCACCTGCTGGTTGAGGTTCTGCTGCATGTCCCACTGCCACTGCCGCTGGGTGGTTTCTTCAGTATGCCGCTAAAGAAAACTGATCATCAGAGATTCCACACTTAAGTGGCTGCCTTATGGAGCTGGTGCTACTCCTGCCCCCCATTTCCCAGTCATGGCAGTCAAGCACGAGCGTAGAGGGACCCCCTGTTAGACCTTAGGGAGCACAGGTGATGGCGCTCGTAGGCAGTGATCAACCGACCACACAGCATGTGTCTATAGTAGTCCATTTTTGCATCCCTCTCAGAAAGTCTAAAAATGCCAATTTTTGACTGGTAGCCAGGGTCTAACAATATGGATAGCCAGTAGTCCTTCCTCTGCCGAATCCCGACAATGCTACTGTCTCTACTAGTTCATACTCCTCAGAGCTCAGGTGGCTGCGAGATATAGGCACCATGTCTTATGTCCCGCGGCGAATCAGTGGAATGACATCATTCATCCCATAGTTCTGCCAACTGACAAATAAAGTGGCCTCCTTAAAAAGCCTGAGCAAAGGGCACGTGTCCCTGGCTAACTTGTAAGTTAAATTGTGGAGTAAACCTGTCTATCTGCTGCATTAAGAAACCGTTCACCGCCTTCCTCT
Source organism: Bufotes viridis (assembly GCA_033119425.1). Lineage (NCBI taxonomy): Eukaryota > Metazoa > Chordata > Amphibia > Anura > Bufonidae > Bufotes > Bufotes viridis. The sequence continues at coordinate 461,252,996 of CM065590.1, forward strand.
GCTCATACAGGCGGTGAACGACGGGTGGAAAGGTTGCATATCAGGCGATGTTGTGAAAGAGCAGTTTGCCTTTTCAGATCTCAAGGAGCGCGTGATTGCATGGTAAGAGTGGCTTGAGTACATGCACAGTTTCCTGGACATTTTTAACAGCTCTTGCAGTTCAGTGGGAGACTTGAGGAACCGAGTGAAAACGAGATTGAAGACGTGCGCCATGCAGGATGCATGGGCCAGCCCTCCCTGGCGCAGCACAGACAAAATGTTCTTCCCATTATCAGTAACCATGGTTCATATCTCCAACTGGCGAGGAGACAGCCAGTGTTCGATTTTTTTATTGTTGACACCAAGCAATTCCTCCCCAATGTAGTTCTGTTCGGCCAGGCTGACGAGGTGCAGAACCGCATGACAATGCCTAGAGGACCACTGTGAATTGTGCCTAGAGGGGAAGGTGAGGACAAGGTGAAGGATGAGGAGGCAGAGGAGGATATTGGTGCAGAAATCCCAGCATGACAATACGGAGGTGGCATTGCCATCACCTGGGCAAGTTGTTGGTGTGCCAGAACCACATTTACCGATTAGGCTGTGAACGACATATATTGTCCTTGACTATAGTTATAACTCCATATATCAGCGCTGGCGTGAACTCTACCAGACATCGAGAGGTCAAAGGACTGGCCCACCTTCTCCTCAACATACATGTGCAGGGCTGGTACAGCTTTTTTGGGAAAACTAATGTTGACTTAAGACTCTCCACCTTGGGTGGGCACAAGCCATCAGCTCTCTGAAATGTGTAGAATCAACTACATGGAAAGGGAGGAACTGTATTGCCAGCAACTTGGCCAGGCGCACATTCAGCTTCTTTGCCGTTGGAGTGCAGTCATGCTTTTGTCTTTTTGCAATCACCGAGTGATCAATTGCTGTAGAAACAAGTGACGAAGAGTAGTAGTAGGAGGAGCATAGGGAGCAATGAACAACAGCCTTGACTGCTTGGGAGTGGGTGTGGGCCCATGAGAGTTGCAGCGGTTGCTGCATCAGACTGTAACACTAAATGAGTGGCACGGCTTTCCCACAATACTTTATGGTGACACTCCATTTGTTGACACAGGGCCGTTGTGCCTACATAAACACCCTGGCCATGACTCACCTTCTGCCCACATGTCCTGCATACTACCACGCTAACCTTCCCCAGCAACTTGGTGAAAAATTACCACATTTCCAAGTATGGCATTTTTCCTCCACCACTACATGATGCCTGCTTGCTGCTGCTTTTATGAACCTTTGCACTGCTAGTGTGTTCCTCACAGGTTGTCTCCCAAGTAACTCCTCCCGTGTTTGGGTCCAGTTCTCCCACGGCTTACACCCTGCTAGCTCACAGGCGTGCTGCCACATTGCTGGCTCATGGGCATGCTGCCACTCTCGTCGTCCCCCTTATAACGATGCCCCCTCTTCACCCAGTTCCCAGTTGCGATTGGCTACATCATCATCTACATGTGTTTGATCAACACTTGAGTCACCCTCCGCTGTCGCTTACACATGTCTCTGAACTCTGGCAAAATGTGCTCCCAATCGACTGCCATCATCGGTAGTTGTTCACCTAAAGGAGTCCGCAGTAGACTTCTGCTCCAATTCTGGGCTGGCCTGTAACTTCTGACTGTCCTCAAAAAGGTCATCCTGGCTGAAAAGTGGAGCAGAGCCAGCGGCTATCATTACTTGGCTGGCAGAAGGAGCATCAAAAGCAAGTTTCAGGTTCAGGACAGATGAGGGCATAGAGGCTGTTCCTGGACCATGCCAACTAAGCAGGGTGACAGAGGAACCCACCGATTACTGGCTGTGTGTATCTGTTGTCACTTGACATGATGTTGAAGAGTGAGTCAACCATTCCAGTACAGCTGGATTGTTGGTGAAAACACAACTGCTGGATGACCGTGGCAAATCTGGCCTGTTGCTGTGACTGCTGCTACAACCACCCCTTCTTCTGCTGCTACTTGTGCCGACTACAGCAACATTTTTGACACTGCCTGTTCCTTTGGAGGGCTCAGGGAACTGTCTGTTGGCCATAGTGTACAGTAAATGCATCACTAAAATAACGGATTAACTCTAAATATCGGTGCACTAGAACGTGATACACGCGGAGATATATGACATCTGCATTTAATACTGAGGCACAGTAACTGTATCACTAAAATCACGGATTAACTCTGAATGTCGGTGCACTAGAGTGTGATGCACATGGAGATATATCACACCTGCCTTTAATACTGAGGCACACTAACTGTATCAATAAAATAACAAATTAACTTTGAATGTGGGTGCACTAGAAAATGATGTACACAGCGATACACTCTCCTTGCAGTCTCCCTGCACTCTCTCTGCACTCTCCCTCTCCAATATTCTTATATTAAATATTTACAGTAACACTGTCTCTCCCCTTTCACCGCCCAGTCAGGAGTTCGGGTGGAGACAGCTCAGATCGGATCGGCACTGGGGTTTTTTGAGCTGTTCTTCACTGCGGAGCTCTTTGACCTAGTCGTGGCAGAAACAAATCGGTATGCCACTCAATTTATAACCGCCAACCCGGGAAGCTCTTATGCCCAGTCTTTCCGGTGGAAACCAGTCCAAGTTTCTGAATTTAAAACTTTTCTGGGCCTTCTCCTCAACATGAGCCTAACAAAAAAGCATGAATTGTGGTCATATTAGTCCACAAACCCAATTCATCACATGCCCATGTTCTCTGCTGCCATGTCCAGGACACGATTTGAGACCATCCTGCATTTCCTGCACTTTAGCGAAAACAGCACCTCTCGTCCCAGAGTCCACCCAGATTTTGACCGGCTCCACAAAATTCGGCCCCTAATAGACCACTTCAACACCAAATTTGCAGATTTGTATACCCCTAAACAAAACATCTGCGTAGACGAATCTCTAATACATTTTACCGGGCGCCTTGGCTTTAAACAATACATCCCAAGCAAGCGCGACCGGTATGGGGTCAAATTGTATAAGCTCTGTGAAAGGGCCACAGGCTATACCCACAAATTTTGTGTCTATGAGGGTAAAGATCAGACCCTGGAGCCAGTTGGTTGCCCTGACTACCTGGAAAGACAGTCTGGGACTTGGTGTCACCCTTATTCGGCAAGGGGTACCATCTTTATGTGGACAATTTCTACACAAGTGTGCCCCTCCTCAGGCATTTGTTCCTAGACCAGATTGGCTGCTGTGGAACCACGCGACCTAGTCGCCGGGGCTTCCCCCAATGGCTTGTTACCACCCGTCTTGCAAGGGGGAGAGGGCTGCCTTGTGTAACGAAGAACTGCTCGCGGTGAAATGGAGAGACAAGCGTGACGTTTACATGCTCTCCTCCATTCACGCAGACACGACAATCCAAATTGAACGGGCAACCAGTGTCATTGAAAAGCCCCTCTCGGTCCACGACTATAATTTGCTCATGGGAGGGGTGGACTTCAATGACCAGATGTTGGCCCCATATTTGCTTTCCCGAAAGACCATACGCTGGTATAAGAAGGTGTCTGTATATCTAATTCAATTGGCTATATATAATAGTTTTGTTCTCTACAGTAAGGCTTGGAGAACAGGATCCTTCCTCAAATTTCAGGAAGAGATCATCGAGAACCTCCTGTATCTAGGAGGTTCCGTGGCCCCAACCACCAGTGTAGTGAGCCGTCTACATGAGCGAAATTTCCCCAATGTCGATGCTGGTACCTCAAACTAACCGCCACCCCAAAAAAGATGTTGTGTCTGTAGCAGGAGTGGAATAAGGCGTGACACCCGCTATTTCTGTCCTGACTGCCTTGACCACCCTGCCCTATGCCTAGGGGATTGTTTCCGGAAGTACCACACTCAGGTACACTTAGGGACGTAGGGACCGCAGGACACAGGTAGTTTTTACACTCAGGATCTAGGGTCTCTCAGGATACTAGGTTTTGAGAGACCCTAACACACAGGGGTGCTAGTGTCATTTTAGAAAGTAGACACCCCAAGGTATTCCGTGAGGGGCATAGTGAGTTCATGGAAGTTTTTATTTTTTGTCACAAGTTAGGCCCCTTTCACACGGGTGAGTTTTCCGCGCGGGTGCAATGCGTGAGGAGGACGCATTGCACCCGCACTGAATCCTGATCCATTCATTTCTATGGGGCTGTGCACATGAGCGGTGATTTTCACGCATCACTTCTGCGTTGCGTGAAAATAGAAGCATGCTCTATATTGTGCGGTTTTCGCGCAACGCAGGCCCCATAGAAGTGAATGGGGCTGCGGGAAAATCGCAAGCATCTGCAAACAAGTGCGGATGTGTTGCGATTTTCCCGAAAGGTTGCTTAGCAACGGGACCCGATCTCTATTATTTTCCCTTATAACATGGTTATAAGGGGAAATAATAGCATTCTTAATAAAGAATGCATTGTAAAGTGAAGTGGAAGGGGTTAAAAATAATAAAAGTTTACTTACCTTAGCCACTTGATCACGTAGTTGCGATCTATCCTCTCTTTCCCTGCATCAGCTAAGATCTAAAGGACCTGTGATGACGTCACATCACATGGTCCAATCACATGGTCCATCTTACCATGGTGATGGATCAAGTGGCTTAGGTAAGTTAACTTTTATTATTTTTAACCCCTTCCACTTCATTTTACAATGCATTCTTTATTAAGAATGCTATTATTTCCCCTCATAACCATGTTATAAGGGAAAATAATAAATTCTCCAGAAGACCCGAAACCGGACTTCAGTGATGAAGTCCGGCTTCGGGTCTGGGTACCAAACATGGCGATTTTTCTCACGCGCGTGCAAAACGCATTACAAACGTTTGCACCCGCGCGGGAAAATCGCGCATATTCCTGCAACGCACCCGCCTCTTATCCGGGCGTCAAACATGACGCCCGTGTGAAAGAGGCCTTAGCGGAAAATGAAATTTTTGAAAAAAATAAATAAATTCCATTTACGCTAACTTGTGACAAAAAATAAAAACTTCCATGAACTCACTATGCCCATCAGCGAATACCTTAGGGTCTCTACTTTCCGAAATGGGGTCATTTGTGGGGTGTTTCTACTGTCTGGGCATTGTAGTGCCTCAGAAAATATGACAGGTGCTCAGAAAGTCAAAATGCTGAAATTAACTTTTTTGCACCATAGTTTGTAAACACTATAACTTTTACCCAAACCAATAAATATAAACTTATTGGATTTTTTTTTATCAAAGACATGTAGAACAATAAATTTAGAGAAAAATTTATATAGAAATGTATTTTTTTCTGAAAAATTTTACAACAGAAAGTGAAAAATGTCATTTATTTGCAAAAAATTCGGTCATTTTTGATTAATATGAAAAAAAGTTAAAATATCAGCAGCAATGAAATACCACCAAATAAAAGCTCTATTAGTGAGAAGAAAAAGCGGTAAAATTCATTTGGGTGGTAAGTTGTATGACGGAGCAATAAACGGTGAAAGTAGTGTAGTGCAGAATTGTAAAAAGTGGTCTGGGTGTTTAAGCTAGGGGGGCTGAGATGGTTAATAGACATTACATTTTAGGGTTTTGACTACCAAGACTTGCAGAGATCATGGAAATTTAAGTCCCATTTCCCTCTTTTTCTTGATAAGTGACTATAACTGTACTCCATTATATTCTGTGGGGAAGTGCAGAAATATCTGAGTGAGAACTTTCTCTGCTTCCTTTCTTACATGTTCTATTTCTTACAATTATGCGTAATATGTGGAAGTATACTTTTACTGTTGTATTCTCCTTAAAGAGGTTGGCCCAAGGCCAAAATTTATAACCTATTCACAGGGTAGGTAATTAATTTATTATCACTGAGATTTTGACTGCTAGGACCCTTACCAATTATGAATGGAGCATTGGTGCGCATCTGTGACCACCACTCCATTTAGGCCTTATTCACACATCCGCATATATGTCCGCATGTATTCTGCAATTTTGCGGAATACATGCAGACCCATTGACTGTGAATGGGCACGGAACGATGCGGAGAGCACACACTGTGCTCTCCACATAAGTTTTTGCGGAGAGCGCCGCCGATTTTACGGCCGAGGCCCTGCAAAAAAGTAGAGCATGTCCTATTCTTGCCCGCAATTGCGGACAAGAATAGACATTTCTATGGGACTGCCGGCCGGGTGTGTTTATGGATCCACAATTTGCGGATCCATAAACACTACGGACGTGTGAATAAAGCCTAACTTCCATGGAACCATCAGAGATATATGAGCAGTGTACTCCACAGTTCCATAGGAGTGAATGAAGAGGTGGACAGACATGAGCACCACTTCTGTACTCACAGAGGAGATTCAGAAACACTCTCTATTGTGATCGATGGGGGTCTGAGCAGTCAGATCCCTAGTGATCATACATTTATCATCTATCCTGTGTTCATGGGCCAATGGTTTGAAATGTATTACCTTCTGTCTTTGTTCATTTATTGAAATTGCATGTGAGGCACAATAAATCAACGCATCCTCCACTGTCAACCAGAATATGTAGAATGCTGTAACTTTCACTCAAATAATTGAGGAATGCTGTCCTACATGTGGCAATTTCAATGCTGGACAGTTGCCCGACCCTGCATGATGACAAATCTGCCTATCATAAAACCAGGCCTCTTAAAAGGGGTTTCTGGAGAAGAAGCAGCAAAAATAAAGGCTTTCTTGATTGCATTGTGCTGAGGAAGAGAATGGTCTGGTCTCGTAATGCACTGATGTTTTGACACATAATAAATGCACTTAGGTAACAATCAATTCAGCTTTGATCAAGCAGTGCAGTCAAGAAAGTCTTCATTTTTGCTCTTCCTTCTGCCTGCAAATGGACACTCAAGCCCTGTCAAAGAAGTAAACAGCAGCTTGTAAGTCTACGTGCACAGTGAGGTGTTTCTCTCTGACATAACCCCATAAGGTGAGCAGGCCCGGGTTACCCCTGGCAGTGGCAGTGTCCACTTGTTTATATCCACTAGAATTTCCCTATGAAGAGCTGTTTGTTTGTTTTTTTGTAAACTCTTAAAAAGCTTAACATTATATGGCCCCTTTCACATCAGCGTTTTTGCTTTCCGTCCTAGAGTTCCGTCCTCGGGGCTCTAGGACGGAAAGAAACTGATCAGGATTATCCCAATGCATTCTGAATGGAGAGAAATCCGTTCAGGATTCATCAGGATGTCTTCCGTTCAGTATGTGAACATTTTTTGGACGTTGACAAAACTGTAGCATGCTGCGGATTTGTCTCCGTCCAAAAATCCGGAAGACATGCCGTAACGCCGGATCCGGAATTAATGCCCATTAAAAAGCATTAATCTGGATCCGGCTTTAAGCTAAACGTCGTTTCGGCGCATCGCCGGATCCGACGTTTAGCTTTTGTGAATGGTTACCATGGCAGCCAGGACGCTAAACGTCCTTGCTGCCATGGTAAAGTGTAGTGGTGAGGCAGGGGAGAAGTCTACTTACCGTCCGTGCGGCTCCCGAGTCCTGGGGCTGAAGTCTGATCAGTCTTCAAATGCTTTCAGTTGTCTTGTGTTGTGACGGATCCGGCGGGCATTTCTGGCGACGGAAGTGCACGCCGGAACCACACAACGCAAGTGTGAAAGAGGCCTAAAGGAGTTGTCCCATCTCGACATTTATGGCATATCAATGATAATTTATGGTGATCAGAAAAGCTTCTGTGTCTAGGTACAGAACAATATTCCTGTTATATGCTTGGTATGGTAACACCTGGTGCAGAGAATTGTCCATGTACATGCCTCATGGGCCATCTTTAATTAAACAAGGGTAGCATTTTTTACTCAAAAAATGTTAAGAAAGCCTGTTCATCAGGTTGCAGAATGCTAAAGGGTAAATTGTTTCCTCAAATACATAGTGCACTAGTATTTTGCTTCGACAGGTACATTTCAGCATAATGTTCAACCACTCTGGACATTCCTGCTAAAGCACTTATTTAATTGGCTTGTTTGTTACACATGCCTTTTGTCACAGTATCTTCCATATTTCAGTGACCGATTAATAGATTGGGTGATTAAACGTTGCCACGTTAGATTCCACCTGTAAACATGGCCACACCTTAATAAAAAAAGGGGTTCTTCAGCCTTTTTTCCCCAAAAAAATCACTTTTTTCCATAGACTGTGCGGAATATTTATTAAAGGGGTTGTCCGGGCTTTTTCTATTGATGATCTATACACAGGATAGGTCATCAATATCAGATGGGCAGGGGTCCAACACCCGGCGGCCCCGCCGATAAGCTGCATGAAAACATGGCGCGTCCAGTTCACATATGCCGTCTCCCTTCTCTCTTCTTGTCTGCTGCTGCTGTCTCATAAACATACAGCAGCAGAGCAGGAAGAGAGACGGGAGACGGCACATGGGCACGGTGCGCACGGTCTCCTCATACAGCTGATCAGCGGTGATGCCAGGTGTTGGGCCCCCTCTGATCTGATATTGATGACCTATCCTGAGGATAGGTGATCAATATTTAAAAGCCCGAAGAACCTCTTTAAGAAGACCTGTATTTTCCTTGCTGAATTCAAGTGCCCCTGTGCTGCTGGAGGAAGCTCCAAAGTTCTGTAGAGGAGCAGCTCTCTACATTTGTGGTCGGATCGGCTATCAGAAAGGTGTACCTAACCTATCTAACCCTATCTACAACAAGCAGTGGAGTTATGCCATAACTGTTGTGGTAGGGCAGCCTAAAGGGGGCCATCCTAATGTGAAGTTACTGTAAGATGGTGTGGGTGGGTGGGTGAAATCAGCTGAATTAGCGTCAGTCTGGGCCCACAGGTGCCTATAAATAGCCTAGTAATCAGCCAGCCTAGGCCCACAGGTGCATATAAATAGCCTTGTAATCAGCCTCCCCTCCCACAAATACAGCAAATATATTTGCATTATACTTGTGGTCGGATCGGCTATCAAAAAGGTGTAGCTAACCTATCTAGCCCTATCTACAGCAAGCAGTGGAGTTATGCCATAACTGCTGTGGTAGGACAGCCTAAACGAGCCAAAAAGAGAAGACCTTAGTTTAGAGCAAAATATATACATACCGTTACTACACCCACTTTGGAACGTAAAAGACATTTCCCGATGAAGATGCGGCATATACCGTAAATATCACAGTGACTTCCATCTACCTTACCTCTTTGTCACATAGTTCTTGGAGGTGGCTAATGCTGATGCGATTGAAGGAATGGCCGGTAATCAGAAACGATTTACTCCTATGTATACTAACAACGTATGAGAAGGTCTGAATCCCTGAGAGCTGCAGACTGAAACAAACAATGGTGAATCTTTTGAATCTGTTGGAAGGCCTAAATGAATTCCAAGCATTCGCCGAGGGCCCTGATCGGACACCGACTGTTCCTGGTTGCAAACTACCACACCTCTACTTATTCCCCAGGCCACACCTTTTATATATAAAGGGCCAAAAAGTTAGAACATGGCGTATGCAGTCTTTCTCTAGTAGTAGATTAAGCGGAATGTGTAAACTCACCAGGCCTGGGGGACCATCAACACGAATACATGGCTATTACAATTAACGAGCTAATGTTGCCTGTGATGAGGACAGAGAACGTACACACCATACCTGCAGTTGTGACAGAAAATAAGCTTAAGGTTGTGAAAACTATGTATGCTGCGCCTGTAGTCGTGATAGGACTTGTCGTGTCTTTAGACTTGAGACTTTATAAATTGCGCCTTATTACTGTACCTCCTACTGGAAGACGGACCAATACCCAGGACTTAGGCCCGACACCAACACCCTCAGCCCGAGTGGCGAAAAAAAGACATGGAACCTACCTGTGGTGGGGCCACGTGGCCTACCTCGAATGGCGGAGTTATGTATGTAAAGCCATGCGTGAGAGGCTCTAATGCTGAGCGCTGAATGCTGCCGTGTGACATGGTGGATATTCTTGGTGACGCAGGTGGTGGTGTCGGTGGCACATCCTCTGTTTGGTGGGCGGCAGGTGCCAACATTCCTCCCGAGGCGGAGGAAGAGGCCGAGGCAGCAGCAGAAGAGGGAGCAGGGGGAGCCAGAGTGAGTTCCTTGTTTTTAAGGTGTTTACTCCACTGCAGTTTATGCTTTGCATGTAGATGCCTGGTCATGCAGGTTGTGCTAAGGTTCAGAACGTTAATGCCTCGCTTCAGGCTCTGATGGCATAGCATGCAAACCAGTCGGGTCTTGTCGTCAGCACATTGTTTAAAGAAGTGCCATGCCCGGGAACTCCTTGAAGCTTCCTTTGGGGTGCTCGGTCCCTGGTGGCGCTGGCCAGTAGCAGGCGAACTCTCTTGGCGGCGGCTGTTCTGCTTTTGCCCCCTGCTCCCTCTTTTGCTACGCTGTTGGCTCGGTCTCACCACTGCCTCTGAACTATGAAAGTCAGTGGCACGACCTTCATTCCATGTGGGGTCTAGGACCTCATCATCAGGAAACATAAGTGGTTGTGCATCAGTGCATTCTATGTCTTCCACCACTGGGGAAGGGCTAGGTGGATTCCCTTGGGAAACCCTGCCAGCAGAGTCTTCAAACAGCATAAGAGACTGCTGCATAACTTGTGGCCCAGACAGTTTCCCTGATATGCATGGGGGTGATTTGGTTTTCAGGCACTACCTGTGCGCTTTCTGCAGAAGACTCGGTGGGAGATAATGTTGTGAACGTGCTGGATCCACTGTCGGCCACCCAATTGACTAGCGCCTGTACCTGCTCAGGCCTTACCATCCTTAGAACGGCATTTGGCCCCACCAAATATCGCTGTAAATCCTGGCGGGTACTGGAACCTGAGGTAGTTGGTTCACTAAGACGTGTGGCCGTGGCAGAATGGCCACGTCCTCTCCCAGCACCAGAGGGTCCACTAACACCACCACAACCGCGACCGCGTCCCTTTCTAGATGTTTTCCTCATTGTTACCATTCACCAAGCACCGCAATAAGAAAAAAAATGCAGCAATGTATTGATTTCAAATTCAGGCTTTTTTTTACAGGCACCTAACACTATCTGCCTATTTATTTATGTACCGTATTACACTAATCCAGGCACAGCAGTAACCACTGATTTAGGGGAATATCAATTGTAGGCCTAGTATTTAGGCCCTGGATATAAGGTATCTTTTTATGGACAGATTTACACTTGGAGATGCACAGTAGCGTGTGAAAAAATATGTAGGATTATGTCTTCAGCAATTGTATTTTAACACTTTGTGTAATATACCCTTTAACGGACAGAAATTCAATGGGAGATGCACGGTAGCGTGTGAAATTTTTGAGGATGACCCTCTCACCACTTGTATATACACCTTGAGTGTAATATACCCTTTTACGGACAGATTAACACTTGGCCTGCAACAGCTGGAACACCAGATTTACTGTATTTCTATTTTGGCAACTGAATTTCACCCCAGAAACAAATATACCATTTTAGGGACAGATTTAAACTAGGCCTGCAACAGCTGGAACACCAGATTCAGGGTATTGCTATTTTGGCAGTTAAATTTCACCCCAGAAAAAAATATACCCTTTTACGGACAGATTTAAACGAAGCCTGCAACAGCTGGAACAACAGTTTTACTGTATTTCTATTTTTGCAACTGAATTTCACTGTAGAAAATAATATATCCTTTGCCGGACACTATTAAACTTGGCCAGCCACAGCTGAAACCACTGATTTATGGTATTGCTATTTTGGCAATTGAATTTCACCCCAGAACAAAATATATCCTATGCCGGACACTATTATTCTTGGCCAGCCACTGCTGGGACACCAGATTTACGGTATTGCTATTTTGGCAATTGAATTTTACCCCAGAACAAAATATATCCTATGACGGACACTATTTAACTTGGCCAGCCACTGCTGAAACCACTGATTTATGGTATTGCTATTTTGGCAATTGAATTTCACCCCAGAACAAAATATATCCTATGACGGACACTATTAAACTTGGCCAGCCACTGCTGGGACACCAGATTTACGGTATTGCTATTTTGGCAATTGAATTTCACCCCAGAACAAAATATATCCTTTGCCGGACACTATTAAACTTGGCCAGCGACAGCTGAAACCACTGATTTATGGTATTGCTATTTTGGCAATTGAATTTCACCCCAGAACAAAATATATCCTTTGCCGTACACTATTAAATTTGGGCAGCCACAGCTGAAACCACTGATTTATGGTATTGCTATTTTGGCAATTGAATTTCACCCCAGAACAAAATCTATCCTTTGCAGGACACTATTACATTTGGCCAGCCACAGCTGAAACCACTGATTTCTGGTATTGCTATTTTGCCTATTGAATTTCATCCCAGAACAAAATATATCCTTTGCCGGAGACTATTATACTTTGCCAGCCACTGCTGGGACACCAGATTTAGGGGATTGCTATTTTGGCAATTGAATTTCACCACAGAAAATAATCTATCCTTTGCCAGACAGCAGACAGTATTACACTTGACTAGCCACAGCTGGAACACCAGATTTAGGGGATTGGTATTTTGGCAATTGAACTTATCCCCCACCACAAGTCACAAAATGGCCGCCGATCACCCCAGAAAAAAGTGACAGAAAAACGCTCTGTGCAGCCTAAAAACCAGTGAGCAATTAACTAGCAGGAGTTGAATGATTCACAGCTGTAGATCGATCACTTCATTAGGTGCTTTTGCTGACTTTTCCCTGCCTAATCTCGCCCTCACAGAAGCTGTGTCCTCTCCCTACACTAATCAGAACAGTGTGACGTGCGGCGCTACGTGACTCCAGCTTAAATGGAGGCTGGGTCACATGCTGCACTTGGCCAATCACAGCCATGCCATTAGTAGGCATGGCTGTGATGGCTTCTTAGGGCAAGAAGTAAAACAGCCCTTCAGAAAGTGAGAAGAAATCGCCGAACAACGGACCCAAACCCAAACTTTTTAGAAAATGTTCGGGTCCGGGTCTGTGCCCCAAACTCCCCAAAATTCGGTACCAACCCAAACTATGCTCGAACTGTTCGCTCAACACTACAGGTGGGTGAATGCAGCTCTGTATGTGAGTAGTGCCTAAAACATGGTAGGGGCACAGCTCTGAGTGTGAGCATGAAGAGCATTTCATAAAGCAGCCGTATGAATGCAATCTAAAGTGAGCAGAGTATTAATGTGATACAACAGACGCATGAACGCAGCTCTAATAGTGAATGGAGTATAGGCCAAGCTGTAAATGCAGACACACGAACGTAGCTTTGTAGGTAACAATCCTACCCACAATCATTCGACCATTAGCGCCCAACCCCCTACACCCCAGAGGGCTACAAGTCACAGACCGTGTAACCAAGTCCGATCCTACCGTGAAAGCCAGCACTCGCCTGACACCGTCTGCCATTGCCCAGGCGCGAACGAACCTTCACATGTTGCTACGGGGTTTTTTATTTTTTTTTTGGAACGATGATCACCACAACACCACCTCGTGTTCGCCTAAGAAAAATATGAACGTAGTTGAACATAAACCCTGATGCAACGCCAATTAATTGACATATAGTGCACCATATAGTACATATATACTATATAGTAGCACGGAACCGCTGCCCATAAAATACTGTTTATAGATTAAACACTAACATACAAGAGCATCAGAATCTAAATACAGCCGCCTTGACCAAATCTGCTAGTGCCCCCATATACCGGCCACTGATACACATTTACGAACACCTTGCATGTCTGGCACTAACTGCGAACGTGCGCCCCACATGTAGAACAGGAGAAAGTAAACATGCAACCTATTTTTTTTTTTTTTAAATGATCATTGATACATAACCCTTCCAAAAATAAATGAATAAAATACCACCATTTAAACACAGCGTGCATAGCTTGGAGACACGTGTTCCGTATGTAATAGGTATCAAAAACATGCGACCATACCTACTCTAGGCGCATGCTAGACCAATAACTATGCAATAGCCCTCATCAAGCCCCTAAACGGCCAGACAAGAATACTAACAACAGTCATTTGACCATTAGCGCCAAACTCTGCTTCGTCCCAGAGTGTTACAAGTCGCAGACCGCGGTTTGGGTCCTGTGTAAACTAGTCAGATTCTGCCGTGAATGCCAGTACTCGCCTAGCACTTTTTGCCGTTGCCCAGGCGTGAACGATCCTCCACACGATGCTGCTGTGCTTTTGTTTATTTTTTTACCGACCATTGATACGCATTTACCATCACTTAAACACAGCATGCATCACTTGAGCCAACTGCAGACACACACCCCACATGTAACCAAGTATCAGAACCGTACGACCATACCTACTCTAAGCACCTGCTACCCCAAAAACTGTATGCAATGGCCCCCACAGGCATCTGAATAGCCGGACAAACAATACTGCGGACCGCAGCATGGGTCCCGTGCAAACAACTCCGATCCTACCATGAATATCGGCGCCCTTCTGAGACATTCTGCAATTGCCCAGCCGTAAGGAGCCTCCACCCATGCTGCTGTATCCTAGAGCTGACCCAGAGGTAATGAAATCAGCTGAATCACCGTCAGTCTGGGCCCACAGGTGTCTATAACTAGCCTTGTTAGCATCCAATCCTACAACTACAGTAAATATATTTTAGATTATATATATTGCATTATACAAGTATGGAGTTTGTCTGGCAGGCTGTACAACAGACTTAATTCTACATCAGCCCTCTTTCTAGTGTAAATGTAAGTGATTTTCCATGATAAAACCAGTGTGGTAAATGATAAATGAGCCAGGACTGTCGGCTTCCTTGCCCATGCCACACCCCATTTTCGCAGCTCTTAGGAAAAGTTGCATGAGCAGGGAAAAGTCGCAAATTTTACCACACAAATGCAGTGCAACAAAATGTGTAACCTATTTGCACCACAAAAGTGGCATAAATAGATTAGTAAATGTCTCTCTGTGTCTTTTATTGAAGCTCTAAGCTGCAACAGTATATACAGCTGAAGGTAGGTGTTCTGTGGGATTCTTATATTGATGGTCTGTACTTAGAATAGGCCATCAATATTGTTAAGGTCAGTTAGTGTGGATACACTATGCTAACCAGCTGGTTTGACTTCGGGCTAGTCCTGAGGGCGTCTTACCCTGGTTTTAACCCTTTAACCCTACACCGGGATCTGGCCTTCACTGTAGGGGAGACACTAGGCAGCTACTTCTTGGAATAGTTCCACTGGGGTTGACTGTTGAACCACTGGGAGATCAGGCAATAAACGTAGTCAGGAAACAGGCAGAGGTCAGAGCAGGCAGAGTATGTGAGAATCCATGAAAACAGTCTAGAGGTCAGTGTAAGTGGCTCAGGGTCAGTACAGTGAACAGGCATGGGTCTGGAGTCATAGAGTCAAGATCCAGGAAACAGGCAGAAGCTGAACCCAGCTGAACACATAGCAAAGGGGGAATTAACCCTTTGCAGGGTGAAGTTAAATGATTAGATACTAATGCATAGACCAAGCAGCCAGGCTGCAGCTTGCAGCTTGGTACACAAGACTCTGGTGGCCAGCCTCGGGCAGAAGCTAGGTGAGTAACGTGGCGCCCCTTCCCCGCCCGGATAGCAGGATGACATAGTAACATAGTTTATATGACTGAAAAAGACACACGTCCATCCAGTTCAGCCTGTTATCCTGCAAGTTTATCCAGAGGAAGGCAAAACCCCCATGAGGTGGAAGCCAATTTTTCTCATTTTAGGGGAAAAAATATCTTCCTGTCTCCAATCAGGCAATTAGAATAACTCCCTTGATCAGCGACCTATCTCTAATAACTATAAACTGTAATATTATTACACTCCAGAAATGCATCCAAGCCCCAATGGAGTGGGTGGAGCATCATCATGACAAATATCTAATCTGTGTCTGATACCCTGCAACCCTACCGATCAGCTGTGCTGAAGTAGCTCCAGCACCAGACTCCGTGCATTTTGCAGTGGATGAAGTTGCTTAATGCAGCTGTGCTCCCATTAGTCCTGAAGACAGGCCATCAGTATTGATCCAACTGTCATGCTCTGGACCCAATTGCAGGCTTATTTTCAATGTCACGCATTACTTCTAATTTCCTACACTACATTACACAAGATGGCTTATGTCTGTTGAGAAATATATTTCTACCACTCAACTATATTACGTCGACACCCTCCTTTTATAATGTAATAACTTGTGGAAGTATTATCCAGCACCCTCTTAGGGTATGGCTACATGATGACAATAAGTCGCATGATGCGACTGCGATGCATCAGTCACACAACTTGGTTGGATTTTTGTGCAACTGTTGTGTTGCAACATGTCACATGCCTCTTTCTAAATCCAATGTTGACCAGGTATTCAGATACTTAAAATATAACTTTTACTAAATATGCCATAAAATAATTCAAAAAGTAAAAAACACCACAAAACCGTGAGCAGAAAAGAGGACTGAACCTCTACCGACACATTCCACTTGATCACATATCATCTGTTGCTAAAAGAAAATATATGTACGATCCTACAAGTTCAAGACGTGTTCAGTATATACTGGAATGATATCCTTCGCTGCAGTGGCCGAGGATATTGGGGAGGGGTGCTTTGTGGCAATGGTAATCTGATGACCCTAGTCAATGGTTCCCTCAAAACAAATCATTGAAGGGGACTAGTACATTTACTGCCTACAAGACACAGAGCACCCGCCCCGATAGGGGCGACCCCATACGGAACCTGTCCCAAGTTAGGGGCCTAATCCATATGCTTGCCCTCACTAAATCCCTACATGCCACATTTCGTCTCAATCACAAGACTCATCAGGGGAATCGATAATGAAGTTCAAATGAAAAATACAAAGACAAACATACAAACAAAATAACTACCAGCACTTATTAACACGGTTCAGTCAGTGCACGCCAGCTACAAGTGCCCATAACACACACTTATTACTTACTAGAGACGTTTAAAATCTACAGGTGGACAGTGGTCCCACTGTGTTCAATGCAGGGAAGTGTCCCTTTCATCAGGCTGCCTCACCGTTGGTGTATCTAATGGGGAGAACGCTACACTCCGTCTCCTCCTGTTTAAAAGCGCCTCGCTTTCAAACTCCTCCCCTACTTCCTGTCGCATGTCTGTGGAACGCATAGCGTGCGCTCCAAGGACCAGAAGTTATCACATGTCTGTGGAACGCATAGCGTGCGCTCCGCAGACCGGAAGTTGAGAATCATGTGTTCCTGGAGCCGCGGGTCACATGGCTACACAAGGCTACAGCGTATCCCGTTGTGGCCTACGAGCGCTGTGCCAAGGCTGCCAGCTGCCGCAGATAATGGACGGCAATTTTAACTTTGGAGCCTCAAATCGGACTCATACACAGATTTGTAAGGCTAGCTTACCAACACAGACATATCAATTCCTTTGTACACCATTAGTCCAATGTTTTCGGGGGTACCTTTATTCTCTAAACTCCCGATTCCAAATAAAGCATCCATATTATGTGAATGGGATGCGAAACATCAATTGTTACATTCATCTATTCCTACTAATCTCCTGACACTTGATATTCACCGGGTCAGGGGGGTGTGATATAAATGAAGTAACCTGGAAAAAGTTTAAGGGGGGTGGGGGGCTGGGAAAGAAAGAGAGAGAGAGAAAGGGAAGGGATGGCATCTAGAAGGAGTTCATTTTGGGAGGGTCAAGGGTTTACGGTGGGTTAGATGAAACAGCTATAATTTTGCTGTTCATTCAATCCACCTGGCTGTACAGTCCCAAGGTAGTAGATCCATTTAGCCTCACATTGCAAGATCCTCTGATCCCAATTGCCTCCTCTTATTGGTTTTGTGACAAGCTCAATCCCCATGAATAATGGACACTCGGGTCGGCCCTCATGTTCAGTGTTCACATGCCGTGCCACTATAGTGTCCCTTAGATTCGCTATTTCACCCAAATGCTCGACTATTCTCCGTCTGAACTCTCTTATTGTTTTCCCAATATATTCTTTGCCACATGAACAGATTATTTTGTAAATGACCCCCTTAGATCTACAATTAATAAAATCTCTGATCTCTTATTTCCTCCCCGTATTGCTACTCACACAGGTATTACCTAGTTGCATATATTTTCATGCCACACATCCCGAGCATTTAAAATTGCCACATATCCTCCTGTCCAGCCATGTACCAGGCTTGGTCTCTGCCACAAAATGACTTTTAACCAGTTGATCTTTTACACTTGGACCTCTTCTGTAAGTGACACTCGGGTATTCCTTAATCACTTCTCTAATGTCTGAGTCCATCCTGGATATGCCAAAACTTCCGAATCACCTCCCTTACGCTGGAGGAGGCCTCATCATAGGTACTAATGAGACGGATCTCATGTTTCTCCTTCATAGGGTCTAATCTCATCTTAGTCGTGGGATTGAGTAGCAAAGTGCGATCCCGGGTTTTAGCCGCTTGAAATGCTGGTTTCAATGTACTTATGGGGTACCCTCGTTCAAGGAATCTGTCTCTCAAGTCCGCCGATTTTTCCAGAAAATCAGAGTGTTGGGAGCAGTTCCGTCGCATTCTAAGATATTGTGCAAATATCCAAGAACGGTAATTGTGAGGTACTGCTTTCTGAAGCAAACCTCAGACCTATGTCATTGTTATTTAGGCTATCTGCCCACGACTGAAAAGACCCTTGGTCACCTCTCCAAATTACAAATACATCGTCAATGAAGCGTGCCCACATTTGGATCTGAGTTATCATCACTGAAGACCAGAGTCTTTTCCCACCAGCCCAGGAACACATTAGCGTAAGATGGGGCGCATGGGCTCCCCATCGCTGTGCCCCTGAGCTGTTGGTAGATTCTGCCATTGAACAGAAAATAGTTCCTTCTCAATAAGAATCCCAACAATTGAAGTACATCGTCATTGTGAGTATCAAACTGTCGTCCTCGTGAGGAAAGAAAGTATGCCACGGCTTGCAGGCCATACTCATGCGGAATTGAGGAGTATAGAGCCTCAACATCTATACTCCTCAATATACATTCATCCTCAAGTTGGATACCCTCAATTTGTTTGAGGAGATCCCCAGTGTCCTTCACGTGTGACGGGAGTGCGAGCACGACAGAGGACAAAATCCTATCAATACAGGTACCTATGGTTTGACAAAGGCTATCAATTCCTGAAACGATTGGTCGACCCTTTAAGGGTTCAAAGCCCTTGTGTACCTTTGGAAGGCAATAGAAAGTAGCAATACGGGGAAACTGTGGGAAGAGGAAATCATATTCATCCTGATTGATGAGCTTATCCATTTTAGCTGCATCTAGAATGCTTTTTAATTCCTGTTTATATTCACCAGTGGGGTCTTTAGGCAATGTTTTGTGGGGCCCCCCCCCCCCCCCGGGGTAGCCAAAATTGTATCACAAATTGTTATATATTTGGGTGTATCCAGAATCACAGTGTTCCCCCACTCTTATCAGAGGGCTTAATCACGATTTTTTTTATTGTTAGCTAGCTCCTTGAGGGCCTTAAGTTCATCAGGGGTGCAATTTGAAGGGGCATGATGCAAATATGTTGAATCTAGTTCGGCAGTAACCAGATTTAGAAAGATATCAACACAATTTGCATCTCCTATTGGAGGCGTTTTTTTACTTTTGTTCTTGAGTGTGGTGAATGGTCCTTCACCCACTTCTGCCATATTTGGAAGTGCCAGACTCTGTAAGAGTCTGACATCGCCAACCATTTCTCTAGGAACCCCCATTTCAAGACTCAGCTTCTTCTCTATGTTGCAGTAGTGCTTAAACCACCTTAATTTTCTTGCAAATAAGTTGATGTCCACTATGGTCTTAAATAGACTAAATTTAGTGGTTGGGACAAAGTCCCTTATCCAATATTTTAGTCTCAGAGGGGGTTAAGAGATGAGATGATAGGTTAATGACCTTGGGGCCTAGGTTGGTTGTGTCCGATTGCGTAGAGGGTAAGACGGGTTTGGGTCTAAAAAACCATTCGGGTTACTTCTATTGTTACCCCTATAGTTTCTCCGACCTCGATCCCTCCCCCTTACCTGATATTTTCTATTATGGACAGCAGGACCTGTAATCCGATTCCGATTTTTCCGTCTCAGTTGTTGACAGTTCACTATTAGTGTTGATCACGAATTTTCGAATTGCGAATTTTAATCGCGAATATCGGCACTTCGAGAATTCGCGAATATTTAGAATATCGTGAAATATATTCGCAATTGCGAATTTTCGTTTTTTTTTATTCCAGTTTATGCAAATTTTTATGCGAAATTTCATATGCAAATTTTCGCAATCAAGAAAATAATGTCATTATTTTCTTACTTGCGAAAATTCGCATAAAAATTCGAATAAATTTAGCATAAAAATTCGCACAAACTGGCATTTAAAAGATACCTTTTAAATGCCAGTTTATGCGAATTTTTATGCAAATTTTATGCAATTTTTTTAATGCAAATTTTCGCAATCAAGAAAATAATGATTGGAGATTACGAATTCGCGAATTTTCGAATATATGGCGAATATTCGCCCAAATATTTGTGAAATATCGCGAATTCGAATATTGCCCCTGCTGCTCATCACTATTCACTATCTCTGTCCTCTGTCCGCCCCCTGCCGCCTAGCAATATGTAGGCTTTGTTTTCCCTAAAGTCAGCCAGATCCCTTACAAACTGTTTATGTTTCCTTTCTTTTAGATGGTATTGGAATCTCTCTATCCCAGATTGTAATTGCCTCCTGGGCAAAGATTTGAGTGATGTCAATTTGTTACTTTAGTCTGGTATCAAGATTCTCTAGGGTTAAACGTTCCTTCTCTAAAAGGATCTTCATAAAGCGAAGAGAGCTGTTAGTTGCCTCCTGCTCCCATTTTGTCATCAGGGAAGCATTCCTGCATCTAGCGGCTGGGGTCAAGTTTATCCTAAGGCCTTTGGGGACAATGCTATGCTCAAGGTAATTTTGTATGCTCTGGACTTCCCACCATGATACAATTTGTTCTCTATAGATTTTGTCCGAATTCTTTAAATGCTACCCAGAAGGACGGGGTGTATTTCTTTTGACAAAAGTTTTTATCAGAAAAGACTTCCTTGGCTTCAGTGAGCCAATTAGCGGAATTGAAGCCTGTGCTCAGAAAGCCGGCCATATCTGTTTATTGAATTGGACAAAAACTCATCCACCACCCGTACGCACGTATATGTGCCGGGATGTAAGGTCACATGCCACAGTGCAACACCATTGACTATCATCATAAAAAATGTCGCGCAACATTGATGCGACAAATAGTTGCGCAAAAAATTTAATCGTGTAGCCTTAGCCTTAAGCCTTCCCCTTTTCAAAAATGACTGAAATTTTTCACTTTCTGTTGTAATTTTTTTTTTTTTAAACTACATTTCAATATAAATTTTTCTATAAATTTATTGTTCTACATGTCTTTGATAAAAAAAATCCAATAAGTGTATATTTATTGGTTTGGGTAAAAGTTATAGCGTTTACAAACTATGGTGCAAAAAAGTGAATTTCTGCATTTTGAAGCAGCTCTGACTTTCTGAGGACCTGTCATGTTTCTTCAGGTGCTAGAATGCCAGGATAGTATAAATACCCCGCAAATGACACCATTTTAGAAATAAGACATCCCAAAGTATTTGGGGAGGGGCATGGTGAGTTCATGTATCATTTCATTTTTTTTCACAAGTTAGCGGAAAATGACACTTTCTGAGGAAAAAAAAATAATAATAAAGTTTCCATTTCTGCTAACTTCTGGCAAAAAAAATAAAATCTCCCACGGACTCACTATGCCGTTCAGTGAATACCTTGGGGTGTATACTTTCCGAAATGGGGTCATTTGTGGGGTGTGTTTACTGTTCTGGCATTTTGGGCGGGGCTAAATTGTGAGAATCCCTGTAAAACCAAAAGGTACTCGTTGGAATTTGGGCCCCTTTGCGCACCCAGTCTGCAAAAAAGTGGCACACATGTGGTATCGCCGTACTCAGGAGAAGTAGGGAAATGTGTTTTGAGGTGTATTTTTACATATACCCATGTTGGGTGAGAGAAATATCTCTGTAAACTGACAACTGCCCTGTGTATTTATACATTTTAGGGGTCTCTAAAGCGTGAGAATCCAAATGCGTAAAAATGGCCTGTGAAATCCTAAATGTACTCATTGGAATTAGGGCCCCTTTGCAGATCTTGGCTGCAAAAAAGTGGCACACATGTGGTATCGCCGTACTCAGGAGAAGTAGGGCAATGTATTTGGGGTGTATTTTTACATATACCCATTCTGTGTGTGAGAAATATCTCTGTAAATGACAACTTTTTAAAAAAATTTAAACAAAGTTGTCAATTTACAGAGATATTTCTCTCACCCAGTATGGGTATATGTAAAAATACACCCCAAAACACGTTGCCCTACTTATCCTGAGTACAACGATACCACATGAATGACACTTTTTTGCAGCCAAGATGCGCAAAGGGGCCCAAATTCCAATGAGTACCTTTTAGGAGGGCATTTTTACGCATTTTTCTTCTCACGCTTTAGGGCCCCTAAAATGCCAGGGCAGTATAAATACCGCACATGTGACCCCATTTTGGAAATAAGACACCCCAAGGTATTCCGTGAGGGGCATGGCGAGTTCATAGAAGATTTTTTTTTTGGCACAAGTTAGCGGAAATTGATTTTTTATTGTTTTTTTCTCACAAAGTCTCCCTTTCCGCTAACTTGTGACAAAAAGTTCAATTTTTGATGGACTCACTATGCCCCTCAGCGAATACCTTGGGGTGTCTTCTTTCCAAAATGGGGTCATTTGTGGGGTGTTTGTACTGTTCTGGCATTTTGGGCGATGTTAAATTGTGAACAGCCCTGTAAAACATAAAAGTACTCATTGGAATTTGGGCCCCTTTGCACACCCAGGCTGCAAAAAAGTGTCACTCATGTGGTATCACCGTACTCAGGAGAAGTAGGGCAATGTGTTTTGAGGTGTATTTTTACATATACCCATGTTGGGTGAGAGAAATATCTCTGTAAATTGACAACTTTGTATACAAAATTTTAAAAAGTTGTCATTTACAGCGATATTTCTCACACCCAGCATGTGTATATATAAAAATACACCCCAAAACACATTGCCCTACTTCTCCTGAGTACGGCTATACCACATGAGTGACACTTTTTTGCAGCAAAGGGGCCCAAATTCCCATGAGTACCTTTAGGATTTCACAGGCCATTTTTACGCATTTGGATTCTCACGCTTTAGGACCCCTAAAATGCCAGAGCAGTATAAATACCCCACATGTGACCCCATTTTGGAAAGAAGACACCCCAAAGTATTCTGTGAGGGGCATGGCGAGTTCACCGAAAACAAAAAAACTTGGCACAAGTTAGCAGAAATAGATATATATATATATATATTTTTTTTTTTTTTTACAAAGTCTCATATTCCACTAACTTGTGACAAAAAATAAAATTTTACATGAACTTACCATACCCCTCACGGAATACCTTGGGGTGTCTTATTTCTAAAATGGGGTCACATGTGAGGTGTTTGTACTGGTCTGGCATTTGAGGGTCTTCGCAATCATTACACGTATGGCCAGCATTAGGAGTTTCTGCGATTCTCCTTATATTGAGCATACAGGTAATGAGATTTTTTTTTTTTCCGTTCAGCCTCTGGGCTAAAAAAAAATGAACGGCACAGATTTTTTTATTCGCATCGATCAATGTGGATGAAAAAATCTCTGCCAAAATCAGTGACTGCAGTGAGGTGGGCGCTAACTACCTAACAAGTAGCTAACTAACTGGCGGTGATAAGGGACCCTTATGCCCCATTCACACGTCCGCAATTCTGTTTGCGGAACGGAATTGCGAACCCATTCATTTCTATGGGGACAGACTTTGTCCCGCTCGGATCCGGAATTGCGGATCCGCACTTCCGAGTCTGCACTTCCGTTCGCAAAAATATAGAACATGTCCTATTCTTGTCCGCAATTGCGGACAAGAAAAGGCATTTTCTATATAGTTCTGGCAATGTGCGGATCTGCAAAATGCGGAAAGCACATTGCCGGTGTCCGTGTTTTGCGGATCCGCGGATCCATGGATCCGCAAAACACATATGGGCATGTGAATGGAGCCTTACAGGGGGTGATCAGTGACGGGGGGTTGTGTGGTGCTTGGTGCTACTTTACATAGCTACCTGGTCCTCTGGTGGTCGATTCCAGCAAATGGGACCACCAGAGGACCAGGTAGCAGGTATATCAGACGCTGTTAACAAAACAGCGTCTGATATACTTGTTTGATGCGATTTATTTTGCCTCTACAGCCTCAATCGCTGGCAGGCTGTAGTATAACTGCTGAGACGCGATCTGATGCGAACGCGCGCGCGCGTTCACAGCAAATCCCGCCTCTCGCGAGATGACACGCCACCGCATCAAGGAGGAACAGACCTGCTGCCACCTGGACGCATCCCTGCGTTAGGCAGTCGGCAGGCGGTTAAAGGGAGTCTTTCACCCCAAAATTGCAATATCTAACACTTACACCATTGTGTCCAATACAGCCCCAACATTAAAATGCATCTTACCATATTGTTGTCCGTTCCATAGGTCGTCCAAAAAACACTTTTATTCCATATGCAAATCAGTGTGTTAAGGTGACAAGGGGCGGCGTTCAAACGGCCAGTGCCCAAGTCCCGCGCTGATTTTCATAAGCAACCACTCCCCTTTTACCCATTCAGCCCGCCGTTTGTCTGGATCTTCTCCTCCTTCGTCCGTAGCCAAATCGCGCGCCGGCGCTGACGAACGGGAGGTCCGCGCCTGTGCACTGGTTTACCCATTACTGGCAGAAGCATCGGAGTATCCAGTGCGCAGGCGCCGGCCCGTATGTCACATTACAGCAAGCGCCGCATTAGAGGGCTGTCCTTACTGTGCGGCGCTTGCTGTAATGTGACGTACGGGTCGGCGCCTGCGCACTGGATACTCCGATGCTTCTGCCAGTAATGGGTAAATCAGTGCGCAGGTGCGGACCTCCCATTTGTAGGCGCAGGTGCACGATTTGGCTACGGATGAAGGAGGTGAAGATCCAGACAAAGGGCGGGCCGAATGGGTGAAAGGGGAGTGGTTGCTTATGAAAATCAGTGCGGGGCCTGGGCACCAGCCGTTTGAACACCACCACTGGGCACCTTCACACACTTTGCATATGGAATAAAAGTGTTTTTTGGACGACCTATGTTACGGACAACAATATGGTAAGATGCATTTTAATGTGGAGGCTGTATTGGACACAATGGTGTAAGTGTTAGATATTGCAATTTTAGGGTGAAAGACTCCCTTTAAATATATAAAAATGAGTTTCTGTCTGTCTGGGCATCTGTCTGTTCTTTATGCGCGACCAAACGACTGGACAGATCTTCACCAAATTTGGCAGACAGGTACATCAGGTGTCCGGGAAGGTTTTATAGGATGTACTGTTCCTGAGACATTCCCAAAAAATGACCTGCATTAGCCAATACAAGCCTGCAAGTCTTTCTCTTCAAATCCCAACTGCTATACACACGGTCACATGTCCCTTACCAGCCAATAGAAGCTCGCAGGCTCATAGTCTATACATACACACAGTTTTACTCCAGATTTCCATCACAACTCAGCCATTTTTCTTCACTGCTGTAGGTCAGATTTAGGCATGGACTACACGACAACATGTGTTGTGCGACAATTTTTATAATGATAGTCTATAGTGTTCTGCTGCGACATGTGACATGCTGCGACTGCTACTCAGCTCAGCAGACAGCATCACACAATAGACTTAGATACATACCAAACAGTATTACACATTATAGGATTAGACACACAGCTCAGCAGTAGAGATGGCCTGAACTATCCACTGGCGAACAGTTCCCAGCGAACATAGCTTGTTCGCCGCGGCAGGCGAACACATGCGATGTTCGGTCCGCCCCCTATACATCATCATTGAGCAAACTTTGACCCTGTACCTCACAGTCAGCAGACACATTCCAGCCAATCAGCAGCATACCCTCCCTCCCAGACTCTCCCATCTCCTGAACAGAATCCATTTTAGATTCATTCGGAATTTGCAGTCTAAGTGAGAGGAGGGACAGTGTAGCTGCTGCTGATTTAATTGGGAAATCGATAGCTAGGCTAGTGTATTCAGTGTCCAATCCAGTCCTGAAAGACTCATCTGATCTCTGCTGTAAGAACAGCATCCTGACAGCACCCCAAAAAGCCCTTTTTAGGGCTGCAACATTAGTCTGCTTTTTTTTTTTTCTCCATATATATATTGCAGTTGCCTGGCCTGCCCGTGTGTGAGGAGCTGCAGGCCCACAGACTGTAGTGTGCCCACTGCCAGTGCCCACCCCTGTCATCCCGTGTGGCACAGGACTTTGCATCAAAAAAAGGCATTTCATTTTTACACTTTAGTGTAAGTTCAGTTGCTTGCCTGCTAGTGTGTGTCAGGCCTGACCGGGTGGCACAGTACCTAGCACGCGTAGTACCACTTATCTAAAAAAAATGACAGACAGAGGCAGACCACCCCGCAGGGGCCTTCGTGGTCGTGGTGCTTTGATTTCCACTGTCCCTGGAATAATGCCAAGTGTTCAGAGGCCACGTACCCTGAACCCGAAAAATTCTGAGGACATAGTTGACTGGCTTAGACAGGACACCTAATCTTCAACAGCTTCCGCTAAGAACCTTGACGCACCATCCTCCTCCAGCTCAGCTTCGGTCACCTGCTCTCAAGTTACCACGCTCCCGCCCGCCGCCACCACCACCACCACTACCACCACAGCCACCCCAGCCGCTTCACTTGATCCGTCAAAAGAGTTATTTACACATCAGTTGGATGCAATTAGTGATGCACAACCATTATTGCCAGATGATGTAGATTACAGGGATATGTCTCAGTCAGGCAGGATTACACACATGGACGTACAGTGTGATAATGATGATGATGTTGTACCCGCTGCTGATTCCTTTGCTGAGGTGTCAGATACAAGTGAAGTGGTTGATGATGACGATGTGTCCACGGATGCCACGTGGGTGCCTGCTCGAAGAGAAGAAGAGGGGGAAAGTTCAGATGGGGAGACAGAGAGAATGAGGAGACGAGTTGGAAGCAGGGGGAGGTCGTCACAAGGAGTTAGTGGCACAGTCAGACAGCATGTATCAGCACCCGGGGTCAGCCAGACAGCACGCCAGTCAACGCATGCTGTTGCCATCACCAAAATGCCGTCATTGCAAAGCTCAGCAGTGTGGCATTTTTTTTGTGTGTCTGCCTCTGTGTGGGGAGTCGCTCTGGTAGACGGCGGTGTGGGTGCAGTATAGAGGCCACAGGGAGTCCAGAAGGTGCGGAAAACAGTGTTTTATTCACACTTGTATCAAAATAACAGCAGAAAGTCAATTGGTGTTAAGTCACACACATCAGCAAATGAAGGGGAAAACAAAATGTCCAAACACAGGTTCCATTCACCTGGCAGGTTTGATGTGCGGGTTCGCACCTGGCTGTCAGCCCAGCCGCAGGACAATCCTCCTTCAGGGTTCCAGGACGGCTGCACGCCTCCTTGCTGGGCACGTCCTTCCACCCCAGAGAGCTCCACACCACTAGCAGCAGCTTCCAAGACAATCACTCTCACAGCTGGTGGTGCTGGCTGAGTTTATAAACCCAGCCCAAAACTCGGACTGGACCGTGGGGAGCAGCCACCCACCCTACTCTTTAGCTGCTCCCAGTAAGAGCCGGCCCGGATCGGCTTTGCAGCCATGCTATTTAACAGAGTCAAACAGCACTAGCTGCTGCAGACAAAAACCCGGCTCTCACCTCACCGAGGCCAGCAACCTCGGTGACACGTACCTGCCATCTAGGACGGCACCCTGCACCTTACCACATACCCCCCTTTGTTCAACCCTGAGGGGTGGACACAGGTCAAACAGTGTACCCGGGAGAGCGCGTCTGCATTTTTAATAACCGGCCCGCTCTGTGCTCCACCGTGAATTTAAAATTCTGTAGGGACAGAAACCACCTGGTGACCCGGGCATTCCTCTCTTTGGCTTGGGACATCCACTTGAGTGGGGAGTGGTCGGTCACCAGGCGAAAGCTTCTGCCCAACAGGTAATAACGGAGGGCCTCGAGTGCCCACTTGATGGCCAGGCACTCTCTCTCGACTATGCTGTACCTAGTCTCTGCTGGGGTGAGCTTGCGGCTGAGGAAGACAACGGGATGCTCCTCCCCGTTGACTTCCTGCGACAGTACCGCACCAAGGCCAACCTCAGAGGCGTCGGTCTGGACTACGAAATCCTTCCTGAAATCGGGTGTCACCAAAACCGGGGACCCACACAGGGCCGATTTCAAGGCGGAGAAAGCCTTTTCCGCCTGCTCATTCCAGCGGACCATCCCTGTCTTACGCCCCTTTAACAACTCTGTCAATGGCGAAGCAATAGTAGCAAAGTGGGGCACAAACCTCATGTAATACCCCACAATCCCCAGGAACGACTTTACCTGCCTGGTGGTGACCGGTCGGGGCCAACTCCGTATTGCCTCTACCTTATTTACCTGAGGCTTGATGACTCCCCGCCCAATTACATATCCCAGATATTTTGTCTCCTCTAACCCTATGGAGCACTTCTTTGGGTTAGCGGTCAGTCCGGCTTTCCTCAGGGCATCCACTACCGCCTGCACCTTGGGTAAATGGCTTTCCCAGTCGGTGCTGTGGATGACTACATCATCTAAGTAGGCCGAGGCGTACTGACGATGTGGTCGCAGCACTATGTCCATTAACCTTTGGAAAGTGGCGGGGCGCCATGCAGGCCAAAGGGTAACACCTTGTAGTGATACAGGCCCTGCGGGTAATAAATGCGGTTTTTCCTTAGCCGACTCCGTTAAGGGTACCTGCCAGTACCCTTTAGTGAGGTCCAGCACAGAAAAATAACGGGCTTGTCCTAAACTTTCAACAAGCTCGTCTACTCGGGGCATGGGATACGCGTCAAACTTGGATACTTCATTTAACTTATGAAAGTCGTTGCAGAACCGCAACGTCCCATCCGGCTTGGGTATTAGGACTATGGGACTGGCCCACTCACTTTTCGACTCCTCAATGACATCGAGCTTCAACATTAACTGCACTTCCTCCGCGATGGCCCGCCGCCGAGCCTCGGGTACCCGGTATGGTTTTAACCGGACCTTGGCCTGAGGCTCAGTGACGATGTCATGTCGGATGAGAGATGTGCGGCCAGGGAGGTCCGAGAACACATCCGTGTTCCGACTGAGGAACTCCCTGACTTCCTGAACTTGTTTGGAAGATAGGCTGTCTGCAATTTTTACCGTGGTTACGGCTTCACAGGCCTCGAACTGTGGGGCTGGACCCTTTTCACCTAGAAGCCCTGGCCGGGGGCTGTGGTCGTCGGCCGCGTCCCTATCTTTCCACGGCTTAAGTAAATTCACGTGGTACACCTGCTCCGGCTTGCGCCGCCTGGCTGGTGTACTTTGTAATTTACTTCCCTACCTTCTCGATCACCTCATAGGGGCCCTGCCACCTAGCTAGGAATTTGCTGTCAAGGGTGGGTACCAGAACCAAAACCCGATCTCCCGGATTGAAGTCCCGTACCCGAGCCTGACGATTGTACACCCTACTCTGGGCTTGTTGCGCTGCCTCCATATGCTCCCGGACCAAGGGCAACACCCTTTCCATCCGTTCCTGCATTTGGGCGACATACTCAATGACACTTTTGTGGGGGACAGGCTGTTGTTCCCATGCTTCCTTGGCGATATCCAACAGGCCCCGAGGGTGTCTGCCATAAAGCAGTTCGAAGGGCGAGAACCCAGTAGAGGCCTGGGGCACCTCTCGCACTGCGAACATGAGATAGGGCAGAAGCAGATCCCAGTCCTTCCCATCTCTAGACACCACCCTCTTTAACATATTTTTTAGAGTTTGGTTAAACCTCTCCACAAGACCGTCTGTTTGCGGATGGTAAACGGACGTCCGTAACTGCTTTATACGCAACAATTTACACAGTTCCCTCATTACTTTGGACATAAAAGGGGTCCCTTGGTCTGTCAGAACCTCTTTTGGCAGGCCCACACGGAAAACATCTCCATTAACTCTTTGGCAATGAGCTTAGCTGAGGTATGTCGCAGAGGCACCGCCTCCGGATACCGAGTGGCATAGTCGAGAACTACCAGAATGTGTTGGTGGCCCCTGGCAGACTTTGGTACAGGCCCAATTAAATCCATCGCGATTCGCTCAAACGGTACTTCAATAATTGGCAGAGGTACCAGAGGACTACGGAAATGTGGCTGGGGGCTAGTTATCTGACAGGTCGGACAGGACTTACAATAATTCTCTACCTCCTTGAACACACTGGGCCAATAAAACCGCTGCAGTATGCGGTCCTGGGTTTTCTGCCACCCCAGGTGTCCCCCAAGAACATGTTGGTGGGCAAGCTCCATGACAAGCTTGCGATACGCTGTGGGCACCACCAACTGTTCAACAGGTTCGCCTCGGATTTGGTTCACCCGATACAACATATCCTGCAGAACAATAAATCGTGGGAACATTAATTCAGCCCCTGGTTTCTGGGGTTTCCCATCAATTTCCAGCACATTCTCCCAGGCCCTGGTCAGGGTTTGGTCCCGGTGTTGTGCGGTCCCAAAATTTTCCCGGAGACATTGAGGTCTGCCAACTCAGGTCCCGGTGGCAAGTCCTCCGTGTCTCCCACCATTACACTCAGTGGGGTTGTCTCCCCCTCTACCGCTGGAGCAGTGGTCACCCCTACCGCCGGCCCTTCAGACTCGGGCTCCCAGGGTTCTGGCCTTCCAGTGGTATCAGGCCACTCCACTAGGGTCACCCCTGTCTCGGGTCCCTCAGATACCTTTATTACCGGCCACAGCGCCGGAAAACCGGGAAGTCCCTCCCAAGTATCAGTTCGTGTGGGAGTTTAGTAGCGACAGCCACCTCGTGGGTCCACCTACCAGCCGCGGTGGACAAAGTCACTAGTGCAGTGGGGTAGTCTTTCAGGTCTCCGTGGATGCACAGGACCCCGACTTTACGGCCAGTATACTCCGCAGGCCGTACAAGGGCAGCCCTTACCAGGGAGACTAAACTCCCGGAGTCCAGCAGAGCCACCGCCAGAGAGTCTCCCACCTCTACCTGACACAGGTGGTTATGGTCCTGCACCTCACGGGTGCCAGTTGCGCACAGCTTCCGTGCATACAGGGAGAGACGACCCCGTAGTTCATATCCATCGGCTCATCCCGATGCGGACAGTCGGCCCTGATGTGGCCTGGCTCCTGACACCTCCAGCATACCACGGGAGGCGGACTCGCAGGGGGTATCTTCCGTGCAGGCCACTCTGTCGCCGGACGTCGGAACTGGGGCAGAGGCCTCCGGGGTTTGACTGACCCCTTCCCCGCAAGAGTCCCCTGCAGGTTTCTGGTGGCCTCGTAGCGCTCCACCAGGTCGACCATCTCCAGGGCATTGGTGGGCGATACCTGGCCGATCCAGTGCTGGAGGGGATAAGGCAGGGCCCTCCAAAAGATGTCCGCCAACAGTCGATCCAGCATGGCAGTGGGACTTAGTAGATCGGGCTGCAGCCACTTTTGCAGCCTGTGCAGCAGGTCGTAGTACTGCGGCCTAGCGGGTTCAGTCGTTTTAAAGTCCCACTGGTGGACTCTTTGGGCGCGGACCAGCACGTTCACGCCCAGTCGGGCTAGGACCTCTCCTTTCACGGTGTCATAATCTGCCGCTTGGTCGTCCGACAAGTCGAAAAACACCTGCTGGGGTCCGGAAGCCAGGAACGGAGCGACCACCTCAGCCCACTGGTCACGGGGTAACTTTTCCCTCACGGCGACCTTCTCAAAAACCGCCAGGTACGTCTCAACGTCGTCTGCGGGGGTCATTTTGGGATCGCCGCACGGACCGCTTTCCGGGCATCATGGACGTGGTGGGACGCTCCTGCCGCCTGTAACGCCATCACATGTTGTAGCAATAGTTGGTTGGTCTCCCGCTGTTGCACGTTAGCCTCTATGAGAGCCTTCACAGCAGCCTCCATGTTGCCAGAAACTCCTGCTTGCAGCTTTGCTGGCTTAATATATTCCATACACTTTAGAAAAACAAAACTTCGGCGTTTACGCCAGCCTCACTGCGCATGCCCGCATCCGACACCAAATGTGGGGAGTCGCTCTGGTAGACGGCGGTGTGGGTGCAGTATAGAGGCCACAGGGAGTCCAGAAGGTGCGGAAAACAGTGTTTTATTCACACTTGTATCAAAATAACAGCAGAAAGTCAATTGGTGTTAAGTCACACACATCAGCAAATGAAGGGGAAAACAAAATGTCCAAACACAGGTTCCATTCACCTGGCAGGTTTGATGTGCGGGTTCGCACCTGGCTGTCAGCCCAGCCGCAGGACAATCCTCCTTCAGGGTTCCAGGACGGCTGCACGCCTCCTTGCTGGGCACGTCCTTCCACCCCAGAGAGCTCCACACCACTAGCAGCAGCTTCCAAGACAATCACTCTCACAGCTGGTGGTGCTGGCTGAGTTTATAAACCCAGCCCAAAACTCGGACTGGACCGTGGGGAGCAGCCACCCACCCTACTCTTTAGCTGCTCCCAGTAAGAGCCGGCCCGGATCGGCTTTGCAGCCATGCTATTTAACAGAGTCAAACAGCACTAGCTGCTGCAGACAAAAACCCGGCTCTCACCTCACCGAGGCCAGCAACCTCGGTGACACGTACCTGCCATCTAGGACGGCACCCTGCACCTTACCACACTCTGATAACAGCAATGCCATTTGCAAACTGTGCCAAAAGGAACTCGGAGTCGTGGGAAGTCCAACACCCACCTCGGTACAACTGCTTTGCGAGGGCACATGATCTGACATCACAAACGCCTATGGGATCAACACATGAGTACAAGCAGCACACAAACTCAAAGCCACCATGCTCCTCCTGGTCCAGCATCTTCAACCACGTCAACCACTGCTGTCCTCCCTGCCCCCTCTCAACCAACCGCCACTCCGCCTCTCACCTTCAGCAGTTCCTGCTCATCTGCCCACAGTCAGGTGTCTGTCAAGGACATGTTTGAGCGTAAGAAGCCAATGTCACAGAATCACCCCCTTGCCCGGCGACTGACAGCTGGCTTGACGGAACTCTTAGCCCGCCAGCTTTTACCATACCAGCTGGTGGAGTGTGAGACCTTCAAAAAATTTG
The DNA here is from genome assembly GCA_033119425.1 of Bufotes viridis. Lineage (NCBI taxonomy): Eukaryota > Metazoa > Chordata > Amphibia > Anura > Bufonidae > Bufotes > Bufotes viridis. The sequence continues at coordinate 461,286,099 of CM065590.1, forward strand.
TCGCTATTGGGACACCACAGTGGAAGGTACACGGATGAAATTTTTTTTCAAAACAGGCAATCCCAAACCTCTACAATGTCATTGAAAAGGAAGTCATGGCATCTCTGGCATACAGTGTTGGGGCAAGGGTCCATCTGACCACTGATACCTGGTCTGCAAAGCACGGTCAGGGCAGGTATATCACGTACACTGCGCATTGGGTCAACCTGCTGACGGCTGACAAGCATGGAATGCGTGGCTCGGCAGCAGAGTTGGTGACACCGCCACGACTTGAAGGCAGACCTACTGCCACCTCCTCTACTCCTACTCCATCCTCTTCGATATCCTCGGCTGAGTCTGCTGCGGCGTCTGGCTGCACATCAACTGAATCCCCCCAGCTCCCCAGGGGCTATTCCACATCCCGGATACGACAGTGTCACGCTGTCTTGAGGTTGACTTGCCTGAAAGCAGAGAGCCACACAGGACCAGCACTCCTGTCCACCCTGAACGCACAGGTGGATCAGTGGCTGACCCCGCACCAACTGGAGATCGGCAAAGTGGTGTGTGACAATGGAACAAATTTGTTGTCGGCATTGAATTTGGGCAAGTTGTCACATGTGCCGTGCATGGCACATGTGTTGAATCTCATCGTACAAGTAAGTACCCAGGCTTACAGGACGTCCTCAAGCAGGCCAGGAAGGTGTGTGGCCATTTCAGGCGTTCCTACACGGCCATGGCGCACTTTTCCGATATTCATTGGCGAAACAACATGCCAGTGAGGCGCTTGATTTGCTACAGCCCGACACGTTGGAATTCAACACTCCTGATGTTCGACCGCCTGCTCCAACAAGAAAAAGCCGTCAACGAGTATTTGTATGACCGGGGTGCTAGGACAGCCTCTGCGGAGCTGGGAATTTTTTTGCCACGTTACTGGAGGCTCATGTGCAATGCCTGTAGGCTCATGCGTCCTTTTGAGGAGGTGACAAACCTAGTCAGTTTCACCGAAGGCAGCATCAGCGACCTCATCCCATTTGTTTTCTTCCTGGAGCGTGCCCTGCGAAGAGTGCTGGATCAGGCTGTAGATGAGCGTGAAGAGGAAGAGTTGTTGTCATCATCATCACCACCAGAAACAGCCTTGTCATCATCGCTTGCCGGAGCTGTGGCAACGCTGGAAGAGGAGTATGAGGAAGAGGAGTCAGAGGAGGAATGTGGCGGCTTTCAGGAGGAGGAAGACCAACCACAGCAGGCACCCCAGGGTGCTTGGTGTTGTCACCTATCTGGGACCCATGGTGTTGTACGTGGCTGGGGGGAAGAACAGACCGTCAATGACATCAGTGAGGACGAGGAACGGGAAATGAGTAGCTCTGCATCCAACCTTGTTCAAATAGGGTCTTTCATGCTGTCATGTCTGTTGAGGGACCCTCGTATAAAAAGGATGAAGGAGAACGACCTATACTGGGTGGCCACGCTACTAAACCCCCGGTATAATCAGAAAGTGGCAGAAATGTTACCAAATTACCGAAATCAGAAAGGATGCAGCAGTTCAAAACCAAACAAAAAAATATGCTATACACAGCTTATAAGAGGGATGTCACAGCACAACGGGAATCTAACAGGGGAAGAGGTGAGTCTAATCCTCCTCCTACCACAGCGGCAAGGACTGGACGATTTACAGATGTGTGGTTGATGGAGGACATGCAGAGCTTTTTCAGTCCTACTCATCGCCACAGCCCTTCGGGATCCAGCCTTAGAGAACGACTCGACCGACAGGTAGCAGACTACCTCGCCTTAACAGCAGATTTCGACACTCTGAGGAGCAATGAACCCCTTCACTACTGGGTGTGCAGGCTTGACCTGTGGCCTGAGCTATCCCAGTTTGCGATAGAACTTCTGGCCTGCCCTGCTTCAAGTGTCCTGTCAGAAAAGACCTTTAGAGCAGCAGGAGGCATTGTCACTGACAAGAGAAGTCGCCTCGGTCAAAAAAGTGTTGATTACCTCACCTTCATAAAGATGAATGAGGCATGGATCCCGAAGGGACTGACAGTGGGGGATACGTTTGACTAACAAAAGGCCTGATTACATGCCTTGGCCTCAAAATGGTCCCCATGCTGCTGTATTTAATGTCTGCATATCGGATGATTTTTCGTGAATTCTCCACCACCAACTAGCGTTCAAGCCGCAATGTTTTAGTCACTTTTCTGTCTGGAAAACATACATTTTTCCGGCCGCTGCTACAATAGCGGCTGCAACAATGCCATTATTTTTCAGGCATGTGCACTGTGGCTGCAAAAACAAACCAAAAAAAAAGGCACATACAAGTGTCAATTTCCCTTCGTGATCGTTACCTTGATGTGGTGAAGGGGCTTGCGTATCACAATGAAGCAATCATCACCTCTATGAGTGTGTTGGCAATGTTGCCACACCCCAGATGATAAGGCCGTTGCTTCCTTATGGTCAGACCAAAAGCGATCGGACGGCTGGATAATATTTCATAGAAAAAACATTAATTTACCTTTTTATTTTAATGTTGTATGGGTTTTTAATACATAAAATAAAAAATCATAATAAAGTCTCTTAATAGTTTATTAGAAATAATGCAGACAATTTAAAAAATCCCCATCAATTACAATACAAAGCAAGTACAGAGCTCAGAAGAACTAAATTATTTCATGATGTCGTAATGGTCCGTTAATTCAACAATGTTTAATCAATTCGACACACGTCGCCGGATAGGGTCCATAACAGGGATTAAATTAATAGGAATAGTACTAGTTAAGACACCACTCATAAAGGGTGTCACAGCACATTGCTCTGTGCACGCACAGTGCCCCAATTTGGGAGTAAGAGGACCGACCAAGCTGCTTTTTCCATCTCCCGGTTCCTGAAATCAATTCAGTTTGGTCTGTCACTGTGAAGGCAGTCGAAGGTACCCGGCCTCAGGGCCGGGCCGACACAGAGGCTGGGGAGGCTCCAGCCTCAGGGCGCTCCAGCCTCAGGGCGCAGGCAGGGGCCGGCGAGAGGGAGAGGGACTGACAGGGGGGAACCGCTCAGCGCTCCCTCCTGTCATTCCCTGAGCCGGCCCCGTCAGAGCGCTCCTCTCACCTCCATTATGCTGCTTCAGGCCCCCAGCATCAGGCCCCGCTGCCTCAGGCTCTAACTAGAAACAGAGTAAGCAGGTGGGCGGAGCCTAACGGACCTCCGTTAGGCTCCGCCCACCTGCTTAATGTGAGGCAGCGCTGGGGCCTGATCCCGGAAGCCTGGAGAAGTGACCATAATGGAGGTGAGAGGAGCGCTCTGACGGGGCCCAGCATTAAGTACAGTGAAATGCCGGGCCCCCTTTCATTAAGTCTGTGACAACATGGGGGCAGAAAGAGCATGACAACATGGGGGGTAAAAAGAGCATGAAAAGATGGGGGAGAATGACAGGGGGCAGAAAAGCATGACAAGAAGAGGGAATTATGACAAGAGGGGGCATGACAAATTACTATGTGGGGGCACTGCTGTGTGGTTGAGGGGGGTGTGGGGACATTACTGTGTGGGGGGCAGTGTGGCGGACATTACTGTGTGGGGGCAGTGTGGCGGACATTACTGTGTGGGGGGCAGTGTGTCGGACATTACTGTGTGGGGGGCAGTGTGGCGGACATTACTGTGTGGGGGGCAGTGTGTCGGACATTACTGTGTGGGGGGCAGTGTGGCGGACATTACTGTGTGGGGGGCAGTGTGGGGAGCACTACTGTGTGGGGGGCAGTGTGGGGGGCACTACTGTGTGGGGGGCAGTGTGGCGGACATTACTGTGTGGCGGACATTACTGTGTGGGGGGCAGTGTGGCGGACATTACTGTGTGGGGCAGTGTGGCGGACATTACTGTGTGGGGCAGTGTGGCGGACATTACTGTGCGGGGGGGCAGTGTGGCGGACATTACTGTGTGGGGGACACTACAGTGTGGGGTGGCATTATACAAAAGCTCTGCAGATGCAAATCCCATGTATTGGGTCACCACAATTTGGGTGGTCATTCAGTAAATGAACCCTATTATGGGGAGAATCTGTGGATGACACATATTTGTCCCACAGACACCCCCCACCCCCCCAAAACAGGGTTAATTTACTGAATGACCACCAATAAAAGAGGTGGGGGTCACATATGCTATTTCATAATGACAGCAGGGCCCGTGCAGTGACTGTATTCTACTACACCCCCCATCCCCCCCGCTCACTGGATATAATCTTATTAACTATATAACTGTAGTAAATCACTACAGTTATATAGTTAAGATTATATACAGTGTCGGGGGGGGGGGGGAGGTAGTAGAATACAGTCACTGCACGGGCCCCGCTGGCGCTGTCATCAAAAAAGCAGATACAACCCCACAGCCTCACCCCTTGTATTGGGGGTCATTCCTACATGGACCCTGTTATGGGGAGGGGGGATCTGTGGATGACACATATGTGTCATCCACAGATTCCCCAATAACAGTATCATCCATCACAGATCCCCCATAGCAGTGTCATCCACAAGTTGGAGGGAGGGGGGGGGGGCGCACTTGGGCAGCTCAGCCTCTGTTGGTGGTGGACCTTGTCCCAGCCCTGCCCGGCCTAAATTTTTTTTCACAAAAGGCAATCCCTGATATGGGATGTAACAGGGATTAAACTGATGAGAATAGTACTACAGAAAATACCACTCATATTGGGTGTGACAGTAAATTGCACGGCGCAGACGCAGTGACTGTGGATTAAAACAGAGTGGAGGGAGCCAGCGTTTTTTTAACCATCTCCCCTTTCGAAAAATCAATTCAATAAATGGACCCCAGATTGGGGACATTAGAAGGATTAAACTGATGAGAATAGTACTACAGAAAATACCACTCATATCGGGTGTGACAGTAAATTGCACGGCGCAGACACAGTGACCGTGGATAAAAACAAAGGGGAGGGAGCCAGCGTTTTTTTAACCATCTCCCCGTTCGAAAAACATGACATCACCGGGACATGGCTAGCTTGGTATCCAACCTTGTGCAAATGGGGAGTTTGCGGTTGTGCAAATGAACTGTTTGCGGTTGTTTGCGGTGCATTAAAAGGGGAGTTTGGTCTGTCAATGTCTGTGAAGCGGGCATAACCCTTATCGATACAACCCCGTAACCCTGATCGATACAACATCATAACTGATTGTATACACACACTAGATGTTTTAAACCACGTTGTTCAAAAAAAATTAGGATTGTTAGGTGATTTATGCCTTTTATGGATTAAAACCCAACTCTGCGTCAACTATGTAATTTTCCATGGGAGTTTTGCCATGGATCCCCCTCCGGCATGCCACAGTCCAGGTGTTAGTCCCCTTGAAACAACTTTTCCATCACTATTGTGGCCAGAAAGAGTCCCTGTGGGTCTTAAAATTCGCCTGCCTATTGAAGTCTATGGCGGTTCGCCCGGTTTGCCATTTGCGGAAGTTCGCGTTCGACGTTCGCGAACGGAATATTTTATGTTCGCGACATCACTACTCGGCAGACAGTATGAAACAGGATAGGATTAGATACACAGCTCAGCAGACAGTATCGCAGAGGATAGGATTAGATACACAGCTCAGCAGACAGTATCGCACAGGACAGGATTAGATCCACAGCTCAGCAGACAGTATCATATATGTCGCACCATAAATTGTTGAGACAAAATGTCGCACGACACATGTTGTCGAGTAGCCCTAGCATTAAAGGGGCAGGGTGCTGTGGAGGGTCACTGTTAAAATGGTGGGCACTGTGAAGTTCACTGTTAAAGAGGCGTTCACTGTGGATGTTACTGTTAAAGGGGCAGGCCGCTGTGGAAATCACTGTTAAGGGCGCATGGGCCACTATTAAAGGGGCAACTGCTGTGCAGGTCACTGTTAAGGCAGCAGAGTACTGTGAGGTCACTGTTAAGGCAGCGGGGTACTTTGGAAGTCACTGTTGAAGGGGCAGGCCCCTGAGGAGGTCACTGTCAAGGGAGTGGGTTGCTGTGAAACTCACTGTTAAAGGGGCGGGCTGCTGTGAAGGTCAAAGTTAATGGGATGGGCTGCTGTGGAGGTCCCATTTTAAAGTGGTGGGGCACTGTGGGGGGTCTGTATAAAATAGGGATCTGATCTGAGGTCTGTATAAATTTGCAGTCTGATTAGGGGCCTGTATAAACTGAGGGTTTGATCTGAGATCTGTATAAATTCTGGGTCTGCTTTGCATTCTAATTTTGGGGCTGTATAAACTGGGGGCACTGTCTAGGGTCTGAATAAAATTACGGTCTGATTTGGGGTCTGTATAAATTGCTCTGATCTGAGGTCTGTATAAATTTGGTGTCTGATCTGGGGTCTGTATTTATTTTTAGGCTGATTTTGGGGATTAATCTGGGGTCTATATAAAATAGGGGTCTGATCTGAGGTTTGTATAAATTTGGTGTCTGATCTGGGGTCTGTATTTATTTTTAGGCTGATTTTGGAGATTCATCTGCAGTCTGTATAAAATAGGGGTCTGATCTGAGGTCTGTATAAATTTGCAGTCTGATTAGGGGCCTGAATAAATTGAGGGTTTGATCTGAGATCTGTATAAATTGGGGGCCTGCTTTACAGTCTAATTTGCGGTCCATATAAACTGGGAGTCTTTGCGGTCTGAGTTGGGATCTGTGTTAATTGGGAGTCTGATCTGTTAGCTGTATAAATTTAAGGTCTAATATGGGGTCTGTATAAATGTGTGAGCTTATCTGGGGTCTGCATTAATTTGGCAGCTATTTTGGAGTTTAATCTGAGGTCTGTATAAATTATTGGGTGGATATGGGGTCTTTATTAATTTGGGTTTAATCTGGGGTAAATTTGCGGTCTAAGATTTGTATAAATTTGAGGTCTGATCTGGGGTCTATAATTATGTGGGGGCTTATCTGGGGTATGTATGAATCTGGGGATTCACCTGCAGTATATGTGGCCCATATATCTGTCTGAGTTTCAGACCCCTGCCCTATAGGCAATGGGCTCACTGTGCATATAATTAACCTGAGTTTATTGTCACATGCCAATCTTGTGAAAGTGATGTGCATGCAACTTCCATGCAGCTCAGGCATTCCTGGGGCTACAGCTGTCTTGTTACTTAAAGTCTGCTATAATTTACAGTCATAACTAAATTGTGAATGCTATGTAACTCTTCAGCATAAAAAAAAACAATTTACATGATGAACATTAGTTATTAATTTAAAAAAGGTCTAAGCTTCCAATTTCCATTATTTAGTTCATTGTCAGATATTGAGTTTGCAACCTATCTCTAATTCCAGACTTTTCTTATATGGACATGTCACTCACAGGACTACTTGCTATTGCTAAATGTGTGGTCTGTGTGTCCAGGATGCTGCTGCGTGCACTAGGCCTCATGTATCAGCCCAGCTTCATGCCCGAGTGTGTCATTTCCATTCCCTTGCAGAGCGCAAATAAAAATCAGTGAGGCAGATTTATCAATGTATTTAAATCAGTTTTCTCAGTGAACTCTGTGATCAGCTGTTGGCTCTCTGTTCTGGCAATCACCTACTTATCATGTGAAAAAAACTGTTTTGTCTAAATAGAGCAAGCACCATACTAATTATTAGACCTTTTCCCCACTATATCTCAGACTACTATGACAGGTAGTAATAACAATGTCCTGCAATGAGCTAGTCTGACCTTTCAGGAGACATGTTGTAATATAAATAATACAATTACAATAAAGAAAAACACTTATTACTGCTGTTTTGTGCTCTGCATAGGTGGATACCATAGATAAATACACAAGAGTAAAAGTCAACATTTACAAAAACCACTAGATAAAAAGTGTAGTGGTATAGATATCAAAATAATTTGTAGTTAGCAGAGTAGGAGAAACCCCCTATGACATTCTTGTGGCCAGTCATAAAATCGTTGATGCCTTATTCCCAAAACCAGAGCACAAGGTCTGTCTAAAACAGGGGTGCACAACCTGCAGCCCGGGGGCCACATGCAGCCCTTGATACCATTATGTGTGGCCCCCAACCATCTGGTAACAGACATGAATTTTTCATGTAATTCTCCCATTATATTGGAGTTCTGGATCTGTAACTAGACATTAAATGGGTTCTCCAGGAAGTTAGAAAATGAAAATACTTAAAGGGAACCTGTCACCTCGAGAAACCACCCCAAGCCACCAGCAGCACCTGACAGTTTTTCGTCAGATGCGGTAAAAGCTCAGAAAATGATTTTTTATCCCCAACCGGTGCGCCCCTCGTGTCAGGCTTGAAGTCAAGGGGCAGCGGCCTCCTTGTTTCAAGCCGTGGTAATCCCGCCTTCTTCCCTGCCCCTTTGCTGTGACTGATAACCGGCTGTTCGGTAAAGACAGCCAGCTGTTTGGCATTAGCGCTGTCAAAATAAAAAATGGCAGCACCGACCCAAAAAGCAAAAACAAAACTAGCAGGCAGGTGCAAATCCCAAAGGGAATAAGCAATTACTCAAATATAAAAATCAAAAAAGGGCAGCATTCCAAGGAAAAAAGTAACACCTTTATTCACCCAAGTGTATAAAGGTGTTATTTTTTTTCCTTGGAGTGCTGCCCTTTTTGAGATATATATATATATATATATATATATATATATATATCTTATAAATATATCTTATAAATATATTTCCAAATACCCTTCATTAGGCATAATGGCTCGTTTTGTCTAGGGAGCAATCATTATCATTAGGAGAAACAATATGGTCGCTGTCCTATTACTGCACACAAAACATGTCCTAATCACACATCCTCCTCTCTGCTCTACATGTTAGGGATAATGATCCTGAATACAGATGATAAGATCTTTAACTGAATCTCTGTAGGAAGGGAGTTCATGAGGAGACATGAAGAACTGAGTGGATAGACAGGACAGACTGTGGTAATGTGGGGCTGTGGGCTTTAATGGTATAATGTGTTTAATATGCCATAAATACAATATTTCAGTTGTTAATACCCCTTTAAATTTTATTTTCAGCCCTCGTCATTGGTTTAGTCTTGCAATGTGGCTCCCAACCAGAAAACGTTGTGCACCCCTTGTCTAAACAAAACCAATGGAGCAGAGCAACTTTACTCAGAAAATGTATTACCCATTATAAACCATATCGTAGCACTAGAGATGTCTTCAGAGCCACTAGAACTGGTGGAGCCATTCAAAAGTTCACATAGAGGATAACATGACCTGCAGAAAGGGTCATGTATAGTGTTAAGCGCGAATATTCGAATAGCTAATTTTTTTTTACGAATATCGGCACTTTGCTAATTTGTGAATATTTAGAATATAGTGCTATATATTCGTAAAAACAAATATTCGTTTTTGTTTTGTTTTACAATCTGAAACCAAGATACCGTTAACGAAGATAGAGAATATAGCGCTATGTTCTCTATCTTCGTTAAATCTAGCAAGCCAACCAATAGGAAAGTTATAGCCCGTTCAAAGTTCCATTGAACGGGGTATAACTTTCCTATTGGTTGGCTTGCTCGAAATAATAAATATAGAGAATATAGCGCTATATTCGTATTCGTTATCTTTGTTAATTCTAGTAAGCCAAGTAAACCTTCCTATTCACAGCTCTAAGTTGGATGCGCAATGCGAAAATATAACTTTACCTATTTCTTGCAATAAATAGAATACTGACTACTGAGTCATTATTCAATTCATTGCAAAAAAATAGGCAAAGTAATATTCTCGCATTGCGCATCCAACTTAGAGCTGTGTACAGTCAACTTTCCTATTGGTTGGCTTGCTAGAATTAACCAATATAGAGAATAAATTAAATTAAATCGTATATTAATCACGGTAAATAGAATAATAACGAATATTCGATTTCGACGTATATATGACGAATATTCAATCGAATATTCTCGAAATATCGCGAAATTGAATATGGCACCTCCCGCTCATCACTAGTCATGTATCAAAAACCATACAGATGAATATTCATTAAAAAAAACTAGACCTAATCCATAACTTGGCCGTGTGCTGCTCATTATTGAAATCCAACGGCATTACCTGTGTTGCCATCACCTCAATCAAAGCTCTTCAAGATTTGGTAATTTTAGAGAGTGCATCCCATACTGTCTCTAACCCCTCCAAATTGCATATGCTAATGTGCAGAACATTATGATGGGTTGGATGAAAGTGGTATAAAGTCACTATGATGCCCAGAATAAAATGTATTTTAGTGGGCAGATTCTGAGCCAAGAACTGATCTCATAAAACTTGGTATATAAAAGGCTATTAGCATACACACTGAGTCCTGACATCAGATGCAGTGGGGGTAGTGGAAAAATCTGTAGACTTTCTTAAGGTGCGTGTTCCTTTAGCTTTGTCATTTCTTTGGGGGACAATTTGTTTGATGATCTGGCTGACTTTTCTGCTGCCCCCAGACTCATACTGTCTGGTAACGTATTAAGTTCCATTTTTTTGTTATCCTTTTTATTTTCAAACTGTTATTTTTTTGTACGCACTGTCCTTTAGATATTAAAACTTAATGTTAATAAAAGCCTTCTTGTGTTCTTAATGATTTTACAACCTCAGAAGAAGCATTATGTGTATTGGTGTATTAACCCTGCCAATGCTAGAGAGAGTAGTGGGTTTGAGTGGGTAACTGTGAATTGTCTAGTTTAAAGCATCTTGTCCTCTTAATATGACAAGTGGAGGCAGCTAATATCTCTTAGATGTGGATGTCAGATAGCTAATAGGGGAAGATTTAGAGTAACCCTGTGACTCAAACTAGCAGAGTGGGAAGTTAACATTAAAATGTGGGTGACCCTTTGTCTATGTACACTTTCGGAGGCAATTTTTATTTATAATTGCATTTTGCTTATTTTTTGCTAAAAATTATATTTTCAATTGGCCTTTATTAAAAATATTGAGACGTTCTGTCACAAAGGGTTAACTGTTTTTCTAACTGTGTGACTGGTACTTTCACTTGCACTTTGTGCTGGTCATCTCATAAATCTTATCTCTAAACCACTAAGGCCTCTTTCACACGGGCGTCATGTTTGACGCCCGGATAAGAGGCGGGTGCGTTGCGGGAATATGTGCGTTTTTCACGCGCGGGTGCAAACGTTTGCAACACGTTTTGCACGCGCGTGAGAAAAAACGCCATGTTTGGTACCCAACCCGAAGCCGGACTTCATCACTGATGGACCATGTGATTGGACCACGTGATGTGACGTCATCACAGGTCCTTTAGATCATAGATGCTGCAGGGAAAGAGAGGACAGATCGCGACTACGCGATCAAGTGGCTAAGGTAAGTTAACTTTTATTATTTTTAACCCCTTCCTCTTCATTTAACAATGCATTCTTTATTAAGAATGCTATTATTTCCCCTTATAACCATGTTATAAGGGGAAATAATAGAGATTGGGTCCCATTGCTAAGCAACAATGTGGGAAAATCGCAATGCATCCGCACTTGCTTGCGGATGCTTGCGATTTTCCCGCAGCCCCATTCACTTCTATGGGGCCTGCGTTGCGTGAAAAACGCAGAATATAGAACATGCTGCGATTTTCACGCAACGCAGAAGTGATGCGTGAAAATCACCGCTCATGTGCACAGCCCCATAGAAATGAATGGGTCCGGATTCAGTGCGGGTGCAATGCGTCCTCCTCACGCATTGCACCCGCGCGGAAAACTCGCCCGTGTGAAAGGGGCCGAAGAGGTGAAAAACACTTGTTTAAGGCCTCATGCACACGAACGTATTTTCTTTCCATGTCCGTTCCGTTTTTTTTGAGGACCATATGCGGAACCATTCATTTCAATGGGTCCACAAAAAAAATGGAAGGTACTCCGTGTGCATTCGGTTTCCGTATGTCCATTTTACCGTTCCGCAAAAAATAGAGCATGTCCTATTTTTTTCTAGTTTGCGGACAAGGATAGGCATTAGGCTACATGCATACGAAAGTATTTTGGGTCCAAGTCACTTCAATGAGGCCGCAAAAGATGCGGACAGCACTCCTATTCTTTCCCGTTTGGCGGACAAGAATAGGCATCTCTATAACGAGCTGCCCTTTCCGTTCTGCAAATTGCGGAAGGAACACGGAGCAACCTCCGTGTTTTGCGGATCTGCGGTTTGCGGATCCGCAAAACACACACATGTAGCCTTATTACAATGGATCCGCAAAAATAACGGATCCGCAAAAAAAACAGATGCCATACAGAACGTCATCCGTTTTTTTACGGTCGTGTGCATGAGGCCTAAGCCACATTTCTATCAGTGAGATAAGGACTAAGCTATAATAAGTGTTTATCATGTCAGACAGCAGAGATAAGGAGCCCGTCAGCTCCCCAACTGATGGAAAAGAGAGAAAATCCACAGGCTGCTTCTCTGCTATGTACAGAAAAAATGACTCCATATTTTTAATAAAGACTAAGTAAAAAAAAGTTTTTTAACTCAAAATGAGTACAATACAGTAATAAATAAATAAAAATTACATCCAAAGGTGTACATAGCCTTTAAGCTAACATCCTAAGTATAAGTCATAATCCTGACAAAAAGCAGAAAAGAAAACATGTATGGTAGAATGCATCTCAAATAAGTTAAATTCAATACCTTTATTCTAATACAAAACAAGGAAGTAAAACAATAAGCTAAACAAAAGGTGCAAACATGCATGAACAACATCCTAACCCCCGACTTATATATGTTTTGGCTCCCATAGAAGTGAATAGTGGCCACCTCCACATTCACTCTCTGTCTGGGTGCTGCTGCCAGCGCACACCTGACCAGACAGGAAATTGGCTGGCACACTCCATTATTGAGATAGGTGAAAGTCCCGGAGGTGGGACCCACATCTATCAGTTGGTAGTACCCTTTTAAAAAGCATATTAGCCTTTTGCTCCAGGCAGATACACTCCAAATTGTTCACCTTAGAATTGCATTTGACTGTTACAATCTCAAATCTTGCCATATATTCTCAATTGGATTAAGAGACCATTACTTTGACTAAGCATAGGTCACACATGATGAGCTATCAGCAGTATTTGATTCCCACTTACTGTGCAGTACCCCTGGGTCTACCAACAATGAGAGTTTAGCTGTGACTGACAGTCAGCATTCTACTGCACCAGTATGGATGAAAAATTAGCCACAGCACAATGGTTCCCTTCATCATCTGTCAGCGGCCCCCACAATAAAATTGCTTATTGGGTAAAAACATCACCAAAGTATAATAATGAGAACATTAATATGACTTCTTCATGTAAAAAAAAGTTCACATATGTGGCAAGTAACATGAGCACATCCTGTAGATCTTGTATAATTAATATTTTTAATTTGTCTTCCAGGCTATTAAGGTACTCTGAGGCACAGCAGCACCATTGGAAGATTGCCTTCTGTATTTAATAATTCATAGTCTTTCACAGTCTGTGAACTATTAAATACCATAGTGTTTTCTTAATCTTCTGATGTTATGGGGTTTAGTCTGTATTCATTACTAAGATCTAGGACTAAAGTGCAGGATGTCTTGAACTGACTGGGCCCCACAGCAAATTTTTTAACTGCTCCCTCCTCCTCCAGCAACTTTTTCGCTACCCCCAATTCACATGCAGCCCCCTCTCCTGTGACTAATCAAGATCGAGCTCTCGGACGTGGCCCAGCAGCTGCTCCGTCTGTTTCCTACAGTGTCACTGTATATAATGTCATTGTATAACACTATTGAGGGGGCCCAGACAAAATAAAATCTTTTAGTCCTCCTCCTAAAGGGGGGCCTCTTGTGAGTTAGGGCCCCAAAGCAGCCAGTTCCCCTGCTTCTCTTATAGCTACGCCCTCCAGGATGTTCACTATAGATAGTATAGCCAATGGCAGGCTGTCGAGTAAAGATGACAGTAGACCCTGTGACTTCTTTGGGACAGAAAACAATGCCAGATCCACGACCCTCCCCATGGCGGAGGGGGGGGCACTCCAAATTTTGCTATGGAGTCATATGATTTCTGTGTACACCACTGACTATAAATTATGAAATAACTCAGAAACAATCAGCTTCTTTTGCTAAGACTTCATCCTATTCTGGGCTCTTCAGAATCTTTAGCACACCTAGGACCCAGTTCTGGAATAAATCAGTTAAGCTGGCTAAAGTTATTTCCTGAAAGTTTCTTACAGAAACGTGGTACTGATAAAATACTGAGGCAAATTTATCAAACTGTATACATATATATACACAAACATATATATGATTTTTTTTTTTCTAGATAGGCCAGAATGAGCCTCCATATTCTGACTGGTGTGAAAAGCTGCATAACATGGTTAGTGGTACATCTCTGAGGGAGCTACCAGGGAAAGTATGACAGAATGGCCCCTAAAATTGCCAAGTTATTGTAACGGCAGTTGCTGACCGCCGATGTTCTCCTACTCCCTGCCACAGTGCCAGGCTCTGTGTTTGGGTGACCACTGTCCTTCCTGACCTTCATTGTCTGCATCCGGCTGCATTACGGGGAATGTAGCTGCGGTGATCTGTTGCCGGTGTCTTCCCATTCCACTCCATGGTTTTCTTCCAGCCCTGCACACTGCTTGCCTTCCAGCCTGTTCCCTGTAGCACCTTGTTAAGGGCCAACGCACTTCACTTCCTATTCTTTAAAGATTTTGCACATGTGACCTGTGTGACCAAACCCAGCCATCCTGCACCTATATAACTGGTCTAGCCCCCTTCCCAGGTGCCTGAGTGTCAAAGTTCTTTGTGTCCTGCAAAGTTAGAATTTGTCTGTGCCTGAGTTCCTGTGTTCATGGCCTGTGCTTGTCTTTTGGATTTCACTACCAGTCTGATCCTTGCCTCTACGTGTCGACTGTCCTGTTGCTCACCCGCATTGCCTGACCTGTATCTGTGCCGCCTTCCCTGACCCACTGCTTGTACAATTATGCCTCTGCCTCATCATTGGTCCTGCACTGTCTCTCTTGGTTATGAATCGGCCTGTTGACCACATCCATACCTTTGGTACTTTGCTCTAATACCTCCTGATCCACCTAGACCAGCTGCTTCTTGTGCCAATCCTCCTCGAAGTCTAGCGACCTGATGTTTCCTTTGGGCAAGTCTATCCCCAACATTTAGGGTACTGTGAGGAACGAGGGGGTTCACTTAGACAACGCCCTTAGACATAGGCAAGCGCATGAGGTGTGCCTGGTGTTCCTGGGCCCACCCTAATCAAGCCAACTCAAGGTTCTGTCACCTCCGTGCCATCTGCCATGTCGTTTGTAAGTACGAATTTTTCACCTCATAAGACACACTTTCCTCCCCAAAAGAGGGGGGGAAATGCCCCTGCGTCTTATGGGGAAAATACTAATTAAGTGCTTCCATTATGGAAGCGCTGATTAGTACCGGAGGGTCGGGAAGCGCTGAAAGCATTATACTCACCTCTTCCTGGTCCTCGGCACTCCACTGTGAAGGCTGCGCACAGTGTAAGGCCGTGCTATGACCTCACACTGTGCGCGCCCACACAGCAGACTGTACAAGAGGATTACCGAGCGCGGGCAGTAAGCAGCGGCGGCGTCCGGAGCAGGAAAGTTAAGTGTTTATTTTATTTTATTTGGGGGCAAATGGAGGCACTGGGGGCTGAAGAGGGCCACTGGGAGGCTGATATGAGGCAATGGGGGCTGAAGAGAGGCTGCTGGGGGGCTGAAGAGGGGCACTGGGGACTGATATGAGGCACTGGGGGGCTGAAGAGAGGCTGCTGGGGGCTGAAGAGGAGCATTGGGGCTGATATGAGGCACTGGGGGCTGAAGAGAGGCTGCTGGGGAGTTGAAGAGGGGCACTGTGGGGCTGAAGAGGTGCACTGGGGCTCGTATCTGAGGTCTGATTGGGGGTTATTCACATTGGGGTCTGAGTTGAGGTCTGATCTGAGGTCTTATTGGGGTCTTATTAACATTGGGGGTCTTATTGGGACTGTCAGCTGAGGTCTGATTAACATTGGGGGTCTGATTGGTGGTCTGACCTCAGGTGTAATGAAAAATATTTTTTTCTTATTGTCCCCCTCTAAAACCTAGGTGCGTCTTATGGGCCAGAGCGTCTTATAGGGTGAAAAATACGGGAGTTCTTCTCCCTTCATTATATTGATAGTGCAGGTCTGTATATATGTATTGTGGGGAGTCGCTCTGGTAGATAGCGGTGCGGGTGCAGTACAGAGGCAAACAAGGAGTCCAGAAAGTGCAATAACCAGTGTTTTATTCACACTTTGCACAAAATAAACAATAAACAGTCTCTTGGTGTTAGTTCACACACATAAGAAATCATGAGGAAAAACAAGACAGTCCAAAACAGGCTCCAGTCACCTGGGAGGTTTTAGGTGCAGGTTCGCACCTGGCTATCAGTCCAGCCGCAAGAAAAGCGACGTAAGGCTTCCAGGCCGTCTGCACTCCTCCTTGCTGGGCTCTTGCTTCCAGCCCAGAGAACTCCCAAACTCAAATGATTCCGCAGCCTTACAGCAGCTCCAGGACAATCACACCCTCAGCTGCTGAGGAGGCTGCCTTTTAAAGGCCCGGATAAAGTCCGGCCTGGACCGTGGGGAGTAGGCACCCACCCAACTCTTTGCCTACTCCCAGTAAGAGCCGGCCCGGATTGGCTTTGCAGCCAAACTAAGTATCAAATTGTCAAGCAGCACTAGCTGCTGCTGACACAAAAACCCGGCTCTTACCTCACCGAGGCCAGGAACCTCGGTGACACATACCTCCCGTCGACAACGGTACCTTGCACCTTACCACATACCCCCTTTGTTCAACCCTGAGGGGTGAACACATGTGAGGCAGTGGACGCGGGACAGGGCATCTGCGTTACCCTGCAAGCGGCCTGCCCTGTGTTCCACCGAAAATTTGAAATTTTGCAAGGACAGGAACCACCTGGTGACCCGAGCATTCCTCTCCTTGGCCTGGCTCATCCACTTGAGAGGGGAATGGTCGGTCACCAGACGGAACCTCCTCCCTAGCAGGTAATAGCGGAGAGATTCGAGTGCCCACTTGATGGCCAGGCACTCCTCTCCACTATACTATACCTGGTCTCGGCTGGGGTGAGTTTACGGCTCAGGAAGACAACGGGATGTTCTTCCCCATTGACTTCCTGAGACAGTACTGCACCGAGACCTACCTCCGAGGCATCCGTCTGAACGACGAACTCCCTGTTGAAGTCGGGTGTCACCAAAACCGGGACCCACACAGGACCGACTTCAACGCGGAGAAAGCCTCCTCCACCTTCTCATTCCAGCTAACCTTCCCCGTCTTTCGCCCCTTCAACAGGTCTGTCAACGGCGCTGCTATTGTGGCAAAGTGGGGCACAAACCGCATGTAGTACCCTACAATTCCCAGGAAGGACTTTACCTGCCTGGTGGTGACCGGTCGGGGCCAATTACGAATGGCCTCTACCTTAGTTACCTGAGGTTTGATGACTCCCGCCCAATGACATATCCCAGATATTTGGTCTCTTCCAACCCAATCGCAACTTCTTTGGATTGGCGGTTAGACCAGCTTTCCTCAGGGCATCTACTACCGCCTGCACTTTGGGCAAATGGCTTTCCCAGTCGGTGCTGTGGATGATTACATCATCTAAGTAGGCCGAGGCGCACCGACGATGAGGTCGCAGCACAATATCCATTAACCTTTGGAAGGTGGCGGGGCGCCATGCAGGCCAAAGGGTAACACCTTGTAATGATACAGGCCCTGCGGGGTAACAAAGCGGTTTTTTCCTTGGTCGCTCCGTTAAGGGTACTTGCCAGTATCCTTTAGTGAGGTCTAGCACAGAAAAATAACGGGCTTGCCCTAAATTCTCAACAAGCTCGTCTACCCGGGCATGGGATACGATCGAACTTGGACACTTCATTTAATTTGCGAAAATCGTTGCAGAACCGCAACGTCCCATCCGGCTTGGGTATTAGAACTATGGGACTGGCCCACTCACTTTTCGATTCCTCAATGACATCAAGCTTCAACATTAATTGCACTTCCTCCGCGATGGCCCGTCGCCGAGCCTCGGGTACCCGGTATGGTTTTAACCGGATTTTTGGCCTGAGGCTCAGTGACGATGTCATGTTGGATGAGAGACGTGCGGCCAGGGAGGTCCGAGAACACATCCGTGTTCCGACTGACGAACTCCCTGACTTCCTGAACTTGTTTGGAAGACAGGCTGTCTGCAATTTTTACCGTGGCTACCGCTCGCAGGCCTCGAACTGTGGGGCTGGACCCTTGTCACCTAGAAGCCCTGGCCGGGGCTGTCGTCGTCGGCCGTGTCCCTGTCTTTCCACGGCTTCAGTAAATTCACGTGGTACACCTGCTCCGGCTTGCGCCGCCCTGGCTGGTGTACTTTGTAATTTACTTCCCTACTTTCTCGATAACCTCATAGGGGCCCTGCCACCTAGCTAGGAACTTGCTGTCAAGGGTGGGTACCAGAACCAAAACCCAATCTCCCGGATTGAAGTCCCGCACCCGAGCCTGACGATTATACACCCTACTCTGGGCTTGCTGCGCTGCCTCCATATGCTCCCGGACCAGCGGCAACACCCTTTCCATCCGTTCCTGCATCTGGGTGACATACTCAATGACACTTTTGTGGGGGACAGGCTGTTGTTCCCACGCTTCCTTGGCGATATCCAACAGGCCCCGAGGGTGTCTGCCATAAAGCAGTTCGAAGGGCGAGAACCCAGTAGAGGCCTGGGGCACCTCTCGCACGGCGAACATGAGATAGGGCAGAAGCAGGTCCCAGTCCTTCCCATCTCTGGACACCACCCTTTTAACATATTTTTAGAGTTTGGTTAAACTCTTTCGACAAGACCGTCTGTTTGCGGATGGTAAACGGACGTCCGTAATCTGCTTTATACGCAACAATTTACACAGTTCCTCATAACTTTGGACATAAAAGGGGTCCCTTGGTCGGTCAGAATCTCTTTTGGCAGGCCCACACGGGAAAACATTTCCATTAACTCTTTAGCAATGAGCTTAGCCGAGGTATGTCGCAGAGGCACCGCCTCTGGATATCGAGTAGCATAGTCCAGAATCACCAGGATATGTTGGTGACCCCTAGCAGACTTCGGTACGGGTCCGACCAGATCCATGGCAATACGCTCGAATGGGACCTCAATTATTGGGAGAGGAACCAGGGGACTTCTGTAATGCGGCTGGGGGCTATTTACCTGACAGGTCGGACAGGACTTACAGAACTCCTCTACTTCCTTAAACAAACCGGGCCAGTAAAATCGCTGTAGTACGCGGTCCTGCGTTTTCTGCCACCCCATGTGTCCCCCAAGAACATGTTGGTGGGCAAGCTCCATAACAAGCTTGCGATATGCGGTGGGCACCACCAACTGTTCAACGGGCTCACCTCGGATTTGGTTCACCCGATACAACATATCCTGAAGAACAATAAATCGTGGGAACATTAACTCAGCCCCAGGTTTCTGGGGTTTACCATCAATCATTACAACACTTTCCCAGGCCCTGGTTAGGGTTTGGTCCCGGTGTTGTGCGGTCCCAAAATTTTCCCCGGAGACATTGAGGTCTGCAAACTCAGGTCTCGGTGGCAAGTCCTCCGTGTCTCCCACCATTACACTCAGTGGGGTTGTCTCCCCCTCTACCGCTGGAGCAGTGGTCACCCCTACCGCTGGCCCTTCAGATTCGGGCTCCCAGGGTTCGGGCCTTCCAGTGGTATCAGGCCACTCTACTAGGGTTACCCCTGTCTCGGGTCCATCAGATACCTTTATTGCCGGCCACAGCGCCGGAAAACCTGGGAAGTCCCTCCCAAGTATCAGTTCGTGTGGGAGTTTAGTAGTGACAGCCACCTCATGGGTCCACTTACCAGCCGCTGTGGACAAAGTCACTAGTGCAGTGGGGTAGTCTTTTAGGTCTCCGTGGATGCACAGGACCCCGATTTTACGGCCGGTATACTCCACAGGCCGTACCAGGGCAGCCCTTACCAGGAGACTAGACTCCCGGAGTCCAGCAGGGCCACCGCCAGAGAATCTCCCACCTCTACCTGACAAAGATGGTTATTGTCCTGCACCTCACGGGTGCCAGTTGCACACAGCTTCCGTGCATACAGGGAGTGGCGATAGCCGTAGTTCCCTTCCATCGGCTCACCCCGATGCGGACAGTCGGCCCTGATGTGGCCTGGCTCCTGACACCTCCAGCATACCTATGGGAGGCGGATCCGCAGGGGGTACATTCCGTGCAGGCCTCTCTGTCGCCGGACGTCGGAACTGGGGTGGAGGCCTCCGGGGTTTGACTGACCCCTTCCCAGCAAGACTCCCCTGCAGGTTTCTGGTGGCCTCGTAACGCTCCACCAGATCAACCATTTCAAGGGCATTAGTGGGGGATACCTGGCCGACCCAGTGCTGGAGGGGATAAGGCAAGGCCCTCCAAAAGATGTCGGCCAGCAGACGGTCCAGCATAGCAGCCGGACTTAGAACCTCAGGCTGCAGCCACTTTTTCAACCTGTGCAGCAACTCATAGTACTGCGGCCTGGCGGGTTCAGCCATTTTAAAGTCCCACTGGTGGACCCGCTGAGCCCGGACCAACACGTTTACCCCCAGTCTGGCCAGGATCTCCCCCTTCACCGTGGGGTAATCAGCAGCCTGGTCATCTGATAGGTCAAAAAAAACCTGCTGGGGTCCGGATGCCAGGAACGGAGCGACCACATCGGCCCACTGGTCACGGGGTAACTTCTCCCTCACGGCTACCTTCTCAAAGACCGCCAGATACGTCTCCACGTCGTCCGAAGGGGTCATCTTTGGGATCGCCACACGGACCACTTTCCGGGCATCATGGTCGTGGTGGGATGCTCCTGCAGCTTTTAACGCCATCACGTGCTGTAGCAGTAGCTGGTTGGTCTCCTGCTGCTGCAGGTTAGCCTCCACAAGGGCTTTTACAACTGCCTCCATTGTGTCAGGGAACACAGGCTGCAACTTTGCCGGCCTAATATAGGACATCCAGTCGTGCCCAGCAGAAACAAAAATTTTCGGCGTTCACGCCAGCCTCACTGCGCATGCCCGCATCCTCCACCAAATGTGGGGAGTCGCTCTGGTAGATAGCGGTGCGGGTGCAGTACAGAGGCAAACAAGGAGTCCAGAAAGTGCAATAACCAGTGTTTTATTCACACTTTGCACAAAATAAACAATAAACAGTCTCTTGGTGTTAGTTCACACACATAAGAAATCATGAGGAAAAACAAGACAGTCCAAAACAGGCTCCAGTCACCTGGGAGGTTTTAGGTGCAGGTTCGCACCTGGCTATCAGTCCAGCCGCAAGACAAGTGACGTCAGGCTTCCAGGCCGTCTGCACTCCTCCTTGCTGGGCTCTTGCTTCCAGCCCAGAGAACTCCCAAACTCAAATGATTCCGCAGCCTTACAGCAGCTCCAGGACAATCACACCCTCAGCTGCTGAGGAGGCTGCCTTTTAAAGGCCCGGATAAAGTCCGGCCTGGACCGTGGGGAGTAGGCACCCACCCAACTCTTTGCCTACTCCCAGTAAGAGCCGGCCCGGATTGGCTTTGCAGCCAAACTAAGTATCAAATTGTCAAGCAGCACTAGCTGCTGCTGACACAAAAAACCCGGCTCTTACCTCACCGAGGCCAGGAACCTCGGTGACACATACCTCCCGTCGACAACGGTACCTTGCACCTTACCACAGTATGCAGAGTGTATTTGTGTATATATACTTGTGTGCGTATGTGTATATAATATATACATACCTACACACACGCGCGCGTGCGGCGTGTGTGTTTGTGCTTTAGGGTGCACACCCTAATGCAATAGGCTGCGCACACCTATGCCCTTAGAGGAGGTTGGTCACGTGGCACAGTGGGTTTACACCCGCTGGTTTATGACAGTTATGCTGCTGCTTCGGCACTGCAGAGAAAAGTGCTACCCTTTTGCTCACATAAGATGTGGTTTACGTCCCAGACACTTTGATGAAGTTAATAGCATTCAGTATTTTCCTCACTAGTGTAAAATGTTGCAAGTCAAATAAGGATAGACTAGAGAGCGGAATGTAAAGGTTAAAGTGGGACAAGCCACTATATTATGACTGAAAATGTTTAGAAAAGCTCCAGAAAGCTATGTTTGCCCTGCTCTTCCCATTCCTTACCTTATGCTGTCAGCAGTTTAGCATTGTCAAAACTACTGACAGATTCCCATTAAAGGGGTTGTCCCATCTTGGACATAACCACCTCTGGGACCCGGACCTATACTTAGAACGGAGTCCGCAAAGTGCAGGAGCGTACATCGCGCATGCATGGCCACCCTGAATTCATTTCTATGGGACTGGCAAGTCCTATCGAAGTAAATGCAGAGATGGATATGCTTGCGTGGTGCAGTTCTCATTAATTTCAATGGAACTTCGATGGATGCGCACACTGCTTAGCTATTTTTGGCAGTCCCATAGAAATGAATGGAGGGCAGCACTTTGCAAGCTTTATTCTAAAAAAGGTGCAGGTCCCTGAGGCCAGACCCGCTTATGAAATTCGTTCACTCTTCATTTGCTGGTATAAGCTGAATTGCATTTTGGATTCTGTTTCCACGGACCAAAATGCAATTCTTTGACGGAATGCATAACAGAATGCCTTTAGAGGCATTCTGTTTTTCATTCCATCATAATAGAAGTCTATGGGCTGCATAACAGAAAATTGTAAAATAAAGCGAAAGTGGTCAATTGTCAAGTCGTGTAAGGCTAGGGCTACAATAAGTCGCACGACACATAAGGCACAACTACACTGCAACATACTGTATGTAGATCGAAAATTGATGTCCCACGGCAATTTTTACGCGACAGTCGACAAAAAATCCATCTTTGATGGAATTTTTGCTACTGTCGTATCGCAGTTGCAGCATGTCACAGTGCGACACCATAGACTATCAGTAGAGTTGAGCGAACTTGTGTTTTAAGTTCGGCGTCCAAAGTTCGGGTTCAGGTTATCGAAGCATCCGGTTATGGATTTCGCTACCACTGACCATAACGGCATTTGGAATCCATAAGGGGATTCTTCAATGAACCCGAACCTTGGACAACACGAAGGACCTGGGGTGACGTCACCGTCATGTGATCAGTGAGGGGGCATGGCTCAGTACTGAATTAGATAAGAGGTGGTAGCCTACAACCTCTTATCCAATCCAGTACTGAGCCACTTTGGATGAAGAACTTAGAACACAAGTTCGCTCAACTCTAACTATCAGTATAAAAATATCTTGCGCAACAAATGTCGTTGTGTAACCCTAGCCTAAAAGCACCAAACAATCAAACGACAAGCCATAAGTGTTTGTTTTTCTTGCAATCACTGATGTAGACACCTAAATCACCGTTCGTTGTCCAGAATTCCAGGTATCATTTACAGAACAGACAATTTCACAGTGGTTGCTTGCCTGACCAACGATCTATTACATGATCACACTCAAAATTTTTACACGATACTCTGCTCATCTAAAGGGGTGGTTGAACGTTAACTCGAATAAACACTCATTCATTGCTCGATCAAATCAATTATCTACTCGTGTAAAGGAGCCTTAAGTGTCCATGTATTCCACATTTAATGGAAGCTAAGTGCACAATATTAATGCTAAATCACAAACTTTACATGAAAGAAAAACATATCCCGTAATATCTGCTCTGTTCCTCTATTCTGTTTCAAGCTGCAGATGGTGCAGAAAACGATAATGCTCCATACATTCACTTATTAGAAATGTGTTACACTTAGAAGCTCTTGAGCTGCAAATTCATTCATTAGCAGACTGTTTTCATAAATGACCCAGATAGAATAGTAGAGTGCCTATTATCTCAGGCCTGTACCATTCGTTAAAGCAGGGTACTTGACAACAATGAGGACAGGATTTTTTAAACAAAAGAAAGCACTATTATCTATAATATACTATAGTACATTTAATGCTCATCCCGACCAGACACATTAATACATGCAACTTCAAAAGCTGTAACTTTTTTACTGTTTGATTATTTAAATGATTTTTGCTTCTTTTTCAGATACATAGACCTTTATTTTCATACTGTTTTTATTATAATGTTTTTTAATGCAAAAAAGGTAAAATAGCGCAAAGTGCAATATAAGGTGAGTTCCCACCACTGCTATATATTACTGTTGTTCTGCTCTTTTAGAGGAGGAGAACATCAAAAAATATTGGAAGTGCTGGATTTTGCACATAGCTGAGATGAACGGAGTTAAACAGAAAAGAGTCTGTTCGAAATCAGTTTTTTTACCAGATAAATAAGTCAGCATGCAGGACTTTTTTGTTCGTCCTTTTTGACAGCCCCAAACTAAGCTTCCAATGCAGATGTAAACAAGCCCTAAAATACATGGTTAAATTGTGTCTCCTTTCCATGACAGTTGTTTTAAGAAGCAATATAAAGTTTACAGTAAACGGGGTGGGACTAGAGGCTGTGATGTGGACTAGTGGTGGTGTTCTTTTTTATTATATAGCTATAGGGGTACTAAAGTAACAGATGAACCTGGGCCCTAAAGCTTGAATGAGCACAGTGTTATAAATGGCTCGTGGCAAGTAAGGTGAGCATTTCCAACGTCCTTTAATTTCTTTTTCTGGACAACAGAGCAAAAATTGCAGGCAGCTCAAAATTTTCACTAATACATGCCCTACTCCTTTATATTGTCCTTGTGTTTTAATAACTTTGGCCTATGAAACACCCTTGAATCAAAAGTACAAGAGTACACATCTGTTCTGTAAAATGAATTAAGACAGACATCAGACACCAAGATTAAGACAAACCCTGACATCTAACCCCAGAAAATGATGTAGACTCAAATAGTTTTAATCCAGACTTCTCACCCCAAAATGAAAGGGTTGTATGGGTCACACCTTAAAGGCTATATACACCTTTAGGGACAATTTTTTTTATGACTGCATTTTACTCATTTGGGGCTAAAAATATTTTTTTTCAATTGGTCTTTATTAAAAATAGTGAGCCATTCTGTCACAAAGGGTAAAATGTTTTTTCTAGCTATGTTAATGGTACTTTCACTTTGT
Organism: Bufotes viridis; assembly: GCA_033119425.1. Lineage (NCBI taxonomy): Eukaryota > Metazoa > Chordata > Amphibia > Anura > Bufonidae > Bufotes > Bufotes viridis. Next base: position 461,311,045 of record CM065590.1, read on the forward strand.
ACTGGTTGTCTAATAACACATCTCTAAATTACTAAAAGGTCATTAACACTTATTTAAGCCACATTTTTATCAGTAAGATAAATATTGAGCTTTAATGAGTGTTTATAAGGTTAGAGAAGCATGTCAGCTTCCTGCCGACTCAGCAGAGAGAAAATACAGATCCTACTAGTAGATAAACTCAAAGCTGTGGAGGGAAAATTGCACTTTTTAGTACAGGAGGACCGGCGAGCTGTGAATGCAGCACTCCCTGTGTAGGCTCTGTGGCAGTGCCAATAAAGTAGTGGAGAAAAAAAAAGGTTCTTTTGGCATTATGGCAGTGAAAACACATGCTTTGAATCACTTGTGTTAGCTGTAAAATGACTGTGCGTTACTATTAAGAAAAGTTCACACTTCCATTATTTAGTCATTAACGGGTCAAAAACACAGAAGAGGTACAGATCTTTTCATGATAACTTCTCTGAAAGTAGGATTGCAGCTCCACATGGCGGCACTGCAATGAACTGTACCAGACACTGAAAGGCTCAAGGACTGGCCCATCTTCTGCTGTATGTACGTATGCAGCTTTTTAGAGAAGTAATGACTGCTTGGGACTCTCTACCTTACCTTGGCTCAGCACAAGCCATTAGTTCTCTCAGATGTGCAGAGTCAACCACATGGAAACGGAGGGACTGTAGTACCAGCAACTTGGCCAGGAGAATGTTCACCTTCTGCGCCATTGGATGACTGTACACATAGTGTTGTTTGCTTCTGAAACGCGTGATGAGGAAATTGGAGGAGGAGGAGCATCAGGACCAGTAGACAATGGGAAGGAAACAAAGTTGACTCTTGCAGAGGTGGTGGAGTCTTGACTGCTGGAGAAGGGGTGTGGGCTGCTGGGAAATGTATCAAGGTACACCACTACATTAGCTCCATGGTTTTCCCAGGCTACTTTATGGTGGCGCTCCATGTGTTGACTAGTGATGATGAGCGCAAAGACTCACATTCGATTTTGATATATTTGATAAATAATTTGCATCATATTCATCATATATTCGTGATTTCGCAATATTCATTATTTTGCATTCAATATCATGACTTGCGACTCATTTCTCAAGTTATATTCTCGTGTGCATAGAATCTATTTGTTATTAATAACTTTTAAACAGCTTTACATGTATTGAAAGCTTGAAATGGCGGGAGTCATTTGTGCAAATGGAAAGGTGCGAAAGAAAAAGACATATACGAATTTTCGCAATACATGCAGCGTACTGGAGTCTGACACAACCTGTTAACGCTTGGTAGGAAAGGGAATACAAACCGCAAATTGATTAATGCGAATATTCAAGTGACGAACATTCGCAGGACAGAAGAGCTTGGGGTATACATTACTTGTCTGGCAGAAGGAACAGCAAAGGACAGAGGCAGGTTCAGAACAGGTGAGGGCACAGAATTTGTTCCTGGGCCATGCCAACTAAGTGTGGTGTCAGCAGAACCCACTGACTCGTGGCTGTGGGTGTCTAATGTCAGTTGAGATGATGTTGAAGTCCGAGTCAACATTCTAGGACAGCGGGATTGGTCGTCAAAACACGACCGCCAGATGATAGAGGCAGCTATGGCCTGTTGTTGCAGCTGCTGCCACATCTCCCCTTCTTCTGCTACTACTTCTGCCGGCTCCAGCAACATTTTTGCCACTGCGCGTTCCTTTGGGGGTCCCTGGCAACTGTCTGTTGAACATACTGTACAGTAACAGTAACTGTATATGTAAAATAAGTTATTCCATGTCAATGTGGACATTTCACAATAGAACAAGACAAGTTATTCATCCCAGTTTGAATTGCTTATCTATTAAACAAGGTGGACACCTCAATAACAATAGCACTAGACAACTTATTCACCTCAATTTGAGAATCAATGCGTAATTTAATTGATTTGCTATTAAACAAGGAAGACACCCGAATAACAGCAGAAGTAGACAGCTTATTCACCCCAATTTGAAAATCAAGGTGTAATAGAATTGCTTATATAATAAACAAGTTGAACAGCCCTCTAACAGTAGAACAAGACAGGTTATTCACTCCAATTTCAGAATCAAGGCATAATAGCATTTTTTATGTATTAAACAAAGTGGACACCCCAATAACAGTAAAATTGGACAGCTTATTCACCCCAGTTTGAGAATCAAGGCTTAAAAGAGCTGCTTATCTGTTAAACAAGGTGTACACTGTTCAATTAGATAGCTCTGTGCCTTATACAGGGATTGATGCAAAGTGGGCTGTCTCATATGGCTCCCATCAGCTTCAGATTACAGTCCCTGAACTGTCCCTGCAGTCTCCCCATGCTCTCCCTATGATCTTCCTACAGTGTCCCTGCACTGTCCCTGCAATCTCCCTATCCAATATTCCAAAATTAAAAGCTTTTAGTAACACTGTCCCTAGCGCTTCTCATGTCTATACCTATGCTCAGCTCACAGTGAAATAGCGGAGATCTCGCGGGATGAGGCTTTTAAAGGGCTGTGACATCACAGGGGCTGGCTAGCTGCTGATTGACTATCTGCACGGCATTATGGGTGATCTCACATTCCCAGGTTTCTTACTTTCACTTTGTAACACGTGCAGTAGCCATTTTAAGTACAAAAACTATTTGTTATCGTGAAGCGTGAGAAAATTCGGATTCACTGCAAATTAAATTTTCTCTAAACTTCGGATCGAATTCCACTTAAGATGCTTCCATTTGCTCAAAAAAAATTATTAATTTTGAGGATCTGAGCTGGGGTCTTTTGAGAAGGGGTTCTTATTTTCCTTCTCTAAAGCTAGGTGCTTCTTATGGGCATGTGCATCTTGTAGGGTACGTCAATAGCGGCAGACCACGCAGTTGCTATGGGGCCGTGAACTTCGGAGGCCCAGCCAGGTTGAATGGCACCGCCCCATTTCCGACCTGACTACACGCCACATACAGATGCTGGACAGATAAATGCCAGCCCTCTTAAGTACTCCTCCTGAAGCCCCCTGCTACTTGCCACTGCTGCCTGCATTAGCTTCTAGTGAGAACAGTCAGCTGGCCAATAAGCAGGGAGATGCTCTTCTCTTTACTGGTCAGCTGACTTGTAGGCAGAGCCACCTAACCTCCACTTTTGGCTCTGTTTCTCACTTTGCCTGCGGATGTGCCTCAGTCCAGCGTCATTACAGGAGTAATGAGAGCACAGTGTGAAGGCTCTTCCTGCTCCAGCGTGGCCCACAGATCTGTGTAACTGATTAAATCCAAAACCCTGAACCAACCTGCTGGTGAGCTGACATGTAGCTGCAGCATTCATCATCACATTGTGTGTAAGTGTAAAAAGACACACCGTACTGCAATGTGGAGGAAGCACAGGTGGATGTGCTGGTGTTTATACATACAATTATACCCCCCATAGACATATACTTCAAGTTCTGATACAGGTCCAGTCCCTGTCCCTTATTGCTCTATTAGTAATAGCCTATTTCTATTAGGGCAATGTGGGGGGGACCCCTCCTTAGAACTTGCAGTAACTCTATATATATATATATATATATATATATATAATGTAATGTGACAGCAATACACAGAGCACAGCAATGAGACTGCTTTCTCTCTCATAACTGTAAAGAAAATGCAGAAAATGGCTGCTGTGGAGGTTCTTATATCGTAAAGGGGTAGGCAACTTTCCTATTGATTGCTAGGGATGTTGCTAAGCTCCGACAAAGACTTTGCTGCCTTCTCATTGGCCCACAAGCTGGAAGCAGGTAGGAATCATGTGTTCAGATGGGAAAAATGACGAATATTCGAAAATACAAATATATAGCACAATATTCTAAATATTCGTGAATTCTCAAAGTCCCGATACTCGCGATAAATATTTGCGATTCGAATATTCGTACCCAACACTAGTGAGGACTAGAAATAAATTATATGTATCTAATATTGTTGCTAGATGATCCTCTGGGTGAGTTAAAAAGGCTCAAGGAGCAGAGAATTACTAGTGAAGATGGCGGTGCGTTCCACCATGGAATGCACACCCATAGAGACGATTGATTGAAGACTTAAGATGGCGATGTGTTCCATGCTGGAACTCATCGCTCAAACAGGTGAGGAAGAGGTACGTGAGGAGATAGTGTTGGTGGTATAGTGGTAACGGTGGTGTGTTCCACCTCAGGTGCCTGTAGCCTAGTAGTAAGAGATACTGATGCGTTACACGGTGGAACGCACCTGAATCAAGAGGAAATAGGTGCCATCATGGAACGCATTGGAACCCAGAAGGGAGTAAATGACCATGCGTTCCACAGTGCAACACATCAGAGCTAAAGGGGAATAATGGCTATGCGTTCAGAACGCTTGGTGTAATTATAATTATGATGTAATGTGGGGGAGAGGAAAAAGGAATGTTTATGGATGAAATGTAGTATAAAAAGGAGATTTACTAGCAGGGAGGTAGAGGACACTGAAAAGTCAAAATAAGGAAAAGTAAGAGAAAAAAAGGAAAAGTTTGAAGTGTATGAATCCAAAAGGTTTTCTTTGTTTTAACTTCTTCTGTCTGTTACTCCCTCGTCTAGGAGCTTCAATGTGTTCGATTATCTGGAAATGTAACTGTGATATATTATGTCAGTATTTGTGAAAGTGAGCTGGGACCAGGAGAAGTAGGTTTTGACAACGTATTGTAGATTTGTGTTGGCAAACTCTGTCATGCACAGTTTGTGTTGTCTCTCCAACATATAATAGACCACATGGGCATTTCAGGATGTAGACCACGTATTTGGTATTGTAGGTGAAGTAGCCTTTGATGTGATATTCTTTACCTGTGTATTAATGTCTTATCCTATCTCCCTTCTGGACATTGGAGCATTGTGTGCAATGTAGGCAGGGGAAAGTACCTTTCCTTGTGGTCCCTAAAATTGTTGTTTGGGTTTCTATATATTGGAACCTATGTCTGCCTTGACAAGGTGGTCACAAAGATTTTTAGGGCATTGTGTGCATGGGAGAATAGGCGACCGGAATTTTAGGGTAAGATTTGGCTAGTAGGCTCCAATGATGTTTGATGATGTCAGTAATTGTAAAGGATTATGGGTAGACAGTGTGTACGAAAGGTATTCTTTTGCCCTGATTTTGCTGTTTGTTAATGATGGGAGAAAGACATCTTTGGATTATGGTATGTGGGTAGCCTCTGTCTCGAAATTTCCCTGCCATTTCTTCTATTCTTTCGCTTTTTGTTTGTTTGTTAGTGACTATTCTATTAACTCGTGTGAACTGAGATCTAGGGAGAGAACGTTTGGTGGAAGTGGAGTGACAGCTGTAATAGTGTAAAAGAATATTCCTGTCTGTTCGTTTACGGTATAAATCTATGGTCAATGTACCATTAGCATTTTTGAGAACTGAAATATCCAGAAAACTGATGAAGTGTTGATTATGGTGTATAGTGAATTGGAGTTCTGGGTATATATTATTGATGAATTGATTAAATGTGTTCAAGGTTTCTAAGGAGCCATCCCAGATACAGAATATGTCATCTATATATCTTCTCCAGGTCTTCACACATTGAATGAAAAGGGGATTGGGATAGATATATTCAATCTCTACACATGTCGTGTAAGCATTTGCATAGGGCGGTGCCACATGTGAACCCGTTGCGGTCCCTTGTTTCTGTAAAAAGAAAGTATCTTCGAATATAAAGTCATTTTCTTTAAGTACCAAGTTAGGGAGGTCCAAGTAGAATTCTATGGAGCTGAGCACCACGCACGGCAACACACACCGGACCGGAGGTGGCCTTAAGAGGCGTATGGAATGAAACATTTGGTAGTGCCACCCTTTCTTATCCTGTCTCTCTCTAGTTGAGAATTCTATGTGTGTCTCGGGTGTCTTAGCCTCTTGTAGGCATCTCTTACTACTAGGCCACAGGCGCCTGAGGTGGAACACACTGCCATTACCACCATACCACCAACACTATCTCCTCATGTACCTCTGCCATTTATTACATTTAAAACAAGGAGGAGAGTTTCCTTACTTGTTTTAGCGATGCGTTCCAGCGTGGAACACATCGCCATCTTAAGTTTTCAATCAATCCTCCCTATGGGTGTGCGTTCCACGGTGAAACGCACCACCATCTTCACTAGTAATTCTCTACTCCTTGAGCATTTTTAACTTACCTAGAGCTAAATTGCTTTTGTGCTGAGAAGTCCCAGGTACTTGGGCGTTGCTCAGTCCAAAAGAGGCACCACCCTGTAATGTTAGGGACCCTTGTGCGGAAGCCGCCGTGACGTGGTACTTGGGCCCAACATACTTTTGATCAAAAATGTGCGCTAAGAGCTTCCTTCATTCCATTTTTTTGGAATGAGCCCCCTTTCCTATTCTTTGCTAATAGTTTATGATGTGTTTTGCAGCCATCTTTTAACCACACATTATAAGGGGGCATTTTTGTACTGTCACATTATAAGGATAATTATTTTTACGGGGGGGGGAGGCATTATGGTGGGCTTCATCACTACTGGGGGTCTATGGGGAACATGATTACTAGTATGGTCACTATGGGAGCATTATTACTTCTGGGGCACAGTGAGGACATGTTGGGTGCACTGTAGGAGCACTATTACTACCATGTGTGCTTTAGCAGGGAATTATTCCTATTGGTGGGACTTTTGGGAACACTATTACTGTGGGGGCACCTTGGCACAGTATCCGCTTACCACAATTATTTTTGGGGGACATAATGTTTGCACTATTAGTGTCAGGGGCACTATTTGCTGGGCGCAATTATTCTTGGGCACTGTGTGCCGATAATTATTGAAGGGGGCATTATTTTTGTGGTACTATCAGGGGGTTTGTCTGTTTCTGAAGTATAATATTGGGGAGCACAGCAGCACAGTATTGGGGGTTGTAGGATGATTTTTCCAGAAGATGGGAGGATGATGGAAAAGTAGTAAACTAAGATTTTTTTTGTCAAACTGCAGAGACGAGAAATGACAAAAAAATGGTGGCCTGGTCTAAAGATCTGAAAGGAGAAGATGAGGAAATAAAACATCTACATCAAAGGAGACGTCACTGGATGTAAAAGGCATGGGACGCTGTATTACCCTGTATGTTCTGTAGTAATGGGGGGGTGGATATACAATTTGTCCCACACTGTAGCAGCCCGGCCCCAGACTACAGGTCACACTGTTCGTGTTCTGAATTCTGGGGGCTCACACCCATTTACTACATTATCTGTACTCAGAGAGTTATTACTGTGTTATCTGTGGTGTTACTTATGACTGCAGGTGATATCCACTACATTATCTGTAAAAAAAAAAGGGGGCGTGGCCACAGGTTTGGGGGGGGGGGGATACTTGGCTGAAAAGGTGTGCCTAAGTTTATTTCATTTGAAAGCTGGTTAGTGCCAGTAGCAAAACACATATACATACCCGAATTACTGGTTTTTGAGGCAATGACTGATATACACCTGGAGTAGAGAAATGTTGGGCCTTTATTTGTTTCCCTTTTGTGAATAAGATCCCTGAGGTTTCTTCACCTTGTGTTAATATATTAGAATTCTAGAAAGGAGCCTACACACTATGTAGATTTTCTGACTGACTTTCTGATGTAGAGTTCAAACTGACCTAAGGCTGTGCATGACTACAACATAAATTAGAAAATGTGTCCACACAGGTGCTCTTTATTCCACATCCCTTACATCAAACATTTGGAAATATGAAGCATTAAAGGGCTTCTGTCACCCCCAAAATGCATTTTTCATCAGCTGACATTAGCTATTTGCTAATGTCAGATGATCTCAAACATACTTTTCTTACATTCCCCTGTGATTTCGCTCTTTTAAAATTCTTTCTTTTATTATATGCAAATATCTTCACTACCAGCAAGTTGGGCGGTAACTTGCTGGTAGCTGCCGCATCCTCCAGTTGCCAACACGCCCCCTCTCTTGATAGACAGGGCCAGCGAGCGCTCTCCTGCCGCTGGCCCTGTCTTCTCATTAAGTGCCGCGCCTGCGCCGTAACATTCTTCAATCGGCGCAGGCGTACTGAGTGAAGGACGCCAGCTCCGTCCTCAGTGCGCCTGCGGCAATTACGTCATGTGTGTACTGTGACGTAATCGGCATAGTAATTGGTGCTGCTGAGAAGGTTAACAGGAATCTGTCACCAGCAGCCTCCCTATCCAACTGTTTGCATAGACACATAGTTGTGGTTCACCTGATTAAAAATACTGTTTTCTTTTGTTGATCTGAGGTTCCATTCCCAAGTTATGATACTTTCTCCTAATATGCAAATTAGACATTTGGTGCAATTATGGTATCTCCAATGCATTGCTCTTGTTGCACCCAATCTCCACTACTTTCTGTGGCCAGCCCATCCCTGGCTGCTTCGATTGACAGAGCAGGCAGTAGCAAAGCAGCCAGGGAGGGGCTGGCCATACCCAAGAGATGGGGTACCAAAGAGTTAAATGACAATTTCAGCTCTGTAATTGTATGTCACTTTTAATTATCTTTTGAGTTCACATCACAATGCCCTAAATTACGGGTACATGAAGCTGTGCCGTTAAGATGACAGGATGCACCATCTGCTAAGACAATGACGGTTTAATCATTATTTAAAGACATTCATTCTTAGTGTTTAATTGACATTTACGTGTTTTCTCAAGAATTGCTTAATAATACAGTTTATCACATTTCCTTCCCTATACAGTGACCACTCAGGTCGGTATCTGTGTGTTAGATCTGCAAATAGAACATTCATCAGATAGTGTTCTGATCAAACAGCTTCAAGTCACAGAATCCAACGGGAATAATAATAAAAAATGGACACTGCATTAAATGCTACATGAAAAGGACGGGAGGGTTGTTTCCCAACTATCTCTAGTTGCATTCATACAGTGCCATAATTGGTGCTTTTGGAAACAGACTAACCTTTAACTACTCCTTACTGTCAAAGGTAGGGGGGCAGGGGTGAGATTCAAATTTTTAACAACAGGATCTCTACTCAATGGTGGACATGCGGCGTCACAAGTCATGACACATGTTTACATATACATACACCATATATATGCAACACACATAAATACACCATATACATGGTACACATACATAAATACACCATATATACACTGCACACACATACCACCCAACTAAGAAGCTAAACTATCAGTGGCGCACAAAGCAATGGAATCAAACATCTCCAGCTGCCCTAGTAATGCCAGAGCACCGGATCGGGACTCAAGGTTCTCTGATCCAGTTGCAATTTTAACAACCGGATCTGAAGAACTGGAGGCAACTGGCTGAATCCCATGCCTGGAGAGGGGTAACATTTTTTGGTTGTGGAGAGCTGCACCACAACCAGGAAGAACTGGTCCTAAAACATTGCAGGCCTACGGGTAGCTGGCATTGACTGCATTAATAAAATATGGTGAATAGAGAGCTGGCTGTGGTTCTGTGAGCCCACTTTTAGTCTGCTGCTGAATACAACCACTTTGAATGGTAGAATGGGTATCATGGGACTCAGAGTTAATCCCATACTGTAATCTGGTTCACTGCTAAAAGGGTTCATTTTTGTTAACTATGCTGTTAACTTTCAGTAGTACAACTGGTTAATATGACTATATTATGCACTGATATTCCAAAAGGCTGTATACGGGTAGAAAGTAGTTAACATGCAACCCTTAGGCCTAATTCACACGTCCGCAATCTTCTTCCGCACCCATTCAGCAAATTTGCGGAACAGGTGCGGACCATTCATTTTGAATAAGGATATGATGGATGCATTCGCATTTGCGGAGCGCGCCGCCGATCTTCCGGACGGCGGCTCCGCAAAAATATAGAGCATGTCCTATTCTTGCCCGCAATTGCGGACAAGTATAGGCATCTCTATAGGGCTGGTGGCAAGGTGTTTTGCGGATCTGCAAAACACTACGGACGTGTGAATAAGGCCTTAGAGACAGTTTCTGGGTGGTGGGCTGACCCCACCCTCCTGCTTAGCAAGTAAGCCAAGATAGAAGATGTGTGTAGTAGCTCTTTGTGTGTAAGCCAGACAAGCTGTAGCTAAAGCAGGAAAAAAAAAAGAATCCTTACTCAGGAAAACACGATCCTTGTGAGCGAAAAGCTGCCAGAAAAGCAACTGTATTAACTGTATTATTGGCCAACCTCTGAGGGAGAGAAGAACAGACTTCTATAGAAAGCTGAGGACCATTAAAAGAGTGCATGGACAAGAAAGTCAGTGAAAGGTAACCACTTTTATGGCTGTAGATTTCATTGCATGTGTAATGCCCCAGAGTGGCATTACCACTCCTATGCCCTGCTTCTATCTCTGTATGCTAATATCATGTCATCTATGCATTTATTTTAGGTCCTATACACTGCATTTCTAATGTTTGTAACTGTTATCTTCAAATGTAATGTGCCTGGTTCGCCATCAGGTGGCAGCAAATACAGCAGAGCTACAGTTAGGTCGAATGGAGCTTTCCATTCCATTCTAACCCCCCTCTGTGGTAGGAGTGGGCGAGTCCCACTTCTTTCAGTAAGAGTGGGGATCAGTTTTAGTTAGTCTAGCTTGCCCCCTGCTAGGGGAAGGAAGGGTTGCTTGGCACATCTCTGCTGAACGTGCCCAGGCTAAGCCAAGTCAGCCAGAGCTTTGCTGGATGTAGAGGCCACAGCTTAGAGCCTCAGAAGCCAGGAAGAGAGTTCACTGGCATAATTAAGAGACAGACTATAAAGAGAGAAGTTGCAGCATAAAGAAGAAGCAGAGTCATACAGTCAGCCTGTCAGTACAGCAGAGCCAATGAGCAACAGATGTAGCAAAGACGAGTTTGCCTGCCAGAATTTTATTGCCAAAGCCTGCTGCGACAAAGACAAAGTTGGAAGATTGTGTCTGGTGAAAGTTTATCAAAGTAAAGCTGCTATTCAGCTTCATCATAAGGTCTGGACTCAATTATTTCTTCAAATTTCTCAACTATTCCCTCTTATTTGTCTATCCAGGTAGGAGCACCGTGACACCCACTCACACTAGAAGGGACATTTTAGGCCACCCTATACCACTCGGCCATTCCTACACCTGGGTACTGCCACCATTACAAAAGGGGCCCTGTGAATTGGTGTTCGTTGCACATGTGGTTTGCATTATATTGTTTCAAGTGCCCACCACACTACTCAGATGGACTGGCCATTCATTAAAAGATTTCACCCCAGAATTAGGCATTGCAGAGATATTGAGAAATAAATTGCACTCCTTTGGTCAGTTGGGAAGATTGCTTGTATGTATAGAAAAAGTCTCAGGCAGGACCACCCTAGTAACCTTGTGATTTATCTAAAAACTGTGCCCATTGCTTCGACTTGTGCTGTGTCACTCATCATCCATTCAGGAAAAGAGAGACTGTGGGGCACATTTATTAAGACTATTGCCAAAGTTATAGGTGCAGGCCTCTCCATAACCAGCGCATTCAGCACCAGTTCTAAATGTAAGACTGCTTCCAAGCATAGAAAATGGTGAATGAGAAGGGCCCACCTGCCCACACCCTTTCCCCGCCCACAATTTTACAACTGGTGTGAGGGGGGCGAAGTCGCAGATAGCGGCGCAACTAACCGCTGTGCTGCCTCTGCGCCTAAAATACAGCTTAGTAAATAACCCCCTATATTTAGCTTTAACCAAGCTGGCCTGCTCATTTGTCTGCATATCCAATCAGTTCTCCTGCTCTGCACCCCAGCCATCACCAGGCAGGAGACCCCAAAATGAGGTGCGACCTTCCCATCAATGCATGACCCAAGATACTCTAAAGTGAGTATTTGCCACCATGAGAACTACCACTACTCCTGTTCGCTGTCCTGCTCCCCATACAGGCCTGTTTCAATAATACTCTCCAGAAATTACCATATGTATGTTTTAGATCTAAAAATAATCTGTCACCAGTTTTATGCTGCCCTATCTGAAGACAACATAAACTGGAGACAGAGACTCTGAGCAAAACACTGGGTCATTTGCTTGAACTTGACCAGTCATTTTGCTAATATCTGTACTGAGCAGCTAAAACACTGGAGTCCACTCAATACACTGCATGAGCTTGGGAGTCTTCATATTCCTGGGCCTCCGGCTCCCACCTACCCTCAATACTGACTACTATAAGATAAGAGCTGTCAATCAGAGGTAGTGGGGTGGGGACAGCCAGAAGCTCATGAATTGAATATGAGTATCTCCAGTGGTGGATACATGCTGGAGCTGCCTAATATTCATTTTAGAAAAATATTTGGGTCAATTCCAGAACATGACCAAGTCTTTTGCAGATGCTGCCCTCAGATAGGGCAACATAAAACTGCTTCATTATAATTTGAGAATAGCGTGTGCCATATTACAGAATATCGCACACACTTGTTAGGATCCATTCACACGTCCGCAAGTGTTTTGCGGTCTGCAAATTGCGGATCCGCAAAACACGGACACCAGCCATGTGCAGATTCCTAGTGGTTAACGTGGTTTGGTGGTTTCTTTTTTAAAGTAATCTAGCGCATTAAATTGTATCATTTTATTTTTATCTACTGCAAATAGGCCCAGATTACTTATCTACCAGGGGCATAGCTATAGGGGTGCTGAGGTAGCAGTTGAATACCACACCCAGGAGCCTGAGGAGGCCCAAATACCCTTGTGCTATATAAGAAGAACTGGAATTATAGAAAGTGCATGCTGGTCAAGTTACACCTCTGCCTGGAGGAAAGGGGTTAGGTCAAGAATTTGGCATGGGGGTGCCGTTTCAGTTTTTGCCTCAGGCAGCATGAAGTCTATGTGCTTCCCCTGGCCGCAAAGCACTGAGGGGAGGGGGGCCCAAGCTGAACCTTTGCACCAGGGCCCTAGAACCTTGGGCTACTCCCCTGTTGTCAAGATTATTATAGAGGTTGGAGCTCCATTGTTCTGATATAGAGCGTACTATCTGCCTACCTTCACATAGAGTCAAATGATGACATTGCCTTTCCGTCGCTGTTAAAACTAGGGAGAGCTCATTATCAAATTTAGATAGCTCCGGTTGAAATCAATGCTGTCTGTGTAAATCAGCATCATGCAGCCTATCCTCGGGAGGCAGAAACACCGTAAGTGTGTCATTTGAATCTGTGGTACTGGGTGGCAGAGGGCACAGCAGGCCCCTATTTGGTGCCCCCTGAGAACAGTACAACTTGTAATTCCGTGTGCACAGCCCTGATTATTAACTGTATGTCATGCTGTTGCGAAATATTTTAGGTAGACATTACTGTGAAGTGTTGTTAAACAGAGCCCTCAGATATCATTATCTAGCAGAAAGGATAAGAACATAAAATCTGGTATTGGTTTTAGATAATAATAATTATGCCATGCATAATATTTATAAAATTATTATAATTCACACAGCCATAATTAATGACAAAATGATTTTTTGGGCAGAAGGACATTGGTATTTGAAGATGACCTCTGGTAGAAAATGTAGGCAATCTGTAATGTTTGCCGTAAATACTATAATAACATCAAGATTTATGATCACCAAGAAAAAGTCCCTGTGGTTTTATTGTAGGAAACGTTTTTGTTTTATTGTTAGAAACTTGCACAATGAACAATGATGTGCGATACAGTACACAACTCCATACATGACATGCCGACAGGTATAAGGGGCCGCAGCTGACTGTGTTCAGTGGGTCTGTATTGGTAATGACCGCGCAGTACCTTCAATACCGCAGGCCATTAACAATGCAGACCTACTGAACAGTTCAGTCTCATTAGTTTAATTAGAGGCAGCTGTGCCCATACGACCGCACCATGGTCAGGTCGCAACAGCTGTTTGGTCATACCCTTAGAACAGGAAGAGTGATCAAACTATAGAGACCTTTTTTTCTTTTTCTTTTTAAAAGCCTGAAGAGCGTGCTTTCTATACCCGTGCAAAAAAATTGTGCAGCGTGCCACACAAAATTGGTTACAGTCTACCGCAGGCCCTCTCTGTAAGAGAAGGGCTCCCCATAAACCTTTCCCAGTCCCTCCGGGCCAAAAGGCACCTGCAAGGGACCGAGACAAAAGGCAACCCCCAGCCGAAGCCGGTAGTACACCCTGGCATCCCTCAGTAGGAGCCGAGATTACGCCAATCTGTGCTCCAGCCTCCATCTAGGCTGCCACCTTAGGTATTGGCACGGAGCTCAACAATACTAGATCTTGGCTCTTCCCTGAGCAGAATCTAAGGGGTTTTTCAGGGGGTGAGGAACCAAATGGCCACACACACACCCAGACCCTAAGGGGGGTAACCCATAAGGTCGCCGCACCCCTAGAAATCCTTGTGACAAACAAACGTGGAAAGTAAACACACAGTGAACAGAAAAAATAAATACAGTAAATGTGTGCTGAAACTCAGCCCAAACAATCGGACATAAAAATTCCTCCTCCTTACGCCAGGAGACAAAGAATAGATGTAAGTGCACTCAAAATGTAAGAAAGTGAAGTGCGTGCAAATGTGCCCTCACTCAGTGGGCTCCCACCCCCATTGAGTTCAAGCACCCCAGGGTCACCACTCCTGGGGCAGTTCTACACCTCGGGCTTTCAAACATCTCAGGCCCTTGGTCACCTAGCATAGGGCACTAATGGCCCAAGCCGTATACCCTAGGGATGCCGTTTGGTTCTCTGCCTCACATTCTGGTGGCCTGGTACTGCCTCCAGAAATGATAAGTACAGAAGAGAACTTTTTCATGGTTCTTGCTCTCTATCACTACAGAGCAGAATTGTGGTTGGCTGGATGACTTGCCTTAGACGTAGCTCAGGAGTTACTGGTTTTCATTGAACAGACACAGGGGGAGATTTATCAAACTGGTGTAAAGTTGAACTGGCTTAATTGCTCACAGCAACCAATCAGATTCCACCTTTCATTTTGGACAGCTCCTTTGGAAAATTAAACTTCAACTTTACACGATTTTAATATATCTCCCACACAGTGAGTATACAGAGACCTATTCTCAGGCAATACTCCATGGGAATAAGTGTACAAATTAGTCGGTGTCAAACTATAGCTGATATCTGTGACACTCTGAAAAGCCCTCGGTCGCCTGAGCTACTATGAGGGCACCGATTTGGTTTTTATCTAGGAATATTATATAGAAAAGGAGAAATCACATTTGCACACATTCTAATCTTCATTCACAGCGCTATTCCCATTAACATTCACATTCATCCCTCACCTCTTTCTACAAACCTCTTTTTTTTTTTTTAAATGCAATAAAATAAATTGAATGGACGAGAGAAAAAAAAAAAATCACAATCCTAACAAGTGGGATCTTCTCTTTGATTGCTCGGCAGCTCTATTTGCATGAGGTAATGTTTTCATAATCCTGTACATACAAATGAGAATACGTCAAGCCACAAAGCTTCAACGAACAATTTATAGATATAGAAAAACAGACAAATCAATATATAACTAAAAAGTAATAAGATTATATATTACATCTTAATAATCCACTTCATTCTCTCTATATATATATATACACACAGTATATATAAAACCTATATTCAAATATAAAATGTAATAATAATAACAGCAATGGTAATAATTAGAGATGAGCGAATCGAAGTTGACGAAGTAGAATTAGATCCGAATTTCAGAAAAAATTCGATTTGCACCGAATCCGAATTTCCGCACGCTTCGTGGTAACGAATCACATTTTTTCCTAAAATGGCTGCTGTGTGAAGACATGGAGCAAGGAACTCTGGGAAGGCGGAATCACCCATAATGCCATGCATGCAGCCAACCAACAGCCACCCATCCCTGTGATGTCACAGCCCTATAAATAGCCTCATCCATCTTGGATTCAGTCATTTTCCAGTGTACTTAGTCCAGGGAGAGACATTAGGGGCAGTGCTAGAAAAAACTTAATTGTGCTTAAAAATCGATTTACAAGTTCAGGGAAAGATTATTCAAGGTGTAGGGAAAAGATAGAGAGGAATCATTCTACAGCATTTATGTTGAACAGGATTCAGTAGGGGAGGTTACAGCCTGGGTAATAGGAACAATCCTATTACACCTTGCTGCACTGACTGGGGACCCAAATTGCCATTAAACAGCTCTGTAGTTCCAGCAAACCGTTCTTGTTATTCTGATGCATGTGCTGTTTGATACAGCCATTAACAGGGTTTATTACAAGGAAATATTTCTACGTCTTATTTGCCCTTGTGTGGTGCAGTTATATGTTCTAAAGCATTTTTTGGCTTGTATTAGTGGGGAAAAAAGGGCTTATTAGCCGTTGTGTGGTGAAGTGAGAAAATTACAGCTCTTTTTGGTATGCATTAGTGGCAAAAAAAAATTATTTGCCATTCAGCAGTGCAGTTATATATTCTTAAGCCTTTTGTGGCGTGTATAAGTGGAAAAAAGGAAAATATGTTTGCCATTCAGTGGTGCAGTTATATGTTCTTAAGCCTTTTGTGGAGTGTATAAGTGGAAAAAAGGAAAATATATTTGCCGTTCAGCGGTGCAGTTATATATTCTAAAGCCCTTTTTGGTGTGTATTAGTGGCAAAAGAAAAATATATTTGCCGTTTAGCGGTACAGTTATATGTTCTAAAGCCTTTTGTGGCATGTATAAGTGGAAAAAAGAATAATATATTTGCCGTTCAGCGGTGCAGTTATATGTTCTAAAGCCTTTTGTGGCATGTATTAGTGGAAAAAAACATATATATTTGCCGTTCAGCTGTAAGATATGTTCTAAAGCCCTTTTTGGTGTGTATTAGTGGGGAAAAAGAAAAGGTGCCTTTTAGCCGTTGTGTGTTGAAGTGAGAAAATGACAGCCCTTTTTGGTGTGTATTAATGACAAAAAATATATATATTTCCCGTTCAGCAGTGAAGTTCCATTGTACTACAGCCATTTACAGGGTGTATTAATAGGATAGATACGTATGTCCTATTAGCCGTTCCGCGGTGAATTGTGATTATTATATTTATTTTTTGGGGGTGTATTAATAGGAAAAAGAATAAGGAAAGTTGATGGGTGCTCGTAGACTTTCTTCTGTATGAACCAAATTATGTCGATTAGCAATTCATTGGTAAAATTTATTTGTGAAACAGCCTTTTTGGGGAAAATTGATGGGTGATTGTATACTTTCTTCTGTATGAACCGAATTACGTTGATTAGCCATTCAGTGGTGACATTTGTTTGTGATAGAGCCTTTTTTGGGAAAATTGGTCAGTTGTTGTAACTATGGTCAAGGACAATATATGTCCTTTACGGCCCACTGGGTAAATATGGTTCCTGCCCAGCCACACCAGAAACTGCCTCCTCATTCTCCACCGTGTCCTCAGCCTCCACTGCAGGGAAAATTCACAGTGCCCCTCCAGTATACCAGATGTGTAGTGCACAGCAGTGTCATGCTGTTATGCACCTCATTTGCCTGGGCCGGTCTGACCGGGGAGGGCACTCTACGCTCACGTTCCTCTGCCATAGCTGCTGTGGCAGGGTGGGGGGTTAGGAGCAGTTCCACCTCCATCAGCAGCAACTTGAGTCTAGAGTCGCTGATGAGCAGCTTTCTTCACCCGCCTAGTTAAGAAACTACTCACCAGCAGCAGCTAGACCTGGAGCAGGACCTGAACCAGCAGGTGGTGGCGTACTTGAACAGTACCCTGCCACCCCACATTGATGATCCGTAGGACTACTGGGCAGCCAAACTGGATTTGTGGCCGCAACTGGCAGAGTTTGCCCTGGAAAAGCTGTCCTGCCCGGCCAGTAGTGTGGCATCAGAGTGGTTGTTTAGTCTAAGAATAACTCGCCTGTCCACTCAAAATGTGGAGACACGGACCTTTGTCAAGATGAATCAGGCGTGCAACACCAACACTTTGACAAAAGAGACCGGTTTCTTCTGGCGACCTGCCTCAGCTAATATTCTGATGCTGCCACCGGCCTGATGCCAAGTGCTCCTTCTTTCACCCATCATCTTCAGCTGGTACTCTTATTGCCACCCACCTCCCCACTCTGTCACTGGGTCACCCTGTGGTCTCCTGATGCTGCTGCCACCTCCACACTATGTCACCTTGCCACTCTGTGTTCTCCTGATGCCGCTGTCACCTCCACACTATGTCACCTTGCCACTCTGTGGTCTCCTGATGCTGCTGCTACCTCAACACTTTGTCACCTTGCCACTCTGTGGCCTCCTGATGATGCTGCTGCCACCTCCAAACTCTGTCATTGTGCCACTCTGTGGCCTCATGATGCTGCCGCCACCTCCACACTCTGTCATTCTTCCACTCTGTGGCCTCCTGATGCTGCTGCCACCTCCATACTTTGTCATTGGGCCACTCTGTGGTCTCCTCATTCACGTGTCATCTCTGTTTTGGACTCACTCCTCTTTTTTTTTGCATTAGCAATACTGATGGATTACTGACCAAATGCTGACCGAGTAAAGGCAAATGCTCAACAGACAGGATCCGTTTTTTGGGGGTTATTGTTCTGATGGATCAGAGGAATCGCAAAATAATCAGTGACGTCAACACAAACTTATTGCTGACACCCTTTCCACTCTGTCAGGGTGCTCTACATGTATAAGCGTTTAATAGAACAGGTTCTGTAGACATCTATGTGGAATCAGCTGACGGCGGTGTAAAAGGAGTGCGCTTCTTCTTGGCGCAAAGGACTCATGCATACGATCCGTTGTTCCGCATCTGAGGTTTTTTTTCCCTCTGATTTAAGCCCTCTTACGTTCCATCATTCTACAAAACATATCCGTATGGTTTCCGCATGCGATCCGTTTTTTGCGGATTAGAAACGGAAACAGTAACTTATTGATCACCAAACACATGATCAATATGGGCTGGGCATAGCATTTCTACAGAATGGATCCGCAAAATACGGATGAAATACGGATGACATACAGATGTGTTCCATGTGCGTTCCATATTTTTTGTGGACCCATTGACTTGAATGGGGCCTCGGACCGTCATTTGAGGACAATAATAGGACATGCACTACTTTTTTACGTTACGGCCATGCAGACAAACAGAAACGGAATGCACACAGAGTAACTTGCGTATTTTCTACAGCCTCACTGAAGTTAATGGTTCAGCATACGGGCCACACAAAAAACAGAACAGAAGCGGAAAGAAAATACGGTCGTGTGCAGGAGCCCTAAGGCCTCAATCACACATCTGCAATGTTCCTCCACACCCGTTCCGCAAATCTGCGGAACGGGTGCGGACCCATTCATTTTGAATAAGGACGTGATGGATGCGGAGAGCACACACTGTGCTCTCTGCATCCGCATTTGCGGAGCGCGCCGCCGATCTTCTGGCCGGCGGCTCCACAATAATATAGAGCATGTCCTATTCTTGCCCGCAACAAGTATGCGGACAAGTATAGGCATCTCTATGGGGCTGGCGGCAAGGTGTGTTGCGGATCCACAACACACTACGGACGTGTGAATGGGGCCTAAGACTGAGGTTATACTTGAGTTATTTTGTCAGTTTTGGCCCCGTGACCACCCAAATAAGTGAAGTGCGCAGTGATTCTAAGAGTGACACCTGTCATCTGCATGTCATACGGACTCACAGTATTATTTTACTACCAAAGCAGACTCCCTATGCGTGCTACTGCAAGGCACCGTGTTCTACACCACTAAAAAGGCTCTCAGCAGCCAGGAAATACCAGTTTTTTAACGCGATTCACTGCGAATAAATTCGGATCGAACCAAATTGTCTCGAAAAATTCGGCGAACCGTCCGAATCGAATTTTTTTAAAATTCGCTCATCTCTAGTAATAATAAAATAATAAGAGCAACAACAGTACTACTAGGAGTGGGAAATTCTGTTAATGTGCTATCAGATTATCCAGCACTTCTTTCCAACACAAAAGTGCAATGCAATATGCAATTTCACAAGACCAGCAGCAGAAAAATAATCATAGATAACCAATCCGAAAATCCTTCTGATTAAAAAACTAATTTAAAGAAGTTATCTAGGCCTTGAAAAATTGATGATTTCTCCTTAGGATAGGCCATCAATATTAGATTGGCAGGGCTCCATTTCCCGACACCACTGCTGATCAGCTGTTTGGAGGAGTGAGTGCTGTAGTCTCTGCGTAGGTTTACATTGCTCACACACCGTACAAGTGGCGGTTCAGGCTATTACAGCATTGACCCATTCACGTGAATGAATATTTGGTATGGTTCTGTAAAATATAATAATAAGCATCCGGAAAAAAAATACATATACAGATGTAGCCATTGTTATTTTGGCTGGCTTAGGGTGGGTTCACACTAGCATTATGGTTTCCGTTATGGATTTCCGTTATAACATGGTCCCGCGTGGGTGCAAACGTTTGTAACACGTTTTGCACGCGCGTGAGAAAAAACGCCATGTTTGGTACCCAACCCGAAGCCGGACTTCATCACTGAAGTCCGGTTTCGGGTCTTCTGGAGAATTGTTTATTTCCCCTTATAACATGGTTATAAGGGGAAATAATAGCATTCTTAATAAAGAATGCATTGTAAAATGAAGTGGAAGGGGTTAAAAATAATAAAAGTTAACTTACCTTAGCCACTTGATCACGTAGTTGCGATCTCTCCTCTCTTTCCCTGCATCATCTAAGATCTACAGGACCTGTGATGACGTCACATCACATGGTCCAATCACATGGTCCATAACTATGGTAAGATGGACCATGTGATTGGACCATGTGATGTGACGTCATCACAGGTCCTTTAGATCTTAGATGATGCAGGAAAGAGAGGAGAGATCGCAACTACGCGATCAAGTGGCTAAAGTAAGTTAACTTTATTATTTTTAACCCTCCACTTCATTTTACAATGCATTCTTTATTAAGAATGCTATTATTTCCCTTATAACCATGTTATAAGGGAAATAATAGAGATCGGGTCCCGTTGCTAAGCAACCATGCGGGAAAATCGCAACGCATCCGCACTTGCTTGCGGATGCTTGCGATTTTCCCGCAGCCCCATTCACTTCTATGGGGCCTGCGTTGCGTGAAAAACGCACAATATAGAGCATGCTGCGATTTTCATGCAACGCAGAAGTGATGCGTGAAAATCACCGCTCATGTGCACAGCCCCATAGAAATGAATGGGTCCAGATTCAGTGCGGGTGCAATGCGTCCTCCTCACGCATTGCACCCGCGCGGAAAACTCGCCCGTGTGAAAGGGGCCTAAGGCCTCATGCTCATGACCGTATGTGTTTTGCAGTCCGCAAATTGCGGATCTGAAAAAAAACGGATGGCGTTCCGCATGGAATCCGTTTTTTTGCGGATCTGTTATTTTTGCATATCTATTGTAATAATGCCTATCCTTGTCCACAAACTAGAAAAAAATTAGACATGCTCTAATTTTTTGCGGAACGGAAAAACAGACATACGGAAACGGAATGCACATGGAGTACCTTCCGTTTTTTTGCGGACCCAAAAAACGGAACGGACACGGAAAGAAAATATGTTCGTGTGCATGACTCCTAAGGCCTTATTCACACATCCGTAGTGTTTTGCGGATCCACAAAACACCTTGCCACCAGCCCTATAGAGATGCCTATACTTGTCCGCAATTGCGGGCAAGAATAGGACATGCTCTATATTTTTGCGGAGCCGCCGTCCGGAAGATCAACGGCGCGCTCCGCAAATGTGCGGATGCAGTGCGATTTTCCCGCAAGGTTGCTAAGAGACGGGACCCGATCTTTATTATTTTCCCTTATAAATTGGTTATAAGGGAAAATAATAGCATTCTTAAAACAGAATTCTTAGTAAAATGTGGATTAAGGGGTTAAAAATAAAAAAATAAACTCACCTTATCCACCTTATCGCGTTGTTGCCGATCTCTCCTCTCTTCTTCAAGCATTAGCTACCAGCTAAAGGACCTGTGATGACATCACATCACATAGAAATGAATTGGGCTGCATGAAAATCGCAAGCAAGTGCAGATTCGGTGCGATTTTCACGCATGGTTGCTAGGAGATGATAGGGATGAGCAACCCCTATTCACTATATTACTTTCCCTTATAACATGGTTATAAGGGAAAAAATTGGCATTCTCAATACAAAATGCTTACTAAAATGTTGATTGAGAGGTTAAAAATAAATAAATAAATTAACTCACCTCATCCACTTGATCGGCAGCCCACCTCGTCTTCTTTCTTCTTCTTTCAGGACCTGCCAAAGGACCTTTGATGACGTAATCGCACTCACCACGTGGTGAGCATGGTGATGTCAGCGCAGGTCATGCTGAATGAAGATAGAAATATATATAAATATATAGTTTTCAAACCAGTTCCTGGATCTGAATACTTTTGTAATTGCAAGTAATTAAAAATTTAGCACAGCCACTGAGCTATTCAATAAAATGTATCTGTATAGCGCCACCTGCTGTTAATTTGTTTTTCTTATTTCCTTGTCCTGGTCACTGAGATGGCCGCACATGCTCAGTTTCATCCTTCAACTGCCTCCTGAGCTGTGATAGGGAGAGCTGAGACCCGCCCCGTGAGCTGTGATAGGGAGAGCTGAGACACGCCACCTCAGCTACAGCACAAAAGACACTTCCTTGAGCTGCCAGCATATACTGCATATCCAGCAGAGCAAAGATTGGGGAGATCTTTGGATCCATGTGAAGTACAAGGTTCTAGCTTTGTTAGAAAGAGAGTCATGTAATATATGATGTCTGATTTTCATTTTTTACATTAGTCATGGGATAACCTCTTTACCTTTGTGTATTTACTGCTGACCAACAATGACTTCTAGGTCAGCATAAAAGATGTGACTGATGAATTATCATTCAGCCTTGGATCATTTTAGGCGTCTACACTGGACAATGATTGTGAATGACTGTTCATATGAATGACTGTCCTGCCAATAATGGCCCTAAAAGAGGACCTTTTATCGGTTTGGACATAGGCTCCGCTCTGATTGGATCGCGATCATAGCCGGGAAAAAGGAGACGCCCAGAGCAGAAGACGGCGTCTCCACCTCGTTGCGAGTTTATAACTCACTCCCTGAAACGACGGGGCTCTGAACTGGCCGGACGGGGGGAAGTTATGAGAAAAAAAATACATCCCGGGCATCAGTGGGGGCCGCACTACAAGGTTTTGACATAATTAGCCTATGTCATTAAAGGTCCTCTTTAATGGGCATAACCTCCAGGATTGGACTGGGGTTCCTTGAGACGACCAGAGGAATTCATTCTTGGGGCCCAACCTCCATATCAACAATAAAGTCTAAGGGTGCTTTCACACTAGCGTTAAAGTTTTCTGGTATTGAATTCCATCCTAGGGACTCAATACTGGAAAAAAACTGATCAGTTTTATCCTAATGCATTCTGAATGGAGAGAAATCCGTTCAGGATGTCTTCCGTTCCGTCACTCTTACGGTATTTGGCCGGAGAAAATACCGCAGCATGCTGCGGTATTTTATCCGTCTGAAATTCTGGAACACTTGCCAGAATGCCGGATCCGGCATTATTTACCATTGAAATGCATTAATGCTGGATCCGGCAACAGGTGTTCTGGCAAAACGGATCCGGTTTTCCTGTCTGCGCATGCGCAGACCATTAAAAATGCAAAGAATAAATAAAAATAAATACCGGATACGTTTTTCCGGATGACATTGGAGAGGCGGATCCGTTGTTTCAATGCATTTTTCAGACAAATCCGCATGCAAATGCTTTCTGTTTGCACACGGATTTCCGGATCCGGCAGGCAGTTCCGGCAACGGAACTGCCTGTCGGATCCTCACAACGCAAGTGTGAAAGTACCCTAATGGGTTTTGATTCAAAGAAATAGATCCTAGTAGCATATGGATGTCTCCAAAGGCATCTCCAAAAGTATTTTTCTTCTTGACCCATTATGGGTCAGAGCCTTGGCCCACCAAATGATTCCCTGGTACTCTGCTGAGCCAGTCTGACGCTGTAGCCTCCTTGAGACTAGGTTCACACGACGACATCTGTCGCGCGACATAAATAGAGCACGACTACACTGCAACATTGGTCACGCAACATTTTGTTGAATTACTGACGCGCGGCAATTTTAATAATGGTAGTCTA
The DNA here is from genome assembly GCA_033119425.1 of Bufotes viridis. Lineage (NCBI taxonomy): Eukaryota > Metazoa > Chordata > Amphibia > Anura > Bufonidae > Bufotes > Bufotes viridis. The sequence continues at coordinate 461,335,010 of CM065590.1, forward strand.
TGGCGTCGCATTGCAACATGCCATCAGAACGAAAATCCCAGCAACTTCAGTTTTTCCAATGCTTCTTTATTTGGAATCAAAAATAGGTATACAATAAGCCCCTCATGGTCATGAGGGGCTTATTGTATACCTATTTTTGATTCCAAATAAAGAAGCATTGGAAAAACGGAATGTTGCTGGGATTTTCGTTCTGATGTGAAGTGGGATCTACCCTTTTCCCGCGCAACAAAGACACGGATCGTGAGCTGTTTTGTTTGCTTTCACTGCATTGCAACATACGTCATGCTGCAACTGCGACACGACAGTCGCAGAAAAATCAATTTTTGGATTTTTTGCGACTATCGTGTCGCAGTCGCAGCATGTCGCATGTTGAAATGCGACACCATAGGCTACCATTATTAAAACTGTTGCGCGTCATTAATGCAACAAAATGTCGTGGTGTGAACCTAGCCTAAGACTTTCATCGGTCAAGCAAGCTTTCTAGGGCAGTGTTTCCCAACCAGCGTGCCTCCAGCTGTTGCAAAACTACAACTCCCAGCATGCCCGGACAGCCTTTGGCTGTCCGGGCTTGCTGGGAGTTGTAGTTTTGCAACAGCTGGAGGCACACTGGTTGGGAAACACTGCAATTGCTCCCTGAATGTGGACCTGCCTAATATCAGGGGATCAGGGAGCCATGTGAATGAATGAATCGTGTACTATACTGTGCTGTGGAATATGTAGTCTGTATACCTGTAAAACCTAAATGTTGACAAGTGTAGGAAATAACATAGTGCCACTGCCATCTTCCCTGTCTGGTCAATATGGAGCATTCATCTATTAATTGTCAGAGATGCCATTAGTCTAGATGCACTCAGCTATGGGCTGCTCTCCTACACTGTATACTAGTAAATAATGCAGGAGAAAATGAACATTTAGGCAGAAGTCACAAATCAATCAGGAAAGGGAAAGAAGGCATTATGATGAAATGGAGAGGGGAGAGGGGGGGTGTGAGGGAGCGAGGAGGAGAGCAGAGAAGGAGAGCACTGCGCTGACAGAGCTGCTGGAGGCTGGAGAGGGGAGGTTAGCAGGAGACTTTAGTGTCCCCACCGCTCAGTCAGCAATGAGTTAACATTTTTGTGTGTGTGGTGGGAGGTGGAGTTTTTCACTTTCATGCATAGGTGTGCCTGAAGCCCTACTGAGAAGAGGCACATACTGCAAGGTGAGGGGAAACCCGAAGAGCTTGGCAAAGTTTTCCCCGAGTACAGAACCAGCGCCGGGCCCAGGATGCTGGTCAAAGAGTACCGGATCTGTATGCCATTGACAGTGGACGAGGTAAGCCAGGAAACCCGCATATGGTTTGGGTTCTGCTGTATTCTCCTCTTTCAGCAAAAGCCAAACGTGCGCGCTTAATTCATTGCAGTATTGACGCCGACAGAATGCTCGTCCGCAGGAAGGGACAGCTGCTTGTCCTCCTTTATACTCCTGCGCCTCAAGGGAAGAGGTCAAACCCCAGCACATAGGCTGGAACATCAGCCTCACATTTCCCTCGGGGAGGCACAGCGCTTTGGTACGCAGGCTGAATGGTACCAATGCCACTTGAAAAAGGCAAGTGTGCCTACGTCAAAGCATTTTCTCTTTGCCTGTGCCAGCCTGCATTCACCCTGGAGAAAATCCTGTATGGAGAACGTCTCTGTGTGCGATGGGAACCGCATTCCACGGCTGCCTTTAACTTGTAGGCACATGACGAGTCAGCCCAGCAGCATGCACCTCATCTCTGGCGATCCTCCTAATTGCTGCACTTTACCACAACCTCCATGACCTGTCATCTCAAATGTCTCCATTGCTTCCCAGAACCAGCACAAATTGTGCAAATTACCTTGATGTTAATCCCCCTTTCAATCCCAGTGAAAGTTAATCTAATCAGAATAGCATTGTGTCATTAATGTGCCTGCTCTCCATAAATTGCTGCAGGCATGGATCATCATCATCATCATCAAAACTAACCAGGCAGAGCCTGAACATACATGTTATACACCAGGGTCCGGGAAATGGACATACGATGAGCAGGTTCCTCCTCCTGTAGAGCGCTTCTTTAGTTCTTCTACAGTGGCAGGCCATCAGCTCTCCGGTATGAGGACCCTCTCTTGCAAGAAGTTTTACGCTCGCGTTTTGGCTTTACCTTTTGTGAGATCTGTCATGGGCTCCGGTCCAAAACGGATCAGTTTTGCCCTAATGCATTCTGAAAGGAAAAGGATCCGCTCAGAATGCATCAGTTTGCCTCCGTTCAGTCTCCATTCCCGCTCCGGAGGCGGACACCAAAACACTGCCTGCAGCGTTTTTGCTGTCCGCCTGACGAAACTGAGCCAAACGGATCCGTCCCGTCACACAATGTAAGTCAATGGGGACGGATCCATTTTCTCTGACACAATCTGGCAAAATAGAAAACGGGTCCGTCTCCCATTGACTTTCAATGGAGTTCATGAGGGATCCGTCTTGGCTATGTTACAGATAATGCAAACGGATCTGTTCATGACAGATGCATGCGGTTGTATTATTGTAACGGATCCGTTTTTGCAGATCCATGACGGATCCGCCCAAAACGCGAGTGTGAAAGTAGCCTAAGGCATAACAAATTTGATATCTCAGCTTCTTCGGCCTTGGGAAAGTGAGGGTAAATTGCAGTCATGTTGGAATGAAGCTGCTCTTCATGTTGTAACTTGAATCTAGATCCAAGTTTGTCAGCAGAGTCTCATGATATCTGCGGCCTCTCCAAATATGCCTGCATTCCAGAGAAAAAAAGACTTTTTGTGGTATGCAAATGACCTCCTGGGTGCAATGAGATTGGTGCCTCGTTGCACCCAGCGGTTATCCATATACCACAAAAAAAAAACACTGTAGATTGCTAGCACATATGGAGCGGCCACAGATATCATGAGGCTCTGCTTTGGTCTACAGTGGCCGACCATTTTACCTACTAGTATGTGATGACAGACGCCCTAGTTGCTAGTGCTTGTTGTCAGCATTCACTGCAATCTTGCAGCACCGGTAGCACTTGCGCAGTGCAGGGAATGTTTCCTGCATCTGTGGTGGCCAGGATCACAGGAGTGAAAACAGGGACACATGCATGCCAGCCACCATACATCAACCTCTGTAGAACTGATCCAGGGCATGCGCAGTAGCCCTGGAGCTCTTCTACTGAGCTAGTGCCGACACTGCTAATGAAAATATCTCATTAACAGCTTCAGAAACGTGCAGGCACAGGCAAGCGGCGCAATGGAATCATCAAAGAGCCGCTTACCTGTGCTGTCAATTAGGACAGAAGTAACCACCCTCAGAAGAAGCAGGACCTTTAGGGCTGTGGACCAGTGACCACCCTGAACTGAGGACATGGGACAACCCCTTTAACCAATCAACACGAGAAGTCAATTATTTTTACTTATCCCAGGTATAGATTTAGTGACCCCCAAAGTCCAGACCCCAAACTTTAATGAACTTCCAAGACATAGTAGGATATAATTCATTAATAAATCATGAATTATTCTTTTTCGAGTGCTTTGTTCCCAAAATAGACACATTTGATAACATGAGTAAGTTTACATTGCCCGCACTATTAGAATTGGTGACAATGTCACTTCATGATATAGAAAGATGATTCATGGATCGCAGACGTTTCGGTGAGACGGAAAAAGCATTTGATATTTTCATATGGCTCCTCTTCAAGAACTGTGACAGCCCTTAGCAATGTTCACAGAAAGTGTTTACATCTTCAGACCTTCTCAGTTCTTCTGAAACATTAACCAGCCCACTATGGGTTTTGCCTTTTACTCGTTACTTTTCACCCCGTTCACAAGGTAAAGCAGGTAATAAAAGATAAAACTGATGCGAGCGAGCTGTAAACTCGCAACGGGGCGCAGACGCCGTCTTCTGCTGTGGGCGTCTCCTTTTCCCCAACTATAATCACGATCCAATCAGAGCGGACTGCTCAAAGCCGGCTTTGCAAGTTTACAGCTCGCTCGCCGAAACGACGGGGCTCTGAACTGGCCGGGCGGCGGGAAGGTATGAGAAAAAAAAATTCATTCCGGGCATCAGTGGGGGCTGCACTACACGGTTTTGACATAGTTAGCCTATGTCAAAACCGATGAAAGGTCCTCTTGAAGTGGTAAGTTGGGTGTTTTCCGTGAATCCTCTATTTTATATCTCCAGCAGACACACTCCTTCTGTGCCTCCATGTAGATGAGGAATGGGCCCACAAGTGGGCCAGGCTGGTAGCAGAGCACGTGACTAGTTGCTTCCATCCACTTTGCAGCATACCTGCGCTTGCACAGAGTGCTATGTATGCTTTGTGTTCTGACTTGTTTATATAGGTCAATCGTTTCTGCTTACATTGTATCCATGTGAAGTGAAAAATTCATTTGGCCAATGTAAACACAAGGACTTGCTTTTCGTAATGAGTCTAATGCACTCGTTGCGAAATGCATCATTGGCCGCAGTATTGAAGATGGGTGACCTGCACTCTCGAAAGGACTGACGCACCGCTAGAATTTATGTCAATCCATTAGCAGCCTAGACAAAAGAATGGCTACATGTCATTTTGTGTGAGGGTTGTGTTTTTTCGCTGAGTAATGTTACTAGAATTAGGGTGAAGTAGGATAAAATGAATGGACCTCTTGGGTTATAGATTTAAAAGGGTTTAATGGTTTCATATAAATAAAACTCAAACATCAGAGAACATGCCAATATCTACTCGGTAACAATTAGTCCCAGAAACTTTAGCCACTCATTTCCCAAGATCGTATCAATGGGCGGAACTATAGCCATAGCACTTGTAATGTGGCCCAGAGATTGCGGGGGAAGGGGGCCTATCAGGTGGAGGAACATTGTACTTTTTTGTGTGGGATAACAATATGGCGGCTTTTTGCTATAATGTGGGTTTTCTGATTTATGGTGCTGGTGTACATGCCTTTATTTATGCTGCTTTCTTTAATTTTCTGACATTATGTGGCAGGGGCCACAATTTTGCTGTGGGGCCCTGTGAATCATAGTTACACCCCTGATCTTATCTATAGAGGCCATCAATGTGAATATGCTGCATGTCAATAAACACCCTTCAGCCCCTGAAATTAACCCTTAAAACTGTAACAGGTTAATGCTCTGCATAAACCCTTATGATAGGACCCCTATTAAGCATTAAGCTCTGAACCCGGGCATAAGCTCCCCTTCACACATTTAGCCTGTATCAGTGGTACATTGGAGCATTTCTTTCTCCGATGCTCCCCCTTGCCTTGCGATGCATCCTGCCGGTGACGTACCGGGTTTCTCATGGGCATGTTAGGCGGAGGCCTCTGCCTAGCAGTAAGTCCGGTGATGTCACTGGCACAAATGGGCAGTCTTTAGCTCTGTCCTAGGCTGTTTTACAGGATAGGGCAGTACCAAAGACTGCCCATTAGTGCGGTGGACGTCAACGGGATCACTGCTAGGTGGAAGCCTGTGCCCAGCATACTGAAAAAAAAAGCCGGGTACGTCATCGGCAGTAAACAAACAGCCCATGCCCTGTGCTATGCAATACAAGGCAAGGGGGAGCATTGGAGAAAGAAATGCTTCAATGTCCCACTGATACAGGCTAAGGCCTCTTTCACACTTGCGTTCTGAGGATCCGGCAGGCACTTCCATCCTGATCAGTCTTCGAAATGCTTTGAGGTTACTATGGCAGCCAGGACGCTATTAAAGTCCTGGTTGCCATAGTAGTAGTGGGGAGCGGGGGAGCAGTATACTTACCGCCCGTGCGGCTCTCGGGGCGCTCCAGGATGACGTCAGAGCGCCCCATGCGCATGGATCACGTGATCCATGCGATCACGTGATCCATGCATGTGGGGCGCCCTGACGTCACTCTGGAGCGCCCCGGGAGCCGCACGGAGTGTAAGTATACTGCTCCCCCGCTCCCCACTACATTTTACCATGGCAGCCGGGACTTTAGCGTCCTGGCTGCCATGGTAACCATTGAGAAAAAGCTAAACGTCGGATCCGGCGATGCGCCGAAACGACATTTAGCTTAAGGCCGGATCCGGATTAATGCCTTTCAATGGGCATTAATTCCGGATCCGGCCTTGCGGCAAGTGTTCAGGATTTTTGGCCGGAGCAAAAAGCGCAGCATGCTGCGGTATTTTCTCCGGCCAAAAAACGTTCCGGTCCTGAACTGAAGACATCCTGATGCATCCTGAACAGATTTCTCTCCATTCAGAATGCATTGGGATAATCCTGATGAGGATTTTTCCGGCATAGAGACCCGACGACGGATCTCTATGCCGGAAAACAAAAACGCAAGTGTGAAAGAGCCCTAAATGTGTGAAGGGGAGCTTAGATGAACCTGGACAACCCCTTTAATAATACCTCTACTTTGTACTAGAATGTTCTTTTTGCTCATTCTACAGAAAAGAGTATTCTGCACCTCTGTAATGACTTCTGTAGCAACCAACAGTAGCAGTAGATATGTCCTTATAATTTATAAAAAACAAGTGAAAAAGGAGTTCCTGGTTCAAATTAACTGCAGGAAGGGAAGGGAACCCTTTTACAAGTGTAGACCTTGTGCAAGCGAGTAAACAACAGAACTCCTGGCTATGAAACCATTCACTTTATGTCCTAATCTTCAGGAAGTAGATGAATGTCAAAATATTATTTTGTTTGTCACAAGGATGTCACACACTAAAGGGGCTGACTCACTTCAGCAAATGGCATTTATCATGTAGAGAAAGTTAATACAAGGCACTTACTAATGTATTGTGATTGTCCATGTTGTCTTCTTTGCTGGATGGATTCATTTTCCATCACATTATACACTGCTCATTTTCAGGGATTACGACCACCCTGCAATCCAGAAGCTGAGGTCGTGCTTGTACACTACAGGGAAAAGCACCTTCCCATGTGTGTTCCCACACTCTCAGCCACCAGGAAGGTCGGTGCTTTTTCCTACAGTGCACATGCACGGCCACTGCTACTGGATTACAGGGTGGTCGTAACCATGGAAACGAGCAGTGTATAATGTGATGGAAAAAGGAATCAAGCCAGCAATGGAAGCAATATGGCCAATCACAATACATTAGTAAGTGCCTTGTATTAACTTTTAGTGTTAAGCGCGAATATTCGAATTGCGATTTTTAATCGCGAATATCGCCACTTCGAGAATTAGCGAATATTTAGAATCTAGTGCTATATATTCGTATTCACGAATAGTGTTGATCGCGAATATTCTAATCGCGAATATCGGCACTTAGCAACATCCCTACCCCTTAGTGTTGGTCGGGAATTTTCTAATCAAATTTTTATCATGAAAATATTACATTGCCGATTTTCGCAATCAAGTAAATAATGACTGGAGATATCGAATTTGCGAATTTATGGCGAATATGCGCCAAAAGTTTGTGAAATATCGCAAATTCGAATATTGCCTATGTCGCTCATCACTATTAACTTTCTCTACATGATAAATGCCATTTACTGAAGTGAGACACCCCTTTAAACCACTGCCCTACAGAAATTAGGGTACTTTCACACTTGCGTTGGTGCGGATCCGTCTGTTTATTTGCACAGACGGATCCGCACCTATAATGCAAGCGTTTGCATTAGGATCCGTTTGCATTAGGTTTAAAGAAAAATGACAAAGTCCAAAACGGATCCGTTTTGAATTACATTGAAAGTCAATGGGGAACGGATCCATTTTCAAATGCACCATATTGTGTCATGGAAAATGGATCCGTCCCCATTGACTTACATTGTAATTAAAAACGTATCCGTTAGGCTCCGCCTCTTCAGACGGACACCAAAATGCTGCAAGCTGCGTTTTGGTGTCCGCCTCCAAAACAGAATAGAGGCGGAACGGAGCCGAACTGATGCATTTTTAACGGATCCTTATCCATTCAGAATGCATTGGGGCTTAACTGATCCGTTTTGGACCGTTTGTGAGAGCCCTGAAATGGATCTCACAAACGGAATCGAAAACGCTAGTGTGAAAGTACCCTTAAGAAGCTGGATCAGTTGCTATAGGGTTCAAGGTTGAAGAAGACCACTCATACAGAAGCGTTGTTCATCTTGTGTGGAGAAAAGATCAGGGTGCTGTCTGTCTCTTATCTACTAGAGGAGAAAATTGGTCGGCACTCCACTGTCACAATACAGGTGCTCTGTGTTTCAGGCGAACCCAATATATGTATTAGTAGAAAAACACGGCACTCCAATGGATGTCCTTATGTTGAAGAATCCAAATTTTATGTTTACATATGCCACCAAAAGTAATTACATTGCATGGCCTACGTTTTGGTCCAATCCCGGACCTTTCTCAGGGCCTGCGTGGTGGTGAGTAGAGACAAGGTGGTCTGTCTCTTATCTACTATCCAATTTCAGGTAAAAGTAGCAGTTTGCATCACTATAGATAGGGGGCCTAGTCCTGACTTTGCATTGAATCTCTGTACGTTCTAGTCATGGCAGGGGCGTCACTACCATAGCGGCAGACCATGCGACTGGGCCAGAGGGGGCCCAGTCTTAGTTGGGATTATCTCCTCTTCTACTGAAGATGAAAACTTGGTCAGGACTCTACCTTCTAAAGGAACAACTTTTAAGCAAATGAGGCCGTAAAGAAATGGCCCAATGGTCACTGAAAGGGGTTTAGGAAGAAACCCTTCTGTCCTGTGTGGGGGGCCTGGTTTGATCCTTGCTATGGGGCCCTTACTTCTCTATGTACGCCACTGAGTCATGGCACTATGTTGCATTGCATTTTTTCCCCAAATTGTTAGTTTAGTTTTGGAAATAAAATAGCACAATCAAATCCATGAAGAGGGCATGATTTATGCCGCACAAGGATGCAATGTTCTTTTTTTGACATCTCAGTTTTTTCAAGGACAAGTGTTTGTACTATAGCTTTTCTGAACAAAAAATTCTGAATAATAATTCTACATTGCCAAACGGTGTGAAAACAGCCAAGAGGGAAGCTTCGGCTCAGAACTACTATACACCACATATTAAGTAACTGCCCAAAAATACATGACATACGAGGCTAGTATCATTATAAAGGTCCTCTTTATACTCTGAGATTTCCTCCACTCCCTCTTGAAAGGTTGGGTTATGATAGTCATGTAAAAAGTTTTGTTAAACAGGTTGTCTGAGAGCATAAGAAAAGAAAGTGCTGCAGGATATGTTAGAAAATAACAAACCAGACATTACTCACCTTTTAAAAGGGTTGTCCAGTTTCCTCATATTGATGACCTATCCTCAGGATAGCTCATGCAAGCGCTGGGTTCTCTTCACTGTTTACCTACTCTCCCTCAACATTGCAGCAACGGAGCGGTGTAATTAGTGGCTCTGTCCCAAATGGGATGGAGCAGCAGGACTTAGACTGCTCTGCCACTGCGATGTTGATAGCGAGCAGGTAAAAAGTGAAAAGAATGCAACGCTTACAATCACAAGATCTCTGCATTCTCTTCAACAACTGATCGGCAGGGTTCCGAGAGTTGGATCCCTGCCAATCTGATATTGATGTCCTGTGGATAGGTAATAAATATGAGAAAACCAGACAACCCCTTTAAATAACCTAGCTCTAGCACCAAAGCATTGGGAATCCCTGCTGGTCTTTGTTGACCTTTCCTATAGGCTTGACGTCCATATATCTGTTGTAGTTAGTCGCTGACCTACATGCTGTATGTGCAAGAATCACTTTTGGGACCTTAGGGGGGAATCTTTCCCAATGACATGTTTTTGGAATACAAAAGTTGTGACCCTTTTAAACACCATTACAAATAGTTATAATTGCAACGGTGTTTTTATGCTGCCCTCTTCAGTTTCCAAATAGGGGAAGTAGCAAAGGTGGGGGGAGGGTTGGGCCATCAGTTCCAACACATTCGTCAGTTGAACCAGAAACTGAATAAATGATAACTGAAATCTACGCCAGCTACAAGCAAGACTGCCAGAGGAGGAATTTAATGCATGATAAGGTCTGCACCTCATCATAAATTACAGGCCTCCTCCGGCAGCACAGGCCCTATAAAGACTGGCATAGCTACCACTGTTCTGGATAAGTCAAGGCCCTAGTCTTTGCTGCGCTAAAGATCCTTGTGAATCTTGATATGTCCTGCACCTTCTTCACGGCTGCATTTCAAGGTCCCAAGGAGCAGTTGTCATGAGCTGGCCTGGAACCTGTACAGCAAATAGCTCTCTCTCCGAGTAGTAAAACTCATATAAATACACACTTAGGGTCTTCTTACATAAGCCGATGCCAGGCAATAAAATAACACTGATCGAGATTATACAAGGCGACTGGCACTCATTTAAAGGACCTTTCACATAACTTCATGCAAAGTAAAAGGAAGACGAAATATTATGATCACTTGTTCCCCACTGATTTTGCAAATTGTTGGCAGCACATCCACTCTTTACAAAGAAACAAAGATTTTAAAGGGAACCTCTCACTTGTACCATGCTGCCCTCACTGAGGACCTCATAGTATAATGACATACCCTCTGATGTTGGCGGCAGCACTTTTATACCAAACCTCTCAGGGAGATGAGTCTGATGAGACTTGCTGGCCCCACCTTTCCCTTCCCCGCCTCCTAAACGTGACTGGCAGGTTTATTTCCTGTTATACATAGCTATAGTCTAGAGGCGGGGGAGGGCAGGGCCAGCGAGTCTCATCAGACTCATCACCATCGCAGGGCGCACTCTGAGGTTTGACTTGTCAGTACTATAAAAGTATTGACTACCAGCTCAAAAATGACAGACCACTAAACTATGCTGCCCTCACTGAGTGCAGCAGGCACCTACCTATACAGTGCCCATTTTTGGGAAAGAGCATTCATAGGAACATTACGGTACAGCCACACAATCATGTTTCTGCATGGGGTTTTAGAACAGGAGTAAATTCAAAGAAGAGGAGAAATCATATCTGTCCTTTATACTTTCTCTCCATTTATGATCCACTCCTGATTTTGGCTTCCAAAACTGCATCAAGAAACCTGACTGTATGGCTGTACCCTTAGTTCCAGATCCTTGGCGGGTATAAAAGGGATTTTAGACAGTTTGGCTACAGGAGGCCCATTATTCTAATGGCTATGATTTCAGATATTTCATTTTCTCTCTGTGTATTTTATCTGAAGGAAGTAGTACAGTTAATGATTATCATCTTATCAGTTAAGGTATATTTCAATAAAAATGGTTTGGTGCCTCCGTTTACATGATAAGTATTAAAGGCATAATTACTTTTCCATTAAGCTTTGATGTGATAGGAATGATAAGGTTTGTTTTGTGAATCAGAATATTTAACTCACAAGGTGGCCTGATCATCATACTATATGAAATAAAAAGTCATGACGAAAAATGAGTTCTTGTCAACAATACTGTTCCACCAGTTCCTCAAACGGAAAAACAACTAAAACCAGTATTGTAGACTAAATTCAGCAAAACTGGTTCAGCATTTTTTTCTTTGTTTCCTTTTGTAATTCACGTCAGTTGAGTTACATGGACCTTGAGACAAGTTACACCTTAGACGTCAGAATACTCAGACTTTATAACTCCTGGAGCCAGATTTTGTTATTGTTTTTCTGCAGACATTGTATACATAGTAAATGAAATCAAGCTTACAAGTAGATCCGCCATCAGGCTATACTGCCCTTTGAATAACTGAAGGCCCTTTACATGGGCTATCTTTGCAGGCAGCAGTTGCCTAACTGTAGGCCACTTATTGGTTGGATGCCTTCAGAACAAAATTCTGTTGCAACATTTTGGTGCAAAATGTAAGAACTTCATACATGCACCCGTTCCCGCTAAACCAAGCCTCCTCTCCGATAATTCCTCAGTAGGTGAGGCACAGTGGATTATTCTTTTTGTCTTACCTCCTTCACATATGTGTCTAAAATAAGTTGTGTCAAATTCCAACAGAGATGCACCAGAATTTGAGGCAAATTATGCCAGAAATTCAGGCATAGCCAAAATGATAAATGCAGATCATTGTGCTTAGCCGAACATCTTTGTATCTAAAAATTACAACTCTACCAAATTCAATACATTATTGTGACATACTAGCTGAACCCTTCAGAGACCGCAATGCACATCACAACCACTGGGTGGCCACAGAGAGACACACATAGTATAAACATCCCCCAACAAAGTATCACAAAATCATATTTTCTTTCAAAACTAGTCATCTCACTTCCCTCATTTTAAGATATGCCAAGCCAGGAGGAAAGATAAGGAAGGAAACATCTGTACAAGGCTGTGTTGTGCCATATCTGCCTCCAAAAGTGAACTCATGTAGTTGCCAGACAATGGGAAACTGCATCATTGTTCTAGTGGTCTACAATACTGCCAGCATAGCTACAAGCACAGATATTACCTTGTAGTACTGGTGGAAATACTGCTGTTTCCAGTAGAGGTTAAAGTGTAGGCTCCTTGCTTGATATTTGGAGAGATTAGACTGGATCCTATAATATCTGGTAGTCAATGGTGTAGAGGGTTGCCAGCCGTCCAGAAATTTATGGACAGTCCATACAAATAGGTTACTCTTTTCCTTTGTCTGTGAAAAAAATATATATGTGTCTGTGATTTTTTGAGGCTGATGGTACTTGACTAGATTATTTTGGTGGTAATTATCATCTTTTTACAATTTACAGTAAATACTGATAATGAGTTCTTATCAGTATTTTGATCTATAGACATGGGCTACTAATCATCTTTATAATATATTACGGTTTTCCAAGGTGTCTGCAAAAAGTGCTGGATTTGGCGCCTCCAGATATGGGGGGGGGCCCATGATTTTTATGTACGCCCCTACTGGTAGTATTCTTAGTTATACACTGCTGATTATGAAGATTATTTATGCAGGGACCCAGAAAGAAAGAAGCTCATCAGAAACCCTGAGATCTCTGCACCTTGAGAGGTTAATTTACAATATATTTTGCATAAATAATAAAGCTAATTCTAAAGTCAAAATACCGAATGTTGCTACATCCTTAAAGGGAACCTGTCACGTTGAACCTGCAGCCATCATGTTATAGAGAGATACACAGTCATAGAGGGAAGGTCCTATTAGTGATTGACAGCTCTCTCTGTATACACAGTCATAGAGAGAAGGTCCTATCAGTGATTGACAGCTCTCTCTGTATACACAGTCATAGAGGGAAGGTCCTATCAGTGACTGACAGCTCTCTCTGTATACACAGTCATAGAGGGAAGGTCCTTTCAGTGATGGACAGCTCTCTCTGTATACACAGTCATAGAGGGAAGGTCCTATCAGTGACTGACAGCTCTCTCTGTATACACAGTCATAGATGGAAGGTCCTATCAGTGACTGACAGCTCTCTCTGTATACACAGTCATGGAAGGTCCTATCAGTGACTGACAGCTCTCTCTGTATACACAGTCATAGAAGGAAGGTCCTATCAGTGACTGACAGCTATCTCTGTATACACAGTCATAGAGGAAGGTCCTATCAGTGACTGACAGCTCTCTGTATACACAGTCATAAAGGGAAGGTCCTATCAGTGACTGACCGCTCTCTCTGTATACACAGTCATAGAGGGAAGGTCCTATCAGTGATTGACCCTCTCTCTGTATACACAGTCATAGAGGGAAGGTCCTATCAGTGATTGACAGCTCTCTCTGTATACACAGTCATAGAGGGAAGGTCCTATCAGTGACTGACAGCTCTCTCTGTATACACAGTCATAGAGGGAAGGTCCTATCAGTGATTGACCCTCTCTCTGTATACACAGTCATAGAGGGAAGGTCCTATCAGTGATTGACAGCTCTCTCTGTATACACAGTCATAGAGGGAAGGTCCTATCAGTGACTGACAGCTCTCTCTGTATACACAGTCATAGAGGAAAGGTCCTATCAGTGACTGACATCTCTCTTTGTATACACAGTCATAGAGGGAAGGTCCTATCAGTGACTGAAGCTCTCTCTGTATACACAGTCATAGAGGGAAGGTCCTATCAGTGACTGACAGCTCTCTCTGTATACACAGTCATAGAGGGAAGGTCCTATCAGTGACTGACAGCTCTCTCTGTATACACAGTCATAGAGGGAAGGTCCTATCAGTGACTGACAGCTCTCTCTGTATACACAGTCATAGAGGGAAGGTCCTATCAGTGATTGACAGCTCTCTCTGTATACACAGTCATAGAAGGAAGGTCCTATCAGTGACTGACAGCTCTCTCTGTATACACAGTCATAGAGGGAAGGTCCTATCAGTGACTGACAGCTCTCTCTGTATACACAGTCATAGAGGAAAGGCTGTCAATCACTGATAGGACCGCCTCCTTGACTTCAAAGCCCAGAATGAGTAGGGATTTAAATTTATAAAATACAAGTTTTACTGAATCTTTTCCTATAAAACTGCACATCAATCTGCTCAGCTCCTCCTGCTCTATAACATGCTGCCTGCAGCTTACATTGCATTTTCATGGTGACCGGTTTCCTGTAACATATTTATCCCGGCCTGTAATGGTTTATTATAGACATCTGAAATGTTCGATTTGTAAAGCAGTCGTTAGTCCCAGGCTTCTCCCTCTAAATATTAGATTGTGTTCTCTTAAGAGGATTATATCAGAAGTGAGCGTGACTAATCAAAGATGATGACTGGTGGCGTAGTTAAAAGCAGAGATTGGCATATGATGGGGCCTCTGTTCTTAATTTGACAGTTACTTGCTAATTTCCTCTCAGTTTTCCAAGATGGTAGATGACAGAATGAAACATTTTGTAATAATTTCTAATTGTTTCCTGAGACATGCCGTCAGTGATAAAGTAATCAACTTGCGGTAGTTGCGGCATAGCAGATTTGTTATTTACATCAGCGCCAGCAGTGCATTTTTCTTATTTCAAATAAAAGATAGTAGACTTGTTTAGCGCAGCAAATTGGATTCTTGGAATTCTATTTTTCTTTTTTTAAGGGGGAGGGGGAATTTGCACGTACCATTCACATGTATGTTTACACTTACCGTTTCCGCCAGGATCTGTTGGAGGAACATTTGCAGGGTTTTACAGTAGCAGCAAAGTAATGAGATTCAAGGAAATCTCTTCCACACAATGTAGAAAAAAAGTGTATGGATTGGAAATACAGGTAGTGTAATTATAATGGCTATGGAGATCTTTGCATTATACTGAGTTGGCCTAAAATATACTGATTTGGGCCAAAATTTTTTTTTAATTGCTGTTACAGATCTTTTTCTGTACAATGTTTAGTTTCGTTGCATGTATAGACTTTTTCTGTTTGGTTTACACTGAATCTGTCAGGAGGCTATAGTCCATATCTCTGAACTCCTGACAGCTCATAAACACTGATTAGAGCTAAATTCTTATCAAATAAGAACTCCGCTATAATAAGAGCTCAGGAGCTGTCAGGAGAGTACAGATAAGGACTACAGACCAAGCCATCAGAGCAGCCCCTTGACAGATTCAGTGTAAAGGTGAATTCAGTAATCTACGGATACACTGAATCTGAAAGCTATAGAGGAAAAACGGTTGAAAATTTTTAATAAAGACCAATTGAAAAGTGAAAAAGTGTTTTTCACCCCAAATGTAATAATTTAAAAAAAAGTGTCCCCAAAGGTATCCATCGCCTTTAAATCCACAGCATATTCTTTCTGCAGATTTTCACCGTGGATTTATCCTTTTTTGCAGTCCATAGCATGATATCCGTAGACAGGATTTTTTCCATCACATGTGGACCTATTGTAACATTTTAACACATTTTAATCAAATATCACACATGTCTCTCAGAGTAGCTAAGAGGAACGCAACCAGAGCAATACAATAACAGGTATATTCCTCTTTAACCCCTTCATTCTTTGACTCCCACCTATCTCCAAGTTACCTTAAAATGCATTATTTAAGGTTTCTTTTACACGGACTAATGTTTTAGGCAATTATCAGGAACCAAATGAAACTTTTCTGATAATTGCCTGCTTGTCAGTGGCGATCACCTCCACTGTACGGGGACAGGCAATCAATCAATACAGTGATCACTTCCCTCCATAAAAAATTAGTGATAGGCAGCAGATCGCTGTTTAGACAGCATGATCTGCTGCACAGAAATTGGTGTAAGACACGATCGCCCGATCGATGAGCATTTGCTTGATGATCCGGTGATCACTGGAACCTTTTACATACGTCAATTATCAGGAACACGCATTTCTACAAATGCTCATCCCTAATATACAGCCTGATTATTGCTAGGTGTAAAAGGACCTTTGGTATTTTTTTGAGGGCCACTTTAAAGTTCCCAGTCCGCCCCTGCCTGGACCTCTTGACCAGAAGAATATAGTTGCGTAGATAAAAACCAAAACTCACGTCCAGACACTAGCACCATTAATTGTTGTGTCCTTTAAAAGGGTTAAAAGAAAAAGAAAAACAGTAGGCAGTTCAACCTATTTCACTTTAATGTAACTGAGCTGCGATACCAGACACAACCTGTGTACAGGGTCTTTTCTTTTCAGGAAGAAAGCAGCAGGAGTTTTTGCCTTTCTAACATTAGACATTCCTTTAGATCTGATGTACAGATGTAGTAGCTGCCAAGTGAATGTTGTGTTAATAGCGTAGGACGCCAAATGTTCATGCGCTAGCTGTTCCAACGCAAAGCGAATGGATGGTTGTCTTTATAGAACTGTAGTAGGGACTGAAGATGATCTTATTTCTTGAAATCTTGTGTGCTGTGCTAGATGGGTCAACTTGATATAACTGTTGGTCTAAATTTGGCCGGTGCGCTGTATTATATTATGGTTTTTAATACAACCGTATAAACTGAAGGAAAAAAATACTTGACAGTCAACCTCTGACATATGCAACAGTTACAAAGGCATACATATATACAGCTTTTGGGTATACGTATTGCATGATTTTCTCACACTGCCCCACTGAATGTTATTGGTAGACTTAGACTCTTTTCACTTCACTTGGCACTGATAATAGAAAACTTCATGTAATGCCGGATTCATCGCAACGCAATGAACAGACTTTACCGACTTATATTGGGGTCGGTAGAATATTCGTATTCCAGATTATTTTCTTGATTGGGAAAAATCGGCAATGTAAGAATCACAAAATGCGAATTAGTAATGCGAAATACAGGCGTGGGTCACTTTCAAGGTGCTAGAAGTTTATCCTGACTGAATTCGAATATTCTTTATTATCTAATTTATTTTAGATTATGCGAAAAATCAGCCATGTAATATGCGCGTTAATCGAGTTAATCGGGCGGGTTATAGGCAACTTTCCTATTGGGCTGGCTTGCTAAAATTTGCGAATATGTATAATATAGTTATATACATTCGTAAAAAGAATATTCGTCTTTTTTACATTTACTACTCTAATGGGTTCAGATGGAAAAAAAAAAAACGAATATTCATTTTTACGAATATATATCACTCTATATTGTACATATTCGCAAATTCTAGCAAGCCAACTTAATAGGAAAGTTGCCTATAACCCGCCCTTACTCGATTAACGCGCATATTACATTGTCGATGTTTCGCATAAGATGAAATAAATTAAATAATGAAGAATATTCTAATTCACTAGATATTGCAGCCTTCTCACATTGGCCCACATGCAAGAAGCAGGCAGGTAATGGATTCAGGTGAAAAAAAATAGACGAATATTCGAAATTACAAATATATAGCACTATATTCTAAATATTCGCGAATTCTTGAAGTTGCGATATTCGCAATTAAAATTTGCTATTCGAATATTCGCGCTCGGCACTAGTCAGGATGTCCATCTTGAAAGGAAAATATGTGCTTTACGTAGTGCTATTTTTCCTGTCAAATTTGAGAGAATTGGCAAAAAAGGGCTTGAGACAGATGGAAATATAGTAATACACCCTTACTAGTCTGGAGATGTTTGGTTCAGGATTTTTCCTGGGTAGCCAGTGCTGGACACAGATTAAAGGAGTTGTCTGAGGTACAGATATTGTAAATCAGTGTTTCCCAACCAGTATGCCTCCAGCTGTTGCAAAACTACAACTCCCAGCATGCCCGGAAAGCCTTTGGCTGTGCGGGCATGCTGGGAGTTGTAGTTTTGCAACAGCTGGAGGCACACTGGTTGGGAAACACTGTTGTAGATGACCTTCCCTCAGGCTAGGTCATCAGTATCAGTAGTATTTGACACCCTTTCACCCCGCCAATTAGATGTTTCAGGCAACCGCAGCACTGAAGACTATACAGTATGCAGACTGGAAGCAGAAGGCTTCTTACACTGTATATCTTCTGGCGCCGACATACTGCAGCTCCAATTCAATTGAATGGGAGCTGAGCTGCAGTACCCTGGCATGGCCACTAGGCAGCGTATAGAGCTGTCTGCTTCCAGCTCCATACACTGTATCATTTCCGATGCAGCGTCCGCCTGAAACAGCTGATTGGTGGTGGCGTCGGCTTTCAGACCTCCTCCTATCTGATATTAAAGACAGTGAATCACTTTAAGATATAAACTTTAGAAGAGAGGCTCGAGGTTTTCCCTTCTGTTACAATCTATGTTGTGGTAATCTTTTCCATGCCACGTTCAGTGTTGTAACATGCCTCCCGGGCAGTGGGTATTAGAAATACTAGCTATGCCTTGTGCAGATGTGTCATGTAACCACATGACATGAAGTGAAATTACTGTATTTGCAGTCATGAGCAATATTAATTATATCTACTCTGTAATTAGTCATATTTTCTTTGTCAAGTTACAGAATGTTCCCTAAATCATCACCGAGACAACACATAATGCCCTCTCTAACTAACTGTTTTTCTATTTTCTTAGAAAATATATACATAAAGGGGAAAAACAATAGCATAAAAAATTATGGAAAATATTTAAAGAAGAATAGACTTTTATCACGTTTTTCACTGTACATATGAAAGAGGACCTGCCAACGCATCTGGTGTGAATCCTTGTATCCCCAAGATATAGCAGTTATTAGAATGTAGTTCATTGCAGTTCATTGTTATTCCTCCTGGAAATGTATGGCCAAATTGACATACACACTGGGAAATGCAATTTTATTTCTTAATTGGGGGTGTCTTATGGTCAGCACTGAGTAGATATTTCCAGGAGGAATAACAAAGGAACGGTATTAAGAGTTCTGAGAAAAGATGCTCCAGAATTAGTATTTATGAGTAGGGAAGAGCGAACCCGGCGAAGTTTTGGTTCGCCGGGTTCGGTCGAACTTCAGGGCAAAGTTCGGGTTCGGGACCCAAATTTGACCCGAACACCGAACCCCATTAAAGTCAATGGGGACTCGAACTTCTATCTTCATTCAGCAGGACCTGCACCAAGTGCTGAGCGTGGTGATGTCACCGCAGGTCCTTTTGCAGGTCCTGAAGAAAGAGGAGGATACCGGCTGCTCGATCAAGTGGATGAGGTGAGTTTTTTAAAAATTATTTTTAACCCCATAATGGCCATTTTATTTGGCCTTCTATCTTAAGAATGCTATTATTTTCCGTTATTATAACCATGTTATAAAGGAAAATAATAAAATCACCCGAACCCGAATTTCAGTGGAAAAAGTCCAGGTTCAGGTCCGGATACCTGAACTCGCAAATTTCATTACAAACCCGAATTTTGCAGTTCGGGTTCTCTCAACCCTATTTATGAGGAATGCAAATGTTAACGAAAACAGACATCAGGAGAGGTGACGGATCCCCTTTAAGGGGATTATCCCATAAATTTAAAATGTTTTTACCTCCCCTATTTAGAGGACTTGCTTCCCTTTCTATGGGTGAGTAGCAGGTCATCAATCACCTTCATATATAGCACCAGAGATACAGATGATATGCAGCACCCCCACAGAAGAAGGTGGGCCAGAAGGATAAACAGCAGGGGGCGCTACCAGAGAGGAACATGTAATGTACATAAATATTATATATTTCAATAATGCTCAATCTGCATAACAATACTTTTTGTCGGATAACTCCTTTAAGTAGCTGCACCTCTGATGTAAACTGAAATCATGCTCCGAATACAACCCTGCACAACGGCACATATACTGTACCAGGCAGTAATTTACAAGTTGAGACTGTGCCAAGCTACAAATCAATGGAACATGAAATCAAATGACTTGTGAAACTCGAGGCCAACTGATCAACCGGCTCACAGTAGGAAACTTTACGAGGAAAGGTAGATTTTTCTTCATTGTATAAACAGTTGCTTTATTCGACTTCTAGCTAATGCATTTTATTAAAGAGCCTTTGTCAGTTATCCTGATATTTCGTGTTCCCCATACGGTAACAATCCTGGAGCATATTTCCTTAGAGCTCTGCAGGCACCTGCCCTTTTGTTATTCCTCCTGGCCATGTATACATAAATTGACATTACTAGTCCACTTGTCCCTACACTCTTCTGCTGCCCAATCAGTGCTATGTCTAAATATGTTGGGTTGTCAGTTGCTTTCTACTTTTCCAGGAGGAATAACAGAGGTGCTCCTGCATAATTATTTGGAGGAATGCAAGAGGCATGTCAGGAGAACTGCCCAGTGTTTTTTAATAATTCCAAATAATAAGTAGAATTTTCTAGGCAGTAATCCGCACAGAGAATACTTTCTGTATGAGCTCCAAAGGCATATGTCTGGAAAGTGAATCTTTGCCACACTGTCCAATAGCTCCACTAGAAAATAACCCAATTAAAAAAGTCTTTGCGTTCCCTCCATGAGTCATATTTTGACAGTTATCTAGCATTTCTACCGACTTCTTTGGTAATAAGAAGACATCTGGAAATAGTTTCTTTTTTTGGCCAGACTTGAGTTTAATTTGCTGTTATCTAGACTATCACAGCGCTGAAGCCAAGGTTAGCTGGTGATGCCTGTTTCATATAAGGTCAGGACAATGGAGATGAATGTAGTGTTCTACAAACAGATGAGCTCTAGAAGAATCAATGTGACGATAAAACAGGGCACAGGCCGGTATTCATTAGGGAGAATATTATTACTATGTTTGAGCCCTAGACTTTGTCGGATGATATGGCAACATTTATCACCAATTTACGGAAAAAATGCACAAAGTGGAGTTTTCCTGCCTCACAAAGGGTCGTGCCTTAGCAGAATGGGGAGTGCCGGTAAATGCAATAACTTGCCAACCAATAGGTGGTACAAAGCAGGGGCGTAACTACCATAGCGGCAGACCATGCGCCTGCTATGGGGCCCCAGTCTTAGTTGGGATTATCTCCTCTTCTACTGGAGGTCAAAACCTGGTCAGGACTCTACCCTCCAGACCAGGGGTGCACAACCTTTTTTGGTCTCGGGCCGCATTGTCACATTGCTCTATTTCAAGGGACCGCAAAAAAAAAAAAAAAAAGTTAATCAGCGTTTGTTTGCATCAGCCTATTACACAGACTGATGCAAAGTGAATGGGGAGGAATGATCGCTACCACAGTCACTGCTCCTTCATTCAGTTCTGTTGATTCTTGGCAACACACAGATTACACAGTGCTGACAATAATTGTAATCTTTCATCCTGATAAAAACATGCAAATCAGCCGACAAACGAGTGATCGTTTCTTTATCAGCTGATCAGCGGCAGTGGTGTGCCTAGGTTGTTTGACACCTGGCGCGGGTCCTTTTTCTGCTCCCCCCCCAATACTTTAAAAAAATCATACCCCCTTACAGTACTATTGCCCTCATTGTACAACCTTCACAGTAGTTTTGTACAGATGTGTGCTCCCTAACAGTAGTTATGCCCACATTGTGCCCCCTTAAAGTACTTATCCCTTCAATGTGCCCACTTCATAGTAGTTATGCCCTCATTGTGCCCCTCTGACAGTAGTTATGCCCTCTCTGTGCCCCTTCACAGATGTAATGCGCTCTTTGTGACCCCCTCACAGTAATAATCCCCATTGTGCCTCCTTCACAGTAATAATGCCCCTTAATAGTAGTAATTGTCCCCCTTCACAGTAATAATGCCCATTGTGCCCCCTTCACAGTAATAATGCCCATTGTGCCCCTTCACAGTAATAATGCCCATTGTGCCCCATTCACGGTAATAATGCCCTTTGTGTCCCCTCCATAGTAGAATTCCACATTGTGCCCCATTAAAGGTAGTAATGCCCTCTGTGCTAGTAATGCCCATTGTGCCGCCTTCACAGTAATAATGCCCTCTGTGCCCCCTTCAGAGTAGTAATGCCCTCTGTGCACTGTGCCCCCTCCATAGCAGAAATGCCCATTGTGCCCCTTCACATTAGCAATGCCCATTGTTCCCCCTCCAGAGCAGAAATGCCCATTGTGCCCCCTTCACATTAGCAATGCCTATTGTGCCCCCTCCAGAGTAGAAATGCCCATTCTGCCCCCTTCACATTCGCAATGTCCATTGTGTCCCCTTCCCATTAGCAATGCCCTCTGTGCCCCCTCCAGAGAAGAAATGTCCATTGTGCCCTCTCCAGAGTTTAAATGACCATTGTGCTATCTCTGTGTTAAAAAAATAAATAAAATAACACACTTACTACTCACCTACTCCCGTTCCTGAAGCTCACAGTCCTCTCTCCCCTGCAGGCACATATCGCTCTGCAGCACTGTGTGGGCTGGGCTTATGCAGATTCCCGGGCTGCAGGCTCCGCCCACACAGGCTGGTAGCGCGAGAAGTCTTCCTGCTTCACCATTCTGTGCGCTGCCGGCCTGATCCTTGCTATGGGGCCCTTACTTCTCTATGTACATCACTGGTACAAAGTAAGACAAAAGTGTCTAGCCAGGCACCAGGTTTATCTTCAAACTTGAGCCACAGTGATACATTCGCTGCTTCTTTGTCTGTAAGGGAAGAGTTTATCATGAGTGAATTTTTAAAGAGGTTTTCCAAGATATTTTAACTGATGACCTAACCTCTGTTTAGGTCATCATCTATCTGATCAATGCTGCTCCGACACCCAGGACCTCCTCGAGTTAGCTGTTTGAGAAGGCACTGGTGCTCGCAGTAGCGCCCTGGCCTTCTCCACGCTCACTGAGCATAGCGCTGTATATTGTATAGTAACTGTGCTTCACCTAGGCCATGTGACCAATGAACGTAACATCACATAGTAACATCGCCTAGGCAAAGCTGCAAGAAGGCTGCGGTGCTACTACAAGCACCGGTGCCTTCTCAAGCAGCTAATTAGCAAGGGTCCTGGGTGTTGGACCCCCACAAATCAGATACTGACGATCTATCCAGAGGATAACTCATCAGTTAAAATATCTTGGAAAACCACTTTAAAGTTAGTTTAGCAAGCAACTATGTTTCTGTGTTTCTGTAATTTGCACCAAAATTATTAAATAGGCATGATGGTTGATGAATTTGGTGCATCTTTAGTCTGACACTTTTGTCTTGATGTCTGAGATTTTTAGAAGCCAGAATTCTTGAGAGCAGGGCTTGGTAAATCCCCCGAAATTCACACTATTTAGATTTTATACAAGATTAGTAAATCTAACTCATCTTTCCTCACCATTTTCTGGTAAAGCCATAGACAGGGTTAGGCTTCTAGTCTTTTTATAGCCTCTTAATTTCTGACTATGGCACAGAATGCACGAACTGTCATAAAACAGATGAGCTGCAGGGAAGCTGGGAAGAATGTGGCATTACTATGGTCTCCACGCCTTGTGTGTTGTGGACAGTTTATTTTTTTTTTTTACCCTGTCCAACATGAGATGTTTCTAAGCAGGGAAGGTATACATGGCTTGCTGAAAAGGGTTGTGGTATAAATTTAGGAGGTAAGGTATCAAGAGCACTGTGCCAGGAAAGTGGAGCATTTACTAAGAGGCAGACAGATGTTTTGTGGTTGTAGTTTTGTAGCCAGGTTTATCAATGCAACTTTTTGCAAAAAGTTGCCTAAAGTGTATTAGAGTCCCCAAGTGGCATACAAAATCCATAGGTATTTTGTGCAACAAATGTAACAATTGATGCAACATTCTGTAAATGTGCCACAAAAAAGGTCTTCAAACCAAGCAGAGAGCTAAAAAAGTGCAAAAAGTTGAAGAGGGTAATGTATCAATATGCTACTTTTTGCTCATTTTTAGGGTCTGATTGGTTTGAAGCTCTAAATCTGGCAAAAAGTTAGATCTGCCCATAAAACATCTGACCTCCCCTTAGAAAATGCAAACTGCTAGGCATTGAAAAAAACACCATAAAAATGAAGCAGATGCACTATGCATTTTCCTCAAATGTCTACTTTACTAACAAGACTGGCAAAATCACACTTTTCTGGCACAGCACACTGAATACATTAGCCTCTTTAAAGATGCACCAAATTTATCTTCCAGCATCATCCACCATGATAAATCTGGTCCCACCAGTATCGGCTTCCTGGCCCTGCATGCACAACTTTTGTCTCCGCTTAAAAATCATCTTCTGAGAGGACACATAACGGACCCCATTATAGTCTATGGGGTCTTAAGGGCTCCGTTTGCCTCAGTTTGGTGTGAGTTATGTGGCTTTTCCGTCCTTTCCGTTCTCCTGCTCTTAAACGGAGCAGGAGAACGGAAAGGCTGAGCGGTGATGTGAACGAGTCCTTAGCAGAGGAGATTTTCAAAATCTCATCTACACAGTGCAGAACTTGCGTATTTTGAAATCCTCATTGTGTCAACTGTTTGTGTGGCTCTTTAAGGCAGATTTGGGGCAAATCCGCGTTAAAATCCATGACAAAATCTGCAAGTAACAGGTGAGGACATTGATGTGGATGTGGTGAGGACACGCGATATGGTTTGCACTAAAATCCACACGGAAAATCAGTATAGACTACACTGTCTCGCGCATGTAGCCTAAATTTGCAATACGATACAGTTAGTTTCCAGCTCTATCAACAGCTCTTGGCACGGTAGAGATTTGGTTATCACATTTGGCAGCTTGTCTTTCCTGAATGACCAGGCTGGTATGAGCAATACTGCATAGTATTTCTGAATAGTTACATTGTAACAGTACGGCACATTCTTATCACAGTTTTTTATCAGTTTTTTTTTTCTATTTAAAGTTCACATGGTTTTTATATCTTATTAATTTTAACTACAATGTTGAGGTAGAAAAAAACTTATGGTATATAGCAGATATTTTTTTTTTTTTTCTGACCATGAGCAAATTCCAGTATCAACAAGTAATGAAGCTTGTCCATAAACAATTATCTATTGGTCAGTAGGTGAGAGATCTGCCATATTGGATCAGTAGTGTCTCAAGTTTCCCAATTCGGATTTTAGCCAAATCTGAATAGTTTTGGATTTGATTCGGACAAATTTCTCAGGACGCTGGCCAGCATTTTAAAGATACCCAAAACAACTGAAAGGTGGCATGAAGCAGGATGTGCTCAACCCAAAAATGCAGTTGTGCATATATATACAGGGGAGCAGATCCTGCACTTGTGGCCCGTTGCTAATGGCGATCCCCAGCAAAAATGCATACGGTGGAGGATGCCCACAGCGGACCACAAGTACCACAATAGACATCCTACACAAGATGGCAATAGTGTTGATGTAAAAAATAATATAACAATATAGCAATAACAATTGACAAAACAGGGGGACACTGCGGTCTTACTAAGACCTCAAACTGATGTTAAAATTGAGAGATTAGTCAACATGTCCTGCAGTGGAGGATGTGTCTTAAGCCCGAGCACCACACCCAGGTTTCTCAAGTATCTCGGGACCTAATACTCACCTACCTGTGCCGTATGGGCATTACAGGAATGTATAGGCCGGCTCACAGCAAACTCCTCAGTTACCTCTAGCATGAAACCATGCCGGCAATGGGAGGAGGGAGAAGGCTGTGAGCCCCACCCAAGACTGGCTGATATGGCCCAGGCCTCACAGGTGCACCGGCCTATACATTCCTCTAATGCCCACTGGCCTCTGGTATTGCCCATATGGCACAGGTAGGTGAGTGTTAGGTCCCGAGCTACTTGAGAAACCTTGGTGTGGTGCTTGGGCTTAAGACATGTCCTCCACTGCAGGACATGTTGACTAATCTCTCAATTTTATTAGTTTGAGGGCTTAGTAAGACCGTAGTGTGCACCTGTCTTGTCAATTGTTCCAGCATTTTAAAGCTAGAAGGCAGAGAAGAGTGCATCTGCCACCAAAAAGGTTGAATAGGTTGTTCGGGCTTTTTCTATTGATGACCTACGATCACGATAGGTCATCAATATCAGATTTGGGTCCAACACCCGGCACCCCCGCCAATCAGCTGTTTGAGGAGACGGCACGTGCGATGGGTCATCAATAAAAAAAATCCCGGACAACCCCTATAATTTATTGACCATGTTTCATTTTAAAAGTAAAAACTGACAGTGCTGTGTGTTATTACACAGACTGTTACCAGCCACCCTCCGTTTACCCATAGCCAAATATGTCACTGTCACATTGACGATCTTAATACTGCCTTGGGGTTGCATACAGTCCTAGAATAAATCAGAGTGTCATATACAACTTTCAAGGTCAATATTAGCACTTTTGGTTTGGGTCAAACGTATTCATACCCGAATAAAATCTACCAACCGATTTGTTAGAATCAGACCCGAAATGAATTTCAAGAAATTTGCTCATCTCTATTCACTACTAATCACCAGAGCTGAATCAATTTATACAGATTCAATAAACTTTTACTTAAAGGGGTTATCTTGGAACTTGATATTGGTGGTGTATCCTGAGGATAGGTCCTCAATATCAGATCGGCAGGGGTCCAACACCCATGACTCTACTGATCAGCTGTCTGAAGAGGCCACAGCATTCCAAGAACACTTAGGGTGCTTTTATACTTGCGTTCTGAGGATCCGGCAGGCACTTCCGTCCCGCCGGATCCGTCAGAAAGCAAGTCGCCTGAAAGCATTTGAAGACTGATCAGGATCCTGATCAGTCTTCTAAATGCTTTCAGGTTACCATGGCAGCCAGGACGCTACTGAAGTCCTGGCTGCCATGGTACTCCGCAGCAGTGTACTTACCTGTGCTGTTGCCGCCGGGAGCTCCTTCATAACGTCACTGCGGCGCATAGATCAATGCGCCGCCCGGACCTGTGATGTCATGAAGGAGCGCCCTGGGGCCGCAGCGCAGGTAAGTACACTGCTGCGGAGTACTTACCATGGCAGCCAGGACTTCAGTAGCGTCCTGGCTGCCATGGTAACCAATCGGAGCCCCAGCTTACACTGGGGCTCTGATTGGAACTGCTGCTTTGCATGTGCAGAGCTAAACGTCGGATCCTGCGATGCGCCGAAACGACGTTTAGCTTAATTCCAGATCCGAATTAATGCACTTCAATGGGCATTAATTCCGGATCTGGCATTACGGCAAGTCCTCCATTTTTCTCCGGGCCAAAAAACGTTTAGGTACTGAACGGAACACATCCTGATGCATCCTGAACGGATTTCTCTCCATTCAGAATGCATTAGGATAATCCTAATCAGTAGTTTTCCGGCATAGAGCCCCTACAACAGAACTCTATGCCGGAAAACAAAAACGCTAGTTATGAAAGTACCCTTAGGCCTCTTCCTAGACCAGTGACCTCACCGTACGTTGGTCACATGGCCTAGGCGCAACTCAGTCTCATTCAAGTGAACGGGCCAGACCTGCAATACCAAGCACAACCGCTGTACGGCACTGGGCTTAGTTAGCTGTGAAGAGACTGTAGCACTTTCCATAGTTCTGGTGAGCATAGTGTCCTCTTTAAACAACTGATCGATGGGCGGGCTGAGAGTAGGATCCCCACCAATTTGAGGATAGGCCACCAATATCAAATTCCTGGATAAACATTTTAGGCTGGAATCATGCATAGTTTTAGTAGGAATTTTTAAATACAGGGCATGTTTTTTTTTCTGCTGCCATTATTTTCAATGTAGGTGCATTTTTTTGTTTCTAGGGCATTTTTAAAGGCAGCATCATATTAAAGCAATGGAGTTTTGTGCAGGCACTTACAAAGGAAAGGAGAGACAAATGTATGTTGTTTTGTGGTTATTTTAGACAATTTTCAACAGTAAAATAAAGCCAAACCGATTTTATGTGCAAAAGTGTCTTTAACGTGTTAAATACCCAGTAGCAGCGGACCATCAAGACAGACCATCAATATTTGACACCGAGCAAACCAGCATTTCTGCAGTAGCTTTGGTGTCGAAAATCACACCAAAAGTACACAGCTCCGTCCACTGTGTCGTGTACAGATCTGGTAATTGAATGAGCACAGTGCTGCAATAGCCAGCTCGAGCCACTACAGAATGGACAGAGCTGTGGAGTAAAGGAGCCAATTTCAGCAGACTGGAGATGTTGCTGAGTTTCGGACTCCTTCTGATCAGATATTGATTGACAATCCTGAGGACAGGCCATCAATAGTAAAATCTTGGAAACCCCTTTAAATTGAAATTGAACACAACAGCCATTGAAAAGTTCAAGTTAAAGTTTACTGCAAATGTGTATTTAATGTGTTTAGCATTATCTAATGTGTATGGCCAGCTTTAGCACGCCCCAACCTGGAGGTCCAAAGTTTAATTCCAAAAAAGACAATGTTTGCATTCAAAGTATATGCTCTTGCTGTGTTTTCATGGTTTAACTCTGAAACTTAAAGCGGTATACCAGTAATTTGAAGTGATCCTATATAGGATAGGAGATAACTACTAGATTGGTTGTCTGACCCTAAAAATGAAGAGAGCCGCAGGTTGAGCATGCATACTGGTGCTCCATCCATCTCTATGAGTCTGTTGAAGATAGCCAAGTCCAGTGCTTGGCTGTTTCCAGCAGGTCCCATAGAGAAGAGAGGAGCAGAAGAGGGCCCTGTGGGGTATGGGGCACCTGTCCTTGTGATCTGTGAAAGTCCGAGTGCTAGGATGCCAACTGATCTGATAGTTATCCGCTATCCTGTTGATAGGTTACAACTCCTGATGACAAAATACCCCTTTAAGTTTTTGAAGTATCTAATGTAAAAAATGGTTGTTTTTATGCCAAATTAGTATTATAAAAGCTCATTATTTCTACAGTGTACAGCGTTCATTAGCTTTTTTTTATACGGCCAGATGTTACTTTAAGTACATTATTAAATTCACTACATACAAAGTGTTTTGGGGGCATTTTGATGTTGAAGTTGAGCATTCTTAGCTATTTTGTCATTTTTTTTCCCCAAAGGTCAGCATGTTCCAGTTATGTCATTTTTTTTCTGCCATCTTTTCCCATAGACTTCTGTATAGACCTAAAAAATTGCACCTAAAACTCTTGAAAAAATAAAAAACATTAAAATGCAAGGAAGCATTTTTACAAGCCCAAAAAACTACATGGACACAAGGTTTTCTAAGCACACTTGTGATGTCACATGAGTTTACCTCACTAAAATTCACTTGTGATGTCACCACAGCTTACTTGAAACTGAATTTTGAAGTCACAAAAGCTAAACAAAGAAAATGAATTAGTGATGTCACAACAGAGGCAGACTTATGATGTCACATCTGCTCACTTTGATGCAGGGTACCGTGGAAACACGTTTCTGATGTCACAACAACTTAGGCTAGTTTCACACTGGCACTAAATTGTTCTAGCAGCTCTGCCAGAGTTCATTGTATCCAGCATAGCTGGATACTACCTTTTCCTGCTGGATCCCACTGTGTATAATGACACCTGGTAGGGACTTGACATTATTGCTGGGATTCGGCCGGAGAAAAAACTCTGCTCTGCCAAATCTCAGAACTGATGCAGGAAACAGGCTGGATCCTCGCCTGGTTTCATTATAGCTAATGGGGCCTGGCGGTGCTCTGGCAGTTTTCGGCTATTCTGGATGCGATGGACAGTTTAGCGCTAGCGTGAAACTAGCTTTACTTGACAGAAAGAAGTGTGTAATGTCACAGCAGTTTACCAGACATGGAGTTTCATGTCGCAGCCTGAACCACTCTTGTGATATAAACAGATGGCCCTGTACAAGAACATTATATAAGTTCCTTGATGCTAACTCGATGACAGTGGTGGTCATCCTCATCCATGGCACCCTACAAAAACCCTTATCACAGCACCATTCCACCAGTAATTGGTGGAAAGGAAGTAGTAGAGTCCCTTACATATGACCTAATAAACATTAGGAACCACTCTTATTTTTAAGGTGGCAGTGCCCCTGTCCCCTTTCTTGCCTGCAGGGTGCCTTAGGTAACATGCATATTATGACAGTATAAGTGTATACGATATGGGCTACAATTATTGTAACAGACATAATGTATGAGGCCAAACATGCATATAACTGATAACGTCCCTCTAGAGTTGGGAGCCTAATGACAGTGTCTCTGTCCATATACTATTTTAAGCTAATTTCCATTGTAATCTATTCTTAGTGCAACCACCAAAATTATTCTGGGCATGACACATGGTAACAAGTGTGTCCCCTTCAATCACATTAGATATTTGGATACTCTGCAATGTTTGGTTGAAATTAGTTTTTTAAAATACTTTTCCACATTGTACTCACTCACTTTAATGGTGTGTGACACTGACAATTATGGGATAAGACGTTGCGTTCAGTGATATCATATTCCAACTGTTCCTTAATTCTCAGTGAGGTGTTTTCCAGTGATTTACATTGTAGGATCAGAAAGGCAAATGTTCTGTCTGAAATTATGGCTTCCACTATTCAATTCACTTATGCCCACCCCCTGAAGCTGGTGTTTTGCTGGGGATCATTACTTTTCTATAGCTAAAAGACTGGCTGGAAACAGACTTTCAGTGTCAGCTTGCGCTTTGAAGTCTACTTAGCACTTGAGCTGAGAACGGCTGGAAGTCGTCAGCTTTACATATTTATAAAGATAATCGTCTGTTCTTACTGCTCCTCCATGCAAAGCTGAACATGAAAAAATATATGCCATGCTATTTTCAATGGTTAGAATCCAAAACAGCAAAAAGGTTACAGAAAGAGAACAAGCAGAGAACATTTTACCTTGTGTTTTCATGGGTGAGTAGACTAAACAGTTAATCTGAATCACTGCAGGTTACTCAGACACCTTCAAAAGAATTCTGAAGAAAATAATAAGCCGCAGACTCTAACAACGCCAGAAAACATGCAAGTGTCTAAAACGATAATGCTAAAACATTACAGTTTTATATATTGATAGCCTAGGCTTAGGATAGGCCATCAATTTCTGATCTGCAGGCAGGGGCGTAGCTAATGGCTCATGGGCCCTTGTGCAAGAGTTCTCCTGGGTCCGGTAGCTACTACTACCTCTGCACCCCCTATAGCTACGCCCAAGTCTTCAGGGATCCAGCTACCCAGCTCCATCCATTGTGAGAGATACTACCATTCACTTCCGTGTCAACTACATAATGGATGAAGCTGTAGGTCCAGAGCCAAAGCTACTGAAGAACAGTTGATTGGTGGAGGTTGCAGGAGGTCAGACCCTCACCAATCAGATATTAATGGCCTATAATGTGTATAGGCCATCAATATTAAAGAAATCGGCAAAACTTTTTAAACGTTACTTTACTGTAGGAAGACATTACAGTAAGCAGGCAAGAGTTGTAAACTACAAGACAAGAAATGTCGATCCTTAGATGGATGCAGTAGCAATAACAAAATGAGGTGAAGTGAAAACACAAACAGTGCGGTAACCAGGCAGGCCGGGAACAAACAGGGAAGGCTCAGCAAAGCCAAGTACGTAACTGTGAGGTAACAGTAACTGTGGAGTAGAAACATTCAGTTTGTAGTTATGGAGCAGCAAATGTCATTTTGTAACTTAGCTGAACTGGAAGGTAGACATAACTGGTACCAAACTGCAAGATGGAAGCAAGACACAGGTTGGAAACTGGTAGCAAGATGCAGGCTGGTAGTAGTATACAGTGGTAGGAATATAATCTACTGGTAAGGAAGGAAATTAGACAAATGATACAAAGCGTCAAAACCAGAAGGAGACTAGGAACTAGGGATGGGAGGCAGAATCCACAAGGACACAGAGCCAGGAAGGACAGGAACCAGGAGCCATACTGTGGAGAACATATTAATCTACAATTAGCCACTGCCATAACAAACAAAGCTTAAACAGCAGTGTTCATCACAATCAGCCAATGGACAGCATTATGTTGCATTACAATTGAATCCAGTCTCAGAAAAGTGTTAACCATAGCTTTGCAGGATGTGGTAGAGAAGTTTAGGCATGCCACAGAGTTGGATTGCAGCCAGAATAGCAGAGTTGAATTCATAGAGCAGACCCAAACAAGCCACCTGGGTCAAGAAGTATGCAGCCAGCAGAGGAGTAGCAGTAGCGTTTGTGACATATATACTGAATAGCATGTAGCAGTTTAAAATCTGGACAAAACATATATAAAAAAAAAACATTGACAACGTCTAGAATTTAAATTGGAAACTGAAAAAAAAGAAAACTGTAGTTCACAGTGAAGCACTTTAGCACATTTGTTTGTGAGGCACAAACTAATCACAAAATTCAATCTAATGCAATATTACATTAAATGAGACAGAAGCAATTGAACCTATATAGACATGTTGTACTTGTTTAAACTAGTGGGGGGTGTAATAGTTCCAACAGCTCCAATAAATGAAATAGACAGTTCTGCTTGCGCTTAGCTAATCGCCATTTGCTTGGAGAAGCTGACTGACAGGCACGGTGCAACTCCCAAATGTCAATTTAAGCTAGATGTAAGGAACAATACACAGATACAAACACACTGATGGTGGGAGCCGCATAGTGGAAGCTCCCATCACCCACTGGTTTCATTTTGTATGGATATTTTGTACATGCTGGCATTTAAATAAACCATTTTAAAGAAATAGATGAAAATCGAGTCCTTAATCACTTTGCACCATTTTATTTATGTCAATGCATAAGGTTGATAGAAAAACATAAATTAAAGAAAGCAATAGAAAGAAAACGGTCATTGGAGTATCACCATTTGTTAATTTAAGTTATCAAAGGGGGTCCTGTATTTCAAATTTGTTCTACCACAGCTTACACTAAAGCTCTGACCAATCTACTGCTATAAAGTGGTCATCTGATGGATAGTAACCAGGGATAAGCGAACCCAAACTGCAAAGTCTGGCTCCAGGTTCAGTGTTTGGGTGATTTTATTATTTTCCGTTAACATGGTTATATCGGAAAATAATAGCATTCTTAAGACAGAATGAAAAACAATATGGCTATTTAAGGGTTAAAAAAACAA
Source organism: Bufotes viridis (assembly GCA_033119425.1). Classification (NCBI taxonomy): domain Eukaryota; kingdom Metazoa; phylum Chordata; class Amphibia; order Anura; family Bufonidae; genus Bufotes; species Bufotes viridis. The sequence continues at coordinate 461,368,053 of CM065590.1, forward strand.
AAAAAAAAACTTGTCTCATCCACTTGATTGCGCTGCAGCAGCTTCTTCTATCTTCATTGAGCAGGACCTGTCAAATGACCTGCGAAGTTCACGATGACGTCGCCGCGCTCTCACATGGTGACGTCATCACGCACTTCGCAGGTCCTTTGGCAGGTCCTGTTCAGTGAAGATAGAAGAAGCTGCTGCAGCGCAATAAAGTGGATGAGGTGAGTTGTTAAAATAGGGTTTAGGTTCGGGGTCAAGTTCGGGACCCGAACCCGAACTTTGACCTGAAGTTTTGTCAAACTCGGCGAACCCCAACTTCCACCGGGCCACTTCCACGAACATTCACTTCAATGGGGCCGCAAAAGATGTGGAAAGCACTTTGTGTGCTGTCCGCATCTGTTGCTCTGTTCCGTAGCCCCTCAAAAAAAAATAACATGTCCTATTCTTGACCATTTTTGCGGACAAGAATAGGCATCTCTATAATGGGCCGCCCGGTCCGTTCCGCAAATTGCGGAACACACACGGACCACAAAACACACAACGGTCGTGTGCATGTAGCCTAAATGTACTAAGACTGGCATTTCATATGCAAGTCTAAGAATCAAAGCACAGTGGAGTAAGATGCGCCAAATGTATTCAATGGGTCTTTCAGGATGATCGTATTGATGATGTGTCCTTAGGATAGGACCTCAATATCTGATCAGTGTGTGTCCGACATCACCACAGATCAGCTGTTTGGAGAGGCTGCGGTTTTCTGGTGAGTACTGCTGACTCTACACAGCATACCAAGCACAGCGCTGTGTAAGGTACAGTGGCTGTGCTTGATATTGCACTCCAGCCCCGTTCACTTGTTTGGGACTAGAGATGAGCGAATCGAATCCCACGAAGTGGAATTCAATCCGAATTTTAGGATAAATTTGATTCGCCTCGAAGCCGAATTCCCTTCTGCTTCGTGTCAGCAAATCGATTTAAAACAAAAGAATTCAAACTTTCCTCCTCCATTTGCTTGCAACGGGCCACTAGCCTCCATCTTGATTGAGGATCTCGGCCAAAATCCCGTGCAAGATGGTGGCGGTAAGTTTGATTAAAAAAAAGTGTTTTAACACTCAGATGCCGCGATCATGTATGAACACGGCATCTGAGGGGTACAATGATGGGGGCGGTGCTATCGCAGCTCCCTGTCATTGCACCTGCTACTTACAAAAAAATGCGCTTCGTGATGAAGTAATTGAAGAAAATTTTGGGGGGAAATTCGGCAAATTAGCCGAATCAAACTTTTCAATTATTCACTCATCTGTATTTGGGACTAATGATGAGTGAAGTATTTAAAAATTTGATTTGGCTGCTTCGCAAATTTTACATGAATTACTTTGTCACGAAGTGCATTTCTTTGTAAGTAGTGGCTGCAATGTCACTGCACCCCTTAGATCCTGAGTTTATACATGATCGTGGTATCAGATATTAATAACACAGAGTACAATTACAAAAAAAATAATACTTACCTCATCCATTTGCTTATGACGGGGCGGCTGCCGCCATCTTGCTTGAAGGTCTTGCATGAAATCTCTCATGGCCTGAGATGATGTCATCGCCAGCCGACGTGGTGATGTCATACGTCACCAAGCACGGGATTTTGTCCGAGACCTTAAAGCAAGATGGCGGTGGCCGGCCCATCACAAGCAAATGGATCAGGTAAGTATTTATTTATTTTTTTTACATTATTTCAGGTTAAATCAATTCACTCCGTGGCGAATCAAATTTATCCAGAAATCCGGATGGAAGCCCACTTTGTGGACCTCGATTTGCTCATCACTAATTGGGACTGAGCTGCACATAGGCCATGTGACCAATGAACATGACGTCCCTGGCCTAGAAAGATGCCATGGTGCTCACCAGGGCAATGCAGCCTCTCCAAACAGCAGATGTGCCTGGAGTTGGATGTCCACCATACATATTTATGACCTATCCTGAGATTTGGAATATCCTTGCTTGTTCATGTGCTTGAAATTAGAAACATTGGTAGTAGAGACATTTTTCAGACTCTCCATTGCGATCCAATTAACATCTGCATCAGATGCAAACAACATTGGTGGTACAACTGGGTTCTTTTTAAACTTAGGCATGCACAGTTCCTCATACACCCAAATCGCTCTATTCTGTGGAAATTCATGAATGGCCCAGACCTTAAGGCTGGGAACACACCTAGGCGTTTTACGCGCGTTTTTGGATGCGCGTTTTTGTAACTAAGAAACGCGCGTCATACGCGCGATTCAGTGATTCTCCCCTATGGCATCATTGTCCATAGGCGCGTTAAAACGCCCCGAAGAAGCTCATGTACTTGTTTGGGCGTGGGGCGTTTTACAGCGCGTTCAAACGCGCTGTAAAATGCCCAAATGTGAACCATGCCCATAGGGAAGCATGGCTTTTCACATGTTGTGCATTTTACAGCGCGTTTGAACGCGCTGTAAAACACTTAGGTGTGTACCTAGGGTAAAGGGGTTCTCCGGGAATTTAGAAAATTAAATTTAGTTTACGAGGAGACCTGAAGTACAGAGTGGACGGACAGGACAGGCTGTGGTAATGTGTTGCTGTGGTAATGGAGACTGTAAACAAGTGCTGCTGCTCATTACCCCCACCCCATCCTCCTCTCATGTCTCCTCATCATCTCTATTCCCCCAGAGATTCACCTGTATTCAGGATCATGATTCCTGACAAGCAGAGCAGAGAGGAGAATGAGGCAGCACTATGGCTCATTGTAGTGAAGTAACTTGTCCTGTGTGATTAGGACAGGTTTTGTGTGTACTGCAAGGATGGCGTCCATTTTATTTCTCCTAATGATTGCTCCCTAGACAAAACGAGCCATTCCAAATAATGAAAGGTATTTGTGAATATATTTATTAGAAAATAATATTTAAGTATTTTTATTTTTTAACTTACTGGAGAACCTTTAAGTGGGTCCTTTATTAAACTGTTATAAAGTAGAACTAGCTTAGTTGCTCTTAGCAACCAATCAGATTCCACCTTTCATTTTGGACAGCATCTTTGGGAAATGAAAGGAGGAATCTGATTTGTTGCTATGGGTAACTAAGCCAGTTCTACTTTACACCAGTTTGATAAATGAGCCTTATTCACACCAAGGGCTTAGAGACATGCGTGTCTCTACATAGGGATATAAGTGAATATATAATAGAATGTAAATCATTCCTGTTAGGACCTAGATATTAATAATTTTCACAATCAAATTTGGTACATCATGGGCTTCGCATAAAGACCAAACAACCCATACCTTACTGCATGTGTCCCGACTTAACAAGGATCTCATCTTCTGTAGGAACTACATCACTCATATTTAGTGTCTATATTATCTGCACTAAAAACAAACACACTGTAGCGCACCCTCTGTTCTAGTGCTGATTGCAGGCAGCAGTATATATCAGTGGACCGCACCACCAACTGAATCAGGCTGAAATAAAGTAAAAAGTGTCATATACCGCGCCAACCCTATAGTCACCAGAATTTGCGCACACTGTAAACACCAGTACCAAAAACAAGGAAACAGACCACCACTGCAGAAAAGGACCATACAACTACTAAGATCTCATCTATACAGCTGTATTACCTGATTACACGCTGTGTAACTGGTCTAAGCGGTCCTCAGGGTAGGATTTCCGCCGCAGCTGACTAGCGGCTGTGCTGTTAGAAAACTTAGTTTCTTGCGGTTCGCGCCCCGGCCGGTGGCGCTGAGCCGCTAGTGGTAAGGGATCGCGTACGCGCGTTCTGGAGCCGGCTAGTGACGTTACTCCTGCAGCTGCAGTGTGCTGCAGTTGCCAGAAGACCTCTGACGCGTTTCGGACAATTAACATTGTCCTTCCTGAGGACAGCCGACTCCAGAACGCGCGTACGCGATCCCTTACCACTAGCGGCTCAGCGCCACCGGCCGGGGCGCGAACCGCAAGAATCAAAGTTTTCTAACAGCACAGCCGCTAGTCAGCTGCGGCAGAAATCCTACCCTGAGGACCGCTTAGACCAGTTACACAGCGTGTAATCAGGTAACACAGCTATATTATCTGTATGATGAAATATGAATTATGAATGTATGCCTGTGCTGGTAACTACTTCTGTACATGCTTAGAGTCATATTTTGTTAATATTTCATATCTGCCAGTTTATTAATAATGAAGCTCCTCCCTGAGGGCTGAACTAGGATGGAGAAGGTTGTCCTCCCAGCCCGACTCCTTTTTGTTGTAGTGTTTTTTGGCAGCAAAGGTGTTCAAGGGTGTGGGGAAAGTGTGAGACTGAACTGTAACTGTGGAGTGGCATTACCCCTTAGACGCACACCCGTGTCACGATGCTTGAGGGCAGGAAGGTGGGGGCGATATGATTCTCCATCCCTCTTATGTGACAAATCTTATCATAAAATACTACACAATTTGTTGCAGTTTAATGAATCTAGTTTTAGAAATACCTAACAGATGGGACATTTTGTGCCAAAATTACCACATAAAGTTTTGTCACAAAGTAAGCCAACCAAAGGGTGTCATAAGGTTAGAGAGAGAAATGTATATCGCTGCAACAGATTTCTCATCCAGCCTGTGAGAAATTTGGCACATCGTTAGATGGTCTTATGTTGGCTACATTTTAGATAGGACTAGTAAATAAATCTGTCATATTGACTTCATATTTCCATTTTTTATGGCAGCAAAATGAAGATATGAAACATATACAGTAGGGTTGAACTGAGAGCTTTTCCACCGCAAAGTTTTCCACAAATCGTCTTGTGTTCATGCCTATTTTGCAGCTGATTTGTCCCTGTGCATTGTAAAGACTAAGGGGTTTATTTTCATTTATAAATTGAAATACTCCTATATTAGGTGTATTTTAAGGGCTGATTGTGGCCCAATGGTTAGTTGCGGCAAAATCTGCCACTTTTCCCCACTCATGCCAGGTCTAAGAAAGTGGGAGTAGCGTGGGTGGGGAAGGGGACGGGCCGGTAGACCTGTCTGATTTCATCATTTTCTATGCCTTTTTTAGGCCTGCATTACTTCATAACTGGCGATCCACCGCCAGAGCAGGGGCTTTATTAGCACCAGCATCTACACAGCCGGTCTTAATAAATGACCCCCTAAAAGTAGCTGTGAAAGTCTGCAACAATTCAGCAAAATAAAAAGCATACTGAAAATTTTTAATTCTGAAGCATGCCATGAAATTCGCTTTGAACACCTGCAACTAATAATATCTGAACCTACATTATCATACAGATCAGTTATGAGAAAAGCCATCTAAAAGACAAAGAAACAAGGGGTAAAGTGACACTAAATTGCATAAACTGCTAACGCAGCACAGTAAAAATAGAACAAACCATCCAAAACCGGTTTTTCTTTTCCGTAAATGAGATTTTTCTTGGATGCATCTTTCTTGAGGGTCTAGGTGTTTCAGCAAAAGTCTCTGTCCTGTCATCTGCTGCCCCCGTTGCAAACCAGAGAACTGTTTTTTTTATACCAATATGAATATTTAAAAAATGATTACCGTACATTGTAGTGTATCTTTCGATGAGTAATCATTGTGTGTCATCAGAATTAATGACGACAACCCCTTATTTAAATAAAATCCAGCCTGGAGAATAGCGGTTACCACCGGGGGAGGATGTGTCTGGCCAGACATGAACTGAGGACATGTTCTATCCATATAATGACTAGTTCATACAGTTTTCCAATATTTGGCAGTCAATACACATCTACTACCACATACACTGGCTGCTGCTAGCATACAAGACGGCTATTATATAGGCTAGCAGCCTTGCCTGTCCCCTTCCTAAGCATTCAAGCCGAAATTATAACACTGAAAAGTAAGTTGGCATGGCAACTACAAAAGCTATTATAGTATGTGCACAGGAAATATTTCCTTACGACCAGCGTCCCACATACAGTTAAAGAGACCCTGTCACCACAAAATGCAGAGTAATCTGCAGACGGCATGTTATAGAGCCGGAGATGGGCAAATCAATATATACTGTAGTGGAAAAAGATTCAGTAAAATGTGTAATTTATACATTTATTTTATACTTCTGAATTTTCTGACTTCAGTTGTACACTGAGGCCACCCGATCAGTGATTGATAGCACTCCCTGTATAAGGATGTATACATAGACACTGACAGCTGTACACGGGGTGGTCTTAGGCCCCTTCACACGGGCGAGTTTTCCTGACCCATTTATTTCTATGGGGCTATGTACATGAGCGGTGATTTTTACTCATCACTATTGCGCTGCGTAAAAATCGCAGCATGCTCTATATTGTGCGTTTTTCACGCAACGCAGGCCCCATAGAAGTGAATGGGGCTGCGGGAAAATCGCAAGCATCCGCAATCAAGTGCAGATGCAGTGCGATTTTTCCCGCAAGGTTCCTAATAGACGGGACCCAATCTTTATTATTTTCCCTTATAACATGGTTATAAGGGAAAATAATAGCATTCTCACTACAGAATGCTTAGTAAAATGTGCATTAAGGGGTTAAAAATAAAAAAAATAAACTCACCTTATCCACTTGATCGCGTAGTTGCGATCTCTTCATTCATCAGCTGCCAGCTAAAGGACCTGTGGTGACGTCACATCACATGGTCCAATCACATGGTCCATCACCATGGTGATGGACCATGTGATTGGACCATGTGATGAGCTCAGTGACGTCATCACAGGTCCTTTAGCCGACAGCTAATGAATGAAGAAGAGAGAAGAGATTGCAACTACGCGATCAAGTGGATATGGTGAGTTAATTATTTTTTTAATTTTTAACCCCTTAATGCACATTTTACTAAGCATTCTGTTGTGAGAATGCTGTTATTTTCAGTTAAAACCATGTTATAAGGGAAAATAATAAAATATACAGAATACTCAACCCAAACCCGAACTTCAGTGATGAAGTCCGGGTTCGGGTCTGGGTACCAAACATGCCGACTTTTCCCACGCGCGTGCAAAACGCATTAAAACGCTTTGCACTCGTGCTGAAAAATCACGCATTTTCCCGCAACGCACCCGCCTCTTAACCGGGCGTCAAACGTGATGCCCCTGTGAAAGAGGCCTTAGGGTTAGAAAGAGCAAAGGTTTAAATGTATAAATCGGTTTTACTCAGGGGCGGATTGGCCATAGACCTTACAGGAAAATTTCCAGGTGGGCCAATGCCCAGGGTACCGCCTAGACCCTCCTCATGACCGGCCAGTGGAAGCTTTTGGGGATGTATTTTGTGCTGCCCGCAGTATTTTGTGATGGACTGGTATTTGGCTCTGTGGTATAATGTGCCACAATATGGTATTGCTGGCTCTGCCTTCCATCAAATTGGACCCAACTACAAAACGGGGCCACTTTCAGTATTTTTTCCAGGGCCATTTTAAGTTCCCAGTCCGCCCTTGATTTTACTGATTATTTTCCCATAAAACTATAGATCTGTCTGCTCCTTCGCCTGCTCTATAACATTCTGCCTGCATTGCACTGCCTTTCATGGTGACAGGTTCTCGTGAAAGTCGCAAATGCAGATTTTTTTTAAAAGGGCAATTTCCAAATTATTTACCTCAGCAGTCACGTGTTGTACATACTTGCATATCCACTGAGGCCAGATGTATTGGTCACCTGCTGATACAGCATGTCATAAACCATGGCAAGCAAACAACGATTCTCGTCTATGGACTGTAGACTGGCGGCAGCAGCCGACTGCTTGAGAGGCTCAGGAACAATGTTCCGTCTAAGCCTTTTTAGCTAGTCAGCAAGGTAGTTTGGAATTTGGCTGCTCCTTTTGAGTCAAGCAATACAGCAACAATTAAATATTAGCCCATAACACCCTATTAATAATCTAGAAGACAGCCAGATGGACACATCTACAAAGCATTCGGGCAAATAGTGTCAAACAGCATCCAGGTTTAGTGCATTCAATGTTATATCAACATCCCTGGTGGTCTAAGGCAGAAAAGGTGTTTATGAATGCATCACTGGTGGTCTAGGGCAGTGAAAGGGTTAATATCTGTATGCCTGATAGTCTATGGTAGCAAAGGTGTTTGTGTCTAAATTCCTGGTGATCTACGAAAATAAAGAGTTAATGTCAATAGTCCTGCTAGTATATGCCACTGAACAGGTTAATGTCAGCATTAACCTAGGGCAGTGAAATGGTTAATGTTAGTATTTTTGGTGATCCAGGACAGTGAGTTTGTTAATTACATTAACTTTGGTGGTTTGGGTAGTGAAGAGATGAGCGGCAGGGGCAATATTTGAATTTGCGATATTTCACGAATATGTGGTAGAATATTCGTCATATATTCGCGAATATTCGTATTCAAGATTATTCTGTTGATTGCGAAAAATCGGCAATATAAAAATTGCATAATACAAATTCGTAACGCAAAATACAGGCGTAGGTCAGTTTGGCTATATTTTTCAAGCTGCTAGAAGTTTCCTGAGGTTATCCTGAGACTGGAGAAAATGGTTGGCACGGCAGAACATTACAATAGCTTTATATGCATTGCAGATAGAGTGCTCCAATATATTTGCGATTGCGAAAATTAGAATCTTTTTTCGCACTACGTGCAACTTCACATTTTAGCAGGTCTGGCTACGTATTACTGATTGGTGCACTAAGTATTGTTGTGAACTTGACATTGCTGACTTCTCATTGGCCACAAGCAAGAAGCAGGGAGCGATCATGTGTTCAGATGGAAAAAAAATGACGAATATTTGAAATTCCGAATATATAGCACTATATTCTAAATATTCGCGAATTCTCATAGTTGCGATATTCACAATTAAAATTCGCTATTCGAATATCCACGTTCAACACTAGTCTTGGACAGTGAGGGAGGTTAATTTCAGTATCCCTTGTGGTATAGGGTAGTAAAATGGTTAATATAAGGATCTCAAATGTTCTAGGACTGCAAAATTTTAAGATCCCTGGTGGAGAGCGGTGGCCGTAACACGAGGCTGACCATTGATAGTTTATATCTTCCTGTTTCCTCCCTTTACTGATCATAGAGATTAATGCAAAAGGGAGACAGAGAGAACTGTGCAGTTAAAAATTGTATAGGAGTCTGTGTAGAATGTGCCTGAGTATGTCGAATCAGTAAGGGTGTGACTGCTGGGGCTGATGGGTCCTATGGGTAGAATGGGAAACTCCAGACCCCCTAACCATCATCACTGAAGTATCAAAGAACCAAGGAGTGCTTAGATGTTTCTGTTGCTTTCATAGAGTTTTATAAAGTGGCATTATGCATGCTCATCATCCACATACACTTGGTGTGGGCTTTGACCAGGAGATGTTGGATGCCTGTGGGTACCCCCACTAATCTAGCATTTATCACCTCTACTGTTAATAGTTGCTAATGCTAATCTCATTGTAAAGGGGTAATTCTGTAGAGCACTTGCAGCAGCCTTGTGAGGAGGTGGAGAGGATAGGAGTAATAGTGCAGATGGAAGTTGCAGTGGTCACGGTAGTTGTCCTCCTGCAGTGAACATGATGAAGTAAACTGTAGTGTAGTGCAGTACAATGATGAGACTAGGTTTGGTACAACAAATCTACTGTACTTTACTAAAGTCGGTCACCAGATGACTCACACAACCACGGTATACATGAAATGCAGTCTTTACCGTTGACACAAATACTTCTCAAGGTTGTATATGAAGGTTAGCTTTTCTCTAATAATCTAGCAGTACAAACTTTCTTTTTCACATCCTAAAGGGGTACACCTTACCTCCAGATATATGCACGGTATCCTCAAGGTAATACAGTCTCTGAACAGAGGGCTCTTTCTGTTCTTTAGCTATGAGGGGCAGCCTATAGCTTATTGCTTACAGGCAGGTTGTAGACCTGCTATGCCAAAATAGTCCGCAATCCTTTTTGTGACCCCTAAATATTCTGTATATTTCTCCTTTCCGAGGGCTTGTACAAAAACAGTTTGAGAGCCACATAGTTAGAGTCTTTTCTGGAAGGTTCTGCTCCTGACTGCTCTGAAGTGTTTACTTCAACACTAGACTCCTAATGACTTTCTCCTGGAGAGGAAAGGTGGAGCCAGCCCTGCCTAGCCACTTCGGACCTCCCACTCCCTATATATCCTTATGGGACATTAACGCGTTCAGTGCTTTGCAGTAGATTTGAGGACACCGCTCACTGACCAGCACCCGTTGCAGAATGGTAAACTTGAACAGACCCTTGTGCTGTGCACTTGAATTGTTGATGTGCCAGTTCTGTGACTAATGTAAATGTTATAATTTGGACAGAGCTTTTATATACAACTAGAGGTGGTCTGCTTTACACACATATGCAATATCTTTAAAAGGGTATTCCCATCACAGACAATCGGGGCATATCCTAGCCCCATTGTCTGATAGGTGCGGGTCCCACCTCTGGGATCCACACTTACACCGAGAACGGAGCAGGGAAGGTGATGGAGGGCACACTGCGCATGCGCAGCCGCCCTCCATTCATTTCTATGGGTCGGCCCCATAGAAATGAATGGGAGCGGTGGCCGAGCAAGCACAGTGCATTCCCATTTACTTGTATGGGGACACAGCAGCATGACTTCAATCAGGTAAGGAATGACAGACGAAACCAGAAGCATACTGGGAACTAGTGGTGGGAGGCAGAGTGTACAAGGACACAAAGCCAGATGGGACAGGAACCAGGAGCCTTACAGTGGACAACACATTAAAGGGGTATTCCAGTTGTAAATAGTTATCCTCTAGCCAAAGGATCTGTTAGATAATAAATGCATGCTGCTGCTCCATTCAGATCTATGGTACTGTTGGAGAGAGCTGAGCATTTGTACTCCCATAGAGTTGAAAGGAGCAGCAGGCGTGCATGCCTATCTGCTTGTGATTGGCAGGGGCCCCATTGATTGGACCACTGTTGATCAGACCCTTATCCTCTATTCTGTTGACAGGTGATACAGATGTAGCATGGTTAGCACTCCTTTTTTCTGAGATTTCTGAGTTTGGTTATCTAATCTAAGCAAACACCTTCAATTGCTTTTCAATGGCTTTTTTATCAAGATAATGAAATGAGTTAAGAAATTTGAGTTAACAGCGGGAGTGCTAACCCTGCTACATCTGTAAGTTGTCTTCATGGAACAGCCTCTTTAGAGGGTTCTTGAAGTGTACTTACAGTTTATAAAAACTTTAGATGTCATAATGACATATCAAGGGTTTGGTTTGGTGGAGGTCTGAGTGCTGAGACCCCCCGCCAATCAAAAGGATCAGAAGAAAGGAGCACTTACACAGAGAACTTTTTCTCTTTACTTGCTACAGGAGACTGGAGGAGGTCTCGTAGACTTTTCTACTATATAAAGAGATGAGACAACTCTTTGTGTGAGAACTTTTCTCTCCTCATTCTATTGATCGAAGGGGGTCTCAGACCTCAGACTTTTTTTTTAAATACAAGGACACTTTAAAGTGGCACTGTACTTTCAGTAAACTTGATATTTTAGAGGGAAATATCAAAAGTATTGATCATTGGGGCACAATCTCTCTCTCCGCTGTAGGACAGAAAGTGAGAAAGACTCCAAAAAAAAGTCTATGGGCCTGTCTTGCTCCTGTCTCATGTAGCGAGGAGAGAGCGGGCGCTAAGCGAGTGCTTCTCTCCCCTCATTCTAGAGATCGTGACCCCCACTGATCTAAACTTTTGATATATTCCTAAACTTCCTATGTCATATCAAATGCTTACTGAAACTACAGTACAGGGCTGGGTTCACTTTATGGAATTATTCCACATAATAAAAAGTGAGGACATGGAATTTAAATCTGGAATTCCCGACATGTAAAGAGTATTTTTTTAATTAAATATCTTCATCACTTTACAGCTCCCTGGGCGCATTTTTTTTCTGTTACCCCATGATGGGTCACACTTGTAGTTGGTAATGCCGACAGATTGTTAATCTGATTCACTCATCCAATTTTGGTCTGAGCCAAAAGGCTTGGAATGTACTGCAATGTACTAAATGCCCTCTAGCATATAAGGAGATAATCCTGTTTTTCTTCTATGCTAGCAGTGGCTGAAGAACTCCAGAGAACACAGGCAAATGAATTTCAATCGTTCTGGGTATTCAGACAGTAACTATTACTAGAACGGAATAGGACTGCATGTCCTTCTGCCCTCAAAATAGGGCAGAAAGCTATTTCACTGTTCAAAAGTACTAAAACATAACTTATTTGCAGCCATAACCAAAGATATTTTATGTGACCCATTTTTATAATGCCTTGCTTTAGCAGTTAAATAGACTTCACTCTCCTATGTAGAGCGAGCCAAAATAAACACATAAAATCCTAAGGTACAGAAAAGATTTCTGGATCTGAAGGTACATCCAGTAGAACAGAATATCTCTGACTCACTTTCCAGATGTCTGTTAATTTTAATATTCCTTATAAAAAGTATCTCCGAGATATTCAGGTTGGCTAGCAAAGGAGTGCATCAAAGCCAATGCAGATAGCTAGTGTGCCATATGTTATGTATTTTTCCTCACTTCGCAATCAAGCATTCTTAAAGAAGTTCTCTGGTGAAAAAAATGACTGGAACAGACTGGTAAAACCCTTCATTGCAGTAATTACAGGATTTTTTTTTAATTAAGCTGTTTTTTCATGTCAATTACGTACAAGTTCACCATATGTTGATCGAAGATTTATACAGTATCTGCCTAGTGTAAGGTATGCATACGTGCTCAGCAACACTAGCCTGGCTGCTCTATTATCCAGTACTGTTATCGCTACACTGACCTCTATTTCTGGTGCCGTATCTGAGTAGGACTACTGCAAAGGGTTAAATATTTGCAAAATTTAATGCAATGCTACGAAAATGTGTCACCAAGAATTGCATCTGGCGGTTAAAACCAGATAATAACAAATCTCCTTTTTTTCTATTCTGTTTTTATTTTCTGATTGCAGATTTTTTTATTCTCTTTTCTTAACATGATTATGGGGGCGGCCATCTTGCCTGAGCTGTTCTTAGCAGCATTTAGAGAGCATTTTAATAAAATTGCTTTATGGCAGCCCCATGTCCATAGACACAATGGTCAGGAGGGGACCTCATTGGCTTCTATGGGAGAGTTTTCCAGGCATGATCCGTAAACTGTGCAGAGGTCATTGTACAAGGAAAGATTAGATAAGCTCTGACAATCACCTATTGTGAATGGTGGATCCTGTGTTATCTATACACAGAGGTGGTATCATTACAGACAGGATTAGAATGATTGATGAGCAGGGAGCGTTAGTAAAGTGATCTGTACAAACCAAGAAGTGACGCCTAATATTAGGCTTAGTGGTCAGTGCGAAAACTGCAGGATTTTATAGTGTATATATATTATAGTATTGTATAGTATATTATTTAACTATAGATATTGAAATTAAAAATAACATCACCAACAATTCTTTAAAAATATGTTAAACATAAAAATGTGATATAAGACAATCAGTCATTTTCTGATAACACATTCCCTTTAAGTTAAATGTTTATATTTAATATGTTTATGTACTCAGTAGCAATGTATGTAATGGTGGGTTTACACGGCGCAAAGAGCAGTCGATTATTAACATTTACATAGATTTACATACACCGCCATAGTATGAGAGCAATCGTTCATCCTGATACAGCTGCATTGTTCTTGTTCAGCATATCACTTTTTAGACAGCACGCTCTGCTGCCCAGAAACGATAATTTAGTTGCCGGCAAGAACAACAGTTTCACTCAATGAATAAGCGTTTTGCTGATTCACTGGTTGATCTGCTTCACCTTTTGACAGGCAGATTGTCCGCAACGAGCATTCGTAGGAATGCTTATCCCGGTTATCTGCCTGACTATCGGGCCAATTTCAAACATGTATCACCCACGAAGTTGGCTATAAAAAATGCTGCAGTGGTAATTTACCCCTGACTGCCTACACACTATATATCCTACCGCTTTCCCATTACGTTGGAGAGGCTGTGGTGAAAGGTGCTCTTTATACTGTGTTTCATGGCTCTGTCCCCTTATATGACCATTTTAGGCACAAGTATCTAAACTACTATCTGAACTCACTACATGCAACATATCTTTGTCTCTTTGACTGTCCTCCTCTTCTTGGGTTTCGAGCATAATTGCACCAAAATATGTGACTTTTTGAGTCTTTTGCCACTTAAAAGTGGTAAGAAAATAGGGGTGGGACATATTTACTATAATTTATGCCAAAAAACTGAAGGTAAAGCCAGAATATGCACCAAATATATTTAGAGGCCTGTGCCTAACTCTAGTCCTCTTTTTACTACAACTGGCATAGGAAACACATGCCCCTACAGCTCTGGAGTTCTTAATAGGGAAAGGGGAGTAAATTGCTCTAAGTCACTCTGAGGGAGCCTGAACTCCCTCGAGAACAAAAGGATCCAGTATGTCGGATTTCATCTGGAATACGGATAGGTTTGGAATACCACTATATAGATTAGAGGGTTAACTGGTCATGCCAAATCAAGTTGGACTTAGGTGGCATATATCTAATGTGTATAGCCACCATAAGGTGTAATAAAGATGTTTGCTTGCAAGAGGACCTGTAAGCTCTCTTGACATGGTTGTTGTAGCAACTACTTGCATCGCGCATGCAATAACAATAATGGAGCATCTATTCTTATGACTTTGTGTTGTATAGTGTTTGTGCTATAAAGTCCAACACCAGTTGGGTGTTTTATTAGTTGGGGGGCTGTCTCTACCCTGTCTAAGAGTACTTTCACACTTGGGTTAATCTTTTCCGGCATAGAGTTCCGCCAAAAGGGCTCTATGCCGGAAAAGAATTGATCAGGCATATCCCAATGCATTCTGAAAGCATAGAAATCCGTTCAGTTTGCATCAGTATGCCTTCCGTTCAGTCACTGTCAGGCGTTTTCGGCGGACATAATACCGCAGCATGCTGCGGTATTATGTCCGTCAAAAATGCCTGATCAGTCGCGTGAATGCCGGATCCGGCATTAATTACCATTGACTTGCATTAGTGCCAGATCCGTCTATGCGCATGACAAGCGGAGAGACGAATCTGTTCTTGCAATGCATTTGTAGACGGATCCGTCTACAAATGCTGTCAGTTGTCACACTGATCGGTGGATCCGGCAGGCAGCTCAGACGATGGAACTTCCTGCCGGATCACACGAACACAAGTGTGAAAGTACCCTAACATCATCCACTGCCAGTATTAGTTTACTGAATATTTAAAAAGTTATGGCCCTTGGAAGACAGATGGGGAAACAATTAAAATGAAAAGGGGTCCTTTGGGGCTTATAGAAGACTTGTTATCTTTACACTGCATTCCAAATTATTATGCAAATTGTATTTGAGTGTAATAGAGATGTAATTTCTTCTTTTTCAATTAAACTTATGTATAGTATTGTGACTCAGGACTCTTTGGATCACTGGATTCAATCTCAAAAACTCTGATACTGTAAATAGTTTGCTAGGTTGAGCACAATTAAAAGAAAACTACTTAAGAAGGATGTTCCACATTATTAAGAAGGCTACAGGTTTCAAGCAATATGGGGAAGAAAAAGGATCTCTCTGCTGCTGAAAAGCACCAAACAGTGCAATGCCTTGGAGACAAAGTATGAAAACATTAGATATTTCATGAAAACTTAAGTGTGATCATCGTACTGTGAAGAGATTTGTTGCTGATTCAGAGCGCTGACGGGTTTGTGCAGATAAAGGCATAATGAGGAAGGTTTCTGCCAGACAAATTCACCGGATTAAGAAAGCAGCTGCTAAAATGCCATTACAATTTACAAAGCAGCAAATAGGTATTTGAAGCTGCTGGTGCCTCTGGAGTCCTGCAAACCTCAAGGTGTATGATCCTACAGAAGCTTGCAGTTGTGCCTAAACCTACTATTCAGCCACCCCTAACCAGTGCTTACAAGCAGGAACAGTTGCAGTGGGCCCTGACATACATGAAAACTCATTTTCAAACAGTTTTATTTACTGATGAGTGCTGTGCAACCCTGGATGCTCCAGATGGATGGAGTAGTAGATGGTGGATTACCACCATGTCCCAACAAGGCTGCCACGTCAGTAAGGAGGTTGTGGAGTCATGTTTTGGGCCTGAATCATGGGGAGAGAGCTGAAGGCACCTTTAGGGTCCCTGAAGGTGTGAAAATGACCTCAGGCAAAGTATATATAGTTTCTGACTGACCACTTTCGTCCATGGTACAAAAAGAAGAACTGTGACTTCCGTAGAAAATTCATCTTCATGCATAACAATGCTCCATCTCGTGCTGCAAAGAATACCTCTCATTAGCTGCTATGAGCATAAAAGGAGAGAAACTCATGGTGTGGCGACCATTCTCTTCAGACCTCAACCCTATTAAGGAGTATCCTCAAGCAATAGATCCATGAGGGTGGGAGGCAGTTCACATCAAAACAGCAGCTCTGGGAGGCTATTCTGACATCCTGCAAAGAAATCCAAGCAGAAACTCACCAAAAACTCATTCAAGTTCAGCAGATGCAAGAATTGTGAAGATGATAACAAAGAAGGATCCTATGTTAACATGTAACTTGGCATGTTAGGATTTTTTGATTGAAATAGCTTTTGATTTCAGTAAATGTGACCTCTTAATGCTGCACATCCCACAAATGACCATTTTCAGTTCTTTAGAACCTATAAAATGTTTTGAAACTCTGTTGTGCATAATAATTTGGAACAGGGCATTTTGAGTTTTTTACTTTGTGAAAAAAAAAAAGTTATGGGAAGGGGGGGGGGGGGTTGCTCAATAAAATGTGATTTATATGCTAACAGTTGATGACTTGAAAATTATACTGACTGTCATTTGCATCGTCCATTTAGGAAAATCCAAGAAAAATATAATTTGCGTAATAATTTTGAACGTGGTGTACTTGTTGTTTTTTATTTAATACTTGCGTTCTACATGAAATAACAATTCGGAAGTATCTTTTCCCATAACTTCTGTTTTATGGCAACTTGGTTTTCTGTTGTTTCTCCTGGAAATGTACATATAAATCAGCTGACAACTGGGTGTTACTATTTTCTTTGTCAAAGGGGTGGTTTTCTACACATTGTGTTACAGTCAGCTCTGCTTGCACTCTGTTACCCTGGGAACACACCTGAGCGTTTTTCAGCGCGTTCATACGCGCTGAAAAACGCTCAACATGTGAAAAGCCATGCATCCGTATGGGCATGGTTCACATTTGGGCGTTTTACAGCGCGTTTGAACGCGCTGTCAAACGCCCAACGCCCAAACAAGTACATGAGCTTCTTTGGGGCATTTTAACGCGCCTATGGACAATGTTGCCATAGGGGAGAATCACTGAATCGCGCGTATGACGCGCATTTCTTAGTTACAAAAACGCGCATCCAAAAACGCGCGTAAAACGCGCGTCATACGCGCGATTCAGAAACGCCTAGGTTTGTTCCCAGCCTTAGGATGTGCAGGAACACGCCCCCGATTTGGTAATATCCTGTTGTCCATTTATTCATAAACTTGTAGTAGGAATAAGAATGGCACAATAAAGAGTGCTATGAAAAGATGTTCCAAAATTGTTATTTTATGGAGAATACAATTATCTAATAAAAAAGATGTTATCTGAGAGCTAACGAGTAAAAACATTTTGGTTATCTGTAGTTGCCACTATGGGGCATTCCCTGTATTCTATGGCTAGTATTGATTTCAATGAGTGCTAAATAAATCTGTATAAATTGCTGATGGCTAAAACGTGTCCCTATGTCTCCATCCCCCATATTGATATACCATGAATCATACCTCTTGAATACCCTCGTTTAGTGAAATATAATAAAATGGTGGATGATCCCCTAAGCAGATGCCTGCCCCTGAATTAACTTCCCTGCTGCTGCAATTACTGTATTTTATCCCTCAGACTGAGTGTTCTCATATCAATTATGTTAGTAACGGTAGTCGCAAACCAAGGCCAATATGGGTCATTGAAAATTGTTATTTGAGAATCCCTTTGCAAGTACTGTTATTGATTTATATAACTTCATTATCCATAAAGTTTAGTGTGATACTGTAAGCTTATTGCCCATATTAATTTACTTTGGGGATGTTGATTTGAATATCGATAGTAAGATGGTTATCAATGTCAGATAGGTGTGGGTCCCACTTCTGGGACCCGCTTCTATCTAGAGAATAGAGAGAGCACACTGTACATGTGTTTACTCAGTCATATATGTCGCTATCACTTTAAGGGTACTTTCACACTAGCGTTTTTCTTTTCCGGCATTGAGTTCTGTCCTAGGGGCTCAATACCGGAAAAGAACTGATTAGTTTTATCCCAATGCATTCTGAATGAGGAGCAATCCGTTCAGGATGCATCAGTTCAGTTACTATCAGGCGTTTTGGACAGAGGAAATACCGCAGCATGCTGCGGTATTATCTCCGTCCAAAATGCCTGATCAGTTGCCGGATTCGGCATTAATTTACATTGAAATGTATTAGTGCCAGATCCGGCATTAAAAATACTGCAATGACGGATCTGGCATTCTGGTTTGCGGATGTGCAGACCTTTAAAAATGTCAAAAAAATAAATACCGGATCCGTTTTAAAACGGATCCGGTATTGCAATGCATTTTTCTGACTGATCAGGCATTTTTTAGACCTGATCAGTCTGAAAAATGCCTGATCAGTCTGAAAAAATGGCATGCGTTTGCATACAGTTTGCCTGATCAGGCAGGCAGTTTAGGCAACGCAACTGCTTGCCGGATCACACTGCCGCAAATGTGAAAGTACCCTAAGATTACTATGCTGGCTTGGCGTTAAGAACTTAAAATGAGTTACATACAGTCCTAAGAGATCCCAGAAGAGATCCACAACATTTAGGGGCAATTGAAGCACTTTCGAATATGGTCGAATTTATTTGGAGCCTAATCAAATTGAAGACTCAATCTGTCCAAATCGAATAAGATTATAAAAAATTGGCTCATCACTAAACACCATACAGTCTCTAGTATTTTTTGGGGATTCAACCATTTTTTATGTCTGTTATGGGTAGGGAGCAGTGAGCCCTAGAATCTCCTGTACCACTGTTCCTACCTACTTGCACGACCGTGCTAAATGGCCGACCGCAACTGGATGGCAGTCCCTGCTTAACTAAGTGCTGGGGCTTAAGAGGGAAAAAGCCAAAGACAAAACAATAAATGTATTGACAGACAGGCACAAGGTAAACAAAGATTATGAGGCAGAGAATGCAGATGCCACACAGAATACCAAAAGCAATAGCCAAAACAGTAGAGTCAAAACACTAGAGGTCACAATCAGGGTACAAAACATTAAGCAAGACAAGGTCAAGTCAGAAACTGAGGTTAGAAATACCGGATCAGAGGAGCAGCGTTAATACCGAGCCAAGGTCCAAGCCAGGGGAATCCAAATCAGAATCCGCAAATGTAGTCAGGAATACTTGCCAGGTCAGAGTCTGACATATCAGTTGGATTAACACTAGTGAGGGTCAGAGGCAAAATCCTCTTTAAATACTCTGCTTCCTGGATGAGCTGCTCTGGCGCAAAATCTAGTTGGGCCAGCGTGTCACGTGATCTGGTGTTGACGTTATCACACCCGGCTCACTGAGCTGATTGCCACGAGACCCCGCACTGATGTCATCGCAGCCAGGTCTCAAGTGCCGGCTCTAATTGGTGCCTGGGCTGTGACACCTCACTATGAGACCAGGCCCTGGAAGCAGCCTGGGGATGACGTGACCGACCAGTGCCCGGCCCTGTCGTGAGAGTACTTGATGCTGCTATGAACAAGTCCGCTTGTTTCAACCTATCATTACATTCCATTCAATTTATGAAACTATTCCCTTGCCTCTGTATCCTCTCCAGCACTCCTATATTAGTTTACAGGTGTGTAGCCCAAAACTGAACCCTATGAGCATTTTTCTAAATGTTTTGTTTTATCTGGACATCCTGTAGGTGCAAGTGATGACTCATTGAACTGAAGAATCAATCCAAGATTCTTCATCGATTAAAGAGACAAGTCTACACTGTGTCGAATCTTACAAACACACATTTACTGTGATATATTTTAATCCACATCCCTCTATGTGTTCAGCTAATCAAAACTGCCCTGGGGGGACAAAAAATGGAAATACTAAGTGTTGCTTCGTTAAAAATAGAATATTTGCTCATATTATCTTACAGGGGATGACTGTAGGTATGTTATAAGGATTACATTTAGCACTTGTTCTCTTTAAAATGTCTATTAAAAAGAATAACCTGTTCGGAAATATGTTCACTGTTACTATGGGGCTTGTTGGTAAATCATTTATATTTCTGGGAAGGTTTTCAAAAAGATTATTGCCAGAGATGTGCCACTTAGCATTACATAACAAACATGCAATTTTCTTCTTTTCATTAGGGATATTCTGGGTACTTCCTTGTGTAAATACTAGCTGTTACATTTCCCAAATTAAGGCATCTTTCAGGAACATAAATAACGGTGGACTTAAAGATGCCTTTTTCCTGTCCTTTTACACAGTGACTACACACATTATCTGCTTTTGTTTTTTTTTACACATCATCAACTCTTGACTCCATCTGACATAAATCGCCCAGCTGAGGCTGCATTTAAATTAGCGTTCGCCTTTACCTTCTTCTGCTCTGTTATAGCTGCAGAAGAATGGAGAGGACAGATTTGGCACATAATGTAGCCAAACATGGCCTGCATGTATGCAGGACTTTTGTCTCTGCTTCAAAAACCTTCCCCTGAGCAAAAACCTAATGGGACCCCATTATAGTCTATATGGTCAATAGGCTACGTTTGGCTACGTTATGTGCCGAATCCGTCCTTTCCGTTCTCCTGTTCCTATAACGGAGCAGAAGAACATAACAGCGAACATTAATGTGAAAGCAGCCTAAAACGCCTTGGTGGCTTGCCAAACTCTATTGTTTTAGTTTTATCACTTATTTTTTCTATACAGCTACACATTATGCGCAAACAATCGGTATATTACATTATCATGTTTTCTCTTAGTAAGCAGCTTTTTGGAATTTAGATTTTAAATGGAGAGGTCCTAATCTGAAATTGAACAAAATATCTTCAAATCTGACAAGTGATTTCAAGCTGTCTACTTGTAGGACTGTACATACATGCGATCCACTTTTATCTGCAGGGAACCAAATGCTCATTTCCCAGCAGATCTAAAGAAAAGACTGTGGTCCTCCATAGATGTCAGCTATAACTGGCATGGCTTTGGCTAATAGGTGAAGAAGGAGAAAAAACTTTGCTCGATCTTGTATAATTTTTTTATAATAATATCCTTATAGATGTTTTGTTGTGCAAAAACTTGGAGTGATACTTTTTCATAACTGCTTTTTCATGCATAGTAAATACATAATTGATACTTGATGCATTATGGAATGTAATGTGTATAGTAGACATGCCTTCAATCCTGTATGGTAAAATATAGGCATGTGAAAATCTATATGGATTCTCTGTAGCGAATCAAAACAGGGCTCTGATAAGTGCTTCAAGGTCTGCTGAAGACAAATGTCACAGACACAGAAGAACTTGGGTTAAAAAGACAGTGATGTAAAACCACTATTTGGATGAATTATTACTAAGTGACTACATTGTTCCCCATTAGAAAATTGCTGCAACCAAAGCAACATACAATATGAGGCACATAGCACAAAAAGCATGACACAATGGAAGTGAGTCATTACCCACAGGAAATGCAGGATTTAATTTA
The DNA here is from genome assembly GCA_033119425.1 of Bufotes viridis. Classification (NCBI taxonomy): domain Eukaryota; kingdom Metazoa; phylum Chordata; class Amphibia; order Anura; family Bufonidae; genus Bufotes; species Bufotes viridis. The sequence continues at coordinate 461,389,721 of CM065590.1, forward strand.
ACCCATTAAGAGCTTACCCTCTCTCAGAGTGAGCAATATACAAGCATCATAGCGAAACTCTAGCAGCTTCTACTAAGCTCAGGCTTTGGGGGCATCTAGCTTCGACTATTTGGTACAAATATCGGAGCCATATTGGCACTGATGTTTGCACAATTGTTTCACACTTTGGTGGCGCCCCCGTTGTTGAAATGTTTCCCTCTTCTCATGTCCTGTTCTGTCTTACATTTTGGAGTTATGAATAGAGATTTTATTCTGATTCTTTTAGAGATTATGAATAGAAATTTGTTTTGGATCAGATTCAGTCGAATCGGCCTGCAGATTAAGTTTGGTCCAAATAAATTGGGTCCAAATTGAAAGTTCCCCAATTTCTATGAAAAGCCATATAATACACTGAGGTTTCATAGGACTGCAACCCCTTTCAACCTCTCTATAGAAGATCCGTGACCATTATCAAACCTATTTAACCAGGCACACTGCCTGGTATGGTTGATCATGTGAATTAAATTAGCCTACGATTGCTGCAAATGGATGTACGGTTGGACAATAATTACTTTGATTTTAGAGGGCTCATTTCATTCACCATGATCAATTCTACCAGGCAGTGTGCCTGCTTTAATACTGTTGATCATGGTGACAGATGCTCCTTAAAAGGGTCCTGCAGTTTGTTGAAACTGATGATCTATCCTCTGGATAGATCATCAGCATCTGATCGGCGGCAGTCCGACACACGGGACCCCCCGCCAATCAGCTGTTTGAGAAGGCAGCGACGCTCCAAGAGCGCCACGGCCTTCTCACTGTTTACCCCGGACCAGTGACGTCACGACTTGTATCAACTGGCCTTGGCGCGGCTAAGCTTCATTCAAGTGAACAGAGCTTAGCCCCGCCCAGGCCAGTTGATACTAGTCGTGACGTCACTGGGCCAGCGTCAAACAGTGAGAAGGCCCCGGCGCTCCAGGAGCACCACTGTCTTCTCAAACAGCTGATCGGAAGGGGTCCCGGGTATCAGACCCTCACTGATCAGATGCTGATTATCTATCCAGAGGATAGATAATCAGTTTAAACAAACTGCAGAACCCCTTTAACATTAGGACAACATTAGTAATGAAAAAGTGACAGGGACATATATGGCTATGGGTACATGTATTGGTAACTTGTGGTAACAAACAGCCTCTTTAAAACACTCTGCACTGTCAGATTGTTTTTTTTTTTTTTTTAAACATGGTCCAAAAATGATCCCTTTTTGGTGGAAAATGCCTTTATCTTTGCATTCTGAGCTGTAAAATTGCAGCTGCTATTGTGTGCGATTTTTGTGGGATGAATTTTTTGGAATGTCATATCACATTTGATTACATTTGAATCAATTCATTCTCGTGTAGGTATGAAATAAATATGCAATTATGATGCCAAAATAACAAATTTTTAAAAATGTTACATATATGTAACTAGCAGTTATTTCCTAATCAAGTCTACACACTTACAAGTCATTTTTTGAATAGTGTTGCTTCGATTCTACTTATTTTAAGCATGCATTATGTGCTCTCCACCTTCTCTGTAATGGGTAAGCTTATTAACATTACAATAAATGAACCTTTCTTTTTAAAAGGCAGATCAGCAGTGGGCGCAGAAGCTGTATTTTCCCGCTGCTCTGGAGATTTAGATTATTGCAGGATATTCATAATTATATGGTAGGGAAGCCCTGTAACTAGTTCTCTCTCTCTCTTGCTCCATTGTTCCTCCATGAGGCTTGACTTTTCTAGCACTGCAGAAGTCAGTGGGAACCAACGCTGCTTGTCTGGACAGGAAAACAATGTCAGTACTTCCCACGCTTTCCTCTGACTGTGATTCTCTGCCTATGAGCAATGCAATGTCTAACAAGTTAGCATGTCCCAGATTCCCACCTGTTAAAACAAGTAGTTCTGCACCGATTTCAGCTTAAGTATGTAATTTCAAAATATGGAAAGTAAAAAAAAAACGGGAGCTTTTCCACTAATGCATGTCAAATTAGGTCATGTGTAAAGGGCATTGTTCAAACATACAAGGGCTTACAGTGTCACATGTCTCTTCCCTTTATAGTACAGAATCGGACAACTGTACATGATCAGCAAACACAGCCATGAGCAGAGTTCTGATGGAGAAGGGGTGGAGGTGATCATCAATGAACCTTATGAAGATCCCATTCATGGCAAAGGGCAATACACGGAGAAGAGACTCTACCTAAACAGGTATGATATAAAAATTTTATAACGAGTATAAAACATTTGGACAACATAGTCACAAATAAATAAAAAATGTCAGGCATCACATAATTTATTATTTATAAACTATCTAGGATATTTTGCAATATTGCTGGGATTCCATTTTTTAGATATTTTCTTTTAATTTTCCTTGCCTGGGTAGAGGTTATTAGAAATTACATCTATGTAGGGTCCACGAGGAAGATCAACCCTATTAAACCAGGCATACTATCAGGTTGAGCCTGCTGATTAAAATGATACCTGTCTTGTGAAAATCGGTTGCGGAATTCTAGAGAAAAGAGACCTCTATTCCATATGCAAATTAACACTTTAGCGCTTCAAGGGTTAGGTGCTATACCCTCACTGGACTTCAGCTCCTCAGCTTTCCAGTGCTGACTATATCCTTCGGTGCACTGAAGCCCTCATGTGCATAAAGAATAAATGGCTCACAGGACCGGTATCATTTTAATCGGCAGGAGCAACCTTAGGCCTCTTTCATATGAGCGTGACGGATTAGGTTCCAGATGCGTTCAGGGTACGCTCAGGGAAACTCACACCATTTGGCAAGCAAGTTCAGTCAGTTTTGTCTGCGATTGCGTTCAGTTGTTCATTTTTTTTCCGAGCGGGTGCAATGCGTTTTGATGCCTTTTTCACGCGTGTGATAAAAAACTGAAGGTTTGAAGGAAAATATGGTGCTCAGTCACACCTTTTCTTAGAACGCTACTTTGTGCCATTACTCTTTTTTACTCCTACAAACCTATAAGTAAATTAAAAACTGGGTGTTAGCATTTGCCTTGTCAAATGGGTATGTCCCTTTACAGTCTGAAATGGCTAGCACTGATTGGACAATGTCAGAGTCTGCCCTTGCTGACTGTGTCCTATAATGCCACCATCAGCCTGCCTACCATAATGTTCATTACCATATAACTGCTGCTGCTGACACCATCATGCCACTGTAAGCCAACCTACTATCATGTTCCATACCATATATCTGTTTCTGCCACCATCATGCCACTACATCTGTCTGCCAGCCTACCATCATATTCTGTACCGTATGGCTATTGCTGCTGCAATCATGCTGCTGCTGCTGTCAGCCTGTATACCATCATGTTCCATACCATATGGCTACTGCTGCCACCATCATGCCACTGCCTCTGTCACCTGCCTACCATCATGTTCCATATCATACGCAAATGAGCCTCTAGGAGCAACGGGGGCATTACCATTACTCCTAGAGGCTCTGCTTTCTCTGCAAATACCTTGCCCTCTGCACTTGATTGACAGGGCCAGGCAGTGTAAACTCAGTTACAGCTGGCCCTGTCAATCAAAGTGGAGAGGGCAAGGCAGTTGCAGAGAGAGCAGAATCTATAGGTGTAACGGCAACACCCCTGTTGCTCATTTGCATATATTAAAACATAATTTTTCTCAGAAATGCAGTCACATATGAACACAGATGCCTTTAGCTTTCAAGCGCACATGCAACAGGTCAGCCAGTTTCATAGGTACAGATGCCCTTTAATGCATTTTTGGGTGCTTGTGCAGAACAAGCCACCATTTCTTATAACAATAACGTGTGTATAAACAAGGGCAAATATTTTGCATATTTTTGGAATGCTTGGTCCCCCAAAAAGCCACTGTGTTTTTCCCTATAACACCATGTGTGTTTAGACACCATCTGCCCCCAAAAAGGGATAATTTTTGGAAGTTTTCTAACATAAAAAACATGTGGCGACACGGTGTTTTTTTTTAAACATGTTGTTTGTTAACACGGTCAACCATGCATTTATCCATAACTATATATGTTAGTATCACCGGGATTGCACGTGTCCTAAAGACAAGAAGTATAGCCTGATGAAGGGCACAGGAATGGCCCGAAACGTCGCTACTGTGTAACCATGCAGTCCGGCTAAAATAAATTCACATACTTGCAAAGAATCTTCTGGTGTGCTGTCAAACTTATATGACGCTATATATGTTAGTATCACTCTGACACTATTTGTTAATTCGTCGAATCAGGCACAAAACAAAATTCAAAAAAAATTCTCATCTCTAATACAAATACATACAAATATTGTAATAACTCTTTTACCTTTTTTTGGGCCATTCTGCTCATGCATCCTACCTTTACCTGTAGGGTAGCAGCTTAATTCTTTATTTTTTTTATCGAAAAGAAGCAAAAAGCAAATAAAAGCTACAAATGTGCTACCACGAAAACCAGGCTGTATTGTAGCAGACATGGCAGATTTATGAAAACTGTCTAAAAGAAAACCCGTGCTTGTTATCTACAAATACCAATAACAGCAAAACTTTCTCTTCTCAAGCGCAGAATATGAAATTAAAGATTCACTGTGACTGGTTGTTGTGGGCAACAGATATATATATTTTTTTATTTAGACAGTTACAAAACATAATGCAACAAGATGATCTGCATTACATCCATACTTTTACTGAGCATGTGTACAGAGCCTGTACAGTGGTACAGAGTCCCTGCTTATCAGTATTACGGACTCATAGGAGCTTGATGCGCCACTGTATGGCACGTCCATACAGCAATTAACAATTAAAGTATTATTCTCTAAAAACAATGCTCCTATGGGAGATTGAGGTGTCCGATGGAGAAAGCCACAATAATTTTTGGGATTTGTATGAAATTCAACAGAAAAAAGGAGGTTTACACCTCTGTATCAAATCGGATGCATGTGGAGCATATTAATGTACAGTATGTGTGCCATTTTGCAGCTCTGCATGATATGAAAAAATAATCACTAATCTATAAACCCTTGGTTCTGTTAGAGTGAAAACAAATTTATTTACTTGTTTTTAAAAAACTGAAAAAAAAATTGACAAATATTTGCTTTGTGTCATTTTTGTTTGTGACACCAATAACTTTTTTCTAGATTTTAATCTACAGAGCAGTGTAAGGTCTCAATTTTCACAGGGTGAACTGTAGTTTATATTAGTAGTATTTTGTGTTACCTATTACTCTTCAATCACTTTTTATTCAGTTTTTTCTGGGGGTGAGTTGGGCATTTTTTTATTTAATAAGGACTAAATAGAAAGATTACAATGGCTGGCCTGAGCTCCACAACCAAATTGCAGGGTTTATGCAGCATCTGAGGGGTTACGTGTCGTGATTGTAATTATCTTTGATCACAGACACGACCCAAGGGTGTCAGCTGTGTAACATAGCCATCACCTTCCGGCTATGGAACTAGCTCAGCCCCTGAGCAGTGACCATCTTTGAACTACAGACATACATTGTACATGTACAGCAGATGTCACTAAGGGGTTGCACTAATTCAGTATGGCAGTATCACTTTTTCGATTTGCCCTTCTTAATTAATCTACAAGCACCAGTGACATTCGTACAAATTATAACATGCAGACACAGCTGGGTGCCTTATTTATTTCAAGCACAAATCAATTATTAAAGGAACAACATCACCCAATGACGTTTTGACCATATTTAAATTATCCTTGATGTCATAAATCTATAAAAATATTAGGAGAAGAGCAGCAAGTGTAGTGAGTTATAACAGTAGGAGAGCATTAAACATATCACATCTCCAACACCTCACAGTTTGTTCCAGAATAGCTGAGAGGAACTCATCCTGAGTACACTGTGCCGGAGATGTCAATTACAAACATACTGCAAAGTCTCTGACTCACTCTTTTTGTATAGACGTTGGGGAGTAAGAGCTGAAAATCTGCTAAAACTAGCAAAAAAGACAAGTATTAATTTGCCCAGCTGCCACTAAACTGGTGACATGCATGAATGCTTACCCAGGTCAATCATTCACAGAGCACAATATGAATGTATGTCACAATCATTACATGGTAGAAAAAAAGTGTCCAGATTGAAACTGAAAAAGATTATTAGAAGAGTGTAATATAGATAAACTGTTTGTAATAACGGTATCACGTAGTGGGTCATTGCAATGTAAATTCTAAGGTTCATGAACATGACCAAAGTTTTCTATGATTGTGTAGAGGGCACTCCGAGGTCATTGAAAAATTTTAGGCTACAGTCACATCTATTTTAAGGCATTCCTCTATCTGTAGAGGAACAGACTACCCGAATTACCGTATCCGACAAACACTGCTACAAACAACTGCACACCACTGGATCCGCATTGACTATAACGGAAGCCAACAAGGATTTGACAGGTTTCTGGCAGAAAACTGTCCTTGAAGCCAGAAACCTGCCAGTTCCCCATTAGCTCTCATTGTAGTCAATAGAGATCTGGTGGTGCACGGCTGTTTGTGGCCAAATATGATAATTCCTATAATCTGTTTCTCTGCCAGAACAGACTACTGGAATACATAAACAATGGTGTGAACATAGCCTTATTTTCACCAAAAAGTATTAGAGAGATTTTACCTACAAGCTCCATTCAACTCATTGGGTAATACTAAAATAGCTATTTTCTATAAAGTTGCAGCACACACGTCCTAACTAATAGGAGTTAGGCTAGGGCTACACTGTGACTTTTAATAGCACAACTGAGTGATTTTAACTATTTAACGACAGCTTCAGTCCAAATGAATGTATTTGGTTGAATGCAGTCTTGTGGACTGCAGCTGTCATCAATGAGTTGTGCTAAAAAAGTTGCAGTTTAGCCCAGGCCTGCCCACAAGAGCTTACAAGTTATGAGGAAATATTTGTGACACAAAAAATGTGTTTGTCTTGTACAATGGTCCTGCCATCTTTTGTGAAAACATGGTAGTACAAATGAAGTTGAACAAACTTCTCACCTGCCGATATCCATGTATGCCCAGAAATGAAATGTGATTGAGTGTACAGAGTGTGGGGGTTATTGTTGGATGAAGGGATTGGTTTCTTCTGAGGAGTAATGTAGAAGGGTGTGAACAGAGAAGATTGTCTTAAAGCAGTTTTATACATAAAGTGATTTAACATTTATGGCAGCCTTGGTCGACAAACCATCAAAAGGTAGGGTTGAGCATAATGTCCTGATCAAAAGGTCTTGCCTACTGAAAGGTTGTAGCTTCCTGTGCCTAGTGACTTTCTAGCTTAGTGATCTATGTATATTGCTTATTTATTGATGATCAAGAGGTAGTTCTGACTGAAAGGTGCAACCTCCTCTTCCTAGTGACTTTCTAGCTTAGTGCTCTGCATGGCAAGTGTATATTCTTAGTTATTCTGTGTAATTCCATGCTGTTTTAATAATAATAATAATAATATTTTTTATTTCTATAGCACCACCATATTCCACAATACTTAAAAGTTCAAAGGGTTCATGTACAAAACAAAAGAAATTACAAAGTTACAAGCTATGAAACAATAGGAGTGAGGTCCCTGCTCGCAAGAGCTTACAATCTATAAGGAAGTGGGGGCGACACCAAAGATAGTTTATTGTTATATGAAGTGGTCCAGCCATCTTTGTACTAAAAGGACTGGTGTAGGCCAATCTGCGTTTGCTACTGCTTTAGGTGTGGGGATTGTGGGGAAGAGTCATTTTAGGAAGCCTGATAAGCCTTCCTGAAAATGTGTTTGAAGGTAGGGAAGTTGGGAATTGACCTGATATTACGGGGCAGAGCATTCCGCAGAATAGGTGCAGCTCGAGAAAAGTCTGGAAGACAGGAATGAGAGGTACGAATTATGGAGGATGTTAAGGATGTTAATTTTAGATCACTGGCAGAACAGAGAGAGCAAGTTGGTTGGTAGACGGAAATGAGGGAGGAGATGTATGGAGATGCAACACTGTGGAGAGCTTTGTGGATGAGGGTGAGACATTTGAACTGTATTCTGTGGTGGATGGGCACAGGCTAGAAGCATCAGAGTAGTGAGGGGAGATATAGATGTGCCTGGCTTTGGCATTTAGTACAGACTGAAAGGGGGAGAGTTTATTGAGAGGAACACCAATGTTTCCACTGTAAGAAATGGGCGGATTCTGGAGATGTTCTTGAGGTGCAGATGACAAGAGCGTGATTGGATATGGGAAACAAAGGAAAGATCCGAGTCAAATATGAACCGAAGACAGCGGGTGTGCTGCCCAGGATGATGATAGTTCCGCAGACCAAAATTTAAATATTAAGTTTAGGACGGTTAGTAGATGAGGGAAAGACAAGAAGATCAGTTTTTGAGATGTTCAGTTTTAGATGCAAAGAGGACATGATGTTAGAGACAGTTGCCAGACAATTACTGGTGTTTTGGAGTAATGCAGCGGTGATGTCAGGGGATGAAGTGTAGTGTTGAGCGAAGTTTCTAAAAATTTGATTCAGCTGCTTTGCTGGATTTTACAAAGAAATTTGCTTTATGATGAATTATTTTGCCACAAAGCACATTTCTTTGTAAGAAGCAGGTGCAATGATGCGGAACCATGATTGCGCCACCCCCATCGCTGATCGGGGTATCTGAGGATAATTGTGAGGGTTTTCAGGGGTTAATCTGGAGAAAAAAATGATAATACTCACCTTATCCATTTCAGTGCGAAGAGGCTGCCGTGGCCAACTTCAACCGCGCGAAATCTCACGCTGTGCGTGGTGACGTCATATATTACCGCTCACGAGATTTCGCGTGGGATCTTCAATTAAGATGGCTGCGGCGGCCTATTTGCTGTCAAATAGATGAGGTGAGTGTGTTTTTTGTTTTTTTTTATTGCCATTTCAGGGAAAATTGATTGTTAATTGTTTCACAACAAATCAATTTTTCCTGAAAAGTCCACTTCAGATACTTTGATTCGCTCAACCCTAATGAAATGTAAAGTTGGGTGTAATTAGCATAGAGATGGTACTGAAAACCAAATCTAATGATAATCAGTCCGATCGGGGCTGTGTACAGAGAGAAGAGTAGAGGACCGAAGACTGAACCCTGAGAAACCCAAAATTACGTGGAAGAAGAAAAGAAGTATAGCCAGTGAATGATACACTGAAGAAGTAGCCATAGAGATAGGGAGAGAACCAGGAGAGAGCAGTGTTCTTAAGGCCAATTGAGTGGTGCACGGTGAGGAGGAGTTTGAGGTCTACCGTATAAAATGCTGCAAAGAGATCCAGAAGAATCAGTAGAGAATAGTTGCCATTCCTTCTTGCTTTCAGTAGATCATTAGACACTTTAGTAAGGGTAGTTTAGAGCTTAAAAACAGGTCGGTAGTTAACAGGTCATGAGGCATTTTTTTTAGCAGTTATAAAAGAATGTTTGAAAGAGGACAGAAAGATACCTTAAGAAAGAGGTTTAATATTGTAGTAAGGTGAGTAATGATAGCTGGAGAGAGGGACTGGAAGAGGTGTGAGGGAATAGGATCACTGCTGCAGGTGGTGAGTCGAGAATAAGAGAGAAGCCTGGAGACTTCTTTATCTCTTACAGGATCGAAAGAGGAGAAAGAGCACGAGGAAGTGTGGGAGGGAGGAAGATCAAAATTGGTTGGGGAACGGTTGATTATTTCCTACCAGATGTTACCAATCTTGTCTCTGAAGTAAGTGGCCAGGTCATCAGTGCAGATAAAAATGATGACCATGTGAACTATAGGGCTTAGGAGGAAATGAAAAGTGTCAAAGAGTCAGAGTCATTTTGGTTTATTCAAGATTGAGGAGATGAAAGAGGTGTAGTAGCTCTGTTTGGCAATGTTGAGGGCTGAATTGTATGTTTTAAGCATAAATTTATAATGGAGGAAGTCCGCTTATATTCGTGATTTTACATCTACATAAGCATTCTGCACATCTGGAGCACCGCTGGAGAAAACGTATTTCAGGTGTGTGCCAGGGGTGGCAGGTTCTGTGTTGGGAGGGTTGAATTGATATTGGAGCTGCTTCATTCAGGATGGTTTTGAGGATATGGCTGTAATGATTAGCAGCCAGGTCCGGACAGGAGAGGGAAGAGATAGGGGTAAGATCAATTTTTTGGGTGTCAATGAGTTGCTGGAGTAAATAGTGTGTAGGTCTCTATAAACGTAAAAAGTAGAAATATCATGAGAAGAGTGAGAGGTCTTTAATAAAGACTTTATAACTCAATTTTACCGCTTTCTAACCACAATCTTCTTTCCTTTAGTATAAAGACTCTTTATATAAAAGGAAAGTAGATTGTGGTTAAAAAGCGGTAAATTTGAGTTAATTAAGTTTGAGACTGAGCAGTGGCAGAAGTAGACTAGATCAAGTATATTGTCCTCTTCATGTGTGGCAGAGGAAGTAAGTCATGAGAGGCCAATAGAGGAGGTTATAGAAAGAAAGCGAGAGGCTGATGGGGAGACAGAATCATCAATGGGGAAATTAAAATCACCCATAATAAGAGTTGGTGGGTCAGAAGATAGGAAGTGAGGAAGCCAGACAGCAAAGTGATCCAGGAATTCGGCAGAAGAGTCAGATAGTATGGATCTCAAAAGAGGGTAATGTGAGAAAGGGTACAGCGGGAATGGCCTGAAATGATAATTATGGAGAAATTACTATGCCTACTCTTCCACCATGCTGCCTGTCATCAGGTCTGGGGGTATGGGAAAAGTGAAGTCCACCATAGCATAAGGTGGCAGGGGAGGCAGTGTCAGACTGTTGAAGCCAGGTTTCTGTAAGTTCCTACAAGTTCATAGATTTTGAGAGGAAGAAGTTGTGGATTGTGGGGAGTTTGTTACAAACCGACCATGCGTTCCAGAGAGCACAGTTAAAAGGTGTAGATGTACATTGAATATTAATAAATAATAAATATGTGTGGCAGATAAGAAGCTGAAGTTAGTAATATAGGGAAGTCTGGGGTTTGGTGAAATATCACCTATCACCTAGTAGCAGGAGAACAGAAAGAGACAGCAAATGGTTGAATGATTTGTAAGGGTGTTTTTTATGCTACATCATGGAGGAAGATGGGTCAATGTAAAAAGTGTATGTGAACTGAACATGGGTGAGGGAAGGTGGGAGAGACTGATGTGGAGAGAAGGGACAAAGGCTGGAAGTTGTGGGTGAGTTTGAACATAGACAGCAACAACAATGAGAACAGAAACAGCAAACAGACTGAAAGAATACTGTAGCTGTGTGTAAATTTGTTTGAGTAGCTCACATAGCATTCCTGTCTTCTTCCCTGTCTAACTGCAATGATTAACTGTCAGGCGCTTAGGCAAAGCTGGTGCTTTTGGGCTCATGCTTGACCCCTGTCAGTGCCTCCCTTTAGACTGTGTCTACATTTATAGGGAGTGTGATCATAGAAATAGGGGTAATTTAGCTCATTATTGAATTAATCACTTAAGCAAGACGCGAGAAGAGATGCTATATGTAGGTAAACAAATAGAGCTAAGGATCTGGATGGGCCATACAGTCACTACAGATTTCATACAGTGACTTGCCATACTCCAGTATTATTTATTGAAGAGAGCTATAATTAATGACTGGCTAACGTTACTGTAGTTGTGCTGGTACGAGACCAGAGGTAAATACACTACACGGGAGGACTGGGCTGTGTACATCTGTTCACTTTTCTAGATGAACAATCGGCAGGTTTTGGAAGCAGATTGGATGTGACATTAGTGTGACGGAGGAACGCATGCTTTATGTAAAGATTTTAATAATAACTCAAGGAAGCAGACATGTTGCAGACATCTATCCCCATACACATGGCTAGATATCAATTTTATGCTTCAGTGTGTGCAGCCTAGCATTGAAGACACAATGGATTAACCTAACTGTGAAGGGAAATGTACTGCTTTTATAAACAATGACAATCTATTTGAGTTTTTTGTTGTTTCGGTGAAATGATTTAGATGAAGTCTCAGATGTGCTTCTGTCTATCTGAAATATAATTGCGAGTCTGCGGTGACTGGGTGAATGTATAAATCTCAGCTGCATCCTGTCCTACAATTTCCTATTAAATAGAATGGTTAGTTCTCTTTTATGTAATGTAAGTTATTTGCCTTTTTATGTACATTTTGCTATGAAATTTTAAATGGGTTCTCCAAATAAATATAATGTTTCCAAAAGTTTGATTAATATAGAAGTGGGAGACAGAGAAAAATCTTATCTAAAGCTATGGGGAGATATATCAAACTGGTGTAAATTAGAACTGGTTTAGTTGCCGATAGCAACCAGTCCTTTTATTTTTCACAGCTCCTTTGGAAAATTAAAGTTGAATTCTGATTGACTGCTATGGGCAACTAAGCCAGTTCTACTGTATGACAGTTTGATAAATCTCCCCTATGTTTCCTACATGACACTCCTTTCTGTCTCTATCTCAATCTAAATTTGGCCTTAAGTAGCATATGTCAGCAGGATTAACCCTGTTAGGCCAGGCATACATTCTGGTAAGATTGATACTGCTGTTTTAAATGATATATGGTGAACATTGGTTGCAGCTTTCCTGAGAAAATAAACTTTTATTCTTTATGCAAATGAGAGCCTTAGGCCTCTTTCACACGGGCGAGTTTTCCGCATGGGTGCAATGCGTGAGATGGACACATTGCACCCGCACTGAATCCGGACCCATTCATTTCTATGGGGCTGTGTACATGAGCGGTGATTTTCACGCATCACTTCTGCGTTGCGTGAAAATCGAAGCATGCTCCAGTTTCTGCGTTTTTCACGCAATGCAGGCCCCATAGAAGTGAATGGGGCTGCGGGAAAATCGCAAGCATCCGCAAACAAGTGCGGATGCGGTGCGATTTTCCCGCATGGTTGCTAGGAGACGATCTGGATGCGTACCAGATCTTTATTATTTTCCCTTATAACATAGTTATACAAGAAAATAATAGCATTCTCAATAGAGAATGCAAAGTAAAAAGGGCACTAGAGGGTTATAAATAAAAAAAACATAAACTTACCCCCTCCATTTGATTGCGTAGCAGCCGTTACCGGTCTGCTGCTCTGTATTCAGCCGGGAAGGAGGTGAAGGACCTTCCCTGACGTCACTGGGTCACATGGTCCAATCACCTGCTTCCCAGCTGAATACAGAGCAGGAGACCGGTAACGGAGGGGGTAAGTTTATGTTTTTATTATTTTTAACCCTCTAGTGCCCTTTTTACTTAACATTCTCTATCGAGAATGCTATTATTTTCCTTTATAACTATGTTATAAGGGAAAATAATAAAATCTACAGAATACTTTACCCGAAACCAGACTTCAGTGATGAAGTCCGGCTTCGGGTCTAGGTACCAAACATGGCGATTTTTCACACGCGCGTGAAAAACGCATTACAAACGTTTGCACCCGCGCATATTCCCGCAACGCACCTGCTTCTTATCCGGGCGTCAAACATGACGCCCGTGTGAAAGAGGCCTTAGTGCACTAAAGAGCTTGGTCGGCATTGGTGACTGAAGTCCTAATTTGCATAAAGAATGTCTGTTTTCTTAGGACTGCTGCAACAGATTTTCACAAGACAGGTATCAGTATAATCAAAAGGATCAACCTTACTAGGCAGTGTGTCTGGTTTAATGGGGTTGACAGGATGGTAATCATGCCAATTAGATCATTGGCTACTATTCTTGTTGGTGGCTTGAAATGTCATGGTGTGTAAAGGCACCTCTCCTCTACAGCATACTTTGTCACTGAATGTTATCCGAGACTAGCAGAAAGGCTCGGCTTTGCACGGGTATATTTCATCTATTTCATTTAATTTTTCTGTTTGTCGTTAAAAGATATCGACAGTATCCACTGTAACAGTGACATCTACAGCACCCTGCCCCCATAACAGTGATCTCCAAAGGCCCCCACCCCTTAACACTGCCCCCACCCCTTAAACCCCCACCCCACAGTGCCCTGTCCCTTAAAATGGGATCTCCACAGCACCTCACGCCCTTAAATTTGACCTTTACAGCAGCCTTCCCCTTTAACAGTGAGTTTCACAGCACACCACGCCCTTGACAGTGACTTCCACATGGGCCCGTCCCCTTAACAGTGGCCTTTACAGCAATCTGCCCCTTGACACTGACCTCCATAGCGGACCATCCTCTTAACTGTGACCTCCACAGCAGCCTGCCTCTAGGGTGCCCAGAGGTCAAGTTTTAGGCCAGACAGTCCGGCTTTTAGACTCCCTGTCCTCCATCTGGCGTAGGGCCTGGACGGACAGAGGGATGTCCTTTTGAACAGATAACTCTAAGAGAGGAAACGATGGGGGTGATGGCAGTAGCCATGAGGGTGATTGTACTTCTCACAGTGTTTAACCCTACTCTAGTTCTCTCCCAGGCTGGGCGTGCAGTTATTGGAGGGGCTCGGCTCAACCCCTCTTCCCCTCAGGACACACCATGGGCTTTGGGATCTTGTGGCTGGGATGATGTTCATGTTGAGTAAATGGGTATTGGGGTCAAGGCAGGAGAGCAGGAGCTTGGATCGGATATGGGGACCAATAACCAGACTGGCTTGGTAATAGCAGATAACAGTCTCTTTTCTGGAGATGATGGGTTTCACAGTGCAAATACAAGCAGTAGGCGAAGCTATTAAGTATTTCACAAAGCAGGCTTTTCCCAAAGGCTGTGTATAGGGATGGCTAGGGTGTTGTCTCTTTCTATAGATACATGCAATCTTCCCGAATGTCCAAAGGCATGTAATCACTCTCAATATTTCTTTGCAATGCTCAAATGTGGGATGCAGTCCAAGGTCAGTACATGTCTTTATCAGCAGTGTGGTAAGAGCCAGAAGCAATTTAACACAAACCACATGCAGTAAAGGCTCTAGTCTTATATGTGCGTTACCTTTCTGTCTTTGTCTAAGCACTATCCCTTAATGGTCCTCAACCTTCTCCAAAAGTCCAATGACTCTTTCCCTCAGAAGTTGATTCTTTTCTGGCAGCTTTTACTCACAGGGATGGTGTCTTCCTGGATAATTATGTTCTTCTGTTTTTGCTTGTCTGGTTTACACACCAGCAGCAGCATGCATATCTTCGCTCTAGGCTGACTTGCCAGCAACTCCAGGGAAAAGTTGGGCGAGCCAACCACCCAGCAACTATTACTAAGGACTTCTAGTTAACTGTTGCCTACCCATGCATAGCCTTTTGGGAATACAGAGTTCATAGATTATAGCTGGCATCACAGTAAACATTTAACAGCTTTAGTATTGAACCAATATATTAACCCTTTAGCACTGAAACATAACATTAACCCTTTTGCAATGAACCAGCAGGTCACTGCACTTGACTAACAGCTCATAAAAAATGTAATGTAATCTGTATGAAGTAAATTTTGTGTAGTCACACAGACCTGATATAATGTCAATTTATGCCTGAACTACACAAAATTCAAAAGGTGGGGTAATGAATACTTTATTCAGACTGAGGAACCATAGTAAAGTAAATCAGTGGACAACCATTTATTTGTCCTATCCTCTGTATTATCTTAATTAGAGATGAGCGAAGTTTAAAGAACTTTGATTTGGCTGCTTCGCTGAATTTCACAAAGAAATTTGCTTGGTGACAAATTACTTTGCCAAGAAGAGCATTTCTTTGTAAGTTGCAGGCACAATGAAGGGGAATGTCGATTGCGCTACCACCCATGATTGAACACGTCAGAGGCCGCATTGCAGCATCTGAGATATTCAAGGGTTGATCATTAAAACATTTTTATAACAATACTCACCTTATCCATTTGAGCGCAAAGAGGCCACCATGGCCATCTTGATTGAAGATCCCAGGCGAAATCTTGTGCGGTGTACAAAACATTTCGCGGGGGATCTTCAATCCAGATGACCGCAGTGTCATCTTCACACTCAAATGGATAAGGTCAGTATGATTTTTGTTTTTTACTGCCATTTCAGGGAAAATAGTTTTTTTTTTTTTTTTTGCAACAAATCAAATTTTTCCTGAGATTCAGAACGAAATCCACTTCAGATACTTTGATTTGCTCAACCCTAATGAAGTGTAAAGTTGGGTGTAATTAGCATAGAGATAGTACTAAAAACCAAATCTAATGATAGTCAGTCCGATTGGGGCTGTGTAGAGAGAGAAGAGTAGAGGACCAATAGACTGAACCCTTTGAAACCCAACATCAAGAGGAAGATGAAAAGAAGTAGAGCCAGTGAATGATACACTGAAGAAGTAGCCAGAGACATGGGGAAAGAACCAGGAGAGAGCAGTGTCCTTAAGGCCATTTGAGTGGTTTGGGGTGAGGAGGAGTTTGTGGTCTACAGTATCAAAATCTAGATTGTAATGGTTCAAGAAGAGAGTTTTTAGAAATATAGCTTATTAGGCGAGAGTAGATGTTCCAGCAGTTTAAAGAAGAAGAGGAAGTTAGAAGCAGGTCGTTTTTTAGCAGCACAAGTCAAGAAACATTTTCTTTAGTAGTGGAGCTATAACAGAATGTTTGAAAGAGGACAGAAAGATACCAGAAGAAAGAGGTTTAATATTGTAGTAGGGTGAGTAATAATAACTGGAGAGAGGGACTGGAAGAGGTGCGAGGGAATAGGATCACTGCTGCAGGTGGTGGGTCAAGAATGAGAGAGAAGCCTGGAGACTTCTTTATCTGTTACAGGATTGAAAGAGGAGAAAGAGCATGAGGAAGTGTACCGCCATTTCAGGCAAAATTGATTCGTTACCATGAAGCACAAGTAACTTTGGCTCCGCTGTGAATCGAAATTTCTCTGAAATTCACTTCCAAAGTCCACTTCTGATACTTCGATTCGCTCAACAGTAATCTTAATGTTTATTTATGAAACAATTTGCTTAACGAATTGGTGGCCATTTCTGGAATCCTGACCCACAGACTAAGAATGAAAAGTCCACATTGTGTGAGCCAGATCCAAGCCTAAGCGAACATACTTGCTTATGCGTCGGACGTTTATAGGCGCCTATGAACGCGTATAAAAATGCGCAAGTGTGAACCACCCTCATTGGAATGCATGGTTCCTTTACTGTTGTGCGTTTTTATGTGCGTTCAAAAGCGGCGTTTTACGCGAAAGTGTGAACTGAGTGTAAGGTGTGTGGAAGTCATGTTCCCTACTACCCTCAAAGACTCTTGGGAAACTTAATGTGATTTAGCGGAAATTGACAAAGTATAAACTGCTAGTGGAGCTTGGTCAGTGATAACATAAGCAAGGTGGTGCTCCCTTAATATTTGGTTCTGTAACAGGGTATATGTTGAAGCAGAGTCATATCAATGCTGAATGGCATCTCCCATTACTGCGATGCAGATCGTCACTCTGGCATGGCAAAAGACCTAGAGATGTAGGAATCCTCTTAGGGTATGTCATTCCAAACCTTTTCAGCTTAGACTCATAGTTCAGCTACATTTACACTGCCTGGCTCTATAAATCAAAGCACAGAGGGCACGGCAGTTGCAGAAAGAGCTGAGCCTCTAGGAGTAACAGCAACACCCCCGGTGCTCCTAGAGGATCATTTGCATATATTAAAACATAATGTTTCTCAGCAATATAGGCACATATGAAGATGACATGTACCAGCACAGATGCCTTCAGCTGCCACGTGCACATGCAACAAATCAGACAGTTTCATAGGTACAAATCTGCTGACAGATGCCCTTTAAGACTATACCAGGGATTAGACAACAAACCTTATGAAGTATGGCAGGCAGTGGACAACCCCAATCTATAGGTAGCAGTGAAGTAGATCATGTAATATATATATATATATATATATATATATATATATATATATAGATAGATAGTTATTTTACACAAGCAGAGAGATTATGATATAAAGTCAAAAGAGAGACTGGCTTTGAAGAGGATCAGAGTCTGACCTGATAACAGGGATTAAATACAACAAAGCTCAATAGATCATCTGCCACCTCAAGCTAGCATCAAAGCAAGCTACATGCAGAGTATAACACTTTTTTGTTTTTACACACAAGCCATCATTCCATACTAATGTTATTACCTATTTGTGCACTTCAATTGAAGAAGGTAAGTAACATGGGCCTTAAAATATTTTTCTTGTGGTGGGTCTCAGATACCTTCATCAAATTCAGTTTTCAACCTAATTTGTTCTTGTATCATATATTGCAGATATTAGTAGTTTCTGATGCAATGAGATATTACCCCATCTTTGTAAATTAACAATTTCTCAGGGTGATGAGTAATGGCGGCATGCTGGTAAATCTCAGTGAAATCTTGTAATATTTCAGACTCAACTTGTAGCTGTTTAGTAGCTGAATATTTGAGAGATCAAAAAGAGAAGAAAGTTCAGGACTACTGAAACAATGCACGTTTTCTCATGATAAACTTTTGGGAAGTCTAGTTAAGTGCAGTTATTTCTGCATTGGTGTAAAGATTTTACGTTTGGTCCAAGTTATTTTTATTGATGACTTATCCTCAGGATAGGTCATCAATTTCAGATTGGGGGGATCAGTAGCGCAGCCTTCCCTTTATTGTTTACCTGGTCGCTGTCGCAACTGCAGCATTGAGCAGGTATAATTACAAGAGGCTGTCCCATTCACTTCAATAGGAAGGCTCATTCTTAGGGTCCTTTCACACTTGCGTTCTGAGGATCCGGCAGACACTTCCGTCCCGCCGGATCCAGCAGAACGCAAGTCGCCTGAAAGCATTAGAAGACTGATCAGGATCCTGATCAGTCTTCGAAATGCTTTCAGGTTACTATGGCAGCCAGGACGCTATTAAAGTCCTGGTTGCCATAGTAGTAGTGGGGAGCGGGGGAGCAGTATACTTACAGTCCGTGCGGCTCCCTGGGCGCTCAAGAATGACGTCCAAGCGCCCCACGCGCATAATCACGTGATCCATGCGATCACGTGATCCATGCGTGTAGGGCGCCCTAACGTCACTCTGGAGCGCCCCGGGAGCCGCACGGATGGTATGTATACTGCTCACCCGCTCCCCACTACACTTTACCATGGCAACCAGGACTTTAGCGTCCTGGCTGCCATGGTAACCATTGAGAAAAAGCTAAACGCCGAAACGACGTTTAGCTTAAGGCCAGATCCGGATTAATGCCTTTCAATGGGCATTAATTCCGGATCCGGCCTTGCGGAAAGTGTTCCGGATTTTTGGACGGAACAAAAAGCGCAGCATGCTGCGGTATTTGCTGCGTCCAAAAAACTTTCCGGTCCTGAACTGAAGACATCCTGATGCATCCTGAACGGATTTCTCCCCATTCAAAATGCATGGGGATAAAACTGATCAGGATTTTTCCGGCATAGAGTGCCGAGGACGGAACTCTATTCCGGAAAACGAAAACGCCAGTGTGAAAGGACCCTAAGTGAAGTGTATAGGAATGAGCCGTCCCATTGAAGTGAATGGGATGGCTTCTTGTAATTACACCTGCTTACTGCTGCGGTGTGACAGTGAGCAGGTAAACAATAAAATGAGGGTTGCGCTAGCATGGTATGCGGACTTCTTTTCAAACAGCTAATTGGCGGGGATGCCCGCACCCTGTCATTCAAAGTGCAGAGGGCACGACAGTAGCAGAAAGAGCTGAGCCTCTAAGTATAATGGCAACACCCCCATTGCTCCTAGAGGCTAATTTGCATATATTAAAACATAATTTTTCTCACCAATGGGGACACATATGAACATGAGACCAACACAGATGGCTTTAGCTTCCAAGCGCACATGTAACAGGTCAGCCAGTGTCATACATAGGTGCAAATCTGCTGACAGATGCCCTTTAAATATTGAACTTTGAACACTGTATTGTCATTCATTTAAGACCGTACATTTAACATTTTAGCTATTCATTAACCTTTTACTAGTTTTGTTTTATATGGTGGTATAATATTAAAAGCTGCCAGGGTACAAAAGTAAAATATTGTTTGGTTATTTTTTGCTATTAAAAGAACCTGTGATCACATATGAAGCATCTAAACAGCCATCATAGCATTGTACAGGATAGTAATACGTTTGTAAAGATGTTACTCTACTAAAATGTCACTTTAATCATGAAGGAGAGCATAAAAGAAAAAAAAGAATACATTTATTAAGTAGTGTGCACTACCTGTGAATAGTCATGTGGCCGTTACCAGTTTCAGAAATATGGGACTCCCCACTAATAAATCACATTTCTGATTTATTAGGGGGGGGGGGGCTTATTTTGATTTGGTGTACATTATTCAATTTGGCCCCTGCGACCCCATCAGCAGTAATTGGCTAGTAGGTACTTTCTTTTTTGGGGGGACAGTTTCAGAAATAGTTGTGCAGTCCTGGCATGTAAGCTAGCTCCAGCAGCATCTAGTACAAGGTCAGTGTCAAGAGAAAGCTGAGACCAGATGAGCCTAATCATTTAAGCTTTTATCAGCTACCTCCAAGCAATACTTTCTAATAAATATTCACATAGAAAGTTACACATTTCACTATATGCATGTGATTAATGTGTCAGTTTGTGTTTGGTTTCATATCTTCCATGGAAGCAGACCATGTGACTGCTATGGAGCTAGTGATGGAAGAAGGGACGGCAATGAGCTGTATCACAGCTTCTCAATGAAGTCAAAATGAATTTCCTGAAGCCGCCACCAGGGGAGCTCACCATGTGGAGTTATACAACACTTATTGAGTTCTATTGTATGAGTTCTATTGTAACTTACAAATTCATATGCACTGAGCTCCGTCTAGTGGAAGCTGTGGGCAGCCAAAGATTTCTTATTACATTGGGATATGAAGTTCACTAAGGGAAATCCCAGTGTATTTTTGACGGTTTTACAGCACCGTACTTTTTCTGCCATGTGCAACTGTGTTGTACAGAGTGTGAACAAAAGGTTTCACACCTTTTTGCTAATATTGCTAATATATGAGAAATCTCATTAGTGCCAGTTACACTTATCATTTTGTGTTTTTCAGCAAACTGCCAACATGGGTGAGAGGATTTGTTCCAAAGATATTCTACATCACAGAAAAGGCTTGGAACTACTATCCTTATACTGTAACAGGTAACATGCTGCCTTACACAATGTGAAAATAAATTAAGACTGTGAACATCTTGTACTGTATGTCCTCTAAAAACATGACTTTATATATATTGACTGATATATAAAATGTAAATGCCCACTGAACATGGTGATAACAGCACATACTTTAATGCTGCCTTAGTACTGTGAATTGAAGTTCTATAACAGTTCGTTAGTCAGCCACTGCCAACAAAAATTGGGCTATTGAGCTGAAGATTTAGTGTGAAAAGTCTGCATAGCCATGCCATACTTGCCAACCATCCCAAATTTATCAGGACTGTACTGAATTTTCAGAGACAGTCCCAGAAATTCGGCTTTTCCCTGTTCCCGCCTTTCCTCACAGCATTGTTCCTTAGGGCTGTGTAGTGAGAGGAGGGCATACCCTTTCTTCTGCTGGGGCACACGTTGGTTCTGGGGCTCCTGCCTAATGATAGTTGGGGTGCCCATGATGTTAAGCGTCTTTATCGGTGCAACGCAGGTTGTGTAGCGTGCAATGGCCAGCGTATGGTCTAGGAATCAGAAAAACAAAGGTAGAAAAATAAAAATCTCTCTTTACTCAAGTTCAAAATGGATGTTGTAGGATGTGTAATTATAGTGGACCCAGTTCCAATTGTACACAGTTTAACTCTCTCTCAGATAGTGATGTATAGATTTAGGCAAGAATGGGATTTATAACCCTCTTTCATCTCTATCTTGATAAAGTCTCTCTCAGTAGAACCTTTGGTGGGCAGCAGTACCTTGGCAATAATGGCTGTAGTGTCCACTGTGGGATACAGGGTCTTGAAGGCACAACTAAACAGGACGTATCCAGGTGTGAAGAATGGCTTAATGGTGTCCATCACAGCAGCAAATTTAGAACTGCTTTTGCTCTAGGTACTAGGTTACCTTGCTGACCTCTGTTCTTGGCTATGCAGATTCTAAGTACTCCCTTATCTTCCTCTCGTCCACTTCTTCTCTTTCTCTCTTTCTGTAAAACTTGCAGAGATCTGTTAAGGCTGCATTCACACGAGCGTGATTTCCGCGCGGGTGCAATGCGTGATGTGAACGCATTGCACCCGCACTGAATCCTGACCCATTCATTTCTATGGGGCTGTGTACATGAGCGTTTTTTTTCACGCATCACTTGTGCGTTGCGTGAAAATCGCGGCATGTTCTATATTCTGCGTTTTTCACGCAGCCCTAGCCCCATAGAAGTGAATGGGGCTGCGTTAAAAACGCATTGCATCCGCAAGCAAGTGCGGGTGCGTTGCGTTTTTCACTGATGGTTGCTAGGAGATGTTGTTTGTAAACCTTCAGTTTTTTATCACGCGCGTGAAAAACGCATCAAAACGCACTGCACCCGCGCGGAAAAAACTGAACAACTTAACGCAATCGCAGGCAAAACTGAATGGCTTTGCCTGTGAAATCGCACAGTTTTCACTGAACGCATCCGCAACGCATCCAGACCTAATCCGGACACGCTCGTGTGAACCCAGCCTTAGTCTCTCAAACTTTCTGGCCTAAGGAGAGAAAGAATGAGGCAACAGCTTCCTTTCTCCTAAACTTCTCCTCTACACTCCCAATCTAGGCGTGGAGCCAACTGCCACCTAGCCTCCTACAAGGGCTGAGCCAGGATTGTTAACCTTGGCTGTGCCATCCATACATGGCCATGCTGGGTACAATACATACATAATAATACATAACAATATATAACAAACCATTTGCAGATACCTCATGCTGTGGGGTACTGCACCTATGTGTTCATATCTGGTTATAACTGGCAGAAAAAATGATAGGTTACATATTCCCTTTAATCTTTTGGGTGTCACTTCAACAGTTTGGGGGTCATTTTATATTTGATGCAATATTCAGTTTTTACAGGTATCAAGAGTAGGCCTGCAACCACAGTGTACTATTTTACTTTTATGGCATAGTCTATCCTATACTGTATATTATAGGGACTGTGGGAGCTGTTTGTGAATATATTTTGCGTGTTTCGCAGAATGTGATGCAATTAAATTTTATTGATCCTTTTTGTGATTCCATGGGATTGACTGCTATGAGCAAAATAGCTCAGCTGTTTTATTGTGATATCTCTAGCATCACAGTTATTTAGAACGCAGCTTCCAATATCCCATTTCCTGAGAAGGAACTACTGCATCACATTTTAAAATTACTTTATATTGGCATAAAATGTTAAGTTCAAATATTTTATATCTTACATTGGATCTTTGAACCATGTAACAAAATGTGCTCTTTTCACACCACATTTGGCCATAGAGTTGGCACTATGCATCTGACAAAAAGTACTAAACAGAAGGATCCAGTTGTATACTGTACAACATCCATATCATTCTATGGGACAAACATGAGCCAAAAATTAGTCCTTTTGGTATATGACTGATGTTTATGGATAACTTTGACCACATAGCATGCGAAACACACCAAGGTGTTAGGACACTCTTAAGTGGGACAAAATAGATAAATGTTGGCAGACCCACAGATTTCAGCAGGACCAGTCAACCATCTAATGTGTATAGTGGCTTTTAAACTCACTCCTAATTGCAGATGTACGGGGAAAACATTTTTTTAGCTGTAAGATGCACATGACCATAAAACCCACCTTGGTTTTAGAGGAGGAAAATAAGAAGCTGCTGACACACTGTTATGGGGGATCTGCAGATGGCACACTGTTATGGGGGACCTGCTACTGACACACTGTTATGGGGGGATCTGCAGATGACACACTGTTATGGGGGATCTGCAGATAGCACACTGTGATGGGGGATCTGTGGAGGACACACTGTTATGGGGGATCTTCAAATGACACACTGTTATCTGCAGATTACAGTGTTATTGGGCTGATGCTGACACACTGTTAAGACGGATCTGCTGCTGACACAATTGATGACACACTTTAATAGGGTATCTGTGGGGGTGTGGAGGACTCACTCTAATAGGGGATCTGTGAAGGTGTCGAGAACAAACTTTATTAGGGGCAGGAAAGCCTGCACCAGACCACTGTTAACCCAACCACCGTATACTTCAACCAGTGTACCAGCCCACCATCTACTTCCTCAAACCAGAAGGCTGGTTTTCCCTCCCACTCCCTGGAATCGACAATTGCCCGCTTATGGTCGCTAACATGCTCTGCTGATATCGCACATGGTGGACATAGGACAACAAATGTGTGTACCGGTACATCACATATATGTACATAGCAGGCCATTCCGCCCTATGGAGCCCGGCCTGTGAGGTACTTGGCTGTTGCCTCTCAACATGCCCAATCGTGTTGTTCTTGGAAGGAAAAATCACCACTTAAGCTAGTTAAGCTACATTTACATTTGCGCTCGCAATTCCGATGTACTGTTCCAGCATAGGAATACAATACCAGAATTGTTGTATAAAAATCTGCCAGTGCTAGACAGTTCTGGCACCTGACAAATCCTATTCTCTATAATGGGGTCCTCTGGGTTTCCAGCATGAGTACGGGTATTCTGCCAGAAAAAATCCCGTTGAATGTATATCCTGGATACAGCAATTCTGGTGTTCTGTTCCTATGCCAGAAGAGAATGCTAGAATTGCAAGCACAAATGTGGACATAACCATTCAGAACCCATGGATGCTCATCCATACTGTGCACATGTATGGCGGAGTCGTAAGAGATAGTAGTGTTGGGCGCGAATATTCGAATTGTGAATTTTAATCGCTAATATCGCAACTTTGAGAATTTGCGAATATTTAGAATATAGTGATATGTATTCATATTTTCGAATATTCAACTTTTTTTTTTCATCAGTAATCTTTCTTTTTGCTTGTGGCCCAATGAGATGTCTGCAATGTCTTTGTCTGAGCTTAGCAACATCCCTAGCAACCAATAGGAAAGTTGCCTACCCCTTACTATATAAGAAAATCCCTAGCAGCTATTTTCTACAGTTTATTGCAGATCTGAGAGAGACAGCAGTGTCATTGCTGTTCTCTCTCGTTTCCATTTGTCACATGACATTAGATAGGTAGTTAGTTAGTTTATATATATAATAAAGATAGTTAGTGGGAGATTGTCAGTGTAGGTTAGATAGTGATATAGTGTAGCTATCCATACAAACATGCTACATACATAGTGCTGTTATGTCACAAGTTCACATCAATACTTAGTGCACCAAGCACTAATATGTAGTCAGACCTGCTAAAATGTGAAGTTGCACGTATTGCGGCAAAATATTTTTCATCATTAGTGCCGATTTCGCAATCGCGTATTGGAGCACTCTATCTGCATATAAAGCTATTGTAATGTTCTGCCGTGCCAACCATTTTCTCCAATTTCCGTAAACTTAGAGCAGTTTAAAAAATGTAGCTATAGTGACCCACGCCTGTATTTTGCGCGCATTACGCGAATATTACGTTGGTGATTTTCGCAATTTAGAAAATAATAGCGAATTTGCAGATATATGACGAATATTCTCCCAAATATTCACGAAATATCGCGAATTCGAATATTGCCCCTGCCGCTCATGAGTAAGAGATTGCTGTTGTCCAAACAAGAAGACAGCTATTGAATGTGCATGGCCGTCTTTAGTTTACAAATCTTCCTCGGTCTTGATTAATGTTGGAAAAGTCTTCTTCTTAGCTCCTTTCTCCAGTATGTCTAAGATCATTTTGAATATTATGTAATTTTTATGTTAGTAGAGCAAACAAGTGAGACTACGTTGCAAGGGCAAGCAGAGTTGAAAATCAAAGCTCGGGGCAGTGATGAATCCTTTATGCTCCATATAATAGCCTGTATGGTACAGTACATACCTGAACAATGGGACTGATTTTAAATACCAGCTGCTGTAGAATGATCAAATACTAGGGGTCAGACGTGAGTTCTCTTATCATTTTCTAACCAGAAAAAGATTCTGCAGAGCTTCTTGCTCTTTTGTAACCCTGAACTAATTATTTTTTCATATCTGCACCTGTGTTATGCACATAAATTGGTAAGCACATCAAGGTATGCTTATTGGGGTCTGTACATGTTGCGGCCGATCCGCGATAACTGCTAACTGTCGTACTTCACCTGTAATCGCCATGGCTTCAGGTATGGGTATGCTTAGTCTTCATGATGGTAACAACAGAATGAGTTTTGGGGAATGTTTTTTTTTTTTTTTTTTTAATAAGCCCCATGTATTATATGAACTTCATGAGACTAGAAGAACCTACTGTTTTGATGAGGATATAATAAACACGCAGTTAACCAATTTACTTTAGTATCCTATGGCTAAATAGTTATTAGAGTGTCATGAAGAATTTATTTATTTTATGCACTATATTCCGCAGCACTTTACAGACATTAGCATCCAACTGTCTCCAATGGGGCTCACAATCTGTTCCCTATAAGTATGTCTTTGAAGTGTGGCAGGAAACCCACACAAACACGGGTAGAACGTACAAAGTCCTTGGTCGGATTCGAATCTAGGACCCCAGCGCTGCAAAGCACCAGTGTTAACCACTGAGCCACCGTGCCACCCAAAAATGACACTTTTGTTTACATTTACATAATCCAATTTTTCAATAAAACTGAACCTGAAATTAACAATTCCTGAGATGAGCAAAGTTTGTAAGTAGTGAACACAATGGGGAACGATATGCGCCGCCCCCTGTCATTGAGCCCCTCAGATGCCGAATTCATCGCTGATCGCGGCATCTGAGATAAAAAAAAAAATAGGGCTTTCATCGGGGGTTAATCGGAAAAATAATAATGATAATACTCACCTAATCCATTTAAGGGCGAAGAGGCCGCAGCGGCCATCTTGATTTAAGATCCTATGCAAAATCTTGGGAGGTGTGTGATCACGTCATCATGCTGGCCAGCGTGGTGATGTCATACATCACAGTGCATAAGATTTTGAGCCAGATCTCCAATGAAGATGGAGATTTTTTTTTTTTACTGCCATTTCAGACAAAATTGATTCATTGCCACAAAGCACGAGGAAATTCAACTTCTCAGTGAATCGCATTTTCCGTGAAATTCGGATCGAAGTCTACTTCGAACATTTTGATTCGCTCAATACTGGACACTTACATCAGAACAGGCCCCATTTTAAAACTCACTGGGAAAGATTCACTACTGAAAATGTGCGAGTTTCATGGCACATTTTGAACCAAAAAACTGACGTCCTTACTATGTATTACCAGCTGTTTAGCTTACTTTTCTAAGTATTTTATGCCTCCTGTGACAAGGAAGAGTGCCCGAATTTGTACTCTTTTTTTTTTGGAGTAAAACTATGACAACTTATAGATTGCCTAAACTTAGGCTAGACAGTTGTTGTTGTTGTGTTTTTGTGCATAGATACGTTTTTGGACAGAATTTTGGTGTGCAGACAAAATTCTGGTGCATGGACAAGTTTTGGACACAAAGAATTTTGGCACAAATCTAGTGCAGCATTCATGATACTCAAAATTTATGAAGGTCCATGCGCGAAAGTAATGCATTTTTCTAAGACTGTAATTCATATTCCTAGACAGTGCCAGGTGTCTCATTATTGGCCCATTAGTGACCGTCAATACACCTTTTTACAGGGGCTCTTTTTTATGAAGGCCTAGTTTAAGCGCTGCACAAATCTCCCATACAGGAAGAGTGAGGGTTTAACTCTCATGAGAGCTGGGCTCTAATAGCTCTAATAGCCCACATCGGCAGAAGCTGGGTTATTTAACTCCTTAGATGCTGCGGTTAATAGCGACTCCGGCATCTAAATGGTTTACAGCGAGGGGACTACCTATGTGGGACTACCTAGGTCTCCTATCAGCTCTGCAGTGTATTGTTCTCTGGTGCAGCCTGCTGGCAAATGTCAGTATAGCAATAATAGTATAATACTATGTACTGCATAAGCAGTACAGTGTATATTAGAAGCAATCAAAAAATCTGCTCTTTGTATTGCCACATCATGATAATGACCTATATCATGTAATTTATCCAGTATGGTGAATTCCGCAAAATAAAAATAAAAAAACAATGCCAGTGATTAAAAAAATGTGTAACCCAAAATATTTATGAAAACTACAAGTTGTCCCAGAGAAATCAAGCCCTCACATAACCCAGTAGAATAAAAACTTAAAAAGTTATGGCTCTTGGAATACAAAAAATGCAAAAACCGAAAATGCAAAAACATTTTTGTTTTTACTTTTTTTAAAGTTTTTTGTGCAAAAGTAGTAAAACAAACAAAAAAATACTATATATATTTAGTATCACTCTAATCGTACTTACTCAGAGAATAAAGTTATGATGTTACTATGTTATGAAAAATGGCGGTATTATTTTTTTTTTTCATCAGCCAAAAAGTTTATAAAAAAGTTAAGCAGTAAGTTATGTGTTCCCCAAAATGGGGCCATTCACATTTTTAACTTGTCCTGCTAAAAACAAGCCCTCATATGACTACATTGATGGAAAAAAAAAGTTATAGCTCTTGAAAGGTGACGATGAAAAAATGAAAAAAAAATTATTGGTCACCAAGGCCCAAAACAGGCTGATCACTAAGGGGTTAGTAAGTCTGCCCCATTATTCACAGAACATATTTTTTAGAATTTTTGGCAAAATATTGTCTTCTCTAGCAGTCAAAAAAATATGATATACTTCCTTTATAGATAGTAATTAGTCTTGAGCGAAACAAAGCATTTGAAGCGGAATTTGATCTGAAGTTTAGGACAACTTTAAACCACAACTAATGTGAATTTCCTCACACTTCATGGTAACCCAGAACGCGATCACCCATAATTCCATGCATCCAGCCAATCTGCAGATAGCCATCCCCTGTGATGTCACAGCCCTATAAAACCCTCATCCCGTGCGGTCTCTGCCATTGTCCTGTGAGCTTAGCATCAGGATAGATGTGGCAAGCACTGAAGGGCTAGGGACAGTGTTGCTGAAAGAAGAATATTTTGTAGAGAGAGAGAGAGTGCAGGGAGATTTAATCTTCACCAGTTTTATTAATTTATTCCTACATTTACTTATTCTTATGTAATCCATAAACTAAGAAATGTAATTGAATACTAATAAGATGGAAGCCTTTATTATTACACTGCCAGCATGCCAACCAATACTATCCAGTCTGCACCCCTTAGTGGGGCCAGGTCTTAATGATGGCCATCCTCATGTTTTGCTGGCTTTACTTCTTCCAAATCATCCTTCTTGGTCTCCATGTCCTAAAAAAGTCAGAAAGATACAGAGAGAGGAGGAGCTGGATGTTCCTGATGACATATTCTCATCACTATTAGATGATGTAGAAATGGAAGAAAAGCAGATGGCAGAAGAAAGGGCTCCCACCTGTAGGGCAGGAGAGCGTTGGGGTGGGAGAAGTGGGTATGCCAGAGCTGATTAATATTCTGTGTTTACTGTTAAGTATCCTGCAGGAGATTACAGGCCAGAACAGTAATAATTTGCATATTGTGCCCTCATCTAACCAGCCATACCCCATAACTGCAACAGCCCCTGTTTAAAGGTTCCACGCATCCAGTAACAATAAAGACTGGCTATACAGTACGGCAGCTGCAGGCTAATTGACTGCGTGGTTCTTCACCGCAGCATGGCCGCAAAACATCGGCAGCATAGCCGCAACTTGCCCACAGTACATCCGTTCCCATGGCCTGGCTAAACCTGGTTTATAGCAATTTGTGACAAATTAATTCGGAATGAATTGAATTTCTTGGCTAACTTTGGGGAAGTTGCCAAATCTAATGTTTGAAAACTTCGCTCTAATAGTGATCCATTGACAGTTTTTGTAATCTGAGGGGAAGATGTTATCTGTAAAGTAATCCTCATTATAACAGTATGTGTAGAATTGGGATAACATCAAGCATTTTTTTTTCTCCTGATAAGCCTAGATAAAGATTCCCACAGAAGAGTACTGCATTGGTCACGGTAATGTGTGATGCTCTAGTCTTCTTGAGTCATCACAGGGGGAGCTCTCTCTGGTCACAGTGAGCGGTTTGAAATTATAAAGTTAAGGAGTGTGTACAGGAAGTAGAATTCATGAAATGGTTTAAAAAAATAATTTTCAGAAAACCATGCACTCTTTTTTTATTTCAAGAAATACAGAGAATAATCACATATTGGTTGTTAATGTGTGATAAAAATGATGGAAGTGTCCTTTTACTTCACCTAAACTGAATTATGGGAACACAGGGCTAGTTCACAATGGGATTCTGCTAATTTTAAAATGTACTTATAAAATCACTGCAAACCATAAGAGTGAGTTATGAAGCCTATAGATGCCAAACCTAAGACATGATGAATTTTTGCAAAGTTTTATTGTACCATAAAAATAGACCAAATACAACATATTGAAGGCACAATGGGCACATTCAAGCAGTTTGTCAGTTCTAATCATTTACTGTAAATTTGGCAACTTTTCTTGTCACTTGTCAAATCTGAAAAGGAACAAGATAGGTGGGAATAGTCTCCAATGAGATGTAATTTAATAGCAGGTATTTGGTTTTCTGCTAGGTTGACAGGTCAAAATGTAAAGATGTGTGCTTTAATAGAATTGTTACCAATTACTCCAACTACTTCCTTAGATGAGTTTAAAGAATACTAGTTTAGTATTAGTAAATTGTGTGGAAATTGTACAACCTTCATCAATTCTTGCTGTTTACTTTCTGAGTTTTGAAAGACATGGCATGTGATGGTGTTATTTTTTCATATAAACACAAAAATACCTCATTTGGGGATATACCGCACACTTTATGATATTTATTCATCACAAGGTGTTGCACATTTATGATTATGTTGACCAATAATCTTCAGCCTGATGCATAATAGGGTGAAGTAGGCAAGGAATAAGTAGGAAATGATTCTTAACGATTAATTAGCATTATGTAAGGAACATAACTAAATAGGGTACCTTCAGGTATGTGAACTTGATTGTTGCTTAATGTATTCCTTACTATAATCAGAATGTCTGGAGAGAATACGTTAAGGTGAGATCATTGTCTTTTCTGTGAAGGATAGTGTAATATGTAATTTGTGTAATATGAGTTAGCCTGCCAGTAGAAACAGTGACTGGTGACTGAGCTGCAGCTCCACTGTATATGTAACATGATAGCCAATGATAAGAACTTCCCGTCCATGGATAACATGTTTTGAAAGGAAAGGCTTCACAGAATTACTGTGCATATATTATTTTTTCACTTGAGGAATGACCAGATTATTATTTTTTTTTTTACTATAAATGAAAATAGGAAATCTCTATTAAGATATGTTTTTGCCTTGCATATATGTAATTTCATTGTAGATAAAAGTTCTCTTTTGCCCAGATAAGAACATCTCCCAGCCAGATCTGCAATCTGCAAAAGCCACATTATTTATGTTTTATTTCTCGTCTGATCTTATGTAGCCTATCATAGTTGACATTAAAGATCTCACAGCAACCCAGTTATTTCCACAGGGCACCGAAAGGCTGACTGCTATATGTGATACAGAGAACAGTGTGAAACTAGCAGGTTATTTCAGGCCAGTGAGGGCAGAGCAAGGTTGAATGGAAGTTGGAAAATGTGAGACTGACTGCCTCCAAGCCTGTGCCAACCTGTATTACTGATCATTTCAATCTTTACCGTGCGTCACATTGTAGAAAATAAGTATTATTTATCATTTATCAGTATTCCACAGCTTTTTACAATGAATTTACAAAATTCTTGGCCAGAAGCTTTATTCCAGATTGTCTACTACAGGAACATGAGGGAAAGACAAGTCTCCTAAAAGCTATTTATTTCCAATAAGAAAATGAATTTGCTTAGAATCTCAAACCTAAATCCAAAATGTCTGAAACTAACCATACTAGTGTATAAAGAATATGAACATTCTAGCGTCCCTCTTTTAGGAATCTTTAACACATCAGTGAATTGTGGACATGTGCTGTCCGTAGTCTTCATGGACTCATGCTCACATATCCATTGACTTTAATGTGTGTATTCACACATCAGTGCTTTTCTACAAACCATGGGTCTGTGGTGACACCACGGAAGCATCCCTATTTTTGTCCCTGTTTAGAGATGCCTCATGCACATTACAGTATATGGGTCTGTGGAAACCACAGATGCCATCCATGTTTGGTCTATGGTTTTCATGAACCATTGGTAGGAAATGCTCTGGAAATTAATTTTCAGCCTAGCACTGTCCATGGAATACGGATAACACATGGAGGATAAAAAATGGACGCCGAGACCAAACATGGATCCTTCATGGATTTCTTCACAGATGAACCACTGACAAGCTTGTCAGGGATGTAATCACGGACATGTGAATGAGGCCTAACATTCATGTCATCTATAGTGTTTTTCGCGAATGTACCAAATGCTTCTTGAAGGGATTACAAACATGGTTCCTAAAGTACAATACCCCTTTAGATAACATATAGTTCTTTTTATCTATCTGAAATATTTTTGCATTCACCGTTCATGTGTAGTGTAGTGGTGCCTGCACAGTTACTTCTCCAGTGGCAGAGCTTCAGTGCTTCCCTTGCTACTTAGAGCAGTAGTGGCGGCGCGCGAATAAAAGTGCCTGGTGAGATGTCCAGCCCTGTCAGTCAAGCTGCTTTCTGCTCAAGAACTCTGTTGGAGAAGGCCCTCAGTTAGGGAGGAAGACTAATGAATCCTTTGATGCATGTGTCTTTACAGAGGAAGAGGTTCAAAGTCAGTTGTCTAAAATTAATACAAATAAATCACAGGGGCCTGATGGGATACACCAAAAGCTATTACAAGAGCTTAGAGGAGTACTAGCAAAACCATGAACAGATTTATTTAACCAATCACTGGTAACAGGTGTCGTCCCAGAAGATTGGAAATTAGCAAACGTTGTGCCAATTCACAAGAAAGGTAGTAGAGAGGAATCGGGAAACTATAGGCCAGTAAGCCTGACATCAATAGTGGGAAAATTAACGGAAACCATACTCAAGGAGAGGATTGTGGAACATCTAAAAACCCATGGGTTGATTGATAAAAAAAACAGCATGGGTTTACTTCAGGGAGATCATGTCAAACTAATCTTATTGACTTTTTTGATTGGGTGACTAAAATAATAGATGGCAGAGGTACAGTAGACATCGCTTATCTGGACTTTAGTAAGGCTTTTGATACTGTCCCACATAGAAGGCTTATCAATAAACTGCAGTCTTTTACCTTGGGCTCACATATTGTTGAATGGATTAGGCAGTGGCTGAGGGACAGAAAACAGAGGGTTGTGGTCAGTGGAGTATATTCAGACCATGGTGTTGTTACCAGTGGGGTACCTCAGGGATCTGTTCTGGGACCCATATTGTTTAATATCTTGTTTATATAAATTGCAGAAGGCCTCAATGGTAAGGTGTGTCTTTTTGCTGATGACACAAAGATTTGTAACAGGGTTGATGTTCCTGGAGGGATACACCAAATGGAAAAGGATTTAGGAAAACTAGAGGAATGGTCAAAAATCTGGCAACTAAAATTTAATGTTGATAAGTGCAAGATAATGCACCTGGGGCGTAAAAACCCAAGAGCAGAATATAAAATCAGTGATACAGTACTAACCTCAGTATCTGAGGAAAGGGATTTAGGTGTCATTATATCAGACGACCTAAAGGTGGGCAGACAATGTCATAGAGAAGCAGGTAATGCCAGCAGAATGCTTGGGTGTATAGGGAGAGGCATTAACAGTAGAAAGAGGGAGGTGCTCGTGCCGCTCTACAGAGCACTAGTGAGACCTCATTTGGAGTATTGTGTGCAGTACTGGAGACCATATCTGCAGAAGGATATTGAAACTTTGGAGAGAGTTGAGAGAAGAGCTACTAAACTAGTACATGGATTGCAGGACAAAACTTGCCATGAAAGGTTAAAGGACCTTAACATGTATAGCTTGGAAGCAAGAAGAGACAGAGGGGATATGATAGAAACTTTTAAATACATAAAGGGAAGCATCACGGTAAAAGAGGAGAGAATATTTAAAAGAAGAAAAACTGCTGCAAGAGGACATAGTTTTAAATTAGAGGGGCAACGGTTTAAAAGTAATATCAGGAAGTATTACTTTACTGAGAGAGTAGTGGACGCATGGAATAGCCTTCCTGCAGAAGTGGTAGCTGCAAATACAGTGAAGGAGTTTAAGCATGCATGGGATAGGCATAAGGCCATCCTTCATATAAGATAGGGCCTGGGGCTATTTATAGTATTCAGTATATTGGGCAGATTAGATGGGCCAAATGGTTCTTATCTGCCGACACATTCTATGTTTGTATGTTTGATGAATCGATTCGCTCATCTCTACTGCCATTGTATACAAACATGCTGCCTGGGTCCATGTGATCTTCTTTCATCATCTTTCCTATCTTCTGATCTGATAAATGGCTGATGTCATAAAAAAAAAAAAAAAAAATATCAAATTTTACCTGACAACATAGCAAAAGGCACAACACCCACCTTCATATATACTGTAACTGGCTTTAAAAATAATAATTTAAAGCAGTCAGTTGCAATATGCTCACAATAATAACTAATACTGTAGCTACAGTCTCTTGAACAATTCGCTTGTAAAACTGGGGACTAGAGCAATTAGATTCAGCCACAGTCGCTGTATTTCTCTTGGTTGTTAAGTACACCAGGTGCCCTTCTCCTTGTGGCTAATAGAGCACACAGCTCACAAGTGCTCTCTCAGGAACAGTACTACTCTCACGTGCATCTACACACCCACTTCCTGTCTGGGATGATTCTCCTTCTCTGGCTGTTTTCATCAAGGATTTGGCACCCTCTTCTGGAGTTGGATGTTATAGCATAATCTCTGTGTGTTACACCTTCATCTTTACCAGTGCTTTAAATGCTATATTTTTTTTTTCATGCTACAGCCTGAGAACAGATCTCAGCAGTCTCTTTTCTTTACACCTCTTTGGGTTAGGGACAATACGCCCAGGCCAAGGGGTTTTAATGAATAAAAGTACAGGAACCTAAATTCAGAACCCATAGTGCTTCATATCTGCCCCCAATACATGGTTGGAATCGGTGGTTATGTATTTTTAGAACGTTAATGTTTCAGACGCAGTTGTAGTCACTCCTGAATAGTTTTACTTGCAGAAGTCAGGTTGTGCGTCCATTGTCTCTGGCATTGTGAGTCACAAACCCCTGCTAAGGACCAATAAGGTGTCTCTAGTGACTGCTTAATAATACGCTGTCTCCTGTGATCGCTTGCCTAAAAGCTTAAGGCAAGCAGGTGCACTCTGCTCTGCGAATGAGGGAGTTTGACTGAAGCTTGTAACTGAACTGGCACAGAGCAAATACAGAACAAATGTTTGCAAGACTGTCATTTGAACAAAAGTCAACATGGGGGAGGGAGGCTTTATATTCACAGAAGGCACAGTGAAAGGGTTTATACACAGAATGAAAGCAAGATTTACTGGGGGAGTCTATGAATATATCCTGCTATTTAAAAACCAGAGAATAAATAGCAGTAGCCCAATGTGTCCTAGAGAATATGAAATAAAATGAAAATCAGCAGAAAACCTTGCAACCTAAAAGTGTCACAATGTTACATAGATTTTCTCTCCAAAAAGTTGCACCTTGCATGTACAGTGTCATTCTGGCATTCATTTAAAAAAAAATTATATATATATATATATATAGCGTGGATGGCCAACCTGTGGCTCTCCAACTGTTGTAAAATTACAACTCACACCATACTCTGCTGGGAGTTGCAGTTTTGTAACAGCTGGAGAGCCTCAGGTTGGCCATCCCTGCCCCAGAGCATAAAAGCTGTGTATCTGATCACCCGCTGGAGAATAGCTATGATTGACAGCCACCATCCAGCACTCATGTATTACTCTTTCTGCACCATCTCCAATGCATCATAGTGCTGACCAAAGGAGGGGGATGACCATTGCCTGAGCTTACAATTTTCGCCTTGGTAGTAACAAAGGTCCCAGTATAAGGGTACATGGCCACATGGTCAGTTTTGGAAGCCAGGAATGGATTAAAAAAAAGTCATAGCTGTCCTGTTACTTTCTACTTTTATGATCCACTTCTGATTTTTGCTTTCTACATGCAGAAAGGGACTGCGTGGCCACTCCCATAAGGAGTCTGTCACCAAATTATTTCATCATAATAAGCTCACATTTACCTTTGTGCTAATATATCACATGACCTCCACACGATGTCCTGTAGCAGAGAACGCACAATGCAGCAAAAGCCGGTGTAGACTGGGTGATAGTAGGGATCCGACCATACGCGTTTCGGGGTTATTATCCCCTTCTTCAGTGCCAGAACTTAGGGAGCACTGTCTCCTGCTATTGACTATAGAGGCTGCAGGCACGCACTAGGGGCAGAGTATTAATGTGTATGACCTATCAACACTCATTAATGACAGTTGGACTTTTCCACAATATGGCCAAGTGAGAATTGAAATCGTTGGAATTAGTCAATACTCCATTTATGAGAACTATTTAGGTCGCCCATGCACTTTACATAGATAGGTGCGAGTGCTGGATCGGAGGCAGCACAATATTGTTATCTTGCACAACGTGGGCACAGTTGCTATTGGATACAACCGTATGGTAATTGCATCATCATGCACTGAATGTACTTTGTTGCAATGACACTTTTACATTTTTCTCACTGCTTGTGGAGGCAACTCATTGCCAATTTTGTTATCGATTTGCACTTTTCAGCATATTGTATGTCTATTTTGGATCTGCATTCTTTTTAACAATAAACAATCAATTTTATATCCCTATATCAGAGGAGTATCCCTATATCAGAGGAGTGCCCAGATTTCCTTGTAAACTTTTTTAACCATTGAGGTTGAGGGTGTCACCACCTCTCTGTGAGCACCCCGGTTTATTACCTAGATACCCTGTGCGCCATTTTTTAATTTTTTTAATTTTAATTTTTTTAATTTTTTATGTCCATATATGGAGTCAGTGCTTGGGGACAAATAAAAAAATATTAAATCTAATTTAGCCTGTATTTCAGAAAAGTTTCTGCCGGGATTCCAACTTACGACCTTCTGCATTAGAGGCAAGGCACTTAACCAATCAGCTATAATAGCTGCATAGCCAGTTACTTAAAAATAAATAAAAAATATGAGACTTCTACTGTAGAGGAATACTAACTACTAGTAAGTATTCATATACAGTAGAAGTCAATTTTTATTTTTTTTGTGACTGGCTATGCAGCTATATAGTGTAGTGGTTAAAGTTGTGGGCTGTGATGCAGAAGCTGTGAGTTCAAATCCCGTCACAAACTTTTTCAGAAACAGAGGCTAAACTTCATTTAAATATATATATATATATAGATATATATATACATACACATATATAATTAGTAATTACACATTTATTTTGTGCCATACATTTTTTACAATTACTAAAAAAAAATATAAAATATATAAATCTAATTTAACCTTTTTTTCTGAAAAAAAACTTGCCTGGATTTTAACTCACAGCTTCTGCATCACAGCCCAGAACTTTAACCACTTCACTAAATAGCTGCATAGCCAGTCACTTAAAAAAATAAAATTATGAAACTTCTACTGTATAGGAATACTTACAAGTAACTGGCTATACATCTATTATAGCTGAGTGGTTAAGTGCCTTGCCTCTAATGCAGAGGGTCGTAAGTTGGAATCCCGGCAGAAACTTTTCTGAAATACAGGCCAAATTAGATTTAAATACACAGGGTGTCCCCAATCACTGACTCTGTATATGGACGTAGATATATATGGAGTCAGATCAAGGACTCCTAAGCTGAACTAGAGTCCCGACACCCTACCCTCTTTAGAGCAGGGGGTGCCTGGTTTAATGCTCGTGTTCTCCCATTGAGCATCGCACCCGAGCATCGCAAAGTGTTCTACTCGTGCACACAAGCACTTTGGTGCTCGATCAGCACTAATATCAATTAATCTAAAAGATCTTTATCCTGATATGCAAACCAGTAATACCCTTGGGCATTGGTAGAGATTAGCTAATTTTTTGAGAATTCAATTTGGCTGCTTGGCAGAATTTTGCAAATTAGCGGGCAAAATGACGGGGAATGGCAATTGCACCGCCCCCCATCATTGAACACCTCATATGCTGCGTTCATCGCTGATCACGGCATTTCAGCCACCCAGACTCGCGGCCGGCTCTTCTCATGTCCATCTTCTGTATACATCCCTTCATTCTTGATGTCAAAAATCCAGTGACTGAAATGTCATGCTGGCACCGTTCACTCACCTGTTTGTGCCTGCGCCGTCTGCTCCCTTTTGTGAGAATTGGCATTATCAACCCTTCTGGTGCATGCACACCTCAGTTGATAGCGCCAATGACCACAGAAGGGAGCAGATAGCACAGGCGCGAACAGATGAATGATATGCCCCTGTGTGAGATTTCGAGCTCTGGGTTTCTGACATCAGGAACAGAGGTAGGCGTTGAGAAGTATGTCTCTACATAGTCAGTACTAATTGGACAGTGTCAGACTATGTAGGGACACATTTGGTAAGACCAAGTTGTAAGTTTATTCATAAATCTCTAGGAGGAATGGCAAAAAGTTGAGTTGTAAAGGGAATCTGTCATCAGAAAATGTTACTATTTTTTTTTTTTTAATTTTCAATGGATTTTTTGTTTTACATTTTTCCATGTCACTTTTCTAGGCATGCCTAGAAAACTCTCCCATATAAATCCATGGGGTCAGCTCTTGTCCATTGTCCCATGTAGCTGTTCTTAAAAGACAGATAGTCTTAAAGTTAACGTTTTATGTGTTTAACATTTTTAAAGATTTTTATTTTTATTTTCCATGTTACTATCTCTATTTAAATAAAAAGCATAAAATCCTGCAGTTTTTGCACTGGCCACTAAGCCTAATAATAGGTATCACTTCATGGTCTGTAAAGATCACTTTACTGCAGTTACTTGCTTATCTGTCATTCTAATCTTGCCTGTAGTGATATCATCTTTGTGTATAGATAAGACATGATCCACCACTCACAATAGGTGATATCACAGTTTATCTCTTCTTTCCTTGTACAATGACCTCTGCACAAGTCACAGAGCATGTCTAGAAAACTCTACCATATAAATTCAATTGTGTCAATGGTCCCCATGGCTGTCGTAAAGCAATTTTCTTAATGCTTTCTAAATGGAGTTAAGAACAGCTCAGGCAAGATGGCCGCCCCCATAATGAAAATCAGGAAATCTGCAATCAGAAAATAAAAACAGATTAGAAAAAAGGAGATGTGTTACTATCTGGTTTTAACTGGCAGATAAAGTATTTGGTGACACATTTCCTTTAACATACTTTAGGACTAGTGGCCAGTGTGAAATATGCAGGATTATATGCAGGATTTTTTTTAAAATATAGATAGAGACCAGAGAGGTCTAGAATTATAAATCTAATGGAAAGGGGGCGCTAATAAAAGCAGAGGGGCATCATAGTTGAGCACCAGGGCGTCGCTGGAGCAGTGCTGAAACCACATAAGCCCGTCTCGAATGGCTAATTTGCATAATGTTAAAAGTTCATATTACTCTGGAATTGTAGTACCGACAGACATAGGAAAAGTATAGTTTTACTCAGCTAGATCAACCCAGCTATATGCCTGGTAGGGGTAGGGTTGATTGGGTGACAGAGCCTCTTTAATATATACTACAGTAAACCTAAAGATAATACCAAGACGGTGTCCAAATGCTTCTGTTTTTTTCTCAAGCTGTACCATAAAAAGGATAAAGTTTGCTGTACACTCTGAAGAGAGAACATAAAAAGATAAATATATCCTTATGAGTTTTTTATATACCTCATCTTAAAGTAATTGCTTTATAATGCTGTTATTGTATGTACGCCCATCTTGTCATGTTGGGTAGACTAGTTATGGTGTTTTATGTCTATTTACAGTGTTATTTCTGGATCGATGATATCACACAGTAGTGTCAATAAAGCAAGTTTTAAAATGTTGACAACCTTCCTTCTCCATACAGAAAAAACTTTTTCTAGTCAGTCACTATGTGTACAGGATATGCAATTAGCAAAGAAGAAATAAAGTGACTGATTGGTATATCTTTACTTTACATTTAAAGGGATTCTGTCACCTCAGTATACACCATTTAAACTTTTAAATCAGTCATGCTCCACAGATTACCTTGAATTGGCTTTGCTGTTCTATACTGTAATCTGTCCAGTAGTTTTGCTCAAAAACAATTTTTATCATTATGCTAATTAATCCTGAAGGTGCCCAGAGGGGCGTTTTCTTACACTTTGTGTGCCCAGTAACGCCCCCCTGCAGTGCCCAAACCCGCCTCTCTACACAGTAAAACATGCCTTCCTCCTGAATCCCTAACCGCCCACAGCCTCTCCTCCCCCTCCCTGACGGCCAAGCAAAGTCTCGCACAGACGCAGTACCCATTGAGGGCTGCACAAGTGCGATGTGCTGGAGACTGAGGGCAGAAGCTTTATCGTCGTCACTGGGCATGCGCCGAGCCCAGTGACGTCTGATGCTCGCTCTTCCCTCAGTCAGCTTTGGAGGAAGCGCAGAGGAGACTTTTCATTTCTGTGCTTTCGTTTTTATACTCCCTGCGATCCTGGACACAAAAACATTAGGTAGAATTGGTAAAAAAAAACTATTCTGACATAGTTTTATGGGTTTTTAAGGTGCTCCCTAACTGACCTGTTACCTTCATTCTTGGGTCAATGAGATTACATCGATATCATATTTATATAGTTTTTCTGTGCTGTGTGAGGGCTCATTTTTTGAGATCTGTAGGTTTTTGATTGATATAATTTTGGAGAGTGTATAACTTTTTGATCACTTTTATTCTTTTTTGGGAGGAGGTGAAGCGAAGAAAGAATGGCAAACTGTCCATTTTGAATTTTTTTTCCATTAGGCCATTCACTGTATGGGATAAGTACAAACCGGATTCCAAAAAAGTTGGGACACTAAACAAATTGTGAATAAAAACTGAATGCAATGATGTGGAGGTGGCAAATGTCAATATTTTATTTGCAATAGAACCTAGATGACAGATCAAACGTTTAATCCGAGTAAATGTATCATTTCAAAGGAAAAATATGTTGATTCAAAATTTCACGGTGTCAACAAATCCCAAAAAAGTTGGGACAAGTAGCAATAAGAGGCTGGAAAATGTAAATTTGAGCATAACGAAGAGCTGGAAGACCAATTAACACTAATTAGGTCAATTGGCAACATGATTGGGTATAAAAAGAGCTTCTCAGAGTGGCAGTGTCTCTCAGAAGCCAAGATGGGTAGAGGATCACCAATTCCCACAATGTTGCGCAGAAAGATAGTGGAGCAATATCAGAAAGGTGTTGCCCAGCGAAAAATTGCAAAGACTTTGCATCTATTATCATCAACTGTGCATAACATCATCCGAAGATTCAGAGAATCTGGAACAATCTCTGTGCGTAAGGGTCAAGGCCGTAAAACCATACTGGATGTCCGTGATCTCCGGGCCCTTAAACGACACTAAACCACAAACAGGAATGCTACTGTAAAGGAAATCACAGAATGGGCTCAGGAATACTTCCAGAAACCATTGTCAGTTAACACAATCCACTGTGCCATCCGCCGTTGACAGCTGAAACTCTACAGTGCAAAGAAGAAGCCATTTCTAAGCAAGATCCGCGAGCTCAGGCGTTTTCACTGGGCCAGGGATCATTTAAAATGGAGTGTGGCAAAATGGAAGACTGTTCTGTGGTCAGACGAGTCACGATTCGAAGTTATTTTTGGAAATATGGGACGCCATGTCATCCGGACCAAAGAGGACAAGGACAACCCAAGTTGTTATCAACGCTCAGTTCAGAAGCCTGCATCTCTGATGGTATGGGGTTGCATGAGTGCGTGTGGCATGGGCAGCTTGCATGTCTGGAAAGGCACCATCAATGCAAAAAAATATATTCAGGTTCTAGAACAACAGATGCTCCCATCCAGACGTCATCTCTTTCAGGGAAGACCCTGCATTTTTCAACAAGATAATGCCAGACCACATTCTGCATCAATCACAACATCATGGCTGTGTAGGAGAAGGATCCGGGTACTAAAATGGCCAGTCTGCAGTCCAGATCTTTCACCTATAGAGAACATTTGGCGCATCATAAAGAGGAAGGTGCAACAAAGAAGGCCCAAGACGATTGAACAGTTAGAGGCCTGTATTAGACAAGAATGGGAGAGCATTCCTATTTCTAAACTTGAGAAACTGGTCTCCTCGGTCCCCAGACGTCTGTTGAGTGTTGTAAGAAGAAGGGGAGATGCCACACAGTGGTGAAAATGGCCTTGTCCCAACTTTTTGGGGATTTGTTGACACCATGAAATTCTGAATCAACATATTTTTCCCTTAAAATGGTACATTTTTTCAGTTTAAACTTTTGTTCCGTGATTTATGTTCTATTCTGAATAAAATATTAGAAGTTGGCACCTCCACATCATTGCATTCAGTTTTTATTCATGATTTGTATAGTGTCCCAACTTTTTTGGAATCCGGTTTGTACATTTATATTTTACAATTGTGGGTATTTTGGGACATGGCAGTGCTAATGATGTTTATTTTTTTTTTTTTTAATATGGGTGGAAAAAGGGGATTTAATTTTTTTTTTCTCAGTCCCCCAGAGGACTTAAACATGTGATTGTCAGATCACTTGTTCCATAGACTGCAATGATTTAATAATGCTGCCTATGGGAGTTTCAATATGTTCCTATGGTGCCCTGCCACAGGGTTATAGCTGTGGCAGGCTTCAAGGCATTCAGAAGACCCCCAGGCTGCTTCAGCAATTGAATGGCCAAGAGCATCTGAGGGATTAAATTTCTGTGATCGGTGTTATTGCTGATCATATACATTGCCTCTGAGTGTCTGCTATGTAAAAACAGCAGGCACCCAGTGGCTATGATACAAGGGCGGATTGGGAACTTAAAGTGGCCCTGTAAAAAACCTAAAAGTGGCCCCAAGTTGTCGAGTCTGAACTGAGAGAAGGCAGGACAACACATGTAGGCAGGGCCAACACAAGGCACAAGCAGACAAGACAACAGAAATAGGCGTGGAAATCAGTACCACAGTACAGCACAAAATACCACCCCAGCAAAACCAAATACCACAGTGGAGCATAAAATACTGCCCTATGACCATCAGGATGGTGATGCAATTGAATTCAGGAAGGACCTGTGGCTACTGGCCAAGGGCAGATGTACCTGATGCTCCTTAATTAATGCTAGGAGCATCAGATCGTTATGTACCTGGCCAGCATATGTAAGGAGGGCTCAGGTGGTCCCTTGGGCATCAGCCCACTGGGCAATTTTCCTGTAGGGTATATGGCCAATCCGCCCCTGCTATGATACCTGCTCAGCTTCTGAGCAGGCACCATATTTCAAAACCTCTGCCATACTTGATGGAGGTCAGGATGGGGTAACGTTAAACTTCATAAAACTTTCGATTTGTCATAGCGACATATCAAAGGATAGATAATAGATTTTACTATGAAGTTCAATGACCCCTTAAGGTGTTGGGCCTCATTTCAGCTTCTGTACTTGCGGCCTTGTTAGTGATTTAAATGACTCTTTACAATGCCAATATTTAGAGCCTAGCGTCTCTGGTCTCATTCACATTTATTCACATTTAGTTTTTTCCTGTAGCACAGGATACAATGGAATAGCACAATGTTTTCTGCTGCCGTTTCCAAAGTGGCAATTATCAGTCAACATGTATGTTGGTCATTTATGAAGGTCATTTCATAGATAAGAAACATTTACCAAGTTCAGTGATGCTTTTCTTTAGATATGAAATGTATTTTAAAGCATATAGTGGCAAATACCCATTATCTATAATTTAAATCTGAGGACTGCTTTCCGTGGCCATAATATATACTGTTCATAAAATAAATTTTATTAAGTTCACAGAAGGCAAAGTATGATAGAGGCAAGTTATAGCTGAAATGTATTAACTCTTGTTATGCCATATCCCTCACTATGAGAGCACAGTAAGGACCTAACTTTAGGACTAAAACATCAGCGACTTACCAGCTAATCTATATAGGGTTGCTCCTTCTGGCAATATTCTGTCAATCAGATATTGATGACCCATGCTGAGGACAGGTCTTTAGTA
This sequence comes from Bufotes viridis, assembly GCA_033119425.1. Lineage (NCBI taxonomy): Eukaryota > Metazoa > Chordata > Amphibia > Anura > Bufonidae > Bufotes > Bufotes viridis. The sequence goes on from CM065590.1 coordinate 461,433,755, forward strand.
TCAAACACTCAGAAAACCCCTTGAAAAGTCTGTGGTTTATAATCAACTTTTCACTGAGATATAGAGACTGTGATTTTCAACTAAACTGTGCAATTTGCATGAATAAGGGATTAAAATAGAATGAATAACAAGAAGTGGGAGTTTTTAAATTAGCAATATACAGTATGTATGATATCTGACTGACATTGTGCTGAGCATATACTCTATACCTGTCTAATGTATTTTTTCTGTTTCTTTTTTTCTTGGTTTCCTGTCGCCTGGTAAACAGAATACACAGTAAGTTACGCAATCCTACGTCCTATTTGTTTTGTCTGAAACTTTTGAACATTATCAAGGCTTCACACAATACATACGTTTAAGCAATGTTGACTCTTTAGCATACTTGCCAACTTTTGAGAAGATATTTCAGGGAGAGTCCAAAGATGGGAGCAAAAAGGGCCGGAAATGAATATAGATCGGAAATGTATATAGGCCCCAGATTAGGTCCCACTCAATCATTTAGAAACCCCACACCAAAACCCCGTTTACAGACTGTTGTGTTTGCAAAGCTGAGACCAGATCACTCTTGTTAAAGGGGTTGTCCGAGTGCTTGATACTGTTGACTATTCTCAGAATAGGCCGTATGTGATTGGGGAGGTCCGACTCCGGGACCTCCAGCAATCAGCTGTTTGAGGAGGCTGTGGCACTCTGGTGAGCACTGTGGCCTCCTCACACCTTACCAAGCACAACACCTTGCACATTGCAGTTCAGCCCTATTCATCTGATAGGCCTCTTCAAGCAGCTAATGGGCAGGGGTGCTAGGAGTCGGACCCCCCACTGATCAGATAGTGATGACCTTTCCTGAAGATAGGTCATAAGTATTAAACATTTCGAAAAACCATTTAACAAACTCCAGATGAGATTTTCCACTGCGACCCCACCCTAAGTGGGGTGCTTGGAAGATATACTGGCTCTTTGGAGAATCTAGGATATTTTCCCTTTTCTCTTAGTCTACTCGACATTCCAGGAAAGTTCGCAGATACAATCTTTAGTGAAATAACCTTTAAGTCTAGAATCTTTGAAGTCTTTTATGGCAAGTAAACCTGAAATGCAGGTTGATAAAGTTAGTTTACAGAAGCACCAAGACATTTAAAGACTTTACAAGAAGTGATTGTACACAAGGCAAGATAGTAGTCATGGTGGATGTATATACAAGCACATAAATACAAAAACCTGACTTGAATGCTTCTTGTGAGGAACTCATTTGATCATGAGATCAGTTTTGTTGGTCATAAGCATTACATAAAAAAGTGTGACCTGTTCAGCCTGTAGCCTGCCTGATACTGCTGCAAAATTGCTAACCAACATTGTCAGAAACAATTATTTTTAGTACTCTGGAGGGGAATGATGCTCAAATCACACCATATCTGAGGTGCATGTTTGCTGCATAGGATGGAAAAATCTCCCAGCAAATGGGCAGAACTGCTTTTAATGGACAAACATATGCCAACGAGTGTCTTTTTGGCAGGACTTCATTGAGATCCTGCAGGCTCAACTGTATTGAAAATATTAGTCTCTGACGAACACCAGTTCGGCTCGAGCATCGCTATGCTCGGCACATCACAGAGTTCGCGTGTGCTCAAGCGCGATGCCCGAGTCAGTGTATTTAAATCTAATTTAGCCTCTATTTCTGAAAAGTTTCTGTTAGGATTTGAACTCACAACCTCGTACATTAGAGTCAAGGACCTTATCCACTCAGCTATTAAGCTGAATGCTAAACTGTGTCAGAAAAACCTCATAGTAGTGTCTGTTTCTGATGTAGTAAGTTACTACATCAGAAAGAGAAACTACTATGAGGTTTTTCTGATGCAGTTTAGAATTCAGCTTCATAGCTGGGTGGATAAGGTCCTTGCCCCTAATGTACAAGGTTGTCAGTTCAAATCCTGGCAGAAGCTTTTCAGAAATAGAAGATACATTAGATTTAAATACACTGGGTGTCCCCAAGCACTGACATAGCTATATATGGAGTCAAAGCAGGGACTCCTAAGCCGAACTAGAGTCCCCTCTTCAGGGGGTGCCTGGTTTAATGCTCGGGGACTTTCATTGTGCTCAGGTGCTCTGTAGAGCACCCGAGCCTCGTGAAGTGTTCTACCAGAGCACACGAACACTTTGGTGCTCGATCTACTCTAGTCTCTGTTTAATACAACCGTAGACAAATAAAGTAAACCTCTTGGCAATCAAAAGTATATATTTAGGCATATGTTGAACTGGACCATTTCAAAAAGTTCAGGGAAACATAAACGCCAAACATGGTGTGTAGATAGCCTAAAGGCCCTATTACACTGGCTAATAATTGCTAAGATCATCGCTAACAAGAGTTCTTATGAACATTCGTTCGTGATGATCTGACAGTGTAATACTGCCACAGATTACCCGAAGAATGAGCGTTTCAGCATGTTTAAAAATAATCATTTGCCGGTGGCAGATTGTACAGTGTAATCAGCACTCTGTTGCCGGCAAACAACGATTCTGTATGGGGATGAGTGATGATATTAGCAATAAACGAATGACCTGACTGGTCCAAATTCATCCAGAGTGTCGCTGGCGTGTCAGCGTGATGTCCGTTGGATCCAGAACAAGGCCCTGTGGTTATAGAGAAAAAAATAATCACATAAGGAAGGGATGGTAACTGTACCTTGTAAATACCTATGAGGGGGCGCTGTGCTGGCCTGTAAGATTGAGCCACTCCAATGTATAACAGGGTAATCTTGGGCATTTACCCTTAGTGCTACAACACAGTATTAATGCCCACATTGAAACATAGAAACATAGAATGTGTCGGCAGATAAGAACCATTTGGCCCATCTAGTCTGCCCAATATACTGAATACTATGAATAGCCCCTGGCCCTATCTTATATGAAGGATAGCCTTATGCCTATCCCATGCATGCTTAAACTCCTTCACTGTATTTGCAGCTACCACTTCTGCAGGAAGGCTATTCCATGCATCCACTACTCTCTCAGTAAAGTAATACTTCCTGATATTACCTTTAAACCTTTGCCCCTCTAATTTAAAACTGTCCTCTTGTAGCATTTTTTCTTCTTTGAAATATTCTCTCCTCTTTTACCGTGTTGATTCCCTTTATGTATTTAAAAGTTTCTATCATATCCCCTCTGTCTCTTCTTACTTCCAAGCTATACATGTTAAGGTCCTTTAACCTTTCCTGGTAAGTTTTTTCCTGCAATCCATGTACTAGTTTAGTAGCTCTTCTCTGAACTCTCTCCAAAGTTTCAATATCCTTCTGCAGATATGGTCTCCAGTACTGCACACAATACTCCAAATGTGCCTCCTCACAGTAATTATGCCCACCTTATGGCCCCTTCACAATAGTTATGTCCACCTTGTGGCCTATCACAGTAGTTATGCCCACCTTAGTGAACCTTCATTGTAGTTAGATCCTCCTTGTGGCCCCTCAATGTAGTTTTTCTCACCTTTGTGCCCCTCACTGTAGTTATGCCCAGATTTGTGCCCCTTCAAATTAGCTATGCCCACCTTTGTGCCCCTTCACTGTATTTATGTCCTCCTTGTGGCCCCTTACTGTAGATATGCCCACCTTTGTGCCTGTCACAGTAGTTATCCTCATCTTTGTACCTCTCACAGTAGATATGCCCATCTTTGTCACCCTCACAGTACATATGCCCAGTTTGTACCGCCTCACTGTAGTTATGCCTTCTTTTGGCCTCCCTCACTGTAGTTATGCCAAATTGTGTGGCGCCTCACAGTAGTTATGGCCAGATATGTGCCCCCTCAGTGTAGTTATGCCCTCTTGTGCCTCTCACCCTAGCTATGTCCTCCTTGTGCCCACCCTTTGGTCCCCAATGCCTTGTCCAGACTTCAGCTACATGAAAGACAATACTTACCTTCTTCCTCCCACACAGCCAGCAGTATCATATGTGGCCTGAAGGGGGCACGCTGGAGACAAGCGGAAATGTAAAGCAGGGAGAGGATGCTCCTTGCTTCACTAAGAAAAGAACTGCCAGGCGGGTGTGCCCCTCCCCAGCCACTGCACCCACCTGTAATAGGACCTTAAGGGTCAAAAGCATGCGGTATTATAACATCAGTAAGTGTTCACATCATAATAGCAGCTATGGGGAAAAAAAAGATATATATATATATTATATATATATATACACAAATTAGTGTTGAGCAAATCAAAGTATCCGAAGTGGACTCCAATCCGAATTTCAGGAAAAATTTCAGTCCTCGCGTTTCGGGGTAACAAATCAATTAATCAATTAAATGGTGGCTGAAAAAAATTACCTCATCCATTTCCTCATGGAGAGGCCATCCACTCTTGACTGGAGAAAGCCCGCCAAAGGACCTGTGGCAAACGTGGTGATGTCACTCACCACGTCGGGAGGGCACTGTGATGTCATTAACTCAATGTGACTCTCAGATGCTGCAATCCGTATTGACCACGTCATTTGAGGGGTTAATTGACCAGGGGGCGGCATGATCGCCATTCCCCATCATTGCGCCAGCTCCATATGATGGAAAGTGACTTATGATGAAGTAATTCATAACAAATTGAATTTCTTGTTGAAGTTGGGCGAAGCAGACAAAACAAATTTTTCAAAACTTCGCTCATCTGTAATATATAATGCAGTAAGTAAAGTTCAGGGTTGGCACTGTCACGTCTGTTCAGACTGGACTGGAGTCGGCGTACTAAAGTAGTGTAAGTACGATGGTGCCCAGCTAAAGTAGCGATTCAATATATAGTCGTATAGAAGTAGCGGCACTCACCAACATTCTATAACTTTTAATTCTTTATTTGATTAAAGTTTCTAGCAAAGAGTACACCTTGGCCATCTTGATTGAAGATCCCACAGGAAATCTCGTGCACAATGACATATGACATCACTACACGTCATCATGCACCACGCAAGATTTCGTGCTAGATCCTCAATGAAGATTACCGTGATGGATTCTTTGCAAGCCGTGATCAGCAAGGAAAGCGGCATCTGAGGGGTTCAATGATGGAGAGCCGCACCATTGCCGTTCCCCGTCATTGCACCAGCTACTCACAAAGAAATGCACTTTGTGACTAAGTAATTCATCAAGAAACTAATTTATTTGTGAAATTTTGCAAAGCAGCTGAATCAAAGTTTCAGTGCTTCGCTCATCTTTAATTATTACCTCTTAACAGTTCTAGCACATCATATGCCAGCCAGTTTTCTTATTAAGACATAAGAAATACCAGTCTTAATGCATTACTTCCATGACCTATTAGGACCAACAGTTGGATGAAACATTTAAGTGGCTTGAATTTATTTTTCTTCCTGAAGAGGACCTGGGCACAACTTCACAGACATGCAGCACGATGATCACTGACTCTGGAAATACTTCTCTTTTGTTTCTAGTTTCTACTGTTCCAAGCTATTGATATCATTAGTTTTAGTGAATTGTCTGGTCAAGTGGATGGTCCCCAGAGCTCATTGTCAATGACTAAGGTGACATTTCACTGACTCTGAGCGCTGGGGATTGCTCAACTAATAATTCACTGCTATCGGCCCCAATTGCTGCGGTATGAGAGAAGCTAGAATAAAAGAAAATCACTGCCTGAGTCAATGATGATTTAGCTGAGAAGTTATGCAGCTCGTGGACCTTCTGTAAGGACATGACAGGTCCTCTGTGAACGGGTCATCACACAAAAAATTTTTTAGGTTTTTCAAACCAACATCTGAGTCCGAATACTTTTGTACTTGCATTTAGTTAAAAATGTAGTATATTTAGTATAGCTACTTAGGGGTCACTTACTATTCTGAAATATACCTAAATTAGGCGTATTTCTGGAGCAGATGACAATGCAGAGATTAGTTGCGCCGCTACCTGCGACTTCGCCCCCCCTAACGCCAGGTCTAAAATTGTGGGCGGGGAAGGGGATGGGCCAGCAGGCTTGTCTCATTCATCATTTTTTATTTCAAGTGCAGAAAATGGACTAAATGTAAGGCAGCAAGGAAGCTGTCTTACATTTTGAACTGGGGCTGTATGCGCGAAGTTAATGAGAGGCCGGCACCTCTTAATAATATGACTACTGCCCGTTGGCTATATACGTCCTATATGGGCATACCCCGTGCAGATAGCATGTATATAAACGGTCAGGCAGTGCTGGGATTAAAGCTCCTGCTGCTGCAATCTAGCAGGAGCAGGTCGGGTCCTGGCTGTCAGACACAGCGGGGACCCTGAGAAGAAGACAGGAGCGGTTTATTACCGCTCTTGTCTTCTCCTATGCGACCAAGCCGCTTCCTCTATTAGTCCAAGCGGTCACGTGAGGAGCGGAGTAAAAAAAAAAATGCAAAAAAAAATAATTATAAAAAAAAACCCGAAACAGTCAACATAGTCGCCCTGTTCACTCAAACTTATACATGTTACATATCTAAACAATCATCACAAAATAGGGAACTCATTGCAATATATTAATTTTTGTGTCAGTTTTAATATTGAAGAAATAAAAAGCTATAATTTAAAAAATGACTTTTTAACAGAATTTGCAGTTTTCCCCAAATTAAACCTAAAAAAATGAAAAAAAAAACTAAAAAAAAAAACATGCTGAGGAAATGTCCTAAGCGTCAAGTAAAAAACATTGCAAAAAATAATTTTGGTAGTCAAACAAATGTGCAGAAAATCACGAACAATTGCCTGGACATTCAGGCCTTTCTTAGGCCTGGTCGTGAAAGGGTTAACAAATGTGTCCCTTAGTTATTCAATAAAATGTATCTATATTAGGGCTGCAGCTATCGAGTACTCTAATAACAAAAAACTAATTAAAAGAAAAATTTTCTTTATAATTGCTGAACAGTCCCCCTGTGCTATCAAGTTCCCCTATGCCATCAGGCTCCCCCTCAGTGCCATCAGCTGCCCCCTCAGTGCCATCAGGATCCCCCCTTAGTGCCATCCGGCTCCCCCCCTAGTGCCACCAGCTGCCCCCTTAGTGCCATCAGCTTGCAACCCAGTGCCATCAGCTTGCCCCCCCCAGAGCCATCAGGCTCCCCCCTTGTGCCATCAGCTGCCCCCTCAGTGCACTATGTCCTGACGATGTGTCAGGAGGAAAGTGCAGTGCGGTGCAGGCCGGCGGTGGGTGACTACGGAGCAGTGAGCAAGTCCTTCACTCCCGCTCTGTGATCACAGGACGCAAACAAATCCTCAATGCAAAAAAAAGAGTTGTCGAATTACTCGATTCAATCGAATAATCGTTTCAGCCCTAATCTATTTAGCTCTACCTCATCTCTCTCAGCTGAATGCACATGCTCAGTTCCATCCTTCAACTGCCACCAGCCATATCTTCTGTTAGAAGCTGTGATAGTTACAGGACACGCCGCCTAAGCAAGGACGCCCCCACCCCAAGCTGCCAGCTTGAAATAAATCTAGCAGAACATTTGGAACAATGAATGTGACATCTCTGGATCCATGTGAGGTAGCAGGCTGGTTTTAGCTTTGGTAGAAAGAGACTGCCATGTAGTACGTGATGTCTCCGATTATTTTTTTTACATTAATCATATGAAACCCCTTTAAGTATAACATTCAGTCTAGCTACAGCTCTCTACTAGGGGAGTTATCCGCATGATAACTTATACTGCTTCCATTAAATGCATTGAGACTAGAGGTGTATAAATGCATAATGGTGTGAGTTCAGTCTAGTACAAAAAAATTGGACAAATTTAATCATTTTAAATTAAACTATGAGAACCATTAACTTTGTGGATAGTTCTGTATCTGTCTGGACCCTGTGCAGCTGAACAGGCTGTATACGAAGTATGCCCATCCATGTCTGTATTTCAAAACTATGGGGGTCATTTATCAAACTGGTGTAAAGTAGAACTGGCTTAGTTGGCCATTGCAACCAATTAGATTCCACCTTTAATTTTTGGAAAATGAAAGGATGAATCTGATTTGTTCCTATTGTCAACTAAGCCAATTCTACTTTACACCAGTTTAATTAAAAAAAACTGTAATTTTTGTAACTGAAATAAGTTGAATAAATGTCCCTTTAAAAGTGCCAAAGGTCAGGACACCTATCCAGAAGAAGCGTCCCTAGGAATGCCCGTTCATGATAATTGCCCTGTGTAAAGGTACTGCCAATCACCAGATGAACGAGCATATACTTGTACATCGGGTGAAAGTATTATTTATGAGCCACATGAAATCATCATTTCTGGTCTGCAGGTTGTCCTGTGTACACAGGAATCTACTGATTCTTTATGGGGGCACTGGCCCCTATACAGAAGAGGTGATTTCTGCATGTGAATGCAGCTCTCACCTCCTCCGATGAGCAGATAACTATTGGGGATGAAACTGTTGCTTGAGGTGGTCCATGTAATGGCGCCTTTATGCAAGGCAATGCCAACATATGCTGGAACACATTTACTGCCAAGATGTGGCCACTCTTCACATATACTGCAATATCTGGGCATTTGTCCTGTATCTGCTTTAGGCCTCATGCACACGACCATATGTGTTTTGCGGTCTGCAAACAGCGGATCCGCAAAACACAGAAGCTGGTCCGCTTTCCATTCCGCAATTTGCCGAATGGAACGCGGCCCATTTTAGAAATGCCTATTCTTGTCCGCAAAATGGACAAGAGTAGGACATGCTCTATTTTTTTAGCGGGGCCACGGAACGGAGCAACGGAGTGCTGTCCGCATCTTTTGCGGCCCCATTGAAGTGAATGGGTCCCCGCCCGAGCCGCAAAATATGCGGCTCGGACGCGGACCAAAATAACAGTCGTGTGCATGAGGCCTTAATCTCATTGTATTGTCTAGCTTAAACAACGGCAATGGTTTTTATTCCTTTAACATACTTTTAGTCCTTTAGCATTCTTTATGATTCTATTGGACATAATTTATCAAAGCTCCTAATTATGAGACTGTCTTTGTTGCCTGTAGCAGCCAATTACATCTCAGCTTTCATTGCTTAAATTCCTCTGGAAAAATGAAAGCGGAGTTTTGATTGGTTGCTATAGACAACAAAGACAATAAATAAAGCCCAATAAACTGCTCTTTTAGATAGTGTTTCATAGACACCTGGTAAATGTTCCCATTGCCTGCACACAGGCATTTCAAAGTTGAAAATCACGTTCATCCAGACAGCTTTATATGAAAGGGTTCAGGCCAGTGCAGTATCCAGCCTTTTGTACTTCATTGCTTTCAGCATTTTCAATGATTTCAGGAATGTATTGTTGTGTTTTTTTAGTCTGGGCTGTATAATAAAATTGCATAAAACTCACACAAAGACATGTGCCTTATGTTTTGTTCCCATAGTGCTCTTTCCTGCCAAAATTTCAAATCCGAATAGAGACCAAGTTTGAAAATAACAATGGTTGCAATGCACAGGTAAGGATTGTCCATTTAAAGCTTTAAAACCAGCATACACATTTAAACACTGACTATACCTTCTTGTATTATTATGGTTTGGATACCATTTTTTAAAATCCTTGCAAAATCAGGTAGTAAAGTTCTGTGCTGATTAATTTGTTACCACTATAGGAAGCATAGGAGCTAACTGAACACAGGGGTGCACCTAGCCTTTCTGCTGCCTGAGGCGAAAAATGAAATGGCACCCTTCTCCCCAAATGCCAATTTCTTAACCTAACCCCTTCCCTTCAGCCCATGGCACTTCGGCTGCCCCTGTCTTGACCCTAGCTAGTGCTACCTGAGGCGATCGCCTCCCCTGGCCTGATTAGTGGTGCACCCCTGACTGTACATTATCTCAATAATAACACCGTATGCATCGAGCTACCAAGCACCCTCTAGTGGCCGCTGCAGGCAGCCAGAATGCTTTGCTTTCATTTTAATCCCCTAACAGGACATTTGGAGCTTTTTATAAAAAGAAATATGGTAGTTATGTAAACGGCATAGCATGATGAACTCCGCCATTACAGTAAACCCAGCCACCTCTTTTAGTCTGGATGTAATGGCCAGTGAGACCCTGTTTTAGAGATGGGTGGGATCAGTATCTATCAGACATTTATGGCATATCCAGTAGATTTAACAGATCATGAGTAAATGTCCATTAGAGTACAGCCCGAGGGTGCAGCTGGCTACATGCCCACCCACAGCATTGCAGATATTGCAGTAAAATCATTGTGTCGCACCATCGGGCCATACCTTTAAGCCTTTTTTAATCTATTTGATCCAATTTCACATTTCTCACCCAGACATAATTTTCAATGCATATGGCATTATACTTCAGTGTGTATCAATGATAAACCACATCTCCAACAAGGATCCAAATCTAATCCGGAAAACTGGTTTCTTCCAAATCTCGGCCACTCTGGGCCTGTCGATATTGTGTTCTACTACGCACGCATTTTGGTGGTTAATTGTTTTTCCTGGAAATGAATACATTTGTATTGCAAATCTGAAAGTACAAACGTCTCAGTCATTTGCATCAATGTAAAAAGACACTAAACAAATACTTATACAAATCAGAGGCATGCAAAGAACAAAGACTGAGACGGCAAAAGAATAGCTGGCAGACTGCAATCAGGGTTGAAATTTAGCCGGCAAATATATACCTGGAAGTATTATATCAGCACATTGAGATGAAAAGCTTTTAGTAAAAGTAAAAGCAGCCATGTAAATTTAGCCTTATAGTTAGAACAATGTAAGAAAGTGCACAAAAAGTGCAGTGTAAATATAGAAATAATTGGTCAGAAAATGTTGATCGATGAAATAAAACACAGCAAGCTTCATTTTATAGTCTGGGGAATAGGTAACCACTCTAGCCATGCAGCACATGCATAAAAATGGTCTTCTGATGTATAAGGAGAATGTCACAAGGGACTTCTTTCAACATCCATTTGCTTCTGTACATATCTGTCATCTCGATGTACTTGAAAATGTTGGATCACGTTTTACACATGTCTCACAATGACTGAAACATCAAGCCTGTCTTCAATGTATGCCATGACAACTTAAATTATGAATACATATACATGCCCCAATATGTTATATATACATATACGAGCAAGTGAAATATGTTGAGACAGTTTAAATCATGCATTGTTAAAGCGATTCCATGTATCCACTTATGACATGGTAATCAAACATATTACAAGTATGATCATTCCAGCACGCTAAGGCTAGTTTCATACCAGCAGAGGAACAGCCTGCCGGAGATCATCGTATCCGGCGTAGCCAGGTAATACCTTTCCCCGCTGGAGCCTATTGACTATAATGGGACCTGGCAGGGATCCGGCCTTTTTCTTGCATTAGTGCTGGGATTTGGCCAGAAGATAAATAGTATTTGTCCAGCCAAATCTTGGCACTAATGCCGAAAACAGGCCGGATCCCTGCCGGGTCCCATCAGTCAACGGGGCCTGGCAGTGCTGCAGCAGTTTTTGGCCATGCCTGATGTGGTGAACTCCGGCAGCCTGCCAGAACATTTTAGCTCTAGTGTGAAACTATTCTTAGTTTCTCGAAAACAAAAAGATTGGGTAGTTGGAATAGAACTGCCCTATCTGCAGCCTCTGCTGTTACGGGAGAGTCGAGATGCTCCCATACATAATAGATGGTCAACCAATCCTGGTGAAATTGTCAGGTTCGGCCAACACACTTCAGAGACGCTTTTTTTCTACAATTGATCAAACTAAAATCTGATCTGCTATTTCCATTTCTGGGTCTCTATAGCCCATTTTTCTATAACCTGTGGTTCTGCAGCTGTAACTAACCTAAGTCTGAATTTGCTGTTGTAGTATCACCACAGATGAGGGACCATTTATACCGAATTTTGCCAAACACAAGGGTGATTTAAAGGGTTTTCCAGGAGTTCAGTATGGATGGCCTATCCTCAGGGTAGGTCATCAATATGTGAGTGATGGGGTCCAAATGCAGGCAGCACCACTGATCAGCATACCAATCACAGCGCCATACATTGTATAGTAGATGTGCTTGCTATTACATCTCAGGCCCATTCACCCGAATAGGACTGAGCTGCAAATAAGCCATGTCATCACTGAATGTGATGTTACTGACCTAAGAAGAGGCCATGGCACTCTCTTCAAACAGCTGATCGGCAGGGGTGGATAAGCCATCAATACTGAACTCCAGAAAAATCCCTTTGATATATTAGATAAAGACTGAAGAGGCCTACATATGTGATCATTAGCAACCTTATCATGGAAAATATCAGTCATAATAAAATCAGCTATCATTCTTGAAGGTATTTGGTGAAAAACCAACTCCAGAAGACGATGTGTGTTTTATTGATATAGCTGAGGACGAACTTCCAGAAGGTTATTACAAAAAATCAGAGGTAAGAATCAACAATTGGATACAATTATAGCTTGATAGTTATTGACTGTACTTTCCAAGTATGTCTATTATTCCTGTATGCATAACACTTTTGTGTGCTTTTGTAACTGCTACAAAACATATAAGTATTGTAGGGCCGTGTCATGGCAGACTGGTATATTTACTAAAGATTATACCTTAAAATAGGGTAAGTTGTCATTAAAGTGTTAGGCAGTGCCTTCTAATTACTAAGACTGGCGTGTGAAATGTCTTAGTAAATTAGGGCCTAAAATTCAGGTGTTATAGCAATTTTACATTTTACAGAATTTTTCTTGTCAGTTGGTAGAAGTGCCATATCAGTAAAACATGAGAAGGAAAACAAGTAAGTTCCTTAGAGCAACTGTCTCCATTGTCAGGGTTTAAACATATTGAGAGCCTAGAAGGTCACCTAAGACATAATTTTGGAGGCACAATTTACAGCGTAAAAAAACAACTAATGATTGCAAATCAAACAACAAAGGTGAATATCAGGGACAGAGGTGGTTGTGGCATATTCTGAGTTCCCTGAAAAAACAAAATAGCTTACCCCACTATTGATCATGATACCACTAAATAAAAAAAAAGTGTTGCTTGGATCACTTTGAACATATGAGCTCATCACTAAATTAATCTCTCCTTTGTATGCCTACATACCACTAATATAGAAGGGTATATTATGCAAAAAAAATTATTTTGGCACCACAATATATACCATAAAGGTAGCGTAGATGATTGCTATTGGGCCCATGAAGGAAGTTGGCCGAAATCAAGCTGCCCCATCCTTCTCCATGGATAGTGTGAGCCTGCACAAGGCTCATTCTACAAAGCAAAGCGGAAAGCAGCTGAAGAACACAATGTTTTGCTAGAGATCAGTAGGAGAATTAACAAACACCACGTCAACAAATACCAGACTGTTCTGTTATACAGATGGAGCAATCAAATGAACCAGAACCATTGAGGAGCCCATTTTGGTCCATGTGAACCTCTGGTCCCACCACTGAATTCATACCACCAAAAATATAAATGTTACCACAACCAAGCAGTTGAATACTTCTTTAATAGAAGTACATCTATTTATATATATATATATATATATATATATATATATATATACACACACACATATATTTATTAATTTTATGCCTTCTATAAGACAAAGGGCATTTTTGTCATCTTTCTTTTGTATGCTGTTTATTTTATCATTAGGACCTCAGAACTTTCCGTTCAGAAAAGACTGGTCGAGGACCATTATTGCAGGATTGGCATGAAACCACAAAGCCCATTATGTGCTCTTATAAATTAGTAGCAGCTAAGTTTGAAGTGTACGGATTTCAGTCAAGAGTAGAAAGCTTTATTCATAAGGTAAGTATCTCATTGCTGTGAAGTACCCCCAGATGAATTAAAGATCATTAATATGATTATGGGTAACTTTAGGAAAATATAATTATATAGTTATCTGGATAAATTATGGAAAAAATTAGCTTAACTAATTTCTAAGTAACAAATCTAGAAAGATTACATCTGATATGTGTGCTAAGGGTATAGTCTTCAGCCTAGAGCAAGTCACAAATGTTAAAAGCAAGTCAACATGGAATAATAATAATATTCAAATTTTGCCACACAGGCATGGAACTGCTGATCATCTTACCCCTCATAAGTTATGATCTTGTTCCTGCCTTGGTTATACTGTATTTTATAAATTAGTAATTGTGACTTGTTGTGCTATGTTTATTCAGATTATTCAGAGACTACTTTATTCTGTATTCATTCTTCTGCCAAAGTTCTCATTAATAAAACATGATTATATACAAGGATAACATTATTATTTTTTTTTATACTGTTTTAGAACATCAAAGACATTTTGCTTGCTGGCCACAGACAAGCTGTGGCATGGATGGATGAATGGTATGGTAAGTATCTGACTTCCACTTAGATACTTGCAGAAAGCTTATAATTAGTGCTGTGCCAGACTGTAAGTGGGACCTCCCTTCATAACAGGGCACTTGGTGTGCCTCTCTAGTCTTAGTTAAGACACTCTCAAGGCTTCTGCATATTTGACCTCCAATACAAACCTTTGGCTTCCAACATCATCACGCAGAGAGAGTTCTACAATGGCTCTATTGAGATCTACTTTGCTCAGTCTCCTCTTGCGCCTCATTTGGTTTCATCACACATACATAAGTTGGCACCATCAACCATCTTTTATGGGTTTCACAGTGCCTTCTCCAGCATCATGATGCGCTACTCAGTGCCATTACACTCACCATTACATCAGTTTTAAAACTCTGCATGGGCACCTCCTTCTGTGACAGGGTTTGGCAGCACTACTGACTACTACACGGACAATTGTGTACATACAAAGTACATAACACATTAGCAAACATAAGTTGCTTAAATCGAATTACATATAATTTTACCTCAGGGGGAAATATAAGGTTAACGGCCCATTACAAGGGTCTACTTTTGGCAATATAGGCCGCTGCATAGTATTATATGGTAAAAATTTTGAAAAATAAATTCCATGTCAAGAGCTGATTCCTTTGTTAAGCCATACGCAAATGACTATAAAATGGTATATAGGACAGAACTATATCATACGCTATACTGCCGGTCAAATAACTCTCTGTGGGCTTTCATGCCTGCTATGATTAACACATTGCCAAGTGTGTATGTGTTCTCAGTTGGGAGATGGGAATAAGATCCTGTCAGACTCCTAGATAGGCGGTGACTTATCTCCCATAAGAACAAAATAATCTGTCACGTTTTTTCTACATTTCCAACCTTTTTCCCTGACATCTGCCTTTAGGGGAGAGTTGGGACACTATCATGAACATAAGTCTTCTGATTAGACTTTGATTAGGCCCATTGTTATGTCTGAACCTTGTAAAATACTGCGAAATTTTTCAGGAATTTCTTGAAAAAAAAACCCTCATTACTGCAGCAAATACATGTACACACATGCACAAACTTGTGGATTTTACCCTAGGTACACACCTAAGCGTTTTACAGCGCGTTCAAACGCGCTGTAAAATGCACAACATGTGAAAAGCCATGCTTCCCTATGGGCATGGTTCACATTTGGGCGTTTTACAGCGCGTTTGAACGCGCTGAAAAACGCCAAACGCTGTCGCTTCAGCATGAGCTTCTTTGGGGCGTTTTAACGCGCCTATGGGCCATGCTGAAATAGGGGTGAATCACTGAATCGCGCGTATGATGCGCGTTTCTTAGTTGCAAAAACGTGCATCCAAAAACGCGCGTCATACTCGCGATTCAGAAACGCTTAGGTGTGTTCCCAGCCTTAAGGCTTGATGGTGCGACTTTGCAATGTCTCTATCATTATGAAGGTAGTTTGTGTGGCTGGTTCTCCTTTGTTGTCCTATTAACCTTTCAAACGTCTAAATAACAAGATCAATATGTTCTTGTTTTCCAACAGCATTGTTTTGGACTCACACATATGGTGATTTTGGGCCAGCTTAACAGATGAAGTCACAGTGTGTGGCCAGTGATATTTAATTAGCATGCTGGTGTTTTCTCTTGGTTTGTTTTGCCAGTAGCAAGAATTGCTATTTCGTCACTAATCCTTCTGTTAACTGTTTGATCTAAGTCAAAAGCCCCTGGCGTAGTGATCCCGAATGTAAGGCTGTGATTGATTACTCAAGGAATCTACACATGAAAATCATATGTTACATATGTTTACAGGTATGTCATTGGAAGATGTTCGGAAGTTTGAGAAAAAGCTTCAGGAGGAAACCAACTGCAAAGTCAATTCTCAGAAAAAGAATTCAGGTAAGAAAATGTGTGCTAGAAATTCCAGCACAGGGAAGTATGTCATAACAAAATATAACACCAATTCCCAAAAAGTTGGGACACTGTGTAAAATGTAAATACAAGTAAATAAGAACAGAATGCAATGAATTTCAAATCTAGACCCATATTTTATTCACATTAGAACACAGATCAGATGTTAAAAGTGAGACATTTTACCATTCCATGAAAAAATGATCTAATTTAGAACTTGATGGCAGCAACGCATTTAAAAAAAAGTTGGGACAGGAGCAACAAAAGGCTGGAAAAATATGTGAGGGAGTAATTGGCTACTAAATCATATAACTGGATATAAAAAGAGCATGTTATAGACTCTATAATATAGAGGCAGAGTCTCTCAGAAGCAAAGATGGGTAGAGGACAGAGATTCACAAATCTGTGAAAAACTGTGTCTTGAAATTGTGGAACAATTTCAGAAAAATGTTCCTCAACATAAAATTGCGAAGACTTTGAATATCCCACCATCTACAGTGCACAATATTATCAAAAGATTCAGAGAATCTAGAGAAATTCACGTGTGCAACAGTCAAGGCTGACAGTCAATATTGGATGCTCGTAATTTACAGGCCCTAGGATGGTACTGCATTAAAAAAGGCATGATCCTGCATTTCAGCAAGACAATGCCGAATCACATACTGCATCCATCACAACAGCATGGCTTCCAAGAGTCCCAGTGCTGAACTAGCGTCCCTGCAGTCCAGACCTTTAACCAATACAAAATGTTTGGTGCATCACAAAATGAAAAATACAGCAAAGAAGAGAAAGGACTATTGAGCAGCTAGAATCCTACATCAGACAAGAATGGGACAACATTCCTCAACCAAAACTCCAGCAGCTGGTCTTCTCACTAGTGATGAACAGCAGGGGCTATATTCGATTTTGCGATATTTAGCGAATATATGGGTTAATATTCAGCATATATTTGTCCATACGCGGTTATTTTCTTTAATGCGAAAAATCGGCAATGTAATATTCGAGTAATGCACGCACAATACAGCCATGGGTCACTTTGGGTACATTTTTAAGCTGCTAGAAGTTTACTGAGACTGGAGATAATGGTTGAGACGGCAGAACATTACAATAGCTTTATATATGCAGGTAAAGTGCTCCAATATATATTTGCGATTGAGAAAATCGGCAATTAATGATGCGAATATTTTTGCGCAATACGTGCAACTGGGTGACATCACAGCACTATGTATGTATGGACAGCTACACTATAAATCAATGTAACCTACACTGACTATCTCCCCCTAACTACCTGAATTATATATCTAAGTTAACTGTCTAATTATACAGCAAAGCAAATCACACTGCTGTCTCTCTCAGAACTGTAATAAACTGCAGAAAATGGCTGCTGGGGAAGTTCTTATATAGTAAGGGGAAGGCAACTTTCCTATTGGTTGCTTGGGATGTTGCTAAGCTCAGACCCAGATATTGCAGCCTTCTCATTGGCCCCACAAGCAAGAGGGAGGTTACTGATAAAAAAAAAAAAAAAGTAGAATATTCGAAATTACGAATATATAGCACTATATTCTAAATATTTACGATAAATATTCGCTATTCGAATATTCGCACCCAACACTACTTCTCGCTTCCCAAATGTTTACAGACTGTTGTTAAATGTAGAGGGGATGCTACACAAAGGTCTTATCCAAACTTTTTTGAGATGCATTGCTGCCATCAATTTTTAAATGAGTTATTGTCTCACTTTAAACATCTAATATGTGTTCTATATAAACTGTGAATAAAATATGGGTCTATGAGATTTATAGATAATGGTTTTCCATTTTTATTTACATGTATCTAGATTTCACATGGTGTCCCAACTTTCTAGAAATTGGGGTTGCATGTCAAGAACATTTCTACCTGAAAACAAGCAAAATACCTGCAGTTGAGGCCTCTTTTTCTGCAGTTGTTAAATAAATGTAAGTTGTTTTGTGTATGTATCAAATATCAGTCCATTAGAAAAAATATAGATTTTTAACAGTTCATAGCATAATATGCAGCATGTTTATTTTGAGGTGGAGAGGTAGAGTATTCAAAAGCAAGTTTGCAACATTTTAGGGACCATGTCCCCTTCAGCTTGAGGAAGAGGGTGTGGTCCCCAAAACATTGAGTTTGCCCTGAATATTCCATTAATTTTACATCTCTCTGACGATCAATAGACAGTAGTAGAACAAATTCAACCAATCCTAAGTCAATGCATTAAAGGAATTGTGCAGCAATTTATATTGATGACCTATCCTCAGGAAAGGTCATCAATATCTGATTGGCTGTGGTCTGACACCAAGGACCCTCGTCTATAAGCTAGTTGAAGAGGAGGCGGTGCTCCATGCGAGTGCCTCTTCCTGGTCATTGCACTGCGCTTAATCATGGAAGTGCACTGTAATGGAGCAAGTGCGTGAAATTGCACTACGCCACAGCTCTAGAGCAGTGTTTCCCAACCAGTGTGCCTCCAGCTGTTGCAAAACTACAACTCCCAGCATCCCCGGACAGCCATTGGCTGCGCGAGCATGCTGGGAGTTGTAGTTCTGCAACAGCTGGAGGCACACTGGTTGGGAAACACTGCTCTAGAGGACAGAACATGTAGTATAATGACCAGGAAGCAGCACTCCATGCTTCAAACAGCTGATCAGTGGGAGTCCCGGGTGTCGTACCCTTCCCAATAAGATATTAATGACCTATCCTGTGGATAGATGAAGAACGAATGGCATCGGCAGCACCTCACATCATCCGTTTTATTGTGACCCTAAGACAATAGTACAAAATGCAGCAACGTTTTGGCTGATAACCAGCCAGGCTTGACAAAGGCTGGTTATCAGCCGAAACGTTGCTGCATTTTGTACTATTTTCTTGAGGTCACAATAAAACGGATGATGTGAGATGCTGCTGGTGCCATTCATTTTTCATCTATCTACTATGACCTACTGGATCATGGGTCACTGGTGAGGCTGTTGCATCGTGTGATACATCAAACAAGGATCGTGTGGTGCTGCTTCTACATATGATTTATTGCTATCCTGTGGATAGGTCATTAATATAATTTACTACACAACCCCTTTAAAGTAAAGCATTCCTCCAATGCAGGAAATACTAGGACAGATGTATCAAAATGTCTACATTTTTAGAATGTCACACAGCTCATAATATGTGTTCCTAATACTAATGCAGACAGCCCATTGGCCCCCAGTCATAGACTTCAACCTATCGAAAGCTGCATTTACAAAAGCCAATAATCGTCCAGATTATTGGGAATGACCGTTCCTGCAAACGGTTGTTCTCAACACTCTGCCAGTGTAAATGTGCCACTGACCAACCGATAAACAAGCGAAACGCTCATTAATCGGGGAATCCTGTTGTTCATGCAGGCACCACTAATCATAGTTTCTTGGCAGGAGATCATGTGGTCTAAATAGCGATCTGCTGCTCAGAAACCATGATTCTGTATGAGGACTAGTGATTGCACCCTTGTGCTCATACAGTGAAAAAGATCAGTGCATGTCTTATTCACTGAACAAGCAGCCAACTTTTCGGGAAGGAACGCTTCCTTCCTGACAGTCAGCTGCAGAATTGCCCCATGTAAATCTAGATTAATTCATTGTTCTACAGGAGACAAGTAGAGCCAGAAGTGTCCAGCAACAAATCATCACTCTTTCTCTAAGGCAATAAAGATTCACACTTGAGTATACATGCTTATGGGAAAGTTGGAGGAGATACTCAATATAGTATAGGACTAGCCCTATATGTAGTATTATTGAGGAGATCAGATCCCATTCTATAAACTTCTTTTGCAGTCCCTGTCACCAAATATGGGGTTCGTGCACCTAATGTGGTCTTAAGCACGAGCCATTAGTCTATACATAGTAACATAGTTTATAAGGCTGAAAAAGGACATCTGTCCATCCAGTTCAGCCTGTTATCCAGCAAGTTGATCCAGAGGAAGGCAAAAAGAAAAAAACTCCTGTGAGGTAGAAGCCAATTTTCCTCATTATAGGGGAAAAAATTCCTTCCCGACGCCAAACAGGGAATCAGAATAACTCCCTGGATCAACGACCCCTCTCTAATAACTATAACCTGTAATATTAATACACTCCAGAAATACATCCAGGCCTCTCTTGAACTCTTTTAGTAAACTCACCATCACCACCTCCTCAGGCAGAGAGTTCCATAGTCTCACTGCTCTTACCGTATAGAATCCTCTTCTGTGTTTGTGAACATACCTTGTTTCCTTCAGACGCAGAGGATGTCCTCTCGTCACAGTCCTGGGGATAAATAGATGATGGGAGAGATCTCTGTACTGACCCGTGATATATTTATACATAGTTATTACATCTCCCCTGAGTCGTCTTTTTTCTAAAGTGAATAACCCTAATTTTGATAATCTTTCAGGGTACTGTAGTCCACTTATTCCAGTTATTTAGTTGCCCTCCTCTGAACCCTCTCCAGCTCTGCTATGTCTGCCTTGTTCACAGGAGCCCAGAACTGTACAAGTACTCCATATGTCGTCTGACAAGTCATTTGTAAAGTGGCAGGACTATGTTCTCATGCATCTATGCCCTTTTTGATGCAATCTATTATCTTATTGGCCTTGTCATCAGCTGTTAATATAAAACAAAAAAAGACCACAGAAGAAAAATATCCCTAAGTCAAAACAGGGAACGATGTCCCCCAAATATATAAATATATAAGTATATAGTGATATAATATCGTGACTATTGTGGGATATTAATCATCTAATGCTGTAACGGACAAGCTCCCTATTGGGAAGAAACAAAAAAACTAGCGATGCTGGAGCCAAAGATAGTCCAAAAATATATATTCCTTTATTTAATACATTAAATAAAAATATACATGTAGGCCACAAAAAGGATAGAGGGTAACAGGAAAAACACCATCCTGGTATACAATATATGCAAAGTTAATTAAAACTGAGTCCATATATTTGACACAGTCCAAACAACCATATATCCAACAGAATATGACAAAAGAGCAATGTCCCAACAGCAGTTATGTGAAACAAAGACTGCAGCTACATATTAAGCATCCAACAGTATGGGAGACATACTCACATGGAGAGTGAAGGTATACCAGGATGGCGCTACCCCGACGCGCGTTTCGGCGTGCCTTCGTCCGGGGGTAACGCCATCACTGTGGATTTCTATATTTAAGCCTCTGCCCACCAATAGGACGCAGGACAATTACATTACATAGTTGCCTCACCTGAGTGTTTCTTGGCCGACAAGCCTCCCGATAAACTCGCGCTCAAACACAGCCCCTTCAGCCGGCGCATAGCCAGTGATGTCCGTGGTCATGTGACCGGTCACATGATTGCGCGGACCTGGCAAGATGGCGCCGGCTAGAAGGGGCGGAACGCAGCGTCAGGGGCCAGCGGACCTACGCCCAGATGTAAGAGGAGTATCAGGACATAATAGTAGAACAATCTGTATACAGATAAGATAAAGTGCATAGCGAAAGTATAAAGTGCATAGCCTTACATATATCGGCGATCAAATCACAATATGGGTTGTGATGTAAAAACAGTGTATAAAGTGCATAGCTTTACATATATCAACAATCAGATCACAATATGGGTTGTGATATAAAAAACTAAAATAATAATAAAAAACAATAATAATAGTGAAACCGGGTGACCCGGTAAACAATACATTACATAATATCATAAAAGGGATAATAGATGAGGTGACCATAAATTACAATATAAAAGGAATAGAACTCTGGGACGAGTGAATGAATTAATTAGACAATAATGATGAAGTAATGTGAAGTAACATTGTTAATACAATTGTTGCAGTTCGTCTTGACCAGGAATTTTTTCCCTTTCAATGGGTCCTTCTTCCTGCAGCTCCAGGGTACTGCAATGGGGGCGGCCTGCGCCCTCATATGCAAATTTGTTCCTGGGGCTGTGGGAGAGGGACTTATTCCTGTCAGACAGACACGTCATCATGGACCGCGCCATTCAAAATGTTATTGAAGTATTGTACAGAATCTGGGGAACATAAACAAAGACAGTGTCATAATGAAAGGCCCCACGTAGGAGGCGGCTGACAGTAGAGCTTAGTTGATACACAGTCAGTTAAACAAAGTACAGAACAAAAAAAATAACGAAACAATTGAGCTAATTTAAATGGTTCGTATTTTAGGCTTATAGGTTTATCACCTAGGAGACCTACAGATGGAGTTTTGTGAAAAGCCGTGCCCAGAACATCTGATATAATTGAGCAGACACTCGACCAGAAAGAATTTACTATAGGGCATGCCCACCAGATATGATACATCGATCCAATGGAATTGCAACCTCGGAAGAAAAAGGGTGTAACCGATGGATAGATGTGGTGTAATCTTTCAGGCACCAAATAAGCCATATGAAGAACCTTAAGAGAAGTCTTGACTAGGGACACCTTCCAGCTGCCCCTGGTAATAGTTTCACAGCATGCATACCAACTAGATAAGGGTATCAAGCAGTGGGTGTCCTCCTCCCACTATGACATGAAAGGCAATTTGTTGTCATTAGATGGGGTGTTTAACCATGAATAGAGGCGAGAAACCAGTCCCACCCTCTTGAAAGAATATAAGAGGAAACATTCAAAAGGAGTATATGCAATGGACGAGGAGATCCCCATGATGGACCGCCAGAAGGACAATGCTTGGACCAGTCTATAATCCTCACATGTGGGGATAGAGTGTTTAGATCTCAGCTGGGCTGCTGAGGGTAATTTTCCAGCAATAAGGAAGTCATGCAGACGTGTCAGGTGATTGGCACGACCACCAGGAGAAAGCCCCCAAGTCCACCCCTGGTGGGAAAAATGGGTTGGCCAATAGTGGGGTGAAGGGAGCAGGTCTTGACTGAGGACCAACCTTGAAGCGTACAGACCTTCCATAGTTGTAGGGCGTAAAAAGATAACAGGACCCTAGACCAAAGGTCAGACGGAAGAGGGTTTGTGTCCCAAAATAATGCAGGCCAGGAGAGGGGGAAGATCATGGACATCTCTAGGGCTACCCACATCAGAGGGTGTCGACGACCGTGGACCAGGAGGGGCTGTGCTAGTCATGCTGCTTTCTAGTACTTAATGAAATTGGGGACTGAGAGTCCACCCATTCGCTTGTGTAGGAATATGACCTCTAGTTTGATCCTTAGCCTTTAACGTGCCCAGATGAAGGAGGAAAGGACTCGATGGAGCCGTTGGAGATCTGCCATGGGGACTGAAATTGGCAGAGTCCTAAATAAGTATAACAAATGCGGTAATATTACCATTTTGATGGCGTGGATTCTGCCTAACCAAGATAACAAAGGCGAGTCCTATTTGCCCATATCAGACCTGATTTCTCAATAGAGGGGAAGATAGTTCACTTTATAGATATTGGACAGCTGGGGAGTAAGGTAAATGCCTAGGTAAGATAGTTTACTGGGGCAAGTACTGGAGCCAAATTCTCGTTCTACTAGGGCATTGGTGTTGGGAGGAGTGTTACAATGGAGAGCCTCAGACTTAGAGGGACTTATTTTCAAACCAGAGGCTTTAGAGAACTCTTGCAGTAGGACATTAACGTTGTGGAAAGAAACAGCTTGGTTAGTGAGTAGGTAATTTGCAAATAGATTTACATTTAAATCCTGAGTCCCAATAGTAATCCCTGTGATATTGGGGTCTTGCAGTATAAGGGAAGCTAGAGGTTTGATTGCTAAGGCAAAGTGGGCTGGAGACAGAGGGCATCCCTGCCTCGTACCAAGTGGGAGTGCATTAGCTGAGGATAGAATTATATCAATGTGGGTGTGAGAGTTATGTGCAGAGGAGTATAATGTATAACCCCTGGCTGATCCATTATGCTCTCTTCAGGTATCTCCTAAGGAGAGTTGATGCATAGTGTCATTGATAATTTGTTTTTGCTCACGCGTGTGCTGTGAATCTGACGCGTGGGACCTATCAAGGTTGGTGTTTAGTACAAAGTTAAAGTCTCCACACCAGATTAGGTAATGGTATTCTAAGGGGTCAATTGCTTCAGCTAAGGTTTTGAAAAAGTGAATGGGATGTTCATTAGGGGCAAATGAGTTTACAATGCAGATGCATATATCCAGGGTGCCTACTAGAATCAAATACCTGCCCTCTGGGTCAGTAATGGTCTGCTGTACCTGAAAAAGGAAATTATTTCTGAAGAGAGTAACCACTCCCCTTGTTTTGGATATGTGGGAGGTAGCATAGAAAGTAGAATATCGGGGGTGGACATAGGTGGGGGAAGAGGTAGTGGAAAAAATGTCAACAATGTCGGGGGAGTGTTTCAGATAGTCTATAAAGCTTTTTTGCGTTTAGGGGGTGAGTTAAAACCCCTGACATTATGTGAAATGATGCTACACATAAATTAGAATTGGGTGTCTGAAGAGATCAGTCACAGGAGTACTCGGTCTCACCCCCAAACCCCCCCCCCCCCAATATCCACACCTGGATCCATAGGGCCAAAGGATTATATAACATGAGTAGATGTACCAAAGGATATCATAAAGAACAGTGTAGTAAGCAAAACAGAAAAAAACTGTAAAGGAGAATGAGTAAACAAACTATATCAGTCAGTCTGGAGTGGGGAAACCAGACCTCTGGTCCCCTAGACCAGAGAACAGGAGGCAACATGGTAATCCAACCACTGCAGGGTAGTTGTAGATCCCTCTCAGGGCTGAACAGGTGGCATAACAGGGGAATTGCCTATAGTGGTGGCATAATGCTGTGGCTGAACCTAACAATAAACCTTCTCACTAAGGAAGGGAGCTATAGGGACGCCACTGACCAAGATCCTACTCGGGTTTGTAGCCAGTGTCCATGGAGGACCAGTAGATATATGACGTTCAGTTCAGAGTTCCCGCTCTTGCTCCCATCGATGGATGCATCTTGGTAGACCAGGATCTAGTCATCTCGGGGTCCGCTGAGGGAGAGCTGCTAATATCTCCATCGCAATTCCCGCTTTAGCCAGAGCCTCCTTGCCTTCGTCAAGAGAACAGATCAGGTAGTTTCTATAGTTATAAGAGAAAGTCAGGGAAAATGGAAAGCCCCAACGGTAGCATACCTGGGCCTGCTGGAGAGCCTATGTGATGGGCTTCATGTTCCTCTGGTGCCCCAAGGTGGAATGAGCCAGGTTGGAGTACAGCCGCTCTGTGGGTGGTATACCCGGCAGCGTCGGTAGATTGTGAGCAGCTGTGAGAAGCTGGCCACGGGCCTCTGGGTAGTAGAGTTTCAGTACAATGTCCCTGGGAGAATCCAGGTTCTTAGGATTCACAGAGCTCTGGGCACCCAATCAATTCAGAACAGGAAGTCGTCCTGTTGAGGCAGCAGGGCCTTGAAGAGATCCATGGCTGTTTGGTGCAATGAGGTATAGTCTTCAGGGACTCCCCGGATGCGGAGGTTTGTCTCCTGGAGCGGTTCTCTAAGTCCTCAAGTTTTAGCTCCAAAGCCTTTAATTGTGCTGCCTGGGTGTCAATGTCTCATCTATTTGGTATGGCATCCACCATACTTTCGGCCGTTGCTTCCAAATCTGCGACCCATTGGCCCAGGTCCTGAATTTGGCAGGTAAACTCAGCCATCGCCTGGGCTAGCTCGTCTCGGAACAGTTGTCTGATGTTCTGGTAGAGATCCCTCGGCGGAGCAGTAGGCGAAGAGGGCTCCCGTGAACTGCGCACATGCACCCCCTGTTTAATTGCTTTCTTTTTGTCATGTATTGCTTTCATAACATTTCTATTTATCCACATTGTTTTTTTTCTTGTTCCTTAACCTTTTATTCCCATAAGGTATGTACCTCTCACAATTAGATTTTAGGATGATGTCAGACGTCAATGCAGGTCCTGCTAAATGAAGATAAAATGGCCATTTTATTTAGCATTCTATCTTAAGAATGCTATTATTTACATTATAACCATGTTATAACGGAAAATAATAAAGTACGGGTCCCCAATTGAATTTAACGGAGTTCGGTGTTCAGGTAAAAATGGGCAACATGCCACACCTCACGGAACTCACTGGCCCAGGCTCATGAACTGTTTACAGAAGAGCGAACTGTGAGCAAGGGGTGATGGCCACTACGTTCCCCAGATCCCCAGACTTGTCAATATGCAATTTTTTTTATCTGAGGGAAAATTTTAAACAGAAATTGTAGGTTAACAATCCACATCCCCTGGATGAATTCAAGGAAAACTTAACAAACACTATCTGCAGCATAATTGTTTAAAAGCTGTGAACAGGGACCAGTTTCGGCATCTTGTGTGACTTGTGGGTAATTATAAAAAAGTAACATTCCACTTGCTCATTCATCTTGTCATACTATTGCTCGGGGCAGACTACTTTGTCGTGGGCCACGCTGTATAAGTTTGAGATGTGCCAGTGAGTGTAAATTCTTCAACAAGCAGCAAAGTCTATAGCCATAAACAGCGAATACCTTGCTAACTTGCTTGGCCTTGTGATCCTAGACAGTCTAGGAAAGTTGTCTTCAGTTTTCCCTTGTTCTCTCAACAGGGATGATGTTTCTCCTGGTGCTGAACTGCAATAAATGTCAGGTAGTGTTGATCACCTCGGGATGCTCGGGTGCTCCACCGAGCACAATGGAAGTCAATGGGAGAACCAGAGCATTAAACTAGGCACCCCCTGCTCTGAAGAGAGGAGGGTGTCTGGTTCACAGGAAAAGGTCAGAAATTGATGGAAACACCACTGAAATGGTTCGGGAACAGCATGGGGAGGATGTCTGAATGCATCTTGGACTCCCGGGTCGCTGCTGGGAACGATGTTGTCCAAGTAGTGCGCCAATTTTACAGACAATAATACACACAAAATCGAAGATTAAATCAATTTTAGAAGAAAAATTGTTAGGAAACATTCTTTCCTGTATATTTACTTGTAGATAAAGTGCAAGTGCTGCCAAAAATTACAAGGAAGAGGCACTCCGATACAACCTGTATATCACATAAAGGAGGGCCTCATTCACAATGTGGTACAATTGTTCAGGTAGTGGGACTTCTACACTAATAAAGCCTATGCACTAAGTGAAAGGGCTGCCAAAAATGACCAGGAACCTGTCACTCCAATACACTCTTTATTATACATAAATTAGGGCATCATACACACCCTTGAAAAATTATAATTGATGGCCTGCTGGTGACCCTCAAAAACATTAGGAGCAAAAGCCTGCTGGTGACCCTCTAAAACATTAGGGGCAAGGGCCTGCTGCTGATCTGACCATCTAAATCATTAGTGGTGAGGGCCTGCTGCTGATCTGACCATCTAAAACATTAGGAGTGAGGGTCTGCTGCTGAGCTGACCATCTAAAACATTAGAAGTGAAGGTCTGCTGCTGAGCTGACTCTAAAACATTAGGGGCGAGTGCCTGCTACTGATCTGACCATGGAAAAAATTATGGGCGAGGGCCTGCTGCTGAGCTGACCAGTTTTAACACAGTTTTAAGTTTTAACACGGCCTGCTGCCGCTTCCCCACTGTAGTGCTACACTGCTTCCAGCTACTGACTGATGCTGCAAGATGAGAATTCAGAGGTGGAAGTGGAGGAGGAGAAGGGGGGGTTGCAGCCACTAATGTAGGTGGTGGCAGAAATCCTGGTGGAAGTAGGGCCCGCATTCCTTGGCGTCTGTAGCACCTGTGCCATCCCAGGGTACAACTCGCTCCCGGCTAGAGATGTCCCGAACTATTCGCTGGCGAACATCGCATGTTTACATTCGCCTCGGTGGGCGAACATATGCGATGTTCGATTCGCCCCCTATACTTTATCTATCATTGAGCAAACTTTGACCCTGTACCTCACAGTCAGCAGACACATTCTAGCCAATCAGGATACCCTCCCTCCCAGACCCTCCCACCTCCTATCAAAAAGCAAGGACAGCATCCATCTTAGATTCATTCTGAAGCTGCAATGTTAGTTAGAGCAGGGAGAGTGCTGCTGCTGCTGCTGAATTATTAGGGAAAGCTTTAGATAGGCCAGTGTTCTGTGTCCACTCCAGTCCTCAAAGACTCTTCGGCCTCTTTCACACAAATGTTTTCGGATTAGGCCCCATTCACACGTCTGTAGTGTGTGGCGGATCCGCAACACACCATGCCGGCACTTCCCATAGAGATGCCTATTCTTGTCCGCAGGCTCCGGACAAGAATAGGACATGCTCTATCTTTTGTGGAGCCGCAGCCGGATGTTTCGGGCCGAAACCCGGAAAGTTCGGGGCCACGGCTCAGCAAATGTGGAAGCGGTGAGCTGCGGAATGGATGTGGACAAAAATTGCGAATGTGTGAATGGCGCTTAGTTCTGGATGCATTGCGGATGCGTTCAGTGAAAACTGTGCAATTTCACAGGCAAAATCATTCAGTTTTGCCTGCAATTGCGTTCAGTTGTTCAGTTTATTCCACGTGGGTGCAATGCGTTTTGATGCATTTTTCACGCGCGTGATAAAAAATTGAAGGTTTACAAACAATATCTCCTAGCAAACATCAGTGAAAAACGCAACGCACCCGCACTTGCTTGCGGATGCAATGCGTTTTTTACGCAGCCCCATTCACTTCTATGGGGCTAGGGTTGCGTGAAAAACGCAGAATATAGAATATGCTGTGATTTTCACGCAACGCACAATTGATGCATGAAAAAAAATGCTCATGTACACAGACCCATTGAAATGAAAGGGTCAGGATTCAGTGCGGATGCTATGTGTTCAAGTCACGCATTGCACCCGCGCGGAAAACTCGCTCGTGTGAAAGGGGTCATCTGCTGTAAAGACAGCGTCCTGACAGCACCCCAAAAAGCCCTTTTTAGGGATGGTACATCAGTTTATATATATATGTTGCAGTTGCCTGCCCGTGTGTGAGGCCGCAGGCCCACAGACTGTACTGTGTGCACACCACTCATTTAGGGTGGCACAGTACCTTGCATATAAAAAAGTCATAAATTTTTTACCCTTTAATATAAATGCAGTTGCCTGCCAGTGTGTGTCAGGCCCACAGACTGTACTGTTCCCACTGCCCACCACTCATATAGGGTGTCACAGTACATTGCACGGCACATGCGCAGTGACCTAAAATTCAAACAAAGCGGACCGAGCATGGGTCTTTTTCCATCTCCCGGTTCCTAAAATCTATTCGATACTCGTCCCCTGATAGGGGATGTAACAGGGATTAAACTGATAGGAATAGTACTACTTAACACACCACTCATATAGGGTGGCACAGTACATTGCACGGCGCACGCGCAGTGCCCCAGATTGGAAGGTAGAGGACCGACCAACCATCTTTTTCCATCTCCCGGTTCCTAAAATCTATTCCATACACCTGCCCCTGATAGGGGACAAAACAGAGATTAAACTGGTAGGAACAGATTTTTTTAATTTAAAAAAAAAGAGGACAGCCTCTGCGGAGCTGAGTATTTTTTGGCCGCGTTACTGAATGCTCATGCACAATGGCTGTAGGCTCATGCGTCCTTTTGCGGAGGTGACAAACCTGTTCAGTCAAACCCAAGGCAACATCATCGACCTCATCCCATATGCGTTTTTTCTGGAGCGTGCCCTGCGAAGAGTGCTGGATCAGGCCATAGATGAGCATGAAGAGGAAGAATTGTGGTCACCATCACCACCAGAAGCAGCCTTGTCGTCGTTGATTGCTGGACCTGCGGCAACGCAGAGAGAGGAGTCTGAAGAAGAGGAGTCAGAGGAGGAAGGTGGCTTTGAGGAGGAGGAAGACCAACCACAGCAGGCGTCCCAGGGGGCTTGTCACCTTTCGGGACCCTTGGTGTTGTACGTGTCTGGGTGGAGGAAGAGACCTTCAATGACGTCAGTGAGGACAAGGAACGGGACATGGCTAGCTTGGTATCCAACCTTGTGCAAATGGGGAGTTTGCGGTTGTGTAAATGGACTGTTTGCGTTTGTTTGCGGTGCGTTAAACGGGAAGTTTGGTCTGTCACTGTGAAGCGAGCGTAATCCTTACACTACCTGATCGATACAACATCATACCTGATCGTATACACACTCTGGATGTTTTAAAGCATGTTATTCCAAACAATTTAGGAATGTTAGGTGATTTGTGCCCTTTATGGATTAAAACCCGACTCTGCGTCATCTACGTAATTTTCCACGGGAGTTCTGCCATGGATCCCCCTCCGGCATGCCACAGTCCAGCTGTTAGTCCCCTTGAAACAACTTTTCCATCACTATTGTGGCCAGAAAAAGTCCCTGTGGGTTTTAAAATTTGCCTGTCTATTGTAATCTATGGCGGTTCGCCCGTTCGCGAACGGAAAATTTTATGTTTGCGACATCTCTACTTCCGGCCTCCACAAAGTTCACCAATTGTGCCATCAGGGAAATGTAGCATCCCTGGCCACAGGCACTTGTCCATGGGTCAGTCATTAATTGGACCTTCTCAATAACTGCTTTGGTCAGGGCACGGGTGATGTTACAGGACTCATGCTGGTGTAAGACGGAGACGACACACCGTGCAAAATAGTTGCGGCTGGGGACTGAGTAATGAGGGACGGCTGCCGCCATCAGGCTGCGGAAAGCCTCAGTGTCCACAAGCCTAAATGGCAACATTTCCAGGGCCAGCAATATGGAAAGGTGCACATTTAGTACTATGGTCTGTAGGTGGGTGGCTGGGTACTTGTGCTTTTGTTCAAAGGCCTGGGGTATTGACATCTGTACGCTGTGCTGGGACACTGAAGTGGATGTGCTAGCCGATGGTTCTTTGGTACGGCACAGGTTGCAAATTACAATTCTTTCATCGTCCGCACTTTCATCAAAAAAGGGCCAGACTGCTGAACACCTACCCCTTGGCAAGGGATATTTCCGCAAGGGGGTGCTCCAGGGAACAGTTGCGGGCCTGTTTGTTGTAGCCCGCATTCTTCCTTTTGTCACCCCACTGCCTCTTCTAGCCTGTTGGAGTGCTGCGGATCCGTCCCCCTCTGTACTGCTGTCCTCGCTCGGCTTTCCACTTTCCAAGGTTGGGTCAGTGATTTCATCTTCTACCAACTCCTCTTTTACTTCCTCACTCTGGTCATCCTTCTGACTTGTTGACCTAACAACAACCTCACTTACTGACAACTGTGTCTCTTCCTCATCATCAACCTCTTAGACACTAATTGCGGTTGACTTATTGACAACTGTGTCTCATTATTATTATCCACCTCGTGAAACACTAATTGCCGTTCCCCACCGTCATCTTTTTCTCACTGTGGATGCTCAAGAGTTTGGAAATCAGGGCACAAGATCTCCTCATGTCCATCTTCAAGCAGGCTTGGCGATAGGCCCAAATTAAGGAATGGCGATGAAAAGAGCTCCTCGGAATATCCGAGTGTGGGATCACTTGTTTGTAAAGACTTTCCATGGTGGGAGGAAGGAGGATCAGGGTGAGGATTCTGTTGACCAGACTTTTAGCTACTGAGACTGGACTTTGTGGAAGACAGGGTGGTGCTTATCTGACTGGAAGCATTATCTGCTACAATCCAACCGACCACCTGCTCGCACTGGTCTGACTTCGAGAGTGGTGTCCTGCGCCGTGCTGCAAACTGGGACATGAAGCTAGGTATCGTGGATGATAGTTTTTCTTGTGCTCTGCCAGCAGGCACAGTTTCACCGCACCCAGGGCCATGGCCTGTGCGCAGCATGGCCACTTCCCCGTCCCTTACTGCTCGCCTTCATCATATAAAATGGTATATATACTTGCAAGTATGTCACACGTACAGTAGTTTTATTACAGTAGTAGCACAGTTTTCCTAAGTGTATGCGCAAATAAATTACAGTCAACGTCACAGATATTTGGGATGCGGAAACGTTATACAGGAGAGGTACCACAGGTAATGGCACTGCTGTCACCAGCGGATAAGAAAAAATTACAGTCAATGTCACTAATATATGGGATGCGGAAACGTTATACAGCTAATGGTGTTGCTGTCACCAGCGGCTAAGAAAAAATTACAGTCAATGTCACAGATATTTGGGATGCAGAAACGTTACCAGAGAGAAGAGGTACCACAGATAATGGCGCTGCTGTCAACAGCTTCTAAGAAAAAATTACAGTCAATGTCGCAGATATTTTTAGGATGCTCAAATGTTATACAGGAGATGTAGCGCAAGTAATGTAACTGTCTGCAGCGTCTACGGAAAAAGTACACTGGATATCACAGATATGTTTAGTATGGGCACAAGTTAAGCAGGAGATGTAGCGCAAATAATGTTGCTATCCGCAGTGTCTACTGAAAAAGTACACTGGAAGTCACAGATATTTTTAGGATGCGCAAACGTTATACTGGAGATGTAGCGCAGATAATGTCACTGTCCGCAGCGTCTACAGAAAAAGTACACTGGATGTCACAGATATTTTTATGCTGCGCACACGTTACACAGGAGATGTAGCGCAGATAATGTCGCTGTCTGCAGCGACCAAACAATTGCACGCTATTTAGCTCAGGTTGCGCTAAAAATATATATTGCTGCCAGATACAGCAATAGACCTTAAAAGGACTTTTGGGTCTCTAACACTAACCCTGCCTAACAAAAAAATAAAATTCAATTCTCTACACTATCTGTACAGCATAGCTCTCCCTGACTAAGACTGAGCCGAACCATTCGCTTTCTGGCCAGCCAATCACTGTAATGCCATGTACAGTGAGTTGCAGCCCTTACCTGCATGTTTTTTATTGGCTGCATATTAGCCAAAAATGTGCAGGGAGGAGACTCGAGCATCGCGCTTGAGCACACGCGGTATTCGGCTTAACACCGCGATGTGCCAAGCATCACGATGCTCAGGCCGAACTGGTGTTCAGCCGAGCATGCTCGCTCAACACTAATGGCAGGCAATGCTAAAACTGTACAGTGGCTCATGCAGTACTCACTAGAAAGCTGCTCCCTTAGAGGGGTAAGCTGATTTTCTCTTCTGTGTCAGGGCATAATTAACTAAAGAGTGTCACCTACAGACAGCTTTTGGTAAAACATACAAAGCATGAACAGATTAAATACATCAAATAAAGAAAATTTGCAAGTACTCTGTTTTGGGGTACTGCACACTTATAAAAAGTATGCTATCAATCACTGTAAATTCATCTTGTGTGGACATTCCCTTAGGCTGGTTTCTTACAATAGTAATGGAAGTGCATTTTTGCTCCTCTTTAATGGTCACAACCTCCAGCATGACCATAAGTCTAAACAACCAAACTGAATGCATCATAGCAATCTAATCTGAGGTGCTACAAACCTGTTCACTTATGATGAAGGCTGAGTAGTCCACATCCTATCAAAAATCTCAGAACAACGGTATATACATATATATTTTGCTTCCCTGTCATCTCACTAAAAGATATTCTGAAATATTGGAAGTACTGTTATGAGATATGGAAGTGACTTTATTTACAAAACCTACTGCATATACATTGTCATTTGTAAAATAGTTGGGCTCCCTTACCTAGGAATTGGAAGCGCCTGGCATTAAAACTTTCTCACATCTCTTGTAGATTGTAGGTTCCTTAACTGAAGGTGTTCCCAGCCCAGTCACAAAAACATTCCTGGAATACAGTAAGAGTTGATTCACCAAGGAATTTTCCCGTTTTCTTTCATAACATGCACTTAATAGCAGTGGTTTTCTCTTCAGGTCTCAAAGTTAACTAATACATACATTTGCCACCTCTAGGTTTAGGTCTTTGGTTGCATGACAGCATATCTCTCCTCCTTTTATCTCTCATCTTCTTCTTTATCTTTGTATTTGTGTAATGTGCTGGTGTTGAAAATGTTTTAACTTTTCTCTCTCAACTGTTGCAGATTCAAAAAATGAAAACTTGCTAAACATTGGTGGAGGAAAGCATTCAATTAACAGATCAACGTCCTGGAATAATGGGACAGAGGCATGCTCCTATGCATCAACCAATGGAACTGCAGAATCAAAGCCCCGACCAAGGCTGCCTTCAGCTCCGGAATAATATTTAGAGACAAGAGATCTTCAGCTATAGCATAGGACATTGTCTGAACAAGTCCTGGAATATGTAACTGGGGTTTTTTGAACAAACCAATTGCTATATACTTGATGGGATGAGGAGGTCACCTTGATCTCCATCATGTTTACCGTTGATTAGTAAGATGCAGAAAAAGGCTAAGACTTGAACTTGTTCTTGTACATTTGAGGCACACAGCATAAACTTGTTATTATAACATATAGAGGAGAATTTAATCTGCTTTCATGCAAGGATGTTTATAACAGGGTAATGTTTTAATGGGTGCAGGAGAAATAACTGAATCAGGCACAAGAACTTACACATTGAACACATCACCACCACCCAGAAGTTGCAGAAAATTCATTTTAAGTGACAGATGAGAAACAACTTGTAAATATGTTTACTACATGTATATTCTATATCTTGTACAGTGGAGGTATACAGGTCATTTTATCTACTTTTTTTTTTTTATTCCTTTTTTCTTGGGCACAGAAAATATTCAGGCAACTTGCATAGATCTGCAAGTAAATGGTTAGTGTTGAGCGAATCTTGATTGAAGAGACTCGCACCTGTAGTTAGCTGATGACGTCATCACACACACCCAGCGTCATGACGTGGTCCTGTCATCACACTTGCCGCAGATCCTTTGGTGGGTTTTCTTCAATCAAGATTGAAGTGGACAGCCTCTCCGAGATCAAGTGGATGAGGGGAGTATAATATTTTCTTTTAACCCCTGAGCAACTGAATGTGAGTCACAGATGCCAGAATCAGCGTTGAACGTGGCATCTCAGGGGTTAAATGAATGCAAAAGGTCACACATTTGCACAAATTAGCCCAAATTAAGTGGTAAAAGCTCCATTTTGTGACTTTTTGAAACCAGAATTCTTTAGTGCAGGATGTGATAAATTCCCTTCATTGAGTTTTTGTATATCTAAAATTTTTTGCTGAAATAAAGACAGAAAAAGTCACTCTTCCATTATTCAGGTAGATGAACTCAAGCAGGACATGAGGAATGTTCAACAGGTTGGATAGGCCCTGGTAGTGTGATGGATAAATGTGCTGATTTCCACTGATGTACAGTACTTACTGTATATCTGGTCGAGAAAAACAATAAAAGAGCTGAGAGTTCTTTTGTTTTGTTTTTTAGATATTTTGTATAATAATGTAAAATATGTTTTCTTGGTCTGGTTGTCGTTGATTTATTCCTTTTGGTGGAACAAGCTGTTAATTGTGGAGAACTTTAGGAAAGTGGTAACTATATATCACTTCTAATTGTACTGTTTGCTATCCTTATAGCTGTTCTCTTGTCCTAAAAATTGTATTCACCCTTCTATATTTTGTGCTTTAATTGGTACTGTGTAGTAAGATGATACCGCACATGTGACGTTTACTTTATGCTGACAATAGTGCATTGAGGATATCTAAAACAGTCTAAACATTTATATTCTAAAGTTTTCATACAGTAATTTCATTGCCAAGGTTAAGTTCAATATCCCAAAGCTAAATCCTAGTTTAGCTTAGGTCCAGCAATGTAGATATCTCAGGGTTTCTTTGTGCCTGCTTGTTCTGCATCATGACAGCTTCAGTGCCTGCTTGCCATGAACTGTCCAGTCACCTTTATGAAGAATAGTCCATCAGCTAGGTCATTTATCTTGGAAAGGAAATAGTTCTTTATATGACAGGGTATTTATGACACCTTTCAATACAGGTACTTTGTGTCTTGCCAACATTTCCCTAAAATGGCCCAAGTCTATATGCAATAAGAATATAATGAATTTTATACTGTTAAAAATCTCCTCCAGTCCTAACCACTAATCTCTTCCAACCTTCACTGGCCTATGTAGACACTAGATGTGACTGACATTTTAGATTATTACTGCAGATCACATTGATCGAATTGAACAATGTATTGTCCCATATCAGTGACTGCAAGATGCATGGACGTGTTGTCATGTCACTGAGGACACAATGTCAATGAGGACACAATGTCAATGAGGACCTCAGGTGAGCAATGGTGTGGGACCAGAGGAGAATTTCAAGAATAATAGTAAAGCTGGTATTTTCAATACGTCAGGTGATTTAGTTAAAATTCTTTGGGGCAGATTTATCAAAACTGGTGAGGAAAACTGACTTAGAGCAACCAGATTCCACCTTTGATTTTGTAAAGGAGCTCTGGAAAATGAAAGGTGGAATCTGATTGGTTGCTATGGTAACTAAGCCAGTTGTCTTTTACACCAGGTTTGATACATTTTTGAGTTTATTTTTTAAATAAAGAAAAATATAGATAGCTTTTAGGACAGATGCAACAAATGTAAAGTGTTTAAATATAAGCAGTTATTTGGATTATTACTTTTTTTCAGTCTTAATTTTGTTTGTATATAAAATGAAAGAACAACCACCAAGGGTATGTACTAACTCCCTGGTCAACCGCAGATGTGTATCATGTGTATAGCTAATTTTCTTCTCCTGTGCATCTACTGACCAGTTGTGGTGACATGTCTGAACTCTATCAGTCTGCTTATGTGAAAGATATTATATTTACTATTTGAGGTATTTTTCAAGCACTGTGTACTGTACAGAATATTTTGCACATCTTAATAAATCATAAAGTGAACTATTTTTCACTATACTTATATCTTTGACTATTTGCTTTCATTTACTTACCAAGTCAAATATAGATCTTCTTTTAAGTATGTGAGTTCATTTTAAAATACCCAGCATGATACACTGGATGGGAATCTGGACTGGAGCCTTGCACAGGAACAGGTTTGTTTCAAGTGAAAAGCTGCATACGGTTGTAATGAAGCCATGGTGTGATAAAGGTGAAGAAATAGATAAAGATGGCAGCTGATCTAGATGTAACACCAAATAACTGAACTTTATGCACTCTGAGGTTCATATTTCTTGACTACACAATACAGGCACATATGCTTGGTTGTCATGGTCATGAACAGGCACTTTACTTGGCAGTTTCAACAGTATATACAGCAATGGGCACAGTGGCGTAGTCTTTCAGTCTCCCATGTTCCCATGTGGATTATAACAGTACAGTATACTCTTTAGCCTCGGCAGCCCTTAGAGGATGATCTGACTATGATTAGGGATGAGAGAACCTGAACTGGATTGTTCGGATTCGTACCAAATATTGTGGTGTCCAGGCACCCGAACCCAAACACGGACCTTGCCACGGAATTCTGTGTTCAGGTTCAGTGTTCGGGTGATAAATAAAGCATGGTAAAAGGCTGCAGCGCAGCCGATCAGCAAACTTTAAAGCTGTAGGCACTTTAAAGCCATCACAGTCATGCCTAGTATTGGCATGGCTGTGATTCACAGATGCAGCACGTGACCCAGCCTGCATAAATGCCGGATCACGTGTTGCGCCGCCATTCTGCTCAAACTAGTACAGGGACAGGATGCTGCTGCAGTGAGGGACAGTGTTAGGCATTTAATCTGGTTAACTCTTTGGGTGACCTGTAGCCATTTTTTGTGGGTGCAATACACCTCCTTTGCACTAGTGACACAGAAATACAATACTAAATCTGGCTGTTAATTCTCTGGGTGACCTATAGCCATTTTTGGTGGTACAGTACACCTCCTTTGCATCCATGACACAGAAATACAATACTTAATCTGGATGTTAATTCTGTTGGTGACCTATTGCCATTTTTTGGGGTGAAATACAAATCCTTTGCACCCATGACACAGAAATGCAATAGTTAATCTGCCTGTTAATGCTGTGGGCGACATAAATCGATTTTTTTTTGGGTGCAAAAATCTCCTTTGCATCCGTGACACTGAAATAGAATAGTTTATCAGTCTGTTAATTCTGTGGGAGACATAAACCCTTTTTCTGGGTTGCAAAACACCTCCTTTGCATCCGTGGCACTGGAATAGAATAGTTAATCAGTCTGTTAATTATGTTGGTGCCCTCAAAGAATGAAGAGAGCATCAAATAAGAGATGTGGCCATGGCCGAGGTGCTGATAGTGTTGGTGGAGCTCCAGCTGCAGGGAGAGGATGTTGTCGATCTGTGCCAGCTACGTGCCCAAATAAAATGCCTTCCTCTGGTGCACGCAGACGACAAGGCTTTCTGCGTCATTATGTAGGCCCAAATACCGCTGTATGAATAGTGAGGTGAGAACAATTAGAGACAGTATCAGATTGGATGGCTGACAATGCTTCTAGTTCCTGCACATTGTTTTCCCACCTGGTCCCCTGTTGAAGCACAGAATTGGCACCAGCGGCCCATGGGCATCTGTCTTCCACCTTAACCCCTTGCAAATCAGCCAAGCAGTGAGCCCCAAGTCATGCAGCAGTAACTTGTACTTTTTGATGACTCTGCTGGCGGAGTTTCCATGGGCCATCCACCTAGCCCTGCCCTTGAAGTGGAAGAGATTGAGTGCACTGATGCCCAACCACTTATGTTTGAGGATGAGAATGTTTAAGGACCACCGCAGTATGTCTTTGATGATGATGATGATGTCAACTGCTGTGGCTTTCCGCACTGTGCAAATCGGCAAGGAGGGCAGGGGTGAAGAGTGGGTGGAAGAAGATGTGGAGGATGATGAGGTTCTAGACCCCGCATGGAATCAAGGTCATCCAAGTGACGTGTACAGTTCAGAGGAAGTGGTGGTCCTGCAGCGCCAGCCGCACAGCAAAAGAGGGAGCAGGGTGCAAAACCACAGTGGCTAGACTCTAGACAGTACACCTGCTACTGCTCACCGCACCAAGGGACTGAGCACACCAAAGCCAGCTCAAAGGAGTTCCCTGGTGTGGCAGTTCAAGCAATGTGCTGACTACAGGACACGGGTGGTTTGCATGCTGTGCAGTCAGAACCTGAAGCGAGGCATAAATGTTCTAAACCTAAGCACCACCTGCATGACCAGGCATCTAAATGCAAAGCACAAGCTGCAGTGGAGTAGACACCTGAAGAACCACAAAAGATCTGAAGCTTCTCTTGCTCTCTCTTCTGCTGAGGTCTGTGGCCTCTTCCTCCCCCTCTGGAGTGACAGGGCCACCTGGCTCCCCGCAAAAAGAGGATGTAAAAGCACCACCACCAGCAGTGTCACCGAGCATCTTCACAGTGTCCCATGGAAGCGTTCAGCTCTCTAACCCGCAAACACTGGAGAGATAGAGGAAGTACCCCCCTACCCACCTGTGGCCCTGAATGCCAGCATTTCAAAATTCCTGGCCTTTGAAATGCTGCCATTCGTCTGGTGGAGATGGACACTTTTAAAAACCTTATGATTGGAGCTTTCCCACAGTACATGGTTCCCAACATCCACTACTTTTCCAGGTGGGCCATCCCTGCCCTGCACAAACAAGTGTCGGAAAAAATTTGGTGTGTGTTATGCAACACCATCAGTGGCAAGGCCCACATAACCACTGATTCGTAGACCAGTAAACACGGACAGGGACATTATAGCTCCCTAACTGCCCACTGGGTAAATGTAGTGGCGGCTGGGCCTGAGGAGGAAGACGGTTTGGGTCATGTCCTACTGCCATCGAGGATTCTTGGATGTTTCTCGGTGCCTCCTGTTGCCTGATCCTCCTACTCTGCTTCCTCCTCATCCTTCTCTACCGCCTCCTCATCATTTCAGCATAACACCAACTTCAGCACAGCCAGGGGGAAACGACAACAGGCTCTTATGAAACTCATATGTTTGGGGGAGAAACCCCACACCACGCAGGAGATGTGGGTGGGCATGGAAGAACAGACTGATGAGTGGTTGGTGCCACTGAGCCTCAAGCCTGGCTGGCGGTGTGCGACACCAGGCGATATCTCGTAGCAGCTCTGGGCCTAGCTGGTTTGACGCACATCCCTTGCCTGGCGCATGTGCTGAATTTGGTGGTGCAGAGGTTTTTGAAAAATTACCCCGATACGTTAGAGTTGCTGCAGAACGTGAGGGCCGAACGTGTGCGCACGGAGTTCTCACCCTGATGCTGATCGCCTGCCTGCGCTGCAGCCTAACTTGGGCCTTTCCACTCACCGCCTCATATGCACATACCTTCAAGGTTGAACTCCACCTTGCACATGCTGGAGAGACTGCGAGCAGCAGGAGACGATAGTGGAATTTCAGCTGCAGCACGCACGGGTGAGTCGCTCTGTGGAACAGCACCACATCACCACCAGCAAATTGGCCTCCATTGCGGGACGTGTGTGCCGTGTTTCGAGTACTCCACCAACATGGCCAGCACTGATGACATCATCAACGTTACTATCCAACTTCTACGCATCCTTGAAAAAACGCTTCAGGCAATGATGAATGAGCATGTGGCACAGGAGGAGGAACAGGGATCATCCACACGGTTATCAAGCCAGTTGACCACAGATGGCTCAGAGGGTGGGTTCCCGCACAAACAGCGGCCAGGTACACAACTGTCCAGCCAGAGCATAGTTTTGGAGGATAATGATAATGAGAAGGAGGAACCATGTTCACAGCAGCAGGGCACCCAAATCTGCTCAGGAGTATCAATGGAGCGTGGCTGGGGGGATACAGAGGACATAGAGAATACACCTCCCACCGAGAACAGAGTGTTGTTGGCTCTGGGCAGACTGGCACACATGAGCGTTACATGCTACAGTGCCTGCCGGTATCTTGAGATAGTTATTCACAAAACCTGAGAGGCTTTCTTTCGCCGCCTGTGTAAAGACCTTACTGATTTTCATCAATAAGGATATTGTCCACTTGATCGCCCATATATTGTATGACTTTAGTGGAACATTAGGTATATAAACAATTATATTATATACTCTTCCACTGGCGCTTATCTTCCCTAATGATATGCTGCAATACCTATTGCAGGCTTGAAGACAGGATTTCTGGTGGATCGGGTATCTTTCCTCCACAGGAGTAATCCCCGGCTGGTGGCCAAACTCCATGTTGCTAAGTTTGAAAGCTCGTGTAGAGCGACTAGTGACGCCACTAGTCTCTTTTTTAGTTGTCTCTTTGTTTGTCCGATATAGATCTTATTGCAAGGACATATGATGGCATATATTACCCCCGACTATTACATGTAATATGTCATATCCAAGCTACGGATCGCTAAAGGTGCCAAAAACCAATGCGTTTCAGACAATGTGTTGTACTTCGTCAAGGAAACACCTTTCTTTTACAGAGATCTGTTAGTTTCTGCAACACCTGAAGCCTAAGGAGTAGGAGCAAATGGACTTGCTTCCTTTCCCTTCACTAAAAAATAACTTCCTCCTTTCATAACAATAGGAACAAACTATTTGTTGATACCCCCCTGTAATGGGGTACTGCATATGCAAGGTGGAATTTCAGATGAAACATCGAAAATGAAGTGGTGCAATGGCCGACCATTCTGTCACTGAGAGCCCAAGAGGGAGCTCCATGCCACATAAAAGTCATTAAAATGCAAGGATACTCTCCTGGACATGGCCAGCACCCTCTGCAAGCCAGTTTACTTTAAAAAAAAACACATTACACAACTAAATGAATCACTACTATGAAGGGAACATGTTTTATTTTCCCCATATGCAGCGCAGCCACCATCTTCCTGTCATTGTTGCTGTCCTCCTTGCCCATTTGGAGTTGACAGTGAGACAGCCAGCAGGATGTTTACTGCTTGATGCACTTTAGTAAGTGATCGGCTGAGTGACTACTCTTGCCCAGGCTGATCAGCTCTAACACAGTATTGCAATTCTTCACTCCACACATATGAAGAGGGAGGTGGAGTGGGGATGACGATCTGCCCTGCTTCTTTTGGGGATGGGAAGGATGTCCATGGAGATGGACGTCAAGGTAGATAAGTTATGGGAACCAGACACAAACGCTGCAGTGTCAATAGGACTTGGCCTTCTTGCTGTGGCGCTGCCTCTCCACTGCCGCAAAAAACATTAACTCAGTGGGCCATTAAAGAAAATAGATTGTGCTGCCAAGAAGTACTTGAGTCATTAACTTGCAGATCAGAAATAGCTTTATTGGGACAACGCTTTTCAAGTGGGATTTCCTCTCTTAACCTCTTATGGACGCAGGGCGTCCTGGTACTTAAAGGTGCCTGCTAAAATCATTCAACAGGCACCTTGGCACAATGCCCAGGGGGGTCCTGTGAATCCCCCCCCCCATGTCGGCGATCACAGCAAACTGCA
The DNA here is from genome assembly GCA_033119425.1 of Bufotes viridis. NCBI lineage: Eukaryota > Metazoa > Chordata > Amphibia > Anura > Bufonidae > Bufotes > Bufotes viridis. The sequence continues at coordinate 461,475,947 of CM065590.1, forward strand.
GGTCAATTCAGACCTGCGGTTTGTAGAGATTTTTGCAGTCTCTGAGCTTGCGGTTAATTAGTTTTTTTTTTTTGCGGGGGTTGCGGGCGGCGCTGATGTGCGGCGGGCGGTGCGGAAGGCGGGATCCCCCGCCCATCTCCTCTTTATTCTTCCCTGGTGGCCGAGTGGTTTTAGCAGAATGTCAGCACATTGCTGACACTCTGCTAAAAACTGCTGACATACGGACCGTACGGACCGCTGTATGGAAGGGGTTAACAGGGAGGGAGCTCCTTTGCAGCCCCCGACAGGATGGGATCACAGAGGGAGGGGGATCACAGAGGGAGGGCCCCCCCCCCTCCCTACCACCTGCTGCTCTGTTCTGGCAGCAGGAGATGGGTACCATGGTAGCAGGTCGCCTTCAGAGGGTCTGATCTGACTTTGTAAAATAAAAAATACAGTAGAGTACACTATATAGTGTACTGTACTGTATTATAAAGACATTAGATCCACTGGGTCTGGGGAAAAAAAAATGTAAAAAAAGTGGAAAAAAAGTAAAAAATAAAAAAACGCTTTTATCACTGAATAAAAGTAAAAAAAAAAAAAATACACTACACGTTAGTTATCGCCGTGTCCGTAATGACCTTCCCTATAAAAATATTACATGACCTAACCCCTCAGGTAAACACCATAAAAAAAACGCTGTAAAAAAGCAATTTTTTGTCACCTTACATCACAAACAGTGTAATACCAAGCGATCAAAAAGGCATATGCCTCCCAAAATAGTACCAATCAAACCATCTCATCACGCAAAAAATGAACCTCTACATAGCACAATCGCCCAAAAAAATAAAAAAATATGGCTCTCAGACTATGGAGACACTAAAACATGATTTTTTTTTCTAAAATACTGTTATTGTGTTAAAGTAAAATAAATAAATAAATAAAAAAGTATACATATTGGGTTTCGCCACCTCCGTAAAAACCTGCTCTATAAAAAATATCACATGATCTAACCTCTCAGGTAAATACCGCAATTTTTTAAAAATAAAAACCGTGTCAAAAAATATTTTTTGTCACCTCACAAAAAGTGTAATAGCAAGCGATCAAAAAAATATATGCCTCCCAAAATAGTGCCAATCAAACAGTCTTCTCATCCCGCAAAAATTGATACCCTACATAGGACAATCGCCCCAAAAAATAAAAAAAAATATGGCTTCCAGACTATGGAGACATTAAAACATGATTTTTTTGTTTCAAAAGTGATATCATTGTGTAAAACATAAATAAATAAATAAATAAAAAGTATACATATTAGGTATTGCCGCATCTGTAACAACCTGCTCTATAAAACTAACACATGAACTAACCCCTCAGGTGAACACAGCAAAAATATATATTTAAATGCGGTGTCAAAAGACATTTTTGTCACCTTACATCACAAAAAGATTAATAGCAAGCGACCAAAATGTCATATGCACCCAAAAATAGTGCCAATCAAACCAACATCTCATCCTGCAAAAAATGAGCCCCTAAATAAGACAGTCTCCCAAAAAAACTAAAAACGATGGCTTTCAGAATGTGGAGACACTAAAAAAAATTTTTTTTCAAAAATGCTTTATTATGTAAAACTGAAACAAAACCCCAAAAAGTAGTCTTTGGTGTTGTCGCGTCCGTAACAACCTGCTCTATTGAAATAGCACATGATCTAACCTGTCAGATCAACGATGTAAATAACAAAAAATAAACACAATCCCAAAACAGCTATAACTTTTTCAGTTTAAGGGTACTTTCACACTAGCGTTGGTGCGGATCCGTCTGTTTATTTGCACAGACGGATCCGCACCTCTAATGCTAACGTTTGTATCCGTTCAGAACGGATCCGTTTGCATTAGCTTTAAAGAAAAATGACAAAGTCCAAAACGGATCCGTTTTGAATTACATTAAAAGTCAATGGGGAACGGATCCGTTTTCAAATGCACCATATTGTGTCACTGACAACGGATCCGTCCCCATTGACTTACATTGTAAAAAAAAACTGATCCGTTAGGCTCCGCCTCTTCAGACGGACACCAAAATTCTGCATGCTGCGTTTTGGTGTCCGCCTCCAAAACGGAATAGAGGCGGAACGGAGCCTAACTGATGCATTCTGAACGGATCCTTATCCATTCAGAATGCATTGGGGCTTAACTGATCCGTTTTGGACCGTTTTTGAGAGCCCTGAAACGGATCTCACAAACGGAATCCAAAACGCTAGTGTGAAAGTACCCTAATCCATTTTTCCAGTAACAAAGCAAGGGTTAACAGCCAAACAAAACTCAATATTTATTTCCCTGATTCTGTAGTTTGCAGAAACATCCCATATGTGGTTGTAAACTGCTGTATGGCCAAACGGCAGGGCGCAGAAGGAAAGGAACGCATTATGGTTTTTGGAAGGCAGGTTTTGCTGGACTGGTTTTTTGACACCATGTCCCATTCGAAGCCCCCTGATGCACCCCTAGAGTAGAAACTCCAAAAAAGTGACTTCATCTAAGAAACTACACCCCTCAAGGTATTCAAAACTGATTTTACAAACTTTGTTAAACCTTTAGGTGTTCCACAAGACTTCACAAAAAAATGTAAACCAGCTCGTAATTACCCCCACGAACTCAATTCGTCTTGCGCTGCAGGTTCACAAACACGTGGTGGACCGTCCACGCTTAAATGCAATACAAGTCAAAGAATTGGAACCGCGCTGCTATGTTCACAATGTTCAATCCCGGTGGTCTCCTGTGGTGTGTCCACTCTGATGGTCCTAGTCCTCGAGGCTTCAAAACGCTTCAAAGATCGTGACCTCTATAGGACCAAATTCACACAAACATAGTGAAGGAACCTCTCGGCAAGGTATAAAAAAAGGGATTTATTATACTCACAAACAAATGTGCAATAAAGGCATGTATAAAAGGTAGAATCCGTGGTATCCGCCCGACCCGGGTTTCGCTCAAGGCTTCCTCAGGGGCGATTGCGCATGTCCCAAAATGACGTGCTTTTATAGTGCCCTAGTCCGTATGCACTCTCACACTCTTACACATAAATTACATTCCAATAAAATAACAATTCATTCATAAAGATCACAATCCATTAATATAATTAAAACAGATTCAAATCGTCATACTCGCTTCTTCGCTTATTTTTTCACTATTATTCATAATAATACATTTCTCCACTACCTTTTCCCACTACGTTAGAATTAACAATTAACGTGATTCGTCTCCTTTTCCATTATTCCAGGTATTGATTGGGTTAGCTATACATCATGTATTACTAAAGGAAATGGGTTCGATCCGTAAGTCCTTCTGGTCAGGTGGCCATCACATGACCGGGGAGGAATTCATCCCATTGATAAAAACTATGTCACGTGTATAAAACAGCCTATCCCCAGCTACTATCAGTGGGTGTGTGTGTCACAGGTCCTGCACATCTACGCACGGAACTGAGTGCTCATAAAGACCTATCCTTATAAAGGAACTTATAGTTCATACAGAGGTAAGTTACATCTTAGCGCATCTATGATACAAAATATCTAAATCCAAAAAGATTCTTTCATAACGAGGGCTTTGTATCAACTTATTATAATATCTTCCAATCATTCTCTTAATCGCGAGACATCGCGAATATTACCCGGTCAGTGATCCGGTTTTCTCGCAAATATTCACCGGTAAATAATCCAGTTTTCTCCTAATGCACATTATAGAATCACACCAAACATGGTTTAAGGTCGAAGTCAATGTTGAGACCCTCTGGCTGTAACGTGCCCAGTTGATAGATCCATTGTATTTCCTTGCCATTAATCTGTTTAATGGCGTCACCCCCTCTCCAATGTGGTTTGACAACCTCTAGGCCAGCAAATTTCAAACCATGGGGGTTTTTTCCATGTTTTAGTTTGAAATGAGCTGGCACACTATGGCTCATTAGACCTTTCTTAATGTTGTTGATATGTTCTTGAATACGGACCTTAAGAGCTCTTGTGGTCCTGCCTACATACTGGAGGCCACAAGGGCACTCCAGCATGTAGATGACCCCCTCATTCTCACAGGAGCAGTGTCCTCTAATAGGGAAATCCTTCCCATTCTTCTTAGATGTAACTACCTCAATGGTTCTTTCTCTTTCTTTTGAGTTGCGATTTCTGCACCCCCCACAAAAACCGCACCAAGTAAATCTGCCCCCTTTTCTCCTCTCTTTGATAGACTCTGGAGGGATAGCACTGTGTACAAGCCTACTTCCTATACTTGCCGCCTTCTTAAAAATAAAAAAGGGCTTATTCGGGATGTGTCCAGCAAGGGTAGGATCATTTTTCAAAATACCCCAATTTTTCTTAACAAGCTCCTTAATTCTGCCCGACATGGAGTTATATTTAGTCAGGAACGAAAACCTAAAGTCCTTGTTGTCATGCGTTTTTGTATTGTTTTCCTTTCTTTCTCCTTTTTTGTCCTCCTCAACCCACTCTATTTCTTTTACTAATTCTTTCTCCTCATAGCCCTTCTCTAAAAATCTTTCTTTAAGCACCTCCGTTTGAATCCTATAGTCATCTAAAGTAGAGCAATTCCGAGCTATCCTTTTAAACTGTCCCTTGGGGATATTTTTTAGCCAGGGTTTGTAATGACAACTTTTTAAGTCAATGTAAGAGTTAACATCTGTTTCCTTAAAAAAGGTACAAGTTCTAAACTGTCCCTCTTCTATCTTAATGCATAAGTCAAGGAAGTTGATTCTATGTTCACTGATTTCTCCAGTGAACTTCAAATTCCAGTCCTCATTATTCAATAGTTCAATGAAATCCTGGAGACCATCCCTTTCTCCCTCCCATATCAACAGACAATCGTCGATATACCTCCTCCAGAGGGTAAGTTTCCCCCTGGGGGTGTCGACATTCAGCTGGGGAGAAATAAATTCATGTTCCCATGCCCCCATAAAAATGTTTGCGAAACTGGGGGCGAATTTCGCCCCCATCGCCGTTCCGACGCACTGAACATAATAAGCTCCATTGAACCAGAAGTAGTTGTATTCCAAACAGTACTGCAAGCAGTTCAGAATAAAACTACTCTGGGTATGTCCTATTCGTGGATCATTGCTGAGCCTGTCTTTCACCGCCTGGAGCCCCCGTTGTTTGGGTATGCACGTATACAATGAAGCCACGTCCACCGTGGCCATCCAAGTATTAGGGGTGGGGGGATCGAGTTTCTCTATCAGCTGGATAACTGATCCAGAGTCTTTTAGGTGGGAGGGATTCTGGGTGACATAATCTTGTAAATAAAAATCAATGTATTCTGTGACCCTGGATGTTAGGGAATTTATCCCCGAGACAATTGGTCTCCCGGGGGGGTTGGTGGCATCTTTGTGTATCTTCGGTAGATAATAAATCACCGATACCGCGGGGTATTTATTTATTTTTTTTTTTTTTTATAAATTCTTTATTTATAATGACAATGAACATGAGTATCGGGTACACTTTCAATGTGTAAGAGAACAGTACGTAAGTCACTTAAGAGAAAAACATAACCCCCAGGGGGAAGGTACAATTGCAATGAACATCAAAGTACAGTAGACAGAAATTGTCGGGTACACATTCTTGCACAAAAAACACTATAATTACACTGGTAAGATGAAAGGAGATTACATTCAAAATATAAGTTTCAATTATAAACCTCCAAATGTAAATGTCATATGGAACGTCCGGGGAGGGCGGCCATTAGGAAGTCTAAGTGTCATCGAGTTCACCTTGGATGATTTGGTGCATATCCATACTATTATGGTAATCCAGCCAAGGGCGCCAAATTTTTTCAAATCTGGCTTGAGATTTAATCGTATGCACACACATACTCTCCATAGTAGCAAGTTGCGACATTTTAGTTAGCCATTGAGAGAGAGGGGGAGAGCTGGTTTGTTTCCAGTACAATGGTATCATGCTCTTTGCCGTAAGAATCATATATCGCCATAGAGTAATGTTAAACATTTGAGACGAATCGGGAGTCAGGTTTAGGAATAGCATTAGCGGGGTAAGCTGTGGGGACCCTGGGCAAACCTTAAGTAAAACTCTATTAACCTTTAGCCAGAAGTCTGCAAGCAAAGGGCACTCCCACCATATGTGCAGGTAGGACCCATCAGAACCAGAACATCTCCAACATGTAGCAGGAACCTCTGGGAATACATTATGCAGAAATTGCGGCGTTTTATACCATCGGCTTACTAATTTATATGAAGTCTCCTGTAAAGTAACACACCTGGACGGTCCACAAGCCTGCTTTAGAATTTCAGTCAACTGGTCAGAAGAGAAAGTCACATTTAGGTCTTTTTCCCATGCATGTACAAATGTGGGGGTCGAATCTATGCCTGGAGCACCCATCAGTTTACATAACCTGGAGACAAGTTTAGGCTGTGAAGTAGATACTGCTGCCAACCTCTCGAAGCTCAAAAGCTCCCTGTCCATGTTTTGAGGGGATTCAATGCTTTTGTAACCTCTGAACAACTTATGGTATGTCATCAGGTCCAGGTGGCAGTCCGTGATACGAGACCGAAGAGCCTCAAAATCAGGGAATGCAGCCCCCATTGTGACATCGCCAACTTTGTACTTTTTAAGGCCCTCTGTTTGTCCAGCCATGCAGAACTAAAAGGGTCAGCCAGGCATAACAGATCACCTAAGGTGAGCAATGGAGAGGGGTGGCGCCAAACGTCCTTCGTACCATGTAAAACAGACCAGACTTGAAGAGGTGCTTTAGTTAGAATTGGGACCTTGGCAGGAATGGGAAAGTTAGTTCCCACCCCAACTACTGCCTGAGTCAATGAAAAGCCAGCAGATTCTTCCTCAATCCGCACATATCTCTTGGAGGGGGATTTGTACCAGTCTACAATCCTAGACAACTGTATTGCTTGATACAAGCGTTCAATATCTGGCAAACCAATCCCACCTCTGTCTTTAGGTCTGGACATAGTAGCATGCGCGACTCTACACATTTTCCCACCCCATATATATCTCAGAAATATGGAGCGCAGTGAGCTAAAGAAAGAACGTGGCAAGCCAATAGGGAGGGTCTGAAGGAGATAAAGAATTTTGGGTATTATCATCATTTTCAGAAGGTTAACCCTCCCAATCCAGGAGATATACGGTATCTTCCATGAAGCAATTTCGATGCGGAGCTGAGAGAGGAGAGGGACATAATTCAGTGAGTACCAATCGCTTGGGGAGGGAGAGATTAATACACCTAGATATTTTAAGTGTTTGTCAGACCACAAGAATGTAGAGCCCTCTTTGGCTCGAGTGATCATAGTGAGGGGACACGATATGTTTAGGGCCACCGACTTCGCAGCATTAATCTTAAAATTGGAAAGAGTCTTGAAGTCATCAAACATTTTGGACAAGATCGGGAAGGAAACGTCTGGGTTGGATGTAATAACAAGCAAATCGTCGGCATAAGCTGCCGTGGAATTGCAGGAGCCACCAACTCTGAGACCCTGTATGTGTGGGTGCTGTCTAATGTGTTGTATGAGCGTCTCCATTGTTAACACAAACAGCAAGGGGGAGAGCGGGCATCCCTGCCTCGTACCATTATAGATACGGAAAGGAGACGAGAGGGTGCCGTTCAATCGTATTGAGGCAGAAGGGTGTGTATATAAAGCGAGCACAGCCGATATAATTTGGTCTGGAAAACCAAACTTAATCAGAACACTCTTCATAAATAGCCAGTCTATTCTATCAAATGCTTTCTCAGCATCTGTAGATAAGAGAGCCATGGGCACTCCCTTCCCCTTGCATATTGTATCAAGTGTAGGAGACGGAGCGTGTTGTCTTTTCCTCCCGTCCCCTAACAAAGCCAACTTGTTCATTATTAATCAGAGAAGGGAGGTGGGATTGAATTCGATTCGCTAGCATTTTAGCATAAAGCTTAATGTCAGCGTTGAGCAAGGAGATAGGCCTATAACTGCTGCATAATCTCGGATCCTTCCCTTCCTTTGGGAGCACTGTAATGTGAGCTTCCAAGGATTGCATCGGAAAATTATTATAAACCGCAGCTGAGTTAAAGGACAGGAGAAGCTGGGGAAGGAGAATTTCCGAGAAAGACCTATAGTACGAGATCGGGAGACCATCAGGCCCAGGGCTTTTATGGGGAGGGGAGGACTTCAGTGCCGACTGGAGTTCCTGGATCGTAAAGGGGGCTGCCAAAGCTAAGCGATGCGTATCCGAGATTGAGGGGAGTTGAATCGAGTTTAGAAAACGATCAATCATAGAATTTCTGTCAAGTTTAGATTGGGGGTTTCTTCGGGTCTCAGGTTATACAGAGAAGAGTAAAATTTAACAAATTGGGTAGCTATGTCTTTAACGTTTGTTGAAGTATTGCCATCGGGCATTTCTATGTCTTTAATAAATAGCTGCTCTTTCCTACGTTTAGCCATAGAAGCCATTAATCTAGAGCCCCTATTGCCGTGCATGTAGACCTTATGTTTAGCATGAAGATACGCTTTCGAGGCTTTGAGGTTCAATAGTTGATTAAGCTGCACTCTCTGTTTGGTAAGTTCTACTAATACCTCAATGGAGAAAGTAGATTTATGTCTCAGCTCCAAATCTGTAATAGATTGTAGAAGATCATCTATTTGCTTTTGTCGTTGTTTTTTAATATACGTGCCCAGAGCTATTAGTTCTCCCCTGACCACTGACTTATGTGCCTCCCAAACCACCGGTGAGGGGATATCCACTGGAGGGTTCTCCTTAAAGTAGTGTGTTAACACTTCTTTCAGTTTAGACATGTGTTGGGACGATTTTAGTAATGACTCATTAAATGTCCAAGTGTAAGCTCGCTTAGGTAAAGATTCAATAACCAGTGAGAGAACCACAGGGCGTGATCAGAGATTCCAATGTTCCCTATACATGAGCCGTCTCAGCAAAGGGAGCATATGTGTCTGCAGGAATATGTAATCGATCCTCTGGTAGGATCCATGCGCTTCTGAGTAGTAGGTATAATCTTTCTCCTGCGGATGGGAGACCCGCCAGGTATCTATTAATTTAAGGCTAGCTAGCTTCTTTTTAAGAGACCTCAGTTGTGTGCGAGAGATGGTGGGAGTCCTAGATGTGGAGTCCATAAGAGGTTCTAGAGCAACATTCATATCGCCACCTAAAATGAGAAGGCCCTCACTGAAGGACTGCAGCTTTTCCAATATTCTGGTTAGCCAAGGGATTTGACCCGAGTTAGGTGCATATATGCCAGCTATCGTGATGGGAGAGTTGGCTACCAATCCCTTTAGAAAGAGGAACCTGCCGTCTGGATCCACCATGCTATTCAAAAGAGTGAATGGAACATTCTTATGAATGGCAATGGTGACTCCCTTAGACCTAGAAGTCAAATGGCAGGAGTGATACCATTGGGAGAAGTACGTGTGCGATAAATTAGGAATCTTACCACTTTTAAAATGTGTTTCTTGCAAGATTGAGACATCAGAGTGGAGAGACCTAAGGTGTTGGAATATTCTCGACCTTTTCTGAGGAGAGTTCAAGCCCCGGACGTTCCATGAGACTACTGTAATTTCGGCCATACTAGAAACAATAGTCAAACAATTAGATCAACAAAGTTAACAAATTGAGTAAGAACGGAATTGCAATTATTCAGATAGAAATTGTCTATAAACCAATAAAGGGGTCAGAGGAGAACCCCAGTAAAGCCTTAAAGTTAGAGCAACATCAATGTAATTAGCTAAACCTTCCATTGTGTTGTGTCAACAGGCCCCGCTCCAGTCTCGTATAAGGCAACACCAGCCTAGGCCATTTCAAGAAACGTTCAAAATTGAGATGGAGCTTGGGACTGAACAACACAGGACAAATAGGCCCTTTCGGCCCAATTAACTGACCCTACAACAGGTATAGAAACAAGATAAGTGGAAAACAACTAGTAAATATACTCAAAACTGTTACAGTCCGTCTTCTGGGGTATGAAGCCTCCTTCTCGATTGTCGCCCTCTGACGGGCGTCCATGATACGGCCTCAGGCAAAGCAGGCTGGTCGGTCAAGTCCGTGATCTGTAGCCAGGAGGGAATCGCCGAGGGCAACAATCCAATGGCGTCACAGAGAGGGGTGAGGTCATCAGGTCTTCTTATGATTTTGGTGGATCCCTGTAGAGTAAAGGAAAGTCCGAAAGGGAAGAGCCATCGGTATCTAATCCCTTTGGATTTCAGGGCATCTGTGACTGGTTTAAGCTGTCTCCGTTTGTTCAAGGTGACCGGCGAGAGATCCTGGAAGAAAGTTATTTTGGCACCTTCGAACAGAATTTCCCCTTTCTCCCTGGCTGCTTTGAGAATGGCGTCTCTGTGGGTAGAGAGTAGGGTTTTACATATTATGTCCCTAGGGGCTCACCGTCTTTGGCTTGTTCCGCAGTGCTCTGTGAGCTCTTTCAAGCGTTAGAGTAGGCGCCAAGTCTGGATCCAGCAACGGGCGCAAAATGGAATATGTAACATCCATGGCAGAGACCTCTTCATTAGACTCAGGGACTCCCTTAATGCGGAGGTTGTTTCTGCGACCTCTATTGTCCTGGTCTTCAATATATGCAAGCAAGTTGTTCATTCTGGCTTGGATGATGTGAAAGGTGTCATTTGTCGCTTCTCCATGGGCTATCAGTGTAGTTTGGCGTTCTTCTAGCGTGTCTACTCTGCCCCCTATGTCTCTCAGGTCACTTTTGATGTCTGATAGTTCTGACAGAACTGGTTGCAGGGCCGTTTCAATTATTCTTTGAAAAGACTTCTGTGAAGTAACTAGTTGTGCATCTTTAGATTGTGTACGGTCGAGGCTTTCACTTTCCGCATCAGATTGTTCCGAGGGAGCTTGAGAGCGGGAAATAGTGGAAGGGGACAGAAAGTCATGTTTAGTGTGGGGTGACTTTTTCCTCAGAAACCTCTCCATGTCACGTTGGGTCTTTTTCAATTTAGGAGTAGTGGGTCCCTCTTGCTTTCCTATTTTGACCATGGTGGAGAGGGTAGTAGTGTTGCTCATAGACATAAATTCAGGGTAGGGGGTTCTCCTTTTCCCAGGTTATGTTGTTACATGGATGTAGGAACAAGTGACACCGGTGAATTCAGTATCGTAATATGTAGTTGTTAGTGTACTCGCTGGGTAGCTTGGAGTATATGAGAAATTGTATGCAGACTAACAAACGGGCAAGTCCAGAAAAAGTGGAGTCCAACTGCTCCTAAGGTTCACAGCAGCAATGCAAAAATGGCGGACCGGTCCACAGATCGGTCCATACAAAAACTGGAGCACGCAAACTCCTTATACAAAGTCCTTCAACTGTATGAGGGTGGTGGGGGATGGCGACCTGAGTAGGCCTCAGACGTGGCACAGCAAATATAATAGATATGGCCTGCTCCGACCGGAGGAGGTGACAGGCTGCAGGACTCACCCCAGGGCCTGTGGATAGCGTCTCTGTGTGAGGCAAGATCGCGTGCCCCGTTCAGGTTAAATAACACTGACCGTGTCTTGATGGCCGAGGAGAGAGGGCCTCTGTTGCTGTCACCGGGTAGGTCCGAGTAGGTCTGTGCAGGGGCTCCAAGTCCCGGTCGGGTAGTGCCGGCTGCGTGCGCTCCCCGGCGCGGCCGAAACTTTAGCCCGCGGTCCGTGCTCGGCTCCTGTAGTAGTAGGCCGCATCCAAAAAATGCCAGCGGCAGGCCCACAAAAGTATCTGCGGCTTCTCCGAATCTTCAGGAGGTGAAGGCAGGCAAAAGTAGCTCTGGCAGGGCTCGGAACAGGCGAGGAGAGGAGTTAAATAGGCTGTTTGGTCAGGAGCAGAGCCAGCATGCGTCCGTCTTCCACTAGCGTCAGGCCACGCCCCCTACCGCGGGGTATTTAATATTTAGGTATTCATGTTCTTTTTTTGTGAGTATTCCATTACCATAGCCTTCTTTCAACAGAGTATCTAACAGTTTTTTATACTCATCCGTTGGGTTCGATTTCAATTTCTTATATGTTATTTCGTCATCCACTAACCTTTGCATTTCTGTCTCATATTTGTCCCTATCTAGCACTACCACCCCACCCCCCTTATCTGCTGGTTTAATTATTAATCTGGGATCTTTCTCCAAATTTCTTAAAGCTTCCCTTTCTCCACGGGTCAAATTTAAATGTCTTTTCTTTGTCTCCATTTTCTCCAGGTCGTTTAATAGACTCGTTCTAAAGGCATCCACACATTCATTATGAGGATTTTTTGGAAAAAATTTGGATTTCTCCCTCAAATCTGTATGGATTATGCCCTCTGTTGATATGGGAGGGAGAAAGGGATGGTCTCCAGGATTTCATTGAACTATTGAATAATGAGGACTGGAATTTGAAGTTCACTGGAGAAATCAGTGAACATAGAATCAACTTCCTTGACTTATGCATTAAGATAGAAGAGGGACAGTTTAGAACTTGTACCTTTTTTAAGGAAACAGATGTTAACTCTTACATTGACTTAAAAAGTTGTCATTACAAACCCTGGCTAAAAAATATCCCCAAGGGACAGTTTAAAAGGATAGCTCGGAATTGCTCTACTTTAGATGACTATAGGATTCAAACGGAGGTGCTTAAAGAAAGATTTTTAGAGAAGGGCTATGAGGAGAAAGAATTAGTAAAAGAAATAGAGTGGGTTGAGGAGGACAAAAAAGGAGAAAGAAAGGAAAACAATACAAAAACGCATGACAACAAGGACTTTAGGTTTTCGTTCCTGACTAAATATAACTCCATGTCGGGCAGAATTAAGGAGCTTGTTAAGAAAAATTGGGGTATTTTGAAAAATGATCCTACCCTTGCTGGACACATCCCGAATAAGCCCTTTTTTATTTTTAAGAAGGCGGCAAGTATAGGAAGTAGGCTTGTACACAGTGCTATCCCTCCAGAGTCTATCAAAGAGGAGGAGAAAAGGGGCAGATTTACTTGGTGCGGTTTTTTGTGGGGGTGCAGAAATCGCAACTCAAAAGAAAGAGAAAGAACCATTGAGGTAGTTACATCTAAGAAGAATGGGAAGGATTTCCTATTAGAGGACACTGCTCCTGTGAGAATGAGGGTCATCTACATGCTGGAGTGCCCTTGTGGCCTCCAGTATGTAGGCAGGACCACAAGAGCTCTTAAGGTCCGTATTCAAGAACATATCAACAACATTAAGAAAGGTCTAATGAGCCATAGTGTGCCAGCTCATTTCAAACTAAAACATGGAAAAAACCCCCATGGTTTGAAATTTGCTGGCCTAGAGGTTGTCAAACCACATTGGAGAGGGTGACGCCATTAAACAGATTAATGGCAAGGAAATACAATGGATCTATCAACTGGGCACGTTACAGCCAGAGGGTCTCAACATTGACTTCGACCTTAAACCATGTTTGGTGTGATTCTATAATGTGCATTAGGAGAAAACTGGATTATTTACCGGTGAATATTTGCGAGAAAACCGGATCACTGACCGGGTAATATTCGCGATGTCTCGCGATTAAGAGAATGATTGGAAGATATTGTAATAAGTTGATACAAAGCCCTCGTTATGAAAGAATCTTTTTGGATTTAGATATTTTGTATCATAGATGCGCTAAGATGTAACTTACCTCTGTATGAACTATAAGTTCCTTTATAAGGATAGGTCTTTATGAGCACTCAGTTCCGTGCGTAGATGTGCAGGACCTGTGACACACACACCCACTGATAGTAGCTGGGGATAGGCTGTTTTATACACGTGACATAGTTTTTATCAATGGGATGAATTCCTCCCCGGTCATGTGATGGCCACCTGACCAGAAGGACTTACGGATCGAACCCATTTCCTTTAGTAATACATGATGTATAGCTAACCCAATCAATACCTGGAATAATGGAAAAGGAGACGAATCACGTTAATTGTTAATTCTAACGTAGTGGGAAAAGGTAGTGGAGAAATGTATTATTATGAATAATAGTGAAAAAATAAGCGAAGAACGAGTATGACGATTTGAATCTGTTTTAATTATATTAATGGATTGTGATCTTTATGAATGAATTGTTATTTTATTGGAATGTAATTTATGTGTAAGAGTGTGAGAGTGCATACGGACTAGGGCACTATAAAAGCACGTCATTTTGGGACATGCGCAATCGCCCCTGAGGAAGCCTTGAGCGAAACCCGGGTCGGGCGGATACCACGGATTCTACCTTTTATACATGCCTTTATTGCACATTTGTTTGTGAGTATAATAAATCCCTTTTTTTATACCTTGCCGAGAGGTTCCTTCACTATGTTTGTGTGAATTTGGTCCTATAGAGGTCACGATCTTTGAAGCGTTTTGAAGCCTCGAGGACTAGGACCATCAGAGTGGACACACCACAGGAGACCACCGGGATTGAACATTGTGAACATAGCAGCGCGGTTCCAATTCTTTGACTTGTGTTCCACAAGACTTATTGGCAAATGGAGGTGAAATTTCACAATTTCTATTTTTTGTTACCTTGCCTCAAAAAAGTGTAATATAGAGCAACCAAAAATCATATTTACCCTAAAATAGTACAAATAAACTGCCACCTTATCCCATATTTTCCAAAATGGGGTCACTTTTTTGGAGTTTCTACTGTAGGGGTGCATCAGGGGGACTTCAAATGGGACATGGTGTCTAAAAACCAGTCCAGCAAAATCTGCCTTCCAAAAACCATATGGCGTTCCCTTCCTTCTACTCCCTGCCGTTTCGCCATACAGCAGTTTACGACCACGTATGGGGTGTTTCTGCAAACTACAGAATCAGGGCAATAAATATTGAGTTTTGTTTGGCTGTTAACCCTTGCTTAGTTACTAGAAAAAAATTAATTCAAATGGAAAATTTGCGAAATTTTTTTTAGCCCCATTTCCCATTAACTTTTGTGAAACACATAAAGGGTTAACGGCATTTGTAAAATCAGTTTTGAATACCTTGAGCGGTGTAGTTTCTAGGATAGGGTCATTTTTGGGTGGTTTCTAATTATGTAAGCCACACAAAGGGAGTTCAAACCTGAACTGGTACCTAAAAAATGGATTTTTGAAAATTTCCAAGATGTGCTTTTAAACTTCTAAGCCTTGTAACGTCCCCCAAAAATACAATGGCATTCCCTAAATTATCCAAACATGAAGTAGACATATGGGGTATGTAAATTAATAACTATTTTTGAAAGTATTACTATGTATTATAGAAGTAGAGAAATTGAAAGTTAAAAATTTGCTAATTTTCCCAAATTTATGTAAATTTTGTATTTTTTTATAAATAATAGTGAATTTTTTTGACTTCATTTTACCAGTGTCATGAAGTACAATGTGTGACAAAAAAAACTCTCTCAGAATTGCCTGGATAAGTAAAAGCGTTTTAAAGTTATCACCACATAAAGTGACATGTCAGATTTGCAAAAAATGGCCAGTTCCTTAAGGTGATATAAGGCTGCGTCCTTAAGGGTTAATAAGGTCCAGTAACAAAAGTGGACCTGATGAAGAGAGCAAATTGCTCTCAAAACGTGTTGCAACAGACTATGTAGTTTAAAGACATTTTACTGCAGAAAATTGAATTCTTATACCCGTATTAATGAATGCATTTCTGAAGCCAGTAATTACTGCAGCAGTAACGCGTTCACTAACTCGGGTATGATCATTTGCATTGCATTTGCTTTAAATACCTATTATCTTGATTAATTATCTAGCAGTGATATTCAACATGTTCAGTAGCACATGTATAATGCACTGAAATGCAAAATTGCAAATAGAAAAATTAAAAGTGCAGATGCTCAGCGTTTGCAGTAGAATATATGCTATTAGGATGCTGTCAACAGGTCTATGAACTTTTTCTGGCTGCCTGTTCATACAGAAAAATATGATTTTCTTGCAAGTAACATGGAACTAGTTGCATGCAGGCTGTATGAAACTTGCAACCAGTACCTCACTTCCTTACTACCTAATATATGCCAAATTATATCTCCCCATTCCCTCCCTAAACTGTGCTAATAGTATCCCTATCTCACTAGATTTGTGGCTTGTGTCTGTAATAGCTTTTCGTCAGACACTACCACTAGACATCCTTTCATGTCAAAAGCTGAACACAGAATGACAGTTCTTCTTTCTCTGCAGAAGGACCTGATTAAATACAGCCCCCTGATTGTCAAGCCCTCCCCCCCCCCCTTAATCATGTTATCCTCTATCTTCTTCGTTCCTTATGGTTTTCTCTACAATAAAATGGTGTTCTTACTCTTTTCTTTCAAAATTAATAGCCCAAAGATCAGATTCATTTGGCAACAATTTTTTTGTGAAATCCATACTGAATCTCATTCAGTTAGAATCAATTGCTCATCTGTACTTCCCACTATATGTTGAATGCAAATCCTTAGCAGGCCAATGTCTGACACCGGCTCTCACTGACCCAGTTACAGCCTCTCCCAAGTGTGAAGTCTCTCACAACTGAACAAACTTTGGTTATTTAGAGAATTCATGTCTATCACAACCCACATAGACCTCATAGTGCTACTCTACCCAACACTGGTGCTAAAACCCCCACCACCCAATGTTGCTAATTTCCCCAGTCAGCTTACAATTAGAGTTGAGCGGACACCTGGAAGTTGGGGTTCGACGGGTTCAGCCGAACTTCACAAAAAAGTTCGGATTCGGGATCCGAACTTAACCCGAACTTGACCCCGAACCCCATTGAAGTCAATGGGGACCAGAACTTTTGGGCACTAAAATGGCTGTAAAAAAGTCTTCAGAAAGGGCTAGAGGGCTGCAAAAGGCAGCAAAATGTGGGTAAGTGCCCTGCAAACAAATGTGGATAGGAAAATGACTTAAAATAAAATAAATAAAAATTTAAAATAAAAATCTTGATCTAGGAGGAGGAAATGGATGTGGAGTAGGAGGTTGAGGAGGTGTCATGTGCAAATGCCATCAACAGCGCATCTACCAGCGTGCGTTTGTAGTCACGCATCTTTTGATCATTAACAGACGGTTTTACCAAATTTTGTTCCCTGACAGCAATGCACAGCAGGGATTTTTCAGCAGCAAAACGGGGTTCATATCACCCACCAATGGAACAGGCGATTTTTTTAAAATGTAGGCCCCTGGCACCCAGGCAGGAGGGGTTTATTCACGGCAAAACGGGGTTCATGTCACCCACCAATGGAAGGGATGATTTTTAAAAATGTAGGCCCCTGGCATCCAGACAGAGCACGGTTTATTCACAGCAAAATGGGGTTCATGTCACCCACCAATGGAACAGACGATTTTTTAAAATGTAGGCCCCTGACACCCAGGCAGAAGAGGGGTTAATTCACGGCAAAACGGGGTTCATGTCACCCACCAATGGAGCAGACGATTTTTAAAAATGTAGGCTCCTGGAATCCAGGCAGAGCAGGGGTTTATTCATGGCAAAACGGGGTTCATGTCACCCACCAATGGAACAGGCGATTTTTAGAAATGTAGGCCCCTGGCACCCAGGCAGAGTAGGGGTTTATTCACGGCAGAAATTGTAATATTGCACCCAACAATTTGAAAGAAGATTTTTCAAATTTTCGGTCCCTGTCACCTATGCAGAGCAAGAGTTTGTACCCGGCAAAAATTGTAATTTTGCACCCAACAATTTAAAAGAAGATTTTCCGCATTTCCGGTCACTGTTACCTATGCAGAGCAAGGGTTTGTACCCGGCAAAAATTGTACTATTTCAAGACAATTTAAAAGAAGATTTTCCGCATTTCCGGTCACTGTTACCTATGCAGAGCAAGGGTTTGTACCCGGCAAAAATGGTAATTTTGCACCCAACAATTTAAAAGAAGATTTTTCTAATTTTCAGTCCCTGTCACCTATGCAGTGCAGGGTTACTTGACAGCAAAAAATTGGAAAATGTCTACCCCCGAACTCCCAGACGGATTAACTATATTATTGTCCCCGACACACATTTAGCGCAGGCCGCAAAGGTAATTCCTGGCCTTAAAAATATGATTTTTTCACCACCCATGAATAACATGGATTTAAGTGATATATTTTGGGGTGTAGGACCTCATCGTTCTCAACATCATCTTTTAACCAGTCTTCACCCCTGCCCTTTTTGTCGGTCTGCACAACGCAGAAAGCCGTAGCAGTTTGTACCTGTGTTTCATCATCATCCTCAAACCTAAGTGGTTGGGCATCCGTGCACTCAATCTCTTCCACTTCTGGGGCAGAGCTATGGTTATGGCCCTGGGAAACCCTGCCAGCAGAGTCATCAAAAAGCATAAGAGACTGCTGCATGACTTGGGGCTCAGATTACTTGGCTGATTTGCAAGGGGGTGAGGTGAAAGACTGATGGGCATGGGCCGCAGGTGCGAACTCTGAGCTTTCAGCAGGGGACAGGGTGGGAGACAACATGAAGGAACTGGAGGCACTGTCGGCCACCCAATCTACTAGCGCCTGTACTTGTTCTGGCCTCACCATTCGTAGAGCGGCATTCGGGGCTACCAAATAACGCTGCAGGTTCTGTCGCCTATTCTCACCTGAGGAAAGTGTTTCACTTGTAGTTGGCACTGAACGCCAACGTCCTCCCCCAGCAATAGGAGCTCCACCAACACCACCACGACCATGCCCACGTCCCTTATTTGATGTTCTCATTATTTGCGTTCACCCACCAAACTAACAGATGGTTTATCTCCGGTGTCAATTTAACTCCCAATAGTCAACAATTAAGTTCACTAACAGTAAGGCAGTGCCCGTGTCATAAACAGAATACATTTATTTAGTTCACTCACGAGTGTAACGGAGCAATTTAATGCAATTACTTCACTATCACCAAAAATTAGATTTTTCAAACAATGTAAAAGCAGAAGTTAACGGTTTAATTTGACTGTCAGAAATGCAGCGTACACCGCTAATGTGCTATCTACCACAAAACTTGTGTGTTTGTAAGCAACTATGTAAATGCAGAGTTCAAAACATTACTTAAAATGACTGAAATACAATACAGGGTAGGCCTCAGATCTGCTATGTAGCACAAAACCAGTGTTTATTGCAACAAACTACAGAAATGCAGTATGCCACTGCAAAATTTTTAATTAGTTTTTTGTGCGTTGTATACCAAACTGTTCTGTGGAACAACAATACGGGTTAATTTCCCCCAAATACAGAAATGCAGTATGTCACTGCTAAATTTTTAAATACGTATTTGTGTGTTGCATGCAAAAGTGCTCTGTGGAACAACAATACGGGTTTATTTCCCCCAAATACAGGAATGCAGTATGTCACTGCTAAATTTTGAAATAGGTTTTTCCGCTTTCTATGCAAAAGTGCTCTGTGGAACCACAATTCGGATTTATTTCCCCCAAATACACAAATGCAGTATGTTGCCCCTAAATTTAAAAACAGGATTTCCAGCGTTGTATGCAACAGTGCTCTATGGCACCACAATACAGATTTTTGCCCCCAACTACAGAAATGCACTATGTCACCCCTAAATTTTAAAATAGGTAATGTAGGGGGACCTGACCTGCCAGAAAAAAGGAATTTTTCTTCCACTGAGCTACCAAAAAAGGATTAAACTGACGTCCCTGGCAGGCTGGCACACATGCAGATCACATGCAGTTCCAAGAACACTGCAGTTGCTAAAATGGCCTCCGACCCCCACCTCACTAACAGATGGATTAAAAATTATTTGGCAGTATCACTGAGCTCAGAGCTGGGTAAAAAATGTAGCATAGCACCAGTGGCGTAACTAGAGTTCTATGGGCCCCAGGGCAAACTTTGAATTGGGGCCCCCGCCCCCCGGGCCCGACCCCCAAAAGCCCCCGCCCCTCACCTCTACTGAACCCAACACCCCCCTCCCCCCGGTCGCGGTCTCACCCTCTCGTTATGCCCCTTCTCCCATCACTACAGAACATACAGGCAAATACAACGCCCCTTACCTCTTACTTCCAGTGACGTCTCCTTTAATGTAGATGTTCTCTTTCCTAGTCTTCCTATTTCAGACCTTCAGACCATTTTCAGCCATTTCTCATCTCTGCAGTTTGGCAAAAAAAATCTTAGTTTACTACTTTTCAATCATCCTACCACCCCCAATACTGTGTCGCTGTGCTCCCAATATTATACTGCAGACACAGATAATACCCCTGATAATATTAGTACCACACAGATAATGCCCCCTGCAATAATTATTGGCACACAGTGCCCTAAAATAACTGCACATTTGGCCCACTCTGTATTTAGTTAAATGATTGCCCCTCTTACTCCCTATATATATTATTTTGCCCCTATCACTCTGTATATATAATATCGATAAATAGGGGGCGAAATGCAATATATACATTACGGGCAAAATGGATATATATACAGGTGGCAAAATGGATATATTATATATATATATATATATATATATATATATATATATACGTTGAAAAATGAGCAGCACTCCAGATATGTGCAAAATGTGCTTCTTTATTCACCACCAAGGCATGGCTTGGTGGTGAATAAAGGAGCACATTTTGCACATATCTGGAGTGCTGCTCATTTTTCAACGCTTGCATTGTGCTGGAGTGGTTTCTCCAACAAGAGCCTGCACCCGCTTGTTTTTATATGGTGGTGCTGCCACATCTTTTGTTTTCTATATATATATATATATATATATATATATATATATATATATATATATATATACACACACACACAGAGGGGCAAAATGGATATATATATATATATATATATATATATATATATATATATATATATATTATATATTTGCCCCCTGGGGCCGGGCCCCTGTGAAGGATTTACTGGTGCCTGCTGCCATATAGTGCCAGGTACAGTCAGGTGCCCCTCTGTGAGTAATGAGACCAGGCAGTGCTGTGTGTGCACATTAAAAAAAAATACTTACCTCACTCTGAGAGTGACACTGCTGTGCTCCCGCCGTCTTCCTCTTGCTCGCGGCCTCCTACAATCCTGTCTTGCGAGACCTGGCTTGAGATCACACCAAGAAAGCAGCAACGGGCCTGAATGGGTGGAGGCCGGGCCCGGATGGATGGAGGTGGGGCCGGGGGTGGTGGGGCGGCATAACTGTTTACAGAGGCCGGGGCCTGACCGGCTCTTTACATAAAAATCTTAAAATCACTTGTGGCTGGATGGCGGAGCTGCGGGCCCCCTTCCCCCGCCGGGCCCGGTCGCGGTCGCATCCTCTGCGACCGCGATCGTTACACCCCTGCATAGCACCCTCAGAAATTGCTGTAGCTTGAAGATTTAACACCACCAAGTTCAACAGATTTCTTCCCTAATCTCTCCCTAAGAGCACCAGCAGCAACCTGTCCCTACACTAAGAGCAGCCAAGTGACGTGCGAGGCTACGTGACTCCAGCTTAAATAGAGGCTGGGTCATATGCTACCAATAGTAGGCATGGCTGTGATGGCTTCTTAGGGCAAAGTAGTGAAACGCTTGTTGATTGCCTGCAGCCTTTCAAAAAACGGGAAGAAATCGCTGAACAACGAACCCGAACTTTTACGGAAATGTTCGGGTTTGCGTCTGGGTGCAAAAAAAACGTAATGTTCGGTACGAACCCGAACTTTACAGTTCGGGTTCTCTCGACACTACTTACAATCTGCACTCCGGTACCCAGACCATTCTACATGGCAACGCTTTGATACTTATGATTAGAGATGAGCGAATCGAAGTTGACGAAGTGGAATTCGACCTGAATTTCAGGAATAATTAGAGTCACACCGAATCTGAATTTCCTTGCGCTTCATGGTAACGAATTGCATTTTTTCCTAAAATGGCTGCTGCACGTGTGAGGACATGGAGCAAGGAACTTTGGGAATGCAGGATCACCCATAATGCCATGCATGCATCCAATCAGCAGCCAGCTAGCCCTGTGATGTCACAGCCCTATAAATAACCTCAGCCATCTTGGATTCTGTCATTTTCCAGTGTACTTAATGCAGAGAGAGACATCAGCAGGCGATAGGGACAGTGCTAGAAAAGACTTCATTGTGCTAAAAAAACGATTTACAAGTTCAGGAAAAGATTATTCAAGGTGTAGGGAAAGGATAGGGAGGAATCATTCCACAGCATTTATGTAGTACAGGGTTCAGTAGAGGAGGTTACAGCCTGGGTAATAGGAACAATCCTATTATACACCTTTCTGCACTGACTGCAGATCCAAATTGCTATTATACAGCTCTGTAATTCCAGCAAACTGTTCTTGTTATTATTGTGCAAGTGCTGTTTGATACAGCCATTAATAGGCTTTATTACAAGGAAATATTTCTATGTCTTATTTGCCCTTGTGCGGTGCAGTTATATGTTCTAAAGCATTTCTTGTCTTGTATTAGTGGTGGAAAAAGTGCTTATTAGCAGTTGTGTGGTGAAGTGAGAAAATTACAGCCCTTTTTGGCATGCATTAGTGGCACAAAAAAAAAAATTTTTTTGCCGTTCATCAGTGCAGTTATACGTTCTAAAGCCCTTTTTGTCGTGTATTAGTGGCAAAAGAAAAATATATTTGCCGTTCATCAGTGCAGTTATACGTTCTAAAGCCTTTTGTGGAGTGTATAAGTGGAAAACAGAAAAATATACTTGCCATTTAGCGGTGCAGTTATATGTTCTTAAACCATTTTGTGGAGAGTATAAGTGGAAAAAAAGAAAAATATATTTTCCGTTCAGCAGTGCAGTTATATATTCTAAAGCCTTTTGTAGGGTGTATAAGTGGAAAAAAGAAAAATATATTTGCCATTCAGCGGTGCAGTTATATGTTCTAAAGCCTTTTTTGTTGTTTATTAGTGGCAAAAAAATATATATTATTTGCCGTTAAGCGGTGCAGTTATCTATTCTAAAGCCCTTTTTGACGTATATTAGTGGGAAAAAAGTATTTTTTGCCGTTCACAGCCGCAGTTATCTACATATATATAAAGGACATATATATGTGTGTGTATGTATGTTCCGCAATCACTCAAAAACGCAACCATCGATTTCAACAAAACTTGATATACACATCCCTTGCTACCTAGAAAGAAAACTTGTGGGGGTAACAGCTCTCTAGAACCTACAGTTCCTGAGATATCCCCCAAAAATTACCTGCATTAGCCAATACAAGCCTGCAAGTCTTTCTCTTCATATCCCAACTGCCATACACACGGTCATATGTCCCTTATCAGCCAATAGACGCTCACAGACACTTAGGTCCCTTTCACACGGGCATGATTTCCGCGCGGGTGCAATGCGTGACGTGGACGCATTGCACCCACACTGAATCCGGACCCATTCATTTCTATGGGGCTGTGCACATGAGCGGTGATTTTCACGCATCACTTTTGCGTTTCGTGAAAATCGCAGCATGCTCCAGTTTCTGCATTTTTCACGCAACGCAGGCCCCATAGAAGTGAATGGGGCTGCGGGAAAATCGCAAGCATCCGCAAGCAAGTGCGGATGCAGTGCGATTTTACCGCATGGTTGCTAAGCGACAGGACCAGATCTTCATTATTTTCCCTTATAACATGGTTATATGGGAAAATAATAGCATTCTTAATAAAGAATGCTTTGTAAATGAGGATTGAGGGGTTAAAATAAAAAACTTAACTTACCTTAGCCACTTGATCGCATAGTTGGCGATCTCTCTTCAAGCATTAGCTGTAGTGTAAAGGACCTGTGATGACGTCACATCACATGGTCCAATCACATGGTCCTTCACAGGTCCTTTAGCTGGTAGCTAATCCTCATTTTACAAAGCATTCTTTATTAAGAATGCTATTATTTCCCCTTATAACCATGTTATAAGGGAAAATAATAAAATCTCCAGAATACTTAACCCGAAACCAGACTTCAGTGATGAAGTCCGGCATCGGGTCAGGGTACCAAACATGGCAATTTTTCCAACGCGCGTCCAAAACGCATTACAAAAGTTTACACACGTGCGGAAAAAATTGCGCATGTTCCCGCAACGCACCCGCATCCTATCCGGGCGTCAAACGTGACGCCTGTGTGAAAGAGGCCTTAGTATCCACATGCACACAGTTTTACTCCAGATTTCAATAACAACCCAGCCATTTTTCACTGCTGTAGGCCAGCTTTAGGCTAGGGCTACACAACACATAGGGCATAACTACACTGCTACATGCATCCATCTTGGAGTAATTTTTTGCTTTTGTCGTGTCGCAGTCACAGCATGTCGCAGTGCGACACCATAGCTTATCATTACAAAAACTGTTGCGCAACATTGATACGACAAAATGCTGCGCGATACATGTCATTTTGTAGCCCTAACCTTAAAGGAGCAGGGCGGTGTGGAGGTCACTGTTAAGTTGGTCTGGGCCACTAATAAAGGGGCAGGGCGCTGAGGAGGACACTGTTAAGTTGGCAGGGGCCACTAATAAAGGGGCAGCTGCTGTGGAGGTCACTGTAAAGGGGGCAGGGGCCACTATTAAAGGTGCAGGCCGCTGTGGAGGTCACTGTTAAAGGGGCGGGCACTGTGGAGTTCATTGTTAAGGGGGCAGCTGCCACTATTGAAGGGGCAGCTGCTGTGGAGGTCATTATTAAAGGGGCGGGCACTGTGGAGGTCACTGTTAAAGGGGCATTCACAGTGGAGGTCACTGTTAAGGGGGCAGGCTGCTGTGGAGGTCACTGTTAAAGGGGCAGGCACTGTGGAAGTCACTGTTAAAGGGGCAGGCACTGTGGAGGTCACTGTTAAAGGGGCGGGCATGTGGAGGTCAATGTTAAAGGGGCGTTCACTGTGGAGGTCAATGTTAAGGGGGCAGGCACTGCGAAGGTCACTGATAATGGGGCAGGCACTGTGGACGTCATTGTTAAAGGGGTGGGCACTCTGGAGGTCACTGTTAGAGGGGCGTTTCCTGTGGAGGTCACTGTTAAGGGGAGAGGGGCCACTCTTAAAGGGGCAGGGCACTGTGGAGGACACTGTTAAGTTGGCAGGGGACACTATTAAAGGGGCAGCTTCTGTAGAGGTCACAATTAATGAAGAAGGGGCCACTATTAAAGGTGCAGGCCGTTGTAGAGGTCATTGTTAAAGGGGCGGGCACTGGGGTGTTTACTGTTAGGGGGCAGGGCCACTATTGAAGAATCAGATGCTGTGGAGGTCACTGTTAAAGGTGCGGGCACTGTGGAGATGACTGTTAAAGGGGCAGGCACTGTGGAGGTCACTGTTAAAGTGGCATTTACTGTAGAAGTCACTGTTAAGGGGGCAGGCACTGTGGAGGTCACTGTTAAGGGGGCAAGGCCACTCTTAAAGGAGCAGCTGCTGTGGAGGTCACTGTTAAAGGAGCGGGGTACTGTGGAGGTAACTGTTAAAGGGACGAGTACTGTGGAGGTCTCTGTTAAGGGGGCAGGAAACAGTGGAGGACACAGATAAGGGGACAGTCCCCTATGGACTTCAGTGTTCAGGGGCAGGGTACTGTAGAGGTCACTGTTAAGGGGGCAGGCGCCTGAGGAGGTCACTGTCAAGGGGGTGGGGGGCTGTGAAACTCACTGTTAAAGTGGCAGGCTACTGTAAAGGTCAAAGTTAAGGGGATGGGCTACTGTGGAGTTCCCATTTTAGGAAGACTGGGCACTGTGGGGGGGGGCAGTGTTAAGTTGTGGAGTTCACTGTTATGGGGGATACTGTCGATATCTTTTAACGACACACACAAACATTAAGTGAAATAGATTAAATATACCCGTGCAAAGCAGTTTCCTTCTGCTAGTATGTTCTAAAGCCCTTAGTATTAGTGGGGAAAAAGAAAAAGGGTTTATTAGCCGTTGTGTGTTGAAGTGAGAAAATTACAGCCCTTTTTGGTGTGTATTAATGGCAAAAAAAAAATATTTGCCTTTCAGTGGGGAAGTTCCATTGTACTACAGCCATTTACAGAGTGTATTGATAGGACAGATATGTACGTCCTATTAGACGTTCTGCTGTGAATTGTGATTGTTAATTTATTTTTTTGGGGTGTATTAATAGGAAAAAAAATATGTCTTATTAGCTGGTCTGCAGTGAACTGACATTGTTATACAGCCATTGTTGGGGTGTATTAATGGGAAAAATAAGTACGTATTATTAGCCGTTCTGCGGTAAATTAACATTGTAATTCAGTGGCAATTTTTTTTTGTGACACGGCCTTTTTGGGGTAAAATTGATGGGTGATTATAGACTTTCTTCTGTATGGACTGCAGCGGCAGAACGGTGCCCCTAGTGGCGTACATATAGGGGTCGCAGGGGTGGCAGTTGCGACCAGGCTCGGCACCCCAGGGGGCCCTCCCGCCTGCAGACCCCTGGCCCCTGCAGATTAGGGGCGAAAGGCCCTCAGCAGCAGCAGGCTGTGCACTGTGAGGGCCCCGACCCTGCGATGACCATGGAGGGGGGGGGGTTTGTGGATTAGCCGGCAGTGTTGCGGGCCCTGCGATGACCAGCCCAGTTGGGGGGGGGGGGGTCTGATGATGAGCTGTTGGGAAAAGGCTAATCGCCCTGCCGCACTGACTGGAGTTGGAGTAGTGAGGGGCCCTGGCAGATGATGGGGGGGGGGGGATTGAGCTGGCGGGAAAAGCCCTCAGCTCTGACTGGAGTAGTGCCGGTTGGGGGGGGGGCTGAATTTATTGATGGGATTGGGGTCTTTGGGGCCTGGGCTGATGCTGATCTGAGGGGTCTTTGGGCTGATCCGAGGTCTGATGGCATGGTGGACGACTGGAGGGGTCTTTGGCTGATGATTGATCTGTTGGCTGAGTGGAGGGTCTGATGCGGGGTCTTTGGGCTGATGATTGATCTGTTGTCTGAGTGGGGGGTCTGATGGGGGGTCTTTGGGCTGATCTGAGGTCTGATTGGCATGGAAGATGACTGGGGGTGTCTTTGGGCTGATGATTGATCTGTTGGCTGAGTGGGGGTTCTGATGGGGGGTATTTGGGCTGATCTGAGGTCTAATGGCATGGTGGATGACTGGAGGGGTCTTTGGGCTGATGATTGATCTGTTGGCTGAGTGGGGGGTCTGTTGCGTGGGTCTTTGGGCTGATCTGAGGTCTGATGGGCATGGAGGGTTGACTGGGGGTCTTTGGGCTGATGATTGATCTTTTGGCTGAGTGGGGGGTCTGATGCGGGGGTCTTTGGGCTGATCTGAGGTATGATGGGCAATGGGGGGTGACTGGGAGGTCTTTGGGCTGATGATTGATCTGTTGGCTGAGTGGGGGGTCTGATGCGGGGGTCTTTGGGCTGATCTGAGGTCTGATTGGCATGGGGGGTGACTGGAGGGGTCTTTTGGCAGATGATTGATCTGTTGACTGAGTGGGGGGGTCTGATGGGGGGGTCTTTGGGCTGAGCTGAGGTCTGATGGCATGGTGGACGACTGGAGGGGTCTTTGGGCTGATCTGAGGTCTGATTGGCATGGGGGGTGACTGGAGGGGTCTTTTGGCAGATGATTGATCTGTTGACTGAGTGGGGGGGTCTGATGGGGGGGTCTTTGGGCTGAGCTGAGGTCTGATGGCATGGTGGACGACTGGAGGGGTCTTTGGGCTGATGATTGATCTGTTGGCTGAGTAGGGGGTCTGATGCGTGGATCTTTGGGTTCATCTGAGGTCTGATGGGCATGGGGATGACTGGGGGGGTCTTTGGGCTTATGATTGATCTGTTGTCTGTGTGGGGGGTCTGATGCGGGGGTCTTTGGGCTGATCTGAGGTCTGATGACATGGTGGATGACTGGAGGGGTCTTTGGGCTGATGATTGATCAGTTGGCTGAGTGGAGGGTCTGATGCGGGGGTCTTTGGGCTGATCTAAGGTCTGATGGGGATTGAGGTAGCTGTTATGAGGTCTCTTTGCAGTGGCAGAGAGACTCACTGAGGCCAGCAGCAGCCATTTTAGTCAGATTAGAGCTACTCTGCAGCTTTGGCTCTAATCTGACAAATGGCTGCTGCTGGATTCAGTCTCTCTGCCACTGCTGCTTTCAGGGTGGCCAGACATCTGATTTTAGGCCTGACAGGCTGGTTTTTAGACTCCTGGTCCGACGCAAGGCCGCGATGGACGGCCATAATAAGTCCCCCTTTTTTGTTGTTAAAGATGATGGGACAGCGGGTCCGTCTTAGGCATAGTCACTTTAAGTACCAATGACAGGGGGCAGGGACTGGCAGCATGTCTGGATTACACTGCATATTTATGTGACATCACAAAGTTATCAACGCTGCAGGTCCGGCAGGAAGTTGGGAACAGAGGAGTGCGGGAGCCAATGCTCGTCTGCCACTGCCCTCTTGACTTACTCTATACTACAGTCACTCACCCCATCTCGCCTCATTCTCTCTCTCTGCCAGCAGCCAGACATATCTGCCAGCCTAAACCAGGCCCAGGAGCAGCACTCATTCAGCCAGCCAGAGCCCACACTAAGCCCAGCCAGCCTCCAGCATTCAGCCTTGCCAGTTGCCACTGACTTTCAGCTGGTCAATTCAGCAGCTTTCAGCTGGAGCCAGCCCAGGTAATAGTTCTTATCTGGCCTTGGTATGTTCTGTATATTATTATAAGCTGGCCTGGTATGAGGTATACATCTGCTGGTAAATTAACATGTATAACTTATACCAGCTGCCCAGCTGTACATATATAATCATATAAGGAGATACCAGGTTATACCAGCATGCTCCATATCACTATATACAAGAAGATATATAACTTATACCAGCTGTACATATATAATTATATACAGGAGATACCCAGGTTATACCAGCATGGTCCATATCACTATATACAAGAAGATGTATAACTTATACCAGCTATACATATATAATTATATACTGGAGATGCCCAGGTTATACCAGCATGGTCCATATCACTATATACAAGAAGATGTATAACTTATACCAGCTGTACATATATAATTATATACAGGAGATACCCAGGTTATACCAGCATGGTCCATATCACTATATACAAGAAGATGTATAACTTATCCCAGCCATAAATATATAATTATATACATGAGATACCTACGTTATACCAGCACGCTTCATATCACTATATACAAGAAGATCTATAACGTATACCAGCTGTACATATATAATTATATACAGGAGATACCCAGGTTATACCAGCATGGTCCATATCACTGTATACAAGAAGATATATATGTACAGCTGGTATAAGTTATACATCTTCTTGTATACAGTGATATGGACCATGCTGGTATAACCTGGGTATCTCCTGTATATAATTATATATGTACAGCTGGTATAAGTTATACAATTATATACAGGAGATGCCCAGGTTATACCAGCATGGTCCATATTGGAGAGACACATGGAGATGTTGGGGACACATATTCAGGGCTGCAGTTTAGGGTTGAATTATAAGAATAATTAGCATGTTATGTTAGGTTAAGGTTTTTTTTTTTACTTTATTTGCAGAAAACAAATTTTTCAAAGTATGTCATCCTATCATCATAAGAGTGGTGCTCAGAAACGTGAACAGAAAAGGGAAGACAGTTTGAGAACTTCCAAACTTCCAAAAAAAGGAACCAGCTTGTTTTCCACTCCTACACCTGCTAGTGTTCCTCCTGTACAGAGTAACACAAAGTGAAATGTCTATGGAAAGTGCTGTTGAAGTCAGAGAGGTGGAAATCAGCAAGTGCACTTACTCCAGTTCTTTAGATATAGCAGGTGACGATAATCCCCATAAAGGAAGTAGCACAAGTTTACCAACTAAAGAAATAGTGCAGTCAACAGAAAGCCCCAAATCAGGTGATGATTTTGAATAGTTGAAATCTACAGAGGCTTCTATAGAAAGTATTGTTGTGGGAGAGAAATATGTTACTGATAGGGGACATTACCCTATTACAATAATAGATTCAAATATCAAGAGATTTATAATAGCTCATGGCCCGTGCCGACCTCCAGGAACTTTTCCACGAGATGAAGAGAGAAGGTGCTTTTCTGACAGCTATTATGAACAAGTTACAAAAACAGGCCTTAAGATACCTGTGATGTGGCTATGCTACTCTCTGAAACTTAACGTAGCCTATTGTGAACCATGCTGGCTGTTTGGGGGACCGTAAAAAGACAGGATTTGAACCTGCATGGGCAAAAGGAATACAGAAATGGCAAAGGCTTTCTGCAAGAATTCAGGCTCATGAGTCTTCCAAAACTCATATAGAAGCCTGTGTAGTGTATGAACTGTGGAGGAAGAACAAAACAATAGATGAGGAAAATGAAAAGCAAATTAGATAGGAAAAAAACTATTGGAGAAAAGTAGTACATACGATTGTCAATGTAACATTGACAATGTCAATGGCTAATCTTATCCTTCGCGGTCATAGAGAAAAACTTGGCGAGGTAAACAATGGGAATTTTCTCTCCATTATAGAGCTGCTTGCGGAGTATGACCATGTTCTAAAGCCACTACTCTAGTTACCCCAAAAATCAGTAAGATACTTGAGTCCTAGAATCCAAAATGAAATTATAGACATACTTTCAAATAAGGTCCGGAAC
This sequence comes from Bufotes viridis, assembly GCA_033119425.1. Lineage (NCBI taxonomy): Eukaryota > Metazoa > Chordata > Amphibia > Anura > Bufonidae > Bufotes > Bufotes viridis. The sequence continues at coordinate 461,506,306 of CM065590.1, forward strand.
ATCATTGTGTCTGAAATAAAACAGGCACCTTTTTTTCTATTATAATGGATACTATACAGGATATATCAAAAGTGGACCAAATGAGTCAAATAATAAGATATGTTTCTGTGGAAAGAGATGAAAGCCTTGAAAGCTTTGAAATCAAAGAGGTTTTCCTAGGGTTTCATGCCATTGAGGACCAGAGTGCTGCAGGCCTTGAACATGACATTGTCTCGTGCATAGAGAGCAATGGCCTCAACATAACAAAATGTCGTGGCCAGGGGTATGATGGGGCAGCGACAATGAGTGGGGTGTATTCTGCGGTTCAGGCTCGAATTGCAAAAAGATAAAAAAAATGCCTTATATGTACATTGTGCAGCTCACAATCTCAACCTGGTACTTCAGGATGCCGTTGGAAACATACCAGAATACCAGAATAGTTTTTTTGAAGTGGTCCAGGAATTGTATGTTTTTATTGGGGAAAGCATACGCAGATGGAACATTCTTTCATCATTCTCTACAGAGTCCTCAATTACATTGAAAAAACTTTGCCCCACCTGATGGTCATCTCGTCATGATTTACTGCTTGCTCTACGCTTTTGTTTTGTAGACATTATGCAAGCTTAAACAAAAATAAACTTGATGTCACCCAAGCCAAAAGAAAGAGATGATGCTGCTTGCCTTAGAAAAAAAATTGGATCTTTTCATTTTGTTTGTCTCATTGTCCTGCAAAGCAAGATTTTTGACACCATAAATGTGGTTTCTAAATTGTTGCAGTCAAAAATATGACTTTATCCAGTGCAGCACATCTAATACAAAAGGCAGCTCAAGTCCTTTCAAAATATAGGGATAATTTTGATGGAGCAAAACAAACAGCGGTAGAACTGGCAGAAAAGTAGGACATCCAGTCGCAGTTTGAAAACAAGAGAGTAAGAAAAGTGAAGCGTCACTTTAATGAACTTTCAATAGATGAAAGGTTGCAGGATCCGGAACAATGCTTTAAAACCACTGTGTTTTATAGGTGTTTAGACATTGTGACCAACCAGCTGTCTAACCGATTTGCTGGCATGAGCAATGTCATGCAGAAATTTAATATATTACAGCCTACAATACTTGCCTCTGAAACCGATGATGATTTGTTCAAAGCTGCTTTACAGCTACAGGAATGCTACCCAGAGAACATGTCACCAGCTTTCCCAGAACAGCTTCTGAGCTTTCGATCAACATTTCAGGAAGAGATTTGGAGATGCTCCACTGTACAGGACCTTTCTCACCTTCTAATTGTTGAAAATTGTGCCTTGTCATCCAATCTACAAGATGTGTGCATAGCGTTGCTACTGTTCCTTACCATTCCAGTTACAGTTGCAAGTGCAGAAAGGTCCTTTTCAAAATTAAAGTTAATAAAAAATTACTTGAAAAGCACCATTTCTCAACAGAGACTTTCTGGCCTAGCTCTGTTAAGTATTGAAAGTCAGAGAGCTAGAAGACTTAACACTGAAGCCATTGTGGACAACTTTGCTGAAATGAAAGCACGGCAGCGTCCATTTTAAAGAGATTCGTAAGTTTTCAGTTCTGCCTTGTGTTCGGCCTTGAGATCGGCCCTCAGTTTTGCCTTGCGTTCGGCCCTCAGTTCTGCCTTGCATTCGGCCCTCAGTTCTGCCTTGCGTTCGGGCCTCGTTTTGACCCTTAGTTTGGCTTGCAGTTTTGAGTTTATACTAACCTTTGTTGCATGGTTTTAAATTGTTGTACTAACCAAGTGATTTAACAGTTTATTCTTTCTATCTTGCTTTATTGTTACTAAAAGGAGCAAATACATGGTTGTTCTTTAGTTACTTTCTGCAGATAGGTCTTCCCGTTGTGTTGTGGATGTTTGTTGAAAAGTTCTGTTAAAGAAGAATTTAATGTTACGGCGCTGGAAGGCATTACGTTTGAATTTACCAAGTTGGAAGTTACCATTGTTTGTCTTGCAATCCTGTTTCACGAATAAGATTCCTAGTTATGGAAGATTTGAGTAAGTTACTTCTATTATGTGTCTGAACTACAGTGGATCAGTTTCGCACTGGGGCCCCATGGATTGTGTGTATGCCACTGGGTGCCCCCCATCAAAGGCTGATATGTGACGTTTCCACCCGTTGGAATTCCACCCTCCATATGTTGGACCGATTATATGAACATAGAAAGGCCATAAAAGATTTATTAATGATACTGGCGGACAGAGGTACTCCCCTGTGTAACTTCAATGTTAGCCAGCGGTAGCTCATGCGTGACACCTGCTGTTTGCTCGGGCCCATTGAGTAGGCCACTTTATTTGTCAGTCGCCAGGACTAAGGAATGAACAACGTAATTCCACTGCTTTATGTCCTGGAACAGATGCTGCTAAATCTGGCAGGCCAGGGGACAGGAGACATGGCAACCACATCTCATAGCCACATGAGACCTGTGGGGGCTGAACTAGAGGAGTAGGAGGACATTGGAGCACAAGCAATGTGTAGCGAAATGGGTGGTTTTTCTACACAGGTGACAGGAGAGGAGGAGCAGGAGCAGCCAGAAAGCTACAGGGCGATAATGAAGACGAGTCAGAGGACCTAGACACACCGTGGCAGTATGCAGTTGAGATGGAGGCAGGGAGTCCCTCCGAGTCACTTGCACAAATTTGCCCATGCATGCTCACTTGCTTGTGTAGTGACAGCCAAATTGTCACCATTCGGCAGAGGGATGACTTCTGGCTCTCTACCTTGTTGGACCCTCGCTACTGGTCCAAAATGGGAGCATTTTTTACACCCGCTGAGAGGGAGGACAAACTGAACTACTATAGAGACATCCTATGTAGTCAGTTGGCCGCTGCCTATGTGCGCCATTGTCCATCTTCTCGCAGGTCTGACCGGGGGGGCAGTATTCCACTGCCATAGCTGCTGGGAAGGGGTGGGGTGGCAGGAGCAGTACCAGTTCCATCAGCAGCAGCCTGAGTCTAGAGTCGCTGATAAGCAGCTTTCTTCACCCGCATAGTGAAGAAACTACTCACGAGCAGCTAGACATAGAGAAGAACCTGAACCAGCAAGTGGTGGCATACTTGGAGTGCATGCTGCCAGCCGTCATTGAAGATCCGCTGGACTACTGGGCAGCCAAACTGGATTTGTGGCCGCAACTAGCAGAATTTGCCCTGGAAAAGCTGTCCTGCCGGCCAGTAGTGTGGCATCAGAGCGGGTGTTTAGTGCAGTGGGGGCCATAGTTACCCCAAGAAGAATTTGCCTGTCCATTTAAAATGTGGAGAGACTGACCTTTGTCAAGATGAATCAGGCGTGGATCAGCCATGATTTCCACCCTCCAATGCCTGATGCATCAGACTAGATCATCAATGGTTCCACACCAACACTTTGACAAAATAGATTGGTTTCTTCTGGCTACCTGCTACTATTCTGATGCCAAGTGCTCATGCTTTCACCCAGCATCTTTAGCTGGTACTGGTATTGCCACCCACCTCCCCACTCTGTTACCGAGTCACTCTGTGGTCTCCTGATGCTGCTGCTGCCACCTCCACATTCTGTCATTGTGCCACTCTGTGGTCTCCTGATGCTGCCGCCACCTCCAGACTCTGTCATTGGGCCACTCTGTGGACTTCTTGTGCTGTTCCCACCCTCCCCACTTCATGACTGGGCCACTTTTTTTCCTTTTGGCCTTGCTGACATCATCATTTATTTGACACTTCATCTGATCTGTCAGAAGGAAGTAAAAATTAGACATACAACGGATGTTGTCTGTGTAGGGCCTGTATGTTCCCATCAGAATTGGCTTATGATTTGGTAGCCAAAAGCAGTAGTGGGTACAAAACACAGAAGACATGCAAATATTCCATTTCTGTGTCATCTCCGTTTTGGATCCACTCCTGTTTTTTTTTGGCATTAGCAATACTGATGTATTACTGACCAAATGCTGACCGAGTGAAGGCGAATGCTTTACAGACAGGATTTGTTTTCAGGGGGTTATTCTGATGAATCAGAGGAAGGATAAAATATGATGCACGTCAACACAATATATGATGACGTCAACACAAACTTACTGCTGACACCCTCTCCACTCTGTCGGGGGGCTCTACGTGTATAAGAGTTTAATAGAACAGGTTCTGTAGACATCTATGTGGAATCAGCTGATGACGGTATAAAAGGAGTGTGCTTCTTCCTGGCGATAACATCGACCTGTAAGGTTGAGTTCATACTTGAATTATTTGGTCAGTGTTGGCCCCGTGACTGCCCAAATAAGTGAAGTGTGCAGTGATTCTAAGAGCGACGCCTGTCATCTGCATGTTATACTGACTCACAGTATTATTTCACTACCACAGCAGACTCCATATGCGTGTTAATGCAAGGCACAGTGTTCTACACCACTATAAAGGCTCTCTGCTGCTAGGAAATAGACGTTTTTTAACCGATACGTTTTGGAAAAATTCAACGAACCGGCCAAATCAATTTTTTGAAACATTTGCTCATCTCTACTTATGGTATTCAGGGTCATGCAGACCTCCAGGAGATTCTCTGCAATATGTTTACTCAGACACACCATCAATCAATCTTGCCTCCAGCCGACTAAAACTCTTACAATGTCTGTTATATATACCAGCAACAGGTTCTCCAGGCTCCACACATAGTTCAACTGAACTCAGCCCCTTTGCGCCAAGCCACTCCTTCATATTAACTGCTGTTTGCCTCTCCCCCAACACCATTGTGAAGCAGCATCCTAGCACTGAAATGCACACACCTACATTAGGCTGGGTTCACATCTGCGCTGCAAACTCCGGCAGTCTCTTCTGGCATGTGGGCATTGTGGTTACTTTAAAGGTGCCACAGATATCAACCAACACTCTTGTGACTTGTAGAATATTTGATAAAGGGCACAACTACAGGGGATTCAGAAGTAGCGGATGCATCTGGGCCTGGTGTCTGAGAGGATCCATTGGTCTTCTACCACTTAAGACAACAGTATTATAACTGGCACATGGGGATTCTCTTACAGATTGGATTTAGGTGTAAAATGCATGTATCAAAAAATGATACCACATCAGCTCGGCCAATTGCAGATAAGGTAATCCTGATTGGCACAATTTGCTCTTCATGCAGTTGATAGGCATGCATTATGTTCTTCTACAGCACTTTAACTGATATATGTACATTTTGGTCACATCAATGAGAAAAAAGTGAGACTATTTTGATATTTTCATTTGGCCTATGATTATGGTGCCATCTGCTGGAGAATCAATAAGTTGCTGCAAAAAGTTACAAATCTATCAAGTTCAACCAAGGGAAGGGAGGGGACACAAATTTTAGAAAAAGGGAAGTGAGACTCAGATTTCTACACATTTTCATAAGCATTAATGTCATTTTCTTTTAAGAATTCATCTAAGCCCTTTTTAAAACTGCCCACTTTTCCACAGATTCGCAGTTCTTACAGTAAAGAAGTTTTGACGCTTCTGGGGACTGAACTTTTTCCTCTCCAGTCGGAGGGAGTGCCCCTTTATCCTTTGAGGGGATTTTACATGGAACAGCTTTGTGCCATATTTTATGTACGGCCCATTTATATATTTGTATAGGTTATCATGTCTTCCCTTAGACGTCTCTTCTCAAGACTAAATACATTTATTTATTTTAATCTTTCTTCATAACTTATTATTAATTTAGTTGCTCTCCTCTGTACTTTTTCCAGCTGCAAAGCGTCTTTTCTATTGACTGGTGCCCAGAACTGAACTGCATATTTCAGATGAGGCTGCACCAACACTTTGTAAAGTGGTAATTGCACCTCTGCCCTGTAAGTCCATGCCTCGTTTAATACATGACAATATCCTGCTAGCCTTAGAAGCAGCTGATTGACATTGTATACTGTTATTTAATCTATGATCGACAAGGACACCGTACGGCCGCCGCTGCATCTCCCTGCCGCGCGGATCAAAACATACAGAGACGGGCGGTGTCATGGGTAGGTGGGGATGTAAGGAACACCAAATAAACAAGCAGACTAGGCCTCAAAGCTCGGGAAGTGGGGATGGTAACCTCCTATCAATCCCTGAGCCTCTCCCTGACTGCTGACAGTATGAGCGAGTCCTGAAGGTGAACAAGCTCATACGCTGGAACCTAAGCCCTGCTGACACTGTCGCAAACCCAAACTTAGGGTGCAGGAGATGAGCCAACCAGTTCCTTCCACCGTGAAGGAACCAGCGTCTCCCTGAGACCTAGTAACAACACACACACAAAGGAGAAAACTGGGGAACTTCGCTTGAGATGAAAGGGAAGCAGAAGATCCACAAACAACCAGCACAGAACTCCAGCAGGAAATATCAACCGCATGGGCAGCAGTGAGAGGCGGACTTAAATAGAGCCTCCTCACTGATAACGAGCAGAACCTGTGGAGAGGTGGGATCCTGCCAACAATAACAAACAAAAAGGAAAAACACAGAGACCTGTCAGATAGACTCACCTGCCACAAGTCTATCCAATCTTCTCAGATCACTCACAGGGAGGGTAGTGACAGGTGGAGGGGGGGAAGGGAGCCAATAGCAGGCCGTGTAGGGAGGCTTATTCCTGTTGAGGCCTGTTGTTGACTAACTGCACAACGCCCCACCACACCCCACCCCCGTCGCCGGATGTTTTGATCCACTCGACAAGGAGATGCAGCGGCAGCCTGCGGGAATCAGAAGCGACACTGGTCCCGGGGAGCAGGAAAAGTATGACCAGTATGACCAGGGGTCTGGTAATTATGGGGGCCTTGGATAACCCCTTTAAGCTCCTTGTTAGATAACAGCAAGTTGTGCATAAAGTACTGAAACGTTGAACAGTTGGACAGGTTGGACAAAAGTTTAGAGAAGATCACATTAAGTTCACCTGTAAAGGTTAGAGTGCATTTTAGGTTTATCCTGAAATTTCACCCACAAGCCAAATATCCCTAACTTTTTTTGAGTAGTGTATATATATGGTATATAACAGTGTATAGCACCATACGCAGTATATAACACTATATTGCACTATACAGCACTATATAACAGTGTATAACACTAGACAGCAGTATATGACAGTGTATAGCACTATACAGCAGTATATAACAGTGTATTGCAGTGTACAGCACTATATAACAGTGTATATCAGTATACAGCAATATGTAGCATTATTTTACAGCAGTATATATACCCACATATTTACACATATTTACAAACATATACAGACACTAGACACATATACAGACACATACATATTCACATATATACACACATACATAAAAATATACGCACACACACAGACACATATACAGACGCTGACTAGACACATATTTATGTATATACACACATACATAGAAATATACACACACACACAATCGCATATATACAAACATTTACAACCATATTTGCGCTTACATTTCCTGTTGGCAGATCAGACAGCCTCCCCCCCCCTACTGTTGGTCCCAATACAGTCTTCCAGTCTGCAAGATGATTCTTCAGGAAGGTGAGGGGAAGGCAGGATGGGGATGCAGCCTGCCTGAAGCTCTGTAGAATGGCCATGGCTGGCGGGAGGGGTCTCTGCTCGGGGCCTGCACTTATTTCTTGGCTCGCAGTGCTCCCACAGGCTGTCTGATGGTCACATCCTTTTCCTGACCTGACTCCCCCAACATACTCATATGAGATCACCACTCTAGGAGCATCAGGTCCTGCAGCGCTTGTCCTCTCAAAGGTCCTGCAAACACCCTGCCACTGTTAGGACATTGCCTCCTTAAAGGTGCGCCCGTGGGGGCCTGCCTCAAAAAAATCATTTGGTACTGCTCCTGGGCCCCTTCTAAGCTGGGGCCCCAAAACAGCCACTTTCTCTGCTTTCCTTATAGCTAAGCCACTGCCTGCAGGAATAAATTTTGCCCGATGTGGATTTAAAGTTCTCCCATTTATCCTCAGTATTATTAGGTGACAGTAGCTGCTCTTAGTCTATGCTCTGAAATGCTGCCCTCAACATGGGGAAATTGACCTTTTTAACATTGTGGTCCTGAGTCCATTGGTAATAATATAAAAAATAGGAAAACAGTAATTTTTATTTTTAAAGTCGAGAAACTAAGTCTGCTGAGTTGGTATAGTAGGGCTGCTGAACTGTATGAAAATTTGGTAAATTTAACATTGGATTTCGTCATAGTTGAGAATGTCGCTAAAAGACTAAGTCCCTACAGTGGTGCCGTCCGGAAAAGGTAATGTGCGATGGTTCATGCAATTCTGTCAGAAGAGGCCATAAGTAGAGTTGAGCGAACACCTGGATGTTCGGATTCGAGAAGTTCGGCCGAACTTCACGAACCCGAACCCCATTGAAGTCAATGGGGACCCGAACTTTTGGGCACTAAAAAGGCTGTAAAATAGCCCAGGAAAGGGCTAGAGGGCTGCAAAAGGTAGACAAATGTAGGTAAATCCCCTGCAAACAAATGTGGATAGGGAAATTAATTAAAATAAAATAAATAAAGATTAACCAATATCAATTGGTAACTTGGAGGAGGTGGAATAGGAGGTTGGGGTGGCGTCAGGTGGGAATGCTATAGGAGTTGAAGTTCTCATCAAAGCCAAAAAGGATTCATGTCTGCCTGCAGTGCCACAGGCTTAATTCACCGACTTAGGGCCATGGCACCCACAAAGAGGAGAGCGGTCCCGTAACAGCAACACAGGCCTCAGGTCAACCTGCAAAGGAACAGGCAATTATTATTTATGTATGCCCCTGATACCCAGACAGAGGAGAGGTCATTTGACAGTAAAAAGAGTTTAATATCTCCCACCAAGACAACAAGCAATTAAACGAACTATAGGCCACTGACACCCACACAATGGGGTGGTCATTAGACAGTAAAAAGAGTTAAATGTCTACCACCAAGACAGCAAGCAAGTACGTGAAATTTAGGCCCCTGACACCCACACAATGGGGTGGTCATTTGACAGTAAAAAGAGTTAAATGTCTGCCACCAAGACAGCAAGCAAGTACATGAAATTTAGGCCCCTGACACCCAGACAATGGGGCGGTCGTTAAACAGTAAAAAGAGTTAAATGTCTGCCCCAAGACAGCAAGCAATTAAACAAAATTTAGGCCCCTGACACCCAGATAATGGGGAGGTTATTTTGCAGTAAAAAGAGTTAAATGTCTGCCACTAGGACAGCGAGCAAGTACGTGAAAGTTAGGCCCCTGACACCCAGACAGAGGAGAAAAGTCCCATAGCGGAAAAAGAGGAATCATGTTACCCACCACTGGAACAGGCCACTTTCAGATATGTAGGCCCCGGCACCCAGACAGAGGAGAGAGGTCCCATAGCAGCAAAAGAGGCATCATGTCACCCACCAATGGAGAAGGCCACTTTTAGTTATTTAGGCCCCAGCACCCAGACAGAGGAGAGAGGTCCCATAGTAGAGAATCAGCCTTCATGTCACCCACCAATGGAGAAGGCCACTTTCAGATATTTAGGCCCCTGGCACCCAGACGGAGGAGAGGTTCATTCAACTTTGGGTTTGCCCCACACAAAAATGGTAAATATAAAAAAAGAGAAGTCAGCAATAGAAAAACCCAGCAGCTCTCACCTGGTCTTCTGTGCTGTGAGCACAGATAAGGGTCCTGGACTGTACAAACCCACAAAGTGCAAAAAAACTTTTTCAAAATCCAGCTCTTTACAGCAAAGTTTTGTTCTTTATTGATGCGATAAAAATTCCAAGTACAGGTACGGAGAGTAAATCCCTTCTACGTGTTTTGGGCTATAGCATAGCAGGACTTACTCCTATTATGAGTAAGGGCTGCTATGCTATAGCCCGAAACGCGTAGAAGGGATTTACTGTCTGTACCTGTACTTGGAATTTTTATCGCATCAATAAAGAACTAAACTTTGCTGTAAGGAGCTGGATTTTGAAAAAATGTTTTGCACTCAATAAAAAAGTGCCCTGGAGTACAAGAATATATGGTTAAGGGGAGGTAGTTATAAATGTCTATTCTGCACAAGGGATGGACAGGTCCTGTGGGATCCATGCCTGGTTCATTTTTATGAACATCAGCTTGTCCACGTTGGCTGTGGACAGGCGGCTGAGTTTGTCAGTAATGACGCCAATGACGGGCAGGCCAGCACCTCCAAGGCATATAAGGCTAGCTCTGGCCATGTGGACAATTTGTTGACCCAGAAGTTGAATGGGGCCGAATCATCAGTCAGTATGTGGAGGGGTGTGCACACGTACTGTTCCACAATGTTATTGAAATGCAGCCTCCTGCTAACATGTTCCATATCAGGTGGTGGTGCAGTTAGCTGTGGCGTGGTGACAAGACTTTTCCACATCTCTGCCATGCTAACCCTGCCCTCAGAGGAGCTGGCTGTGACACAGCTGCATTGGCGACCTCTTGCTCCTCCTCTGCCCTCGCCTTGGGCTTCCACTTGTTCCCCTGTGATATTTGAGAATGCTCTCAGGAGCGCATCTACCAGCATGCGCTTGTACTCGCGCATCTTCCTATCATGCTCCAGTGCAGGAATTAAGGTGGGCACATTGTTTTTGTACCTGGGATCCAGCAGGGTGGGAACCCAGTAGTCCGCACATGTTAAAATGTGGGCAACTCTGCTGTCGTTGCGCAGTCACTGCAGCATGTAGTCTCTCATGTGTGCCAGGCTGCCCAGAGGTAAGGACAAGCTGTCCTCTGTGGGAGGCGTATGGTCATTGTCCTCCGTTTCCCTCGAGGCCACGCACCAGTGATGGGCCCGAGCTGCGTTGGGAGCCACCCCGCTGTGAACATGCTTCATCCTCATCCTCCTCCACCTCCTCCTCATCCTTGTCCTCCAGTAGTGGGCCCTGGCTGGCCACATTTGTACCTGGCCTCTGCTGTTGCAAAAAGCCTCCCTCTGAGCCACTTCTAAGAGACTGGCCTGAAAGTGCTAAAAATGACCCATCTTCCTCCTCCTCCTCTTCCTGGGCCACATCCTGTTCCATCATCGCCCTAAGTATTTTTTTCTCAAGGAGACATAGAAGTGGTTTTGTAACGCTGATAACGGCGTCATCGCCACTAGCCATGTTGGTGGAGTATTCGAAAGTGCAACAGGGAACACAGGTCTCACATGGAGGCCCAGTCATTGGTGGTGAAGTGGTGCTGTTCTGCAGTGCGACTGACCCGTAGGTGCTGCAGCTGAAACTCCACTATGGCCTGCTGCTGCTCGCACAGTCTCTCCAGCATGTGCAAGGTGGAGTTCCACCTGGTGGGCACGTCGCATATGAGGCGGTGAGCGGGAAGGCCGAAGTTACGCTGTAGCACAGACAGGCGAGCAGCGGCAGGATGTGAACGCCGGAAGCGCGCACAGACGGCCCGCAGTTTATGCAGCAGCTCTGACATGTCGGGGTAGTTGTGAATGAACTTCTGCACCACCAAATTCAGCACATGCGCCAGGCAAGGGATGTGCTAGTCCCAGAGCTGCAACGAGATTTCGCCCATTATTGCACACCACCAGGCCGGGCTTGAGGCTCACCTGCAGCAACCACTTGTTGGTCTGTAGTATACCCCGCCACAACTCCTGTGCGGTGTGGGGCCTGTCCCCCAAACATATGAATTTCACAATGGCCTGCTGACGTTTATCTTGGGCAGTGCTGAAGTTGGTGGTGAAGGCAGTGGCGTACCTACCAGATAGGCAGACCACGCAGCTGCTATGGGGCCCGTGAAGGAGGGGGGCCCGAAGTTGATGGAAGGGCCCGCCCCTAATTACACTAACATCACTGCTGTGGCTCCACTATCACTTCTTTCTATCTGGCGCTCAGACGGGCCCTGCCTCCCCTGTGCTCAGGGCCCCCCTCCCCTTACATACTTCAATCTTCCTGCCGGCTCCTGCAGTGACAGCCAGCCTATACCAGTGCGCTTTTCTCTGTCTGTCTGCTGGGTGTTGAACTGGCCAATCAGCATTTAGCAGCGTTAATAGCCTGCTGCTGATTGGATAGACTAGCTCAGTAGACAGAGACAGAACTCAGCGGGCGGGATGCTGGACGTGTCTTCCACTACCCTGCCTGCCCTGCTCAGTGATTTATTACCACCCAGAGATGTCTCCAGAGAGCGAGCCCTGCACAGCTACAGACAGAGTAAGTAGTGTACAGCTGTGCACTGTCAAAAGTTAAAAAAAAAAAAGTTAATGGGGGAGTGTTAGTGTGAGGGGGCGGCAGCAAGCAGAGTTTGAGGGGGGGCTCACTGCCCTCTACATAATCTTATCATATAGAGAACAGTGTGTCTCAAGCAGCCTCCCATGCTTGCTGTTGATGCTTATATAGACAATGCCCCAGCAGCCCCCCCCATGAACTCTGTCACATTAGCATTAAGAAGAGTTCAAAGAGGGGGTGCTGTGCAGAGTGAGCACAAGCAGGAGGAACGGTGCTATGCGAGCTCCTGCCCTGCGCTCTTTCAGCTCTGCTCACCTATAAATCGCTCTTCCTGCTTGTGCCCACTGTGCCAGGCTTTAGCAGACAGGCAGGAACAGTGATGTGTGCTGCAGCCCTATTGAAATCTGTACTTCTGTGCACCACTGTCATATCAGCGGTGTGCGAAAGTACGGATTATTAATCACTATAGGCATTTGAATTTCAGGTGCCTGTTTCTCAAAAAAAAAAACATCTTAGAAAAAGTCATCTTATGTTGCTTATAATAAGTTCTAATAAACTTCATTTTGTTTACATGTACTTTACGTTAGGGATGTCCAACCTGCGTTCTTACAGCTGTTGCATGATGGAAGTTGTAGTTTTGTAGTAGCTGGACGACTGCAGGTTGGACATCCCTGCTTTAAAGGGTTATTCAGCTTCTTTCAAGTTATCCCCTATCCACAAGAATGGAGACCCTGGCTGTACCCCCTGAAATGAACGGAGGGGCCAGTCACATATGTGCACAGCCGTTCTATTAATTTCTATGGGAATTCCGGAGATATCTGAGCAGTGTTCACATCCTGTTGATAGGGAATAGTTTGAAATGAGAATACACCTTTAAGATGTTATATTGTCAGTAGTAGGCTACATACGCATGGAACCATGTCAACTTAAATATTACATTTTAATATTAAATATTAATTTCCAGAGCAATACCTTATGGAAAATTATTTTTTTAGTTACTTTTTTAGTTATTTATCCCTAACGGTTTAATTAGTAGTGGAATGGGCCATGGGTAGGCAGTGGGTGGAGTTAGGGGGCCCAATTAATATTTTTTCTATGGGGCACAATGATTTCTATGTACGCCCCTGGGTAAAGGTGTGTGGCTGACTGGATGAGCAGGTGGAAGAAGAGTAGGAGGAAGCCGAGTAGGAGGAGGAGGCAACAGGAGGCAAAGAATGATGCCCTGCGATCCTTGGCGGAGGAAAGACGTGCGCCAAACAACTCTCCGCTTGGGGCCCAGGCTCCACTACATTTACCCAGTGTGCAGTTAGGGAGATATAGCGTCTCTGACCGTGCTTACTGGTCCACATATATGTAGTTAGGTAGACCTTGCCCCGGATAGCATTGCGCAGTGCACACTTGATTTTATCGGATACTTGGTTGTGCAGGGAAGACACGGCTCTCTTGGAGAAGTAGTGGCGGCTGGGAACAACGTAATGTGGGAGAGCCATGGACATCAGCTGTCTGAAGCTGTCCGTGTCTACCAGCCTGAATGACAGCATTTCAAAGGCCAGTAGTTTAGAAATGCTGGCATTCAGGCCCAGGACTCGAGGGTGGCTAGATGGGAATTTACGCTTTCTCTCCAAGGTTTGTGAGATGGAGAGCTAAAGGTTGCCGTGTGACATGGTGGAGATGCTTGGTGACGGAGGTGGTGGTGTTGGTGGCACATCCTCTGTTTGCTGGGTGGCAGGTGCCTACGTTCCAACCAAGGTGGAGGAAGAGGCAGAGGCAGCAGCAGCAGCAGAAGAGGGAGCAGGAGAAGCATGAGTGAGTTCCTTTCTTTTAAGGTGTTTACTCCACTGCAGTTTATGCTTTGCATGTAGATGCCTGGTCATGCAGGTTGTGCTAAGGTTCAGAACGTTAATGCCTCGCTCCAGGCTCTGATGGCACAGCGTGCAAACCACTCAGGTCTTGTCGTCAGCACATTGTTTGAAGAAGTGCCATGCCAGGGAACTCCTTGAATCTGCCTTTGGGGTGCTCGGTCCCTGGTGGCGGTGGCCAGTAGCAGGCGAACGCTCTTGGTGGCGGCTGTTCTGCTTTTGCTCCCTGCTCCCTCTTTTGCTACGCTGTTGGCTCAGTCTCACCACTGCCTCTTCCTCTGAACTATGAAAGTCAGTGGCAGAGCCTTCATTCCATGTGGGGTCTAAGACCTGATCATCCCCTGCATCGTCTTCAAACCCAGTCTTCCTCCGTGTCCCCCTGTTCAGTCTGCACACTGCAGAAAGACGTTGGGACCTGTGTTTCGTCATCATCAGAGACGTGCGGACTCTGATGAGGTGGAATTCCCATGTCCTCATCATCAGGAAACATAAGTGGTTGTGCGTCAGTGCATTCTATGTCTTCCACCGCTGGGGAAGGGATAAGTGGATTCCCTTGGGAAACCCTGCCAGCAGAGTCTTCAAACAGCATAAGAGACTGCTGCATAACTTGAGGCTCAGACAGTTTCCCTGATATGCATGGGGGTGATGTGACAGACTGATGGGCTTGGTTTTCAGGCGCCACCTGTGCGCTTTCTGCAGAAGACTGGGTGGGAGATAATGTTGTGAACGTGCTGGATCCACTGTCGGCCACCCAATCGACTAGCGCTAGAGATGGCCCGAACTATCCGCCGGCGAACATAGCTTGTTTGCGTTCGCTGCGGCGGCCGAACACATGCGATGTTCGGTCCGCCCCTATACATCATCATTGAGCAAACTTTGACCCTGTACCTCACAGTCAGCAGACACATTCCAGCCAATCAGAAGCATACCCTCCCTCCCAGACTCTCCCATCTCCTGAACAGCATCCATTTTAGATTCATTCGGAATTTGCAGTCTTAGTGAGAGAAGGGATAGTGTAGCTGCTGCTGATTTAATTGGAAAATCGATAGCTAGGCTAGTGTATTCAGTGTCCACTCCAGTCCTGAAAGACTCATCTGATCTCTGCTGTAAGGACAGCGTCCTGACAGCACCACAAAAAGCCCTTTTTAGGTCTGCAACATTAGTCTGCTTTTTTTATTTTTTTATCCATATATATATTGCAGTTGCTTGGCCTGCCCGTGTGTGAGGAGCTGCAGGCCCACAGACTGTAGTGTGCCCACTGCCAGTGCCCACCACTGTCATCCCGTGTGGCACAGGACTTTGCATCAAAAAAAGGCATTTCATTTTTACATTTTAGTGTAATTTCAGTTGCGTGCCTGCTAGTGTGTGTCAGGCCGACTTCCACTGACTGTAGTGTGCCCACTGCCAGTGCCCACCCCAGTCATCCCGTGTGGCACAGGACTTTGCATCAAAAAAAGGCATTTAATTTTTACACTTTAGTGAAATTTCAGTTGCTTGCCTGCTAGTGTGTGTCAGGCCCACTTCCACTGACTGTAGTGTGCCCACTGCCAGTGCCCACCACTGATACCGGGTGGCACAGTAGCTTGCCGATAAATAAGGCATTTAATTTTTAGACAGTAGTCTAAATTCAGTTGCCTGCCTGCTGCCAGTATGTGTCAATAATCTGTAGTCCTACGTTGGTCCTGACTACTAAAAATGGAGGTAGCAGCCTGACCACAGGGCACTCGTCCTTAGAAGGGCGACCCTGTCCGGAACCTTTCCCTTTTCCACTAAAGCCTAATGCAGCCCTGCACTATTTAGTGCTCCCTGTTCCCTACATGCATGTTTCATGCCCACTAGGGACAATCATCAGGGGGATAGAGGTTTTAATAAAGAACTTGTGCTGGGTGATGTATGTAAGTACTAAACCACTAAGGGGGATAGATCCATAGGTGGTTAGAGCCTACATAATAATTATAGATCATATGGTTCCATTATAATCCCATCATGGAACCTGCATTAAACCCAAACCTAAAGAAAAAAGTAGGGTGGGAAATAAATATTGATGAATGAAGGAGGAGAGGTAGTGAGGGGGGGCTAAGGATGACAGCCCCCTCCGTGCTCCTGTCGCAGGATGATGCGTTCTGCGGATGATGCTGCCAGTGTGTGTCAGGACCACTTCCACTGACTGTAGTGTGCCCACTGCCAGTGCCCACCACTGATACCGGATGGCACAGTAGCTTGCCGATAAATAAGGCATTTAATTTTTACACATTAGTCTAATTTCAGTTGCTTGCCTGCTGCCAGTGTGTGTCAGGCCCACTTCCACAGACTGTACTGTGCCCACTGCCAGTGCCCACCACTCATACCGGGTGGCACAGTACCTAGCATGCGTAGTACCACTTATCTAAAAAAAAATGACAGGCAGAGGCAGGCCACCCCGCAGGGGCCGTCATCGTCGTGGTGCTGTGATTTCCACTGTCCCTGGAATAATGCCCAGTGTTCAGAGGCCACGTACCCTGAACCCGAAAAATTCTGAGGACATAGTTGACTGGCTTAGACAGGACACCCAATCCTCAACAGCTTCCGCTAAGAACCTTGACGCACCATCCTCCTCCAGCTCAGCTTCGGTCACCTGCTCTCAAGTTACCGCGCTCCCGCCCGCCGCCACCACCACCACTACCACCACAGCCTCTTCACTTTAACCGTCAGAGGAGTTATTTACACATCAGTTGGATGCAATTTGTGATGCGCAACCATTATTGCCAGATGATGTAGATTACAGGGATATGTCTCAGTCAGGCAGGATTACACACATGGACGTACAGTGTGATGATGATGATGATGATGTTGTACCCGCTGCTGCTTCCTTTGCTGAGGTGTCAGATACAAGTGAAGCGGTTGATGATGACGATGTGTCCACGGATGCCACGTGGGTGCCTGCTCGAAGAGAAAAAGAGGGGGAAAGTTCAGAAGGGGAGACAGAGAGAAGGTGGAGACGAGTTGGAAGCAGGGGGAGGTCGTCGCAAGGAGTTAGTGGCACAGTCAGACAACATGTATCGGCACCTGGGGTCAGCCAAACAGCACGCTAGTCAACGCATGCTGTTGCCACCACCAGAATGCCGTCATTGCAAAGCTCAGCAGTGTGGCATTTTTTTTGTGTGTCTGCCTCTGATAACAGCAATGACATTTGCAACCTGTGCCAAAAGAAACTGAGTCGTGGGAAGTCCAACACCCACCTCGGTACAACTGCTTTGCGAAGGCACATGATCTCACATCACAAACGCCTATGGGATCAACACATGAGTACAAGCAGCACACAAACTTAAAGTCACCATGCTCCTCCTTGTCCAGCATCTTCAGCCACGTCAACCACTGCTGTCCTCCCTGCCCCCTCTCAACCAACCGCCACTCCTCCTCTCACCTTCAGCAGTTCCTGCTCATCTGCCCACAGTCAGGTGTCTGTCAAGGACATGTTTGAGCATAAGAAGCCAATGTCATAGAATCACCACCTTGCCGGGCGACTAACAGCTGGCTTAACGGAACTCTTAGCCCGCCAGCTTTTACAATACAAGCTGGTGGAGTCTGAGGCCTTCAACAAATTTGTCGCTATTGGGACACCACAGTGGAAAGTACCCGGACTAATTTTTTTTCAAAAAAGGCAATCCCAAACCTCTACAATGTCATTGAAAAGGAAGTCATGGCATCTCTGGCATACAGTGTTGGGGCAAGGGTCCATCTGACCACTGATACCTGGTCTGCAAAGCACGGTCAGGGCAGGTATATCACGTACACTGCGCATTGGGTCAACCTGCTGACGGCTGACAAGCACGGAATGCGTGGCTCTGCAGCGGAGTTGGTGACACCGCCACGACTTGCAGGCAGACTTACTACCACCTCCTCTACTCCTACTCCATCCTCTTCGATATCCTCCTCGGCTGAGTCCTCTTCTGCTGCGGCGTCTGGCTGCACATCAACTGAATCCCCCCAGCTCCCCAGGGGCTATTTCACATCCCGGATACGACAGTGTCACACTGTCTTGGGGTTGACTTGCCTGAAAGCAGAGAGCCACACAGGACCAGCACTCCTGTCCGCCCTGAACGCACAGGTGGATCAGTGGCTGACCCCGCACCAACTGGAGATCGGCAAAGTGGTGTGTGACAATGGAACAAATTTGTTGTCGGCATTGAATTTGGGCAAGTTGTCACATGTGCCGTGCATGGCACATGTGTTGAATCGCATCGTACAACGCTTTGTGTCTAAGTACCCAGGCTTACAGGATGTCCTCAAGCATGCCAGGAAGGTGTTTGGCTATTTCAGGCGTTCCTACACGGCCATGGCGCACTTTTCTGATATTCAGCGGTGAAACAACATGCCAGTGAGGCGCTTGATTTGTGACAGCCCGACACGTTGGAATTCAACACTCCTAATGTTCGACTGCCTGCTCCAACAGGAAAAAGCCGTCAACGAGTATTTGTATGACCGGGGTGCTAGGACAGCCTCTGCGGAGCTGGGAATTTTTTTGCCACGTTACTGGACGCTTATGCGCAATGCCTGTAGGCTCATGCGTCCTTTTGAGGAGGTAACAAACCTAGTCAGTCGCACCGAAGGCACCATCAGCGACCTCATCCCATTTGTTTTCTTCCTGGAGCGTGCCCTGAGAAGAGTGCTGGATCAGGCTGTAGATGAGCCTGAAGAGGAAGAGTTGTGGTCACCATCAGCAAAAGTAACAGCCTTGTCATCATCGCTTGCCGGACCTGCGGCAACGCTGGAAGAGGAGTATGAGGAAGAGGAGTCAGAGGAGGAATGTGGCGGCTTTGAGGAGGAGGAAGACCAACCACAGCAGGCACCCCAGGGTGCTCGTTGTTGTCACCTATCTGGGACCCATGGTGTTGTACGTGGCTGGGGGGAAGAACAGACCGTCAATGACATCAGTGAGGATGAGGAATGGGAAATGAGTAGCTCTGCATCCAACCTTGTTCAAATGGGGTCTTTCATGCTGTCATGTCTGTTGAGGGACCCACGTATAAAAAGGATGAAGGAGAACGACCTATACTGGGTGGCCACGCTACTACACCCCCGGTATAAGCAGAAAGTGGCAGAAATGTTACCAAATTACCAAAAGTCGGAAAGGATGCAGCAGTTCAAAACCAAACTAAAAAATATGCTTTACACAGCTTATAAGGGGGATGTCACAGCACAACGGGAATCTAACAGGGGAAGAGGTGAGTGTAATCCTCCTCCTACCACGGCGGCAAGGACTGGACGATTTACAGATGTGTTGTTGATGGAGGACATGCAGAGCTTTTTGAGTCCTACACATCGCCACAGCCCTTCAGGATCTAGTCTTAGAGAACGACTCGACCGACAGGTAGCAGACTACCTCGCCTTAACAGCAGATATCGACACTCTGAGGAGCAATTAGTGTTGAGCGCGAATATTCGAAAAGCGAATTTTTTTAGCGAATATCGGCACTTCGCTAATTCGCGAATATTTCGAATATAGCGCTATAAATTCGCTATTTCGAATATTCGTTTTTTTTTTTTTTTTTTTTTTAGTTATATTTTTTTCTTTCCCTCTTCCCAACAGTAGTTCTTACCTGTCCTGAGGATTCCTGGCTTCCTGGCTGCTCTAGTCAGTGCCCATTGCCGCTTCTGCCGACTTCCGTGCTCATGGAGCGTCCCCATCCATGGGAGAATCTACATATACTAAAAATGTACTGTCGGATTTGAGGAATTACGTTGAAATCGCAATGCGATTAATTCAAGTTATATTAATCGCATTGCGATTTTAACTTAGAGCTGAGTTTATAATGGGTCAGCTTGCTAGAATGAACGAAGTTAACGAATTTGGAATATAGCAGCACTGCTAAGTTGAATTCGCAATGCGATTAATTTAACTTGAAGTAATCGCATTGCGATTTCAACTTGGCACTGCTAGTGCTATATTCCATATTCGTTAATTCTAGCCTATGTAAGAAAGCAGTGCTAAGTTGAAATCGCAATGCGATTACTTCAAGTTAAATTAATCGCATTGCGAATTCAACTTAGCAGTGCTGCTATATTCCATATTCGTTAACTTCGTTCATTCTAGCAAGCTGACCCATTATAAACCCAGCTCTAAGTTGAAATCGCAATGCGATTAATATAACTTGAATTAATCGCATTGCGATTTCAACGTAATTCCTCAAATCCGACAGTACATTTTAGTATATGGAGACGTTCCCATGGTGATGGGGACGCTCCATGAGCACAGAAGTTATGGTTGGCTTGGTAGAATTAGCGAATAGCGAATATGACGAATGTATTCGTCATATTCCTCAAAACGAAGATAACGAGTATTCTACATCTTCGTTTTAGCAACCTATTCGTCAACCTCGCTAATTCTAGCAATCAAATAGGAAGGTTGACTATAGAGACAGCTGTGTTAAATTCGCTATGCGATTTTTTTTTTTAATAGAATAATTATATTACTTGATATAATTATTATAATTATTCTATTTATTAAAAAAAAAAAATCGCATAGCGAATTAAACACAGCTGTCTCTATAGTCAACCTTCCTATTTGATTGCTAGAATTAGCGAGGTTGACGAATAGGTAGCTAAAACGAAGATGTAGAATACTTCGTTATCTTCGTTTTGAGGAATAGACGAATACATTCGTCATATTCGTCATCCTCGCTAATTCTAGATATGAAACCAATAGGAAAGTAGCCTTAAGTACAAATCGCAATATGCGATTATTTAAATCGCATGTTAATCGCGATAACTAGAAAAAATGACGAATATTCGATTTCGACGAATATGAAACGAATATTCATTCGAATATTCGCGAATTTCGTCGAAATCGAATATGGCACCTGCCGCTCATCACTAGGAGCAATGAACCCCTTCACTACTGGGTATGCAGGCTTGACCTGTGGCCTGAGCTATCCCAGTTTGCGATAGAACTTCTGGCCTGCCCTGCTTCAAGTGTCCTGTCAGAAAGGACCTTCAGTGCAGCAGGAGGCATTGTCACTGACAAGAGAAGTCGCCTCGGTCAAAAAAGTGTTGATTACCTCACCTTTTTAAAGATGAATGAGGCAAGGATCCTGAAGGGACTGACAGTGGGGGATACGTTTGACTAACAAAAGGCCTGATTACATGCCTTGGCCTCAAAATGGTCCCCACGCTGCTGTATTTAATGTCTGCATACCGGATGACTTTCGTGAATTCTCCACCACCAACTAGGGTTCAAGCCGCAATGTTTTAGTCACTTTTCTGCCTGGAAAACATCATCTTTTCCGGCCGCTGCTACAATAGCGGCAGCAACAATGCCATTATTTTTCTGGCATGTGTACATGCTTAATTTTTCTGTCCTATTGTGCAGCACTGTGGCTGCAAAAACAAAACAAAATGGCACATACAAGTGTCAATTCCCCTTCGTGATTGTTACCTTGTTGTGGTGAAGGGGCTTGCATATCATAATGAAGCAATCATCACCTCTATGAGTGTGTTGGCAATGTTGCCACACCCCAGATTTATAAGGCCGTTGCATCATTATGGTCAGACCAAAAGCGATCGGACGGCTGGATAATATTTCATAGAAGAAACATTAATTTACCTTTTTTTTTTTTTAAAGTTGTATGTGTTTTTAATACATAAAATAAAAAATCATAATAAAGTCTCTTAATAGTTTATTAGAAATAATGCAGACAATTAAAAAAATCCCCATCAATTCCAATACAAAGCAGGTATAGAGCTCAGAACTAAATTATTTCATGATGTCGTAATGGTTCGTTAATTCAACAATGTTGAATGTAATTCAATCAATGTTTAGGAATAGTACTAGTTAAGACACCACTAATATAGGGTGAGTGCACGCGCAGTGCCCCAATTTGGGAATAAGAGGACCGACCAAGCTGCTTTTTCCATCTCCCGCTTCCTAAAATCAATTCAGTTTGGTGTATAAGAGTTTAGTCTGTCACTGTGAAGGCAGTCGAAGGTACCCGGCCTAAATTTTTTTCACAAAAGGCAATCCCTGATATGGGATGTAACAGGGATTAAACTGATGAGAATAGTACTACAGAAAATACCACTCATATCGGGTGTGACAGTAAATTGCACGGCGCAGACGCAGTGACCGTGGATAAAAACAAAGGGGAGGGAGCCAGAGTTTTTTTTAACCATCTCCCCGTTCGAAAAATCAATTCAATTCACCTTTCGGGGACCCTTGGTGTTGTACGTGGCTGGGTGGAGGAAGAAACCTTCAATGACATCACCGGGACATGGCTAGCTTTGTATCCAACCTTGTGCAAATGGGGAGTTTGCGGTTGTGCAAATGAACTGTTTGCGGTTGTTTGCGGTGCATTAAAAGGGGAGTTTGGTCTGTCAATGTCCGTGAAGCGGGCGTAACCCTTACACTACCTGATCGATACAACATCATACCTGATTGTATACACACACTGGATGTTTTAAAGCATGTTATTCCAAACAATTTAGGAATGTTAGTTGATTTATGCCCTTTATGGATTAAAACCTGACTCTGCGTCCACTACGTAATTTTCCATGGGAGTTTTGCCATGAATCCTCCTACGGCATGCCACAGTCCAGGTGTTAGTCCCTTTGAAACAACTTTTCCATCACTAATGTGGCCAGAAAGAGTCCCTGTGGGTTTTAAAATTGACCTGCCTATTGAATTCTATGGCGGTTCGCCCGTTCGCGAACATTTGCGGAAGTTCGCGTTCGCGAACAGAAAATTTTATGTTCGCGACATCACTAACTAGCGCCTGTACCTGCTCAGGCCTTACCATCCTTAGAACGGCATTGGGCCCCACCAAATATTGCTGTAAATTCTGGCGGGTACTGGGACCTGAGGTAGTTGGTTCACTAGTTTGTGTGACTGTGGCAGAACGGCCACGTCCTCTCCCAGCACCAGAGGGTCCACTAACACCACCACATCCATGCCCGTGTCCGCGTCCCTTACTAGATGTTTTCCTCATTGTTACCGTTCACCACAATAAGAAAAAAATTATATGGCCCAATATATTGAGTTCAAATTCAGGCCTTTTTTTTTTTTTTTACTGGCACCTAACACTATCTGGCTATATATTTATGTACCGTATTACACTAATACAGGCATAGAATTAACCACAGATTTTGGAGAATATCAATTGTAGGCCTAGTATTTAGGCCCTGGATGAAAGGTATCCTTTTACGGACAGAATTACACTTGGAGATGCACAGTAGCATGTGAAAAAATATAAAGGATTATGCTTTCAGCACCTGTATTTTAACATTAAGTGTAATATACCCTTTTACGGAAAGAAATACACTTGGAGATGCACGATAGCGTGTGCAAATATAGAGGCTTTATTTATCAGACCTTGTATTTAGATGCTAACACGCTGAGTGTAATATACCCTTTTAAGGACAGATTTACACTTGCCAGCAACATTTGAAACCACTGATTTACGGTATTGCTATTTTGGCAATTGAATTTCACCCCAGAACAAAATATATCCTTTGCCGGACACTATTAAACTTGGCCAGCCACAGCTGGAACACCAGATTTACAGTATTGCTATTTTGGCAATTGAATTTCACCCCCGAAAAAAATCCTATGCCAGACAGCAGACAGTATTACACTTGGCTAGCCCCAGCTGGAACACCAGATTAAGGGGATTGCAATTTTGGCAAATGAATTTCACCCCTCAATAAAATATAGAAATTTCTATTCTGAGTTTCTAGGGGTGACAATAAGCACAGCCAAGCCCCTGATGTAGGATATAGCAACAAAAAAAAATATTATTAATGGATTGATGGACTTGGTGGCAGCTTGTGCTGGTGCACCACAAGACACAAAATGGCAGCCGATCACCACAGAAAAAAGTGACAGAAAAATGCTCTGGGCAGCCTAAAAACCAGTGAGCAATTAACTAACAGAAGTTGAATGATTCACAGCTGTAGATCGATCACTTCATTAGGTGTTTTTGCTGAGTTTTTCCTGCCTAATCTCGCCCTCACAGCAGCTGCATCCTATCCCTACACTAATCAGAGCAGAGTGACATGCGGTGCTACTTGACTCCAGCTTAAATAGAGGCTGGGTCACATGCTGCACTTGGCCAATCACAGCCATGCCAATAGTAGCCATGGCTGTGATGGCCTATTGGGGCAAGTGGTATGACGCTTGTTGATTGGTTGCTTTGCAGGATTTCAAAATGCTCCATAGAAATCTCCGAACACCGAACCCGAACTTACATAAATGTTCGGGTTCTGGTGCGTGTCACGAACCCCCCAAAATTCGGTACAAACCCAAAATATACAGTTCGGGTTCGCTCAATCCTAGCCATAAGCAATGGTATGGCGCCTGCACATGCGCAGTGCGCCCTCCATTCATTTCAATGGGGCCCCTAAAAATAGCCCAGAGCAGGATTAGTTATTTCCCTCTGCCCCGCTCTGTTCTCATTGTCCCAGAGGTGAGACCCGCACCTATGAGAACAGAGCAGGGCAGAGGGAAATAACTGAGCCAGTGCTGGTCTATTTTTAGTGGCCCCATTGAAATGAATGGAGGGCTCACTGTGCAAGTGCAGGCGCCCTCTATTAATTTCAATGGTGCCACTAAAAATTGCCCAGCGCTGACTCGGTTATTTCCCTCTCCCCGCTCTATTTTCATTGTCCCAGATGTGAGACCCGCACGGGGCAGAGGGAAATAACTGAGCCAGCGCTGTGCTATTTTTAGTGGCCTAATTGAAATGAATGGAGGGCGCCTGCACATGCGCAGTGCGCCCTCCATTCATTTCAATGGGGCCTCTGAAAATAGCCTAGCGCTGGCTTGGTTATTTCCATCTGCCCCATAGAAATGAATGGAAGCAGGGGCCGCACGTGCACGGTGCGCTCCCATTCACTTTTATGGGAGCAGTGGGGAGCAGCGCTTGTTGGTGGATGGACCCCAGGAAACCCGGGGTCCTCCAGCCACAGCTCTCCCCAATCCGTTCTCCTTGTAGGTGCGGGGCGATATGCCCCCATTGTATATGATGGAAATACTCATTTAAAGGGGTTATTCCATGAATAATGTAAAAAATAAAAATCATCTCTCTAGAATGTCTGGTTAGCAATAGTGTTGACTGTGAATATTACAATCGCAATTTTTTATTGCGAATATCGGCACTTTGAGAATTCACGAAGATCTAGAATATAGTGCTATATCTTCGTAATGGCAAATATTCTAGATTTTTTTTCATCTGTAACCTCCCTTCTTGCTTGTGGGACAATAAGAAGGCTGCAATATCTTTGTTTGAGCTTAGCAACATCCCCAGCAACCAATAGGAAAGTTGCCTAACCCTTAATATATAGGAAACTCCCCAGCAGCTATTTTCTGCTGTTTTTTTTGAGATAGAGGTGATAGATAGAGGTGATAGATAGAGGTGATAGATAGAGGTGATAGATAGAGGTGATAGATAGAGGTGATAGATAGAGGTGATAGATAGAGGTGATAGATAGAGGTGAGAGATAGAGGTGAGAGATAGAGAGAGATAGAGAGAGATAGAGAGAGATAGAGAGAGATAGAGAGAGAGAGAGAGAGAGAGAGAGATAGAGAGAGAGAGAGAGAGAGAGAGCAGTGTCATTGCTGTGCTCTGTGCTTGGCTGAGTCATCTGGATCCTTATTCAATTACACTAGATAGATAGTTAGCTCATATATATAATACAGATAGTGGGAGATAGTCAGTGTAGGTTAGATAGTGATATAGTGTAGCTGATGGGTTCCAGTGCAGGGTGTTAGGTAGCGTGATAGGAATTACTGTGCTGTCATAGGGTCTCTGTTAGGGCTCAAGCACACAACCGTATTTTCTTTCTGCTTCCGTTCCATTTTTTGTGCTGCCTGTATGCGGAACCATTTGCTTCAATGGGGCTGTAGAAAATATGGAAGTTACTCTGTGTGCATTCCGTTTCCGTTCGTCCACATGGCTGTTCTGCAAAAACAGCTCATGTGATTGATGGTTAATAAGTTACCGTTTCCGATCCGGAAGAAACGGATCGCATATGGATACGATTTGTGGAATAATGGAACAGAAGTGGACCTAAATCAGAGAAAAAAAAAGCTCAGATGCGGAACAACGAATCTGTGAAAATTGGACTGCAAAACAACAACGGTCGTGTGAATGAGCCCTTAAACACAGTGCTGTGATGTCACAACAATCCTTAGTGCACCAATCTGTAATATCTACTCAGACCTAATAAAACGTGCAGTTGCATGTAGTGTGCAAAAATAAATGCTCATCATTAGTGCTGATTTGCGCAATCGCAACAATAATGACTGGAGATCACGAATTCTCTAACTTTTGAATTTATTGTGAATATTATGCAAGAAATTTGCGAAATATCAGGAAAACGAATATTGCCTATGACGCTCATCACTAATCAACTTGCAGATCAGAAATAGCTTTATTGGGTCAACGCTTTTCAAATGTGATTTTCTCTCTAATCAGGTCCAGTAACAAAAGTGGACCTGATGAAGAGAGAAAATCACTCAAAACGTGTT
Organism: Bufotes viridis; assembly: GCA_033119425.1. Taxonomy (NCBI): domain Eukaryota; kingdom Metazoa; phylum Chordata; class Amphibia; order Anura; family Bufonidae; genus Bufotes; species Bufotes viridis. The sequence continues at coordinate 461,532,739 of CM065590.1, forward strand.
GCAAAGACATTTTATTGCAAAAATTTAATTCGTATACCCATATTAATGAATGCATTACTGAAGCAGATAGTAATTGCTTCAGCAGTAAATGCATTCACTAACTTGGGTATGATAATTTGCATTGCATTTGCTGTAAATACCTATTATCTTGCAGTGATATTCCACATGTTCAGTAGCACGTGTATAATGCACTGAAATGCAAAATTACAAATAGGTGGGACCCGCATCTATCAGACAATGGGGCATATCTTAGCGATATGCCCCTATTGTATGTGATGGGAATACCCCTTTAAATGGGTTATCCCATGAATAATGTAAAAAATGAAAATCAGACATCATATTTCATGACAATATCTTTCTAGCAAAACTAGAACCTTGTATCTCACATGGATCCAGAGATCTCCACATTAATTTATCTGCTGAATTGATATCAAGCTACAGCTCAAGGGGTGTGTCTTTTCTGCTGCAGCTAAGGGGTCGTGTCTCAGCTCTCCCTATAACAGCTCAGGAGGCAGTTAAAAGATGAAACAGCATGTGCGGCCTTCTCAGTGAGCAGGAGAAAGAAATGAGTAAAAGAAAAAACAGCAGGTGGCGCTATACATATACATTGTATTGAATAACTCAGTGGCTATACCAAAATTTTAATCACATGCAATTACAAAAGTATTCAGATCCAGGTGCTGGTTTGAAAACTGTAGAAAATATTTTGTGGGACAACCCCTTTAAGTTTGAACAAGTCTTTCTGTTGAGAAGAAATGTGTATTTACTGCACTTTTCGTGTGGTGCATACAAATTCCCAATTGTAATTAGTTGGTTTGCCACCTTCCTCCTAACGAATAGTGATGAGCGGCAGGGGCAATATTTAAATTTGCGATATTTGGCGAATATTTGGTAGAATATTCATCATATATTCGTGAATTCGCTATTATTTTTTAGATTGCGAAAATCGGCTATTTAATATTCATGTAATACAGGCGTGGGTCATTAAAGCTACATTTTTCAAACTGCTGAAAGTTTAATGAGACTGAAGAAAATGGTTGGCACAGCCGAACATTACAATAGCTTTATATGCAGATATAGTGCTCCGATATATTCCCGATTGCGCATATCGGCAATAATGATACAAATATTTTGGAATATTGTGCAACTTCACATTTTAACAGGTCTGACTACATATTAGTGATTGGTGCACTAAGTATTGTTGTGAACTTGTGACATCACAGCACTATGTATGTAGCATGTATGTATAGACAGAAGAACCTATCAGCTACACTACATATATCACTATGTAACCTACACTGACACTATCTGTATTCAGTGGCGTAGCTATAGGGGTCGCAGCGGTCGCAATTGCGACCAGGCCCCTAAGTTAGGGGGGCCCACGGGGCCCCCTCCAGGAGAGACAGTCTAAAGCTCTATTTTACTTTAGTTTAACTTGCGCACCGCCGCCTCCCGACAAGTTATTTGAGGTCTTGAGGACCTTTTTCACTCAGCCAATCAGTGGCTGCAGCTGTGTCACATGTCAGGCCAGTGATTTCCTGCTGAGCCAATCACTGGCCTGACACATGACATAACTGTGGCCACTGATTGAGGTCTTGAGGACCTTTCACGCTCAGCCAAACAACTTGTCGGGAGGCCAGAGAGAAGATACCAGGAGTCAACCAGTGCCACACAGAGGAGAAGAGGAGCTGCTACCGACTGGACCAGAACCAGGTGAGCAGAATGCTTTTACATAATATTCATAGAGGTGAGAATTGTGACATGGAGAGGGGAGAACTGTGACATGGAGGGGGGAGAAATGTGTCATCGAGGGGGAGAAATGTGACATGGAGGGGGAGAAATGTGACATGGATGGGGAGAAATGTGACATTTCCCCACCATGTGACATTTCTCCCCTCCATGTCACATTTCTCCCCTGCCATGTCACATTTCTCCCCCTCCATGTCACATTTCTCCGCCTCCCCCCTCCATGTCACTGGACACCATTCGGCTAAGTTCACATCAGTGTTTGGCCTTTCCGTTCTCCTGCTCCGTTATAGGAGCAGGAGAAAGAAAATGCGCATTCGGCACATAACTGAGCCAAACAGAGCCTAAGGATCCCATAGACTATAATGGCGTCCGTTAGGTGTCCGCTCCGAAGATGATTTCGGAGCGGAGTCAAAAGTCCTGCATGCACAGCTTTTGTCTCCGCTCCAAAATCATCTTCGGAGCAGACACCTAACGGACGCCATTATAGTCTATGGGATCCTTAGGCTCTGATCGGCTCAGTTATGTACCGAATGCGTACTTTCCTTTCTCCTGCTCCTATAACAGAGCAGGAGAACGCAACAGCCGAACAGGGGGGCAAATTGAACTCTTGCACCAGGGCACATGAGCCTATAGCTACGCCCCTGTCTGTATTATATATATAAACTAACTAACTATCTAATGTAATGTGACCAATGGAAACGAGAGAGCATAGCAATAACACTGCTGTCTCTCTCAGAACTGTAATAAACTGTAGAAAATAGCTGCTAGGGAGATTCTTATATAGTAAGGGATAGGCAACTTTCCTATTGGTTGCCAGGGATGTTGCTAAGCTCATACAAAGACATGGTTGCCTTCTCATAGCGCCACAAGCATAAAGGGAGGTTACTAATGAAAAAAAAAAAAAGTAGAATATTCAAAAATACGAATATATATCGCTATAGTCTAAATATTTGTGAATTCTGAAAGTTGTGATATTCACGATTAAAATTCGCAATTCCAATATTCGCACCCAACACTATTCACGAACACATATTTGCCTTCCGTGTTGCCTACTGAAACCTATACTGATTCCACAAGAGGCTCCCATCTGTGAAGGGCTATGGTACCATTGGGAGGAGAAAGACTCGGACATGTCAGGGACATGACCAGATTTGAAATGAGTTTCTTGTAGCAGACATGTGTCATTTTTTCAGAAAATCCATAATCTGACCTTTTTTTGCTGGTGTGATGATGCCACTGTGGGGAGTTGCTCTGGTAGACAGCGGTGCGGGTGCAGTATAGAGGCAAAGGAAGTCCGGGTAGTGGATCAAACAGTGTTTTATTTCACACTTGCACAAACAAAACTCAAAACAGTCACTTAGTGTTACTTCACACATATAGCAAAAACTTGAGGCAAAACAAAAGTCCAAGACGGGACCAAATCACCTGTGTGGTTTAGGTGCGTGTTCACACCTGGCTGTCAGCCCAGCCGCAGGAAAGTCCAACCTCAGGCTTCCAGGCAGACTGCACGCCTCTTTGCAAGCTCTTGCTTCCAGCCCTTAGAGCTCCACAGAACGCCAGCAGTTTCCAGGTTAATCACCTCAAAGCCTAGGTGTCAGTTCACACCTGGCTGAATGCTCGGCAACACAAAAAGTCCACTGACAGTCTTTACATGGCCTGCTCTTCTGACACACAGGTCTCAGCTTTTCAGCCCAGGACAGGGCTCAGATCCCAAACACAGAGAGAGAGCTTTGCATAAACCCAGCTGTCTTTTAAAGGAAGCTAGGAATTAACCCAAAAACCCAGCCCTAAACCTAAAATCCGGTCCAGTATTTGCACAGGCTGAGAGGAAAATACCTGTTTTTTTTACCACCAAACCTCTCACTGTGTCACACCACGCACATTATATGATACAAGAGTAATGTTAGCCATGACATATTTGTACGGTGAGTAGAGTGAGAAGTTCGGCCGAACTTCCCAAAAATATTCGGGTTCGGGATCCGAACTCGACCCAAACTTTATCCCGAACCCCATTGAAGTCAATGGGGACCCGAACTTTTGGGCACTAAAAAGGCTGTAAAATAGTCCAGGAAAGGGCTAGAGGGCTGCAAAATGTAGGTAAATGCCCTGCAAACAAATGTGGATAGGGAAATGAATTAAAATAAAATAAATAAAAATTAACCAATATCAATTGGAGAGAGGTCCCATAGCAGAGAAGGCCACTTTCAGTTATTTAGGCCCACCACCCAGACAGAGGAGAGAGGTCCCACAGCAAGGAATCATGCGTCATATCACCCACCACTGGAGAAGGCCACTTTCAGTTATTTAGGCCCCAGCACCCAGACAGAGGAGAGAGGTCCCACAGCAAGGAATAAGGCGTCATATCACCAACCACTGGAGAAGGTCACTTTGAGATATTAAGGCCCCAGGACCCAGACAGAGGAGAGAGGTCCCACAGCAAGGAATCATGCGTCATATCACCCACCCAGCACCCAGACAGAGGAGAAAGGTCCCACAGCAAGGAATAAGGCGTTAATATCACCCACCACTGGAGAAGGTCACTGAGTTATTTAGGCCCCAGCATTCAGACAGTGGAGAGAGGTCCCACAGCAAGGAATCATGCATTATATCACCCACCACTGTAGAAGGACTCTTTCAGTTATTTAGGCCCCAGCACCCAGACAGAGGAGAGAGGTCCCACAGCAAGGAATCATGCGTCATATCACCCACCACTGGAGAAGGTCAGTTTCAGTTATTTAGGCCCCAGCACCCAGCCAGAGGAGAGAGGACCCACAGCAAGGAATCATGCGTCATATCACCCACCACTGGAGAAGGCCACTTTCAGTTATTTAGGCCCCAGCACCCAGACAGAGGAGAGAGGTCCCACAGCAAGGAATCATGCGTCATATCACCCACCACTGGAGAAGGCCACTTTTAGTTATTTCGGCCCCAAGACACAGACAGAGGAGAGAGGTCCCACAGCAAGGAATAACGCGTCATATCACACACCACTGGAGAAGGTCACTTTGAGTTATTTATGCCTCTGCACCCAGACAGAGGAGAGAGGTACCACAGCAAGGAATAAGGTGTCATATCACCCACCACTGGAGAAGGCCACTTTCAGTTATTTCGGCCCCAGCACCCAGACAGAGGAGAGAGGTCCCACAGCAAGGAATAAGGCGTCATATCACCCACCACTGGAGAAGGACTCTTTCAGTTATTTAGGCCCCAGCACCCAGACAGAGGAGAGAGGTACCACAGCAAGGAATAAGTCATCATATCACCCACCACTGGAGAAGGTCAGTTTCAGTTATTTAGGCCCCAGCACCCAGCCAGAGGAGAGAGGACCCACAGCAAGGAATCATGCGTCATATCACCCACCACTGGAGAAGGCCACTTTCAGTTATTTCGGCCCCAGCACCCAGACAGAGGAGAGAGTTCCCACAGCAAGGAATAAGGCGTCATATGACCCACCACTGAAGAGGGCCACTTTCAGTTATTTAGGCCCACCCAGCACCCAGACAGAGGAGAGAGGTCCCACAGCAAGGAATAAGGCGTCATATCACCCACCACTGGAGAAGGTCCCTATCAGTTATTTATGCCCCAGCACCCAGACAGAGGAGAGAGGTCCCACAGCAAGGAATCATGCGTCATATCACCCACCACTGGAGAAGGCCACTTTCAGTTATTTCGGCCCCAGTACCCAGGCAGAGGAAAGAGGTCCCACAGCAAGGAATAAGTCGTCATATTACCCACCACTCGAGAAGGTCAATTTCAGTTATTTAGGCCCCAGCACCCAGCCAGAGGAGAGAGGACCCACAGCAAGGAATCATGCGTCATATCACCCACCACTGGAGAAGGCCACTCTCAGTTATTTCGGCCCCAGCACCCAGACAGAGGAGAGAGGTCCCACAGCAAGGAATGAGGCATTATATCACCCACCACTGGAGAAATCCACTTTCAGTTATTTAGGCCCCAGCACCCAGACAGAGGAGAGAGGTCCCACAGCAAGGAATAAGGCGTCATATCACCCACCACTGGAGAAGGCCACTTTCAGTTATTTCGGCCCCAAGACACAGACAGAGGAGAGAGGTTCCACAGCAAGTAATAAGGCGTCATATCACCCACCACTGGAGAAGGTCACTTTCAGTTATTTATGCCCCTGCACCCAGACAGAGGAGAGAGGTACCACAGCAAGGAATAAGGTGTCATATCACCCACCACTGGAGAAGGCCACTTTCAGTTATTTAGGCCCCAGCACCCAGACAGAGGAGAGAGGTCCCCCAGAAAGGAATAAGGCGTCATATCACCCACCACTGGAGAAGGTCACTTTCAGTTATTTAGGCCCCAGCACCCAGACAGAGGAGAGAGGTCCCACAGCAAGGAATCATGCGTCATATCACCCACCACTGGAGAAGGCCACTTTCAGTTATTTAGGCCCCAGCACCCAGACAGAGGAGAGACGTCCCACAGCAAGGAATCATGCGTCATATCACCCACCACTGGAGAAGGCCACTTTCAGTTATTTCGGCCCCAGCACCCAGACAGAGGAGAGAGGTCCCACAGCAAGGAATCATGCGGCACATTATCTTTGTACCGGGGATCCAGCAGGGTGGCAACCCAGTAGTTAACGCACAGGTTAAAATGTGGGCAACTATGCTGTCGTTGCGCAGGCACTGCAGCATGTAGTCGCTCATGTGTGCCAGGCTCCCCAGAGGTAAGGACAAGCTGTCCTCTGTGGGAGTCGTATCGTCACCGTCCTCCGTATCCCCCCAGCCACGCACCAGTGATGGGCCTGAGCTGTGTCGGGTGCCACCCCGCTGTGAACCTGCTTCATCCTCATCCTCCTCCACCTCCTCCTCATCCTCCAGTAGTGGTCCCTGGCTGGCCACATTTGTACCTGGCCTCTGCTGTTGCAAAAAACCTCCCTCTGAGCCACTTCTAACAGACTGGCCTGAAAGTGTTAAAAATGACCCCTCATCCTCCTCCTCCTCCTGGGCCACCTCCACTTCCATCATCGCCCTAAGCGTTTTCTGAAGGAGACATAGAAGTGGTATTGTAACGCTGATAATGGTGACATCGCCACTGGCCATGTTGGTGGAGTATTTGAAACAGCGCAACAGGGCACACAGGTCTCGCATGAGGCCCAATCATTAGTGGTGAAGTGGTGCTGTTCCGCAGTGCGACTGACGCCTGCGTGCTGCAGCTGAAACTCCACTATGGCCTGCTGCTGCTCGCACAGTCTCTCCAGCATGTGCAAGGTGGAGTTCCACCTGGTGGGCACGTCGCATATGAGGCGGTGAGCGGGAAGGCCGAAGTTACGCTGTAGCGCAGACAGGCGAGCAGCGGCAGGATTTGAACGCCGGATGCGCGCACAGACGGCCCGCACTTTATGCAGCAGCTCTGATATGTCGGGGTAGTTGTGAATGAACTTCTGCACCACCAAATTCAGCACATGCGCCAGGCAAGGGATGTGCGTCAAACTGGCTAGTCCCAGAGCTGCGACGAGATTTCACCCATTATCGCACACCACCAGGCCGGGCTTGAGGCCCACCGGCAGAAACCACTCGTCGGTCTGTTGTTCAATACCCCGCCACAACTACTGCGCGGTGTGGGGCCTGTCCCCCAAACATATGAGTTTCAGAATGGCCTGCTGACTTTTAACCCGGGCTGTGCTGAAGTTGGTGGTGAAGGTGTGGGGCTGACTGGATGAGCTGGAGGAAGCCGAGTAGGAGGAGGAGGCTACAGGAGGCAAAAAATGATGCCCTGCGATCTTTGGCGTGCGCCAAGGAACTATCCTCCTGAGGCCCAGCCGCCACTACATTTACCCAGTGTGCAGTTAAGGAGATATAGCGTCCCTGGCCGTGCTTACTGGTCCACGTATCTTTGGTTAGGTGGACCTTGCCACAGATGGCGTTGCGCAGTGCACACTTGATTTTATTGGATACTTGGTTGTGCAGGGAAGGCACGGCTGTCTTGGAGAAGTAGTGGCGGCTGGGAACAACATACTGTGGGACAGCCATGGACATCAGCTGTTCGAAGCTGTCTGTGTCCACCAGCCTGAATGACAGCATTTCAAAGGCCAGTAGTTTAGAAATGCTGGCATTCAGGCCCAGGGCTCGAGGGTGGCTAGGTGGGAATTTACGCTTTCTCTCCAAGGTTTGTGAGATGGAGATCTGAACGCTGCCGTGTGACATGGTGGAGATGCTTGGTGACGCAGGTGGTGGTGTCGGTGGCACATCCTCTGTTTGGTGGGCGGCAGGTGCCAACGTTCCTCCCGAGGCAGAGGAAGAGGCCGAGGCAGCAGCAGAAGAGGGAGCAGGGGGAGCCAGAGTGAGTTCCTTGCTTTTAAGGTGTTTACTCCACTGCAGTTCATGCTTTGCATGTAGATGCCTTGTCATGCAGGTTGTGCTAAGGTTTAGAACGTTAATGCCTCGCTTCAGGCTCTGATGGCACAGAGTGCAAACCCCTCGGGTCTTGTCGTCAGCACATTGTTTAAAGAAGTGCCATGCCAGGGAACTCCTTGAAGCTGCCTTTGGGGTGCTCGGTCCCTGGTGGCGGTGGCCAGTAGCAGGCGAACTCTCTTGGCAGCGGCTGTTCTGCTTTTGCCCCCTGCTCCCTCTTTTGCTACGCTGTTGGCTCGGTCTCACCACTGCCTCTTCCTCTGAACTATGAAAGTCAGTGGCACGACCTTTTTCCATGTGGGGTCTAGGACCTCATCGTCCCCTGCATCGTCTTCCACACAGTCTTCCTCCCTGACCTCCTGTTCAGTCTGCACACTGCAGAAAGACGCAGCAGTTGGCACCTGTGTTTCGTCATCATCAGAGACGTGCGGACTCCAATGAGGTGGTATTCCCATGTCCTCATCATCAGGAAACATCAGTGGTTGTGCATCAGTGCATTCTATGTCTTCCACCACTGGGGAAGGGCTAGGTGGATTCCCATGGGAAACCCTGCCAGCAGAGTCTTCAAACAGCATAAGAGACTGCTGCATAACTCGAGGCTCAGACAGTTTCCCTGATATGCATGGGGGTGATGTGACAGACTGATGGGCTTGGTTTTAAGGCGCCACCTGTGCGCTTTCTGCAGAAGACTGGGTGGGAGATAATGTTGTGAACGTGCTGGATCCACTGTCGGCCACCCAATTGACTAGCGCATGTAACTGCTCAGGCCTTACCATCCTTAGAATGGCATTGGGCCCCACCAAATATCGCTGTAAATTCTGGCGGGTACTGGAACCTGAGGTAGTTGGTTCACTAGTTTGTGTGGCTGTGGCAGAACGGCCACGTCCTCTCCCAGCACCAGAGGGTCCACACGACAACGTCCGCGTCCCATAATAGACGTTTTCCTCATTGTTACCGTTCACCAAGCACCACAATAAGAAAAAAAATACTTGGCCCAATGTATTGATTTCAAATTCAGGCCTTTTTTTACAGGCACCTAACAATATCTGCCTATTTATTTATGTACCATATTACACTAATCCAGGCACAGCAGTAACCACTGATTTAGGGGAATATCTATTGTAGGGCTAGTATTTAGGCCCTGGATGAAAGGTATCCATTTATGGACAAATTTACACCTAGAGATGCACAGTAGCGTGAAAAATAAATATGTAGGATTATGCCTTCAGCAATTGTATTTTAACACTTTGTGTAATATACCCTTTAACGGACAGAAATTCAATGGGAGATGCACGGTAGCGTGTGAAGTTAATGAGGATGACCCTCTCAGCACTTGTATATACACCTTGAGCATAATTAACACTTGGCCTGCAACAGCTGGGACACCAGATTCAGGGTATTACTATTTTGGCTATTGAATTTCACCCCAGAACAAAATATACCCTTTTACGGACAGATTAACACTTGGCCTGCAACAACTGGGACACCAGATTCAGGGTATTGCTATTTTGGCAATTGAATTTCACCCCAGAACAAAATATATGTTTTGGCGGACACTATTATACTTTGCCAGCCACAGCTGAAACCACTGATTTATGGTATAGCTATTTTGGCAATTGAATTTCACCCCAGAACAAAATATACCCTTTTACGGACAGATTAACACTTGGCCTGCAACAGCTGGGACACCAGATTCAGGGTATTGCTATTTTGGCAATTGAATTTCACCCCAGAACAAAATATATGTTTTGGCAGACACTAATATACTTTGCCAGCCACAGCTGAAACCACTGATTTATGGTATTGCTATTTTGGCAATTGAATTTCACCCCAGAACAAAATATACCCTTTTACGGACAGATTAACACTTGGCCTGCAACAGCTGGGACACCAGATTCAGGGTATTGCTATTTTGGCAATTGAATTTCACCCCAGAACAAAATATACCCTTTTACGGACAGATTGACACTTGGCCTGCAACAGCTGGGACACCAGATTCAGGGTATTGCTATTTTGGCAATTGAATTTCACCCCAGAACAAAATATATGTTTTGGCGGACACTATTATAGTTTGCCAGCCAGTGCTGGGACACCAGATTTAGGGGATTGCTATTTTGGCAAGTGAATTTCACCCCAGAACAAAATATATGTTTTGGCGGACACTATTATAGTTTGCCAGCCAGTGCTGAGACACCAGATTTATGGTATTGCTATTTTGGCAATTTAATTTTACCACAGAACAAAATATATGTTTTGGCGGACACTATTATAGTTTGCCAGCCAGTGCTGGGACACCAGATTTAGTGGATTGCTATTTTGGCAAGTGAATTTCACCCCAGAACAAAATATATGTTTTGGCAGACACTAATATAGTTTGCCAGCCAGTGCTGGGACACCAGATTTATGTTATTGCTATTTTTGCAAATGAATTTCACCACAGAACAAAATATATGTTTTGCCGGACACTATTATAGATAGTGATGTCGCGAACATAAAATTTTCAGTTCGCGAACAGCGAACGCGAACTTCCGCAAATGTTCGCGAACGGGCGAACCGCCATAGACTTCAATTGGCAGGCGAATTTTAAAACCCACAGGGACTCTTTCTGGCCACAATAGTGATGAGAAAGTTGTTTCAAGGGGTCTAACACCTGGACTGTGGCATGCCGGAGGGGGATCTATGGCAAAACTCCCATGGAAAATTACGTAGTGGACGCAGAGTTGGGTTTTAATCCATAAAGGGCATAAATCAACTAACATTCCTAAATTGTTTGGAATAACGTGCTTTAAAACATCCAGTGTGTGTATACGATCAGGTATGATGTTGTATCGATCAGGTAGTGTAAGGGTTACGCCCGCTTCACTGACATTGACAGACCAAACTCCCCTTTTAATGCACCGCAAACAGTTCATTTGCACAACCGCAAACTCCCCATTTGCACAAGGTTGGATACCAAGCTAGCCACGTCCCGGTGACGTCATTGAAGGTTTCTTCCTCCACCCAGCCACGTACAACACCAAGGGTCCCCAAAAGATGAATTGAATTGATTTTTCGAACGGTGAGATGGTTAAAAAAACGCTGGCTCCCTCCACTGTTTTAAACCACGGTGACTGCGTCTGCGCCGTGCAATTTACTGTCACACCCGATATGAGTGGTATTTTCTGTAGTACTATTCTCATCAGTTTAATCCCTCTAACGTCCCCAATCTGGGGGCCATTTATTGAATAGATTTTTCGAACGGGGAGATGGTTAAAAAAACGCTGGCTCCCTCCACTGATATGAGTGGTATTTTCTGTAGTATTATTCTCATCAGTTTAATCCCTGTTACGTCCCATATCAGGGATTGCCTTTTGTGAAAAAAAATTTAGGCCGGGTACCTTCGACTGCCTTCACAGTGACAGACCAAACTCTCATACACTAAACTGAATTAATTTCAGGAACCGGGAGATGGAAAAAGCAGCTTGGTCGGTCCTCTTACTCCCAAATTGGGGCACTGCGCGTGCACAGAGCAATGTGCTGTGACACCCTATATGAGTGGTGTCTTAACTAGTACTATTGCTATCAGTTTAATCCCGGTTACGTACCCTATCCGGGGACGTGTGCCGAATTAGACTAATGTGTAAAAATTAAATGCCTTATTTATCGGCAAGCTACTGTGCCACCCGGTATCAGTGGTTGGCACTGGCAGTGGGCACACTACAGTCAGTGGAAGAGGGCCTGACACACACTGGCAGCAGGCAAGCAACTGAATTTAGACTACTGTCTAAAAATGAAATGCCTTATTTATCGGCAAGCTACTGTGCCACCCGGTATCAGTGGTTGGCACTGGCAGTGGGCACACTACAGTCAGTGGAAGAGGGCCTGACACACACTGGCAGCAGGCAAGCAACTGAATTTAGACTACTGTCTAAAAATTAAATGCCTTATTTATCGGCAAGCTACTGTGCCACCCGGTATCAGTGGTTGGCACTGGCAGTGGGCACACTACAGTCAGTGGAAGTCAGCCTGACACACACTGGCAGGCAACTAACCTTAGATTAAAGTGTAAAAATTAAGTGCCTTTTTTTAAGCAAAGTCCTGTGCCACACGGGATGACAGGGGTGGGCACTGGCAGTGGGCACACTACAGTCAGTTGAAGTCGGCCTGACACACACTAGCAGCAGGCAAGCAGCTGAAATTACACTAAAGTGTAAAAATTAAATGCCTTTTTATGCAAAGTCCTGTGCCAGCCGGTATGAGTGGTGGACACTGGCAGTGGGCACACTACAGTCAGTGGAAGTCAGCCTGACACACACTGGCAGGCAACTAACCTTAGATTAAAGTGTAAAAATGAAGTGCCTTTTTTTAAGCAAAGTCCTGTGCCACACGGGATGACAGGGGTGGGCACTGGCAGTGGGCACACTATAGTCAGTTGAAGTCGGCCTGACACACACTAGCAGCAGGCAAGCAGCTGAAATTACACTAAAGTGTAAAAATTAAATGCCTTTTTATGCAAAGTCCTGTGCCAGCCGGTATGAGTGGTGGGCACTGGCAGTGGGCACACTACAGTCAGTGGAAGTCAGCCTGACACACACTGGCAGGCAACTAACCTTAGATTAAAGTGTAAAAATTAAATGCCTTTTTTGATGCAAAGTCCTGTACCACACGGAATGACAGGGGTGGGCACTGGCAGTGGGCACACTACAGTCTGTGGGCCTGCAGCTCCTCACACACAGGCAGGCCAGGCAACTGCAATATGTATATAAAGGAAAAAAAAAGCAGACTAATGTTGCAGCCCTAAAAGGGCTTTTTGGGGTGCTGTCAGGACGCTGTCCTTACAGCAGAGATCAGATGAGTCTTTCAGGACTGGAGTGGACACTGAATTCACTAGCCTAGCTATCAATTTCCCAATTAAATCAGCAGCAATTACACTCTCCCTCCTCTCACTAAGACTGCAGCTTCAGAATGAATCTAAAATGGATGCTGTTCAGGAGGTGGGAGGGTCTGGGAGGGAGGGTATGCTGCTGATTGGCTGGAATGTGTCTGCTGACTGTGAGGTACAGGGTCAAAGTTTGCTCAATGATGATGTATAGGGGGCGGACCGAACATCGCATATGTTCGCCCGGTAGAGGCGAACGCGAACAAGCTATGTTCGCCGGGAACTGTTCGCCGGCGGATAGTTCGGGCCATCTCTAATTATAGATTGCCAGCCACAGCTGTGACACCAGATTTAGTGGATTGCTATTTTGGCAAGTGAATTTCACTCCAGAACAAAATATGTGGTTTGGCAGACACTATTATAGTTTGCCAGCCACAGCTGTGACACCAGATTTATGGTATTGCTATTTTGGCAATTAAATTTCACCCCAGAACAAAATATATGTTTTTGCGGACACTATTATACTTTGCCAGCCACTGCTGGGACACCAGATTTAGGGGATTGCTATTTTGGCAATTGAATTTCACCACAGAAAATAATCTATCCTTTGCCAGACAGCAGACAGTATTACACTTGGCTAGCCAAAGTTGGAACACCAGATTTAAGGCATTGGTATTTTGGCAATTGAATTTAACCCCTTAATAAAATATAGAAATTGTTATCCTGAGTTTCTAGGGGTGACAATAAGCACAGCCAAGCCCCTCATGTAGGATATAGCAAAAAAAAGTATTGATGGATTGATGGACTTGGTGGCAGCTTGTTCTGATGGTTCTTTTGCCCACATTCTAACTTGTGCAGGTTACTGGGTGGCCACCCTGCTGGATCCCCGTTACAAGGATTACGTGCCGTCCTTAATTCCATTACTGAAGCGTGATTGGAAGAAGCCAACGCTGGTAGACGCGCTGCTGATGGCATTCACATCTGACACCAGGGGCTCAGTGGAAGCACAAGGCTAAAGCAGAGGAGGAGGAGGAAGAACGCCCGCACCTCAGAAGGCAGGGTTAGCATGGCCGAAATGTGGAAAAGCTTTGTCACCACGCCACACCAGCACCACCAGCAGATATGGAACATCTTAGCAATAGGCAGCATTTCCACAAAATGGTGGAATAGTATCTGTGCACACGCCTACACGTACTGACTGATGGGCCTGCCCAGGTTCGTAGCTACAGGGGAAGCAGGGAAAGCGGCTGCTTTGGGGCCCTGACCAAAAAGGGGCCCATCCAGGAGGAGGACTAAAAGACTTTGTCAGGGCCCCCTCAACAGTATTATACAATTAAATTATATACAGTGGCAGTATAGACAGTGTTGAAAATGGATGGAACAGCAGCCTGGTCTGAGAGAGCAATCTTTAGTAGCCACAAGAATGGGGGCAGCATGAAAGGAAGGGGATGCGAAAAAATTACTGGGGGAGGGGGGCCCCATTCAAAAATTTGCTGTTGGGCCCAGTAATTTCTAGCTACGCCACTGGGTCTGCCGCATTCAACTTTTTGGTCTCCAAATTGGGGACATGGCCTCAGCTTCACCTTTACACCTTGGAGGTGCTGGCCTGCCCTGCAGCCAGTGTATTATCTGAACGTGTGTTTAGCACGGCCAGGGGCTTTATCATAGACAAGCTCAGCCGCCTGTCCAGAGCCAACTTGGACAATCTAACATTCATTAAAAAGAACCAGGCATGGATCCCACAGGACTTGTTCGTACCTTATGCAGAATAGACATGTATACCGGCTTCATCCAACCATTGATATGCTACAGTGCACTTACTCTTTGTTTTCTTTTTCATATTTCCCAATGTTTTGGGGTCTACCCCAATTTATAAAAAAAAATGAAAAAAAAACACATTGTTGGCGACACATTGTTGGCGACTACCTTTGGCTTCACAGCCAAAAAAGGCTTTATGTCAGGCAACAATGCAGCCGCTAATTGTAATGAACTAAGTTCCCTCTCTGTTATGCAGTGCAGGGGTACTTTTAAAGAAAGAAGGGGTACAGATCAGCCATCAATCTGAACGCCACCTAATTTACAGCATATATTTCCCAGTCAGGTATGCATGGCAGGGGTAGTTTGAAATAAAAAAGGGGTCATTGAGTGTCCCCGTTATCAGGCATCTATTTGCCCCGCTAAAGGATTATTTTAAGTGTATAGGGGTTTGCATACGGCAAAAATGGTAAAACATCACCCACCAATGTAACATACGATTTTTAGAAATTTACCTCCCTGTCACTTATGCAGAGCAGGGGTTTGTATATGGCAAAACTGTCAAAATGTCACCCACCAATGTAACCGATGATTTTTTAAATTTACCGCCCTGTCACTTACGCAGAGCAAGGGTTTGTATACAGCAAAAATTGGCAAAATGTCACCCACCAATGTAACAGAATATGTTTTGAAATTTACCTCCCTGTCACCTATGCAGAGCAGGGGTTTGTATACGGCAAAACTGGCAAAAAAAACAGTTTTTTTCAGCGTTGTATGCAAAAGTGCTCTGTGGCACAACAGTACTGGTTAATTCCCCCAACTACAGAAATGCAGTTTTTCACCGCAAAATTTTAAAACATTTTTTTCAGCGTTGTATGCAAACGTGCTCTGTGGCACAACAGTACGGGTTTATTACAGCAACTACAGAAATGCACTGTCACCGCAAAATTATAAAACAGGTTTTACAGCGGTGTATGCAAATGTACTCTGTGGTACCACAGTACGGGTTTATTACAGCAACTACAGAACTGCACTATGTCACCCCAAAATTTTAAAATAGGTTTTTCAGTGGTGTATGCAAATGTGCTCTATGGTATGACATTACGGGTTTATTACAGCAACTACATAAATGCACTATTTCACCGATAAATTTTAAAATAGTTTTTTCATTTACATATTTTATTATTAAGATTCAAGTATTCACAGACATTTCTATCATATAATTATTAACATCTTTTCTGCCCTGAATCCCCCCTCGCCCCCCCCCCTTCTGCGATGCGTCCTCTCTTCACCACCGCCCCTCCGTAACAGGACCGAGGAGAGGTGGGGAAGGATGAAGTGCGGAGAAGGCTCTAAGAACTCTGATCTCCCCAAATTCTAGTCCATTTTATTTCAGTATTTCTTTGCTTATACAAGATATATTCATATCTGGGGACATTTCGCAAAAAACAGGATCGTGCTGTCAGAAGTCTTGACAAAAACATTATCTTAATCAATAGATTTTTTTTATATTGCTGACAGCCCACCCTGGCAAGGTCCCCCAGTACCCAACATTCAGGAGTAAAAGGAATCCGCACTTTCAATTTCCCCTTAATATATTTTTGAATAGCACCCCAGTATTGTTTCAGCCATGCACAGGACCAAAACATATGCAAGTAATCTGCCTCAGGAGCATTGCACTGAGGGCAGTTGGAATTATTCCTCATACCACATTTATTAAGCCAAGAAGGTGTAACGTAGACTCTATGTAAAATATTAAACTGTACCAAAACGTGATTAAAATTATGTGAAACTAATTTTAAATCCAGAGTTATATTCATCTACATAAATCATTGGGCAATCATTTTGCCAAGCCTTTTAAACGGGGGAACAATTATCTCCAAATCAGGCCAATATTTCATTTTTTACAGCTGAGAGATACTCATTTTTTGGCCCAGATTCCCTATCCAATCATTAAATTGTGTAGCAGTGTGTATTTCAAGTCTATTTTTATTTTAATACTCAAAAGTGCCGATCTTAACTGTAAATACCGAAACCATGATAGTTTCTATAACTGTTTTCTTTGTGATAATTCCGCAAATGAAACAATATCCCCATTACCTAATACGTGTGTCATATACCAAATATTAATTTTTTACCAATACTGATCCCTACCCAATTCATCTAAAGTTTACAAATGGTGATTATACAACAAAGGGATACATCCCAGTGAACCCTTCACTTTAAACCAGTGTCTAATAGAGTACCACGACTTCATAAAAAATCCCTTATCGGAGTCGGTCAGTTGGCCAGACTCCAATAAAGCAAAAAAATGATCATATGGTGAGCTATCCACTAAATACCTGCAGAGAGGACTGTCCTTCCACTCGCATAAAAAATAAAACTGTGCGGCTAAAAAAATAACCCCTGAAGCTGGGGAGATTGAGCCCTCCCCTCTCCAACGGCTTATACCAATAATCTAATTTAAGTCTTACATGTTTTCTCCCCCAAAATAAATTATTAATAATTCTTTCAATTAATTTAAAGAACCTATCCCCAATCCATACTGAAGAGTTCCTAAAAACAAAGTACGTTGGGAAGAATCACCATCTTGACTAGAGATATTCTATCCACTTTCGACAAAGGCAAACAAAGCCATATTGTTACTTCTGATATAGTCTTCCACCGTAGGGAAGATTACAATACCCAGAGGATTCAGAAATTTTCAAAATGTTCAAATGGCTCTCATTAGGGAGTAGGAATTTATCTAAGGGCGTAGTCATACTATCTAATGGCATAAGCGAGGTTTTATCCCAATTACAGCCAGACCTGAGACTTCCCCAAAAGAGTTTACCATTTGAATTATAATTAACAAAGTGAGTTGTGTCAGTTGAACATAAAATAAAATATAATCTGCATATAAGGAAATATGATCTTCCGTTCCTAATACCCCTTGTCTAACCCTAGCGGCAAGGGACTCTATATAGATGTCAAATAAAAGGGGAGAGAGTGGGCAATCCTGGCGAATGCCCCTAGTCATAGGAAAACTTAAGATGACCATTTATATTAAGTCTTGCGACAGGAGATCTATAAAAAAGTTTAGTCATATTAATAAACTTCGGGCCAAAGCCCATCCTGTAGAGCACTCTCCATAAGAACCCCCATTCAACTCTATCAAAAGCCTTAGAGACATCTATGGACAAGATGGATCGCGAGGCCCCTCCAGACTCCTGTAGGGTAGAAAAAAGACGGTGTAGATTATAATGAGTCCCTTAATTAGGAATAAAGCCATTTTGGTCTGGATCTATAATTAATATCATAACCTTAGATAGCCTGGTAGCTAGAATTTTGGAAAAGAGCTTAACATCAGTATTAAGGAAAGAGATAGGTCTATACAACCCCAGATCACTAGGATCTTTACCCTTCTTTCTCTGTCATTGTTTCTGGAAGGGCTCTCTCTTCTATTGAGTCAAAGAATGTTCTCCACAGCTGACAACCTCCTTATATTTGCGATGAAACTCATATGGGAATCCATCCAGTCCAGGAGAGGAATTACCTGAACAGGCCTTGATTGCATCCTTTATCTCTTGAAGACATAAGTCCATCTCTAGACATTCTTTTTGAGTGCCCGTAAGAACTGGAAGGGAAGTAGAATCTAAATATCAGTCAATCACAGCCTCTGAGAGGACACTCTTTGATTTATTTAATTCACAGAAATACTTTATAAATATTTCTATTATTCCCTCCTGATCTTCAACAATAGTACCATCTGGCACGAGAATACTGCGAACCTCTTTCTTTGGATCCTGGCTAGCTATTACCCTAGCCAGCATCTTTCCAGGCGACCTGCCTCAGAGAAATATTTCTGTCCTCTAAAGAATAAACTCTGTTGAGCTTTATCCAGAAAAAAGTCAGAAAAGGCTTGACTTGTCCTCTACATAACCTCTACCTTTTTTACCTTCGCATATCTAGCCATTCCGGCAGCAGCTGCTTCCTCTAGCTCTTTCTCCTTCATAGCATAACTAAAATTTGCTATTGTACTAATAAAGATTCCTCTCATAAATGCTTTAAATGCATCCCAGACATAATAAGATTTCGCTGAGTCATAATTCCTATCCCAAAAAAGAGGTAATCTCGCTTTCTGCCCGATTATGATTATCAATTATTAATAGCCAATGAGGATTCAATCTAAATGGGTGTTTTACTCTAAGATCATTACTGACCATACATAGCTCTATACAAAAAAAGGAACATGATCTGAAACCGATCTGGCCTCATATGTTATCTGTTTAATACAATTCAGATAACCTTTATTTGTGGTCGGGGCTACCTGTCACGTAACCGTCTACCTGCCTAACTAACTAGACTAAGCAGTTTGAATTGTGCCATAACCGCTGCGTAGGAGGAATGCCTAAAAGGAGGCATACACTACAAGGAGTTAATGAAAAAGAAAGGCGGGTTGGGAGGGTACGCAGCACCGTCGAAACACCCAAGGGTGGCGCCTGCCTGGTATAAATGTGCTACTGATACCCCTCCCACAAATATAGGCCAATAAATCGGCCTTCATACTTGTGGTCGGGGCTTCCTGTCAAGTAACCATCTATCTGCCTAACTAACTAGACTAAGCGGCTTGAATTGTGCCATAACCGTTGCGTAGGAGGAATGCCTAAAAGCAAAAATCCCACAACTAAATGATAGATAATAGATTATAGCAACAACTCAGGAGCCAACAAGCCAAAAAGCACCAGTCCCGGCAGCATCGGCAGCTCAATCCCACCACCGGAAAGTGAGAAGATGCCAACCAGCGGACCACACGGCCCGAGGTAGAGGCAGGGAGTCAAGAGAGAACACGCCACAGCCCATGGAGCACAAGGAGCAGAGGGGCAGCGGTCACGGTTCAATCGCGATTTAGTCGCTTCAAGCACTCCGATGCAATCTCGATGTTCAGGGGCCCGCAGGAGGGATCAGAGGGGTCAGCAGAGGGATCAAAAGCTGCAATCCGGGCAGACATTCATTTCATGTAGCGGCGGAGGACAGCCGGCAACGAGGGAGGAGGGAGAGAGCGACGCTTGCTCACGTCATCACGTTGTCACGTCCTCAAAACACGTGTGGCTGACACTTAAAAATTTCAAAGTAGGTTTTTCAGTGGTGTATGCAAACGTGATCTGTGTTACAACAGTACGGGTTTATTCCCCCAACTACAGAAATGCACTATGTCACCCCAAAATTATAAAATAGATAATGTAGGGGGACGTAACCTGCCAGGAAAAAGGAATTTTTCCTCCACTAAGCTTCCAAACCATAATTAGACTAATATGCAGGTCACATGCAGTTCCAAGGACACTGCAGTTGCCAAAATGGCCTCCGACCCCCACCTTAGTAACAGATGGATTAAAAATGATTTTGCAGTATCACTGAGCACAGGGCTGGGTACAAATATGTAGCATAGCTCCCTCACTAATTGTTGTAGTTTGAAGAGTTAACACCACCAAGTTCAACAGATTTCTTCCCTAATCTCTCCCTGAGAGCACCAGCAGAAACCTGTCCCTACACTAAGAGCAGCAGAGTGATGTGCGGTGCTACATGACTCCAGCTTATAGAGAGACTGGGTTACATGCTGCACTTAGCCATTCACAGCCATGCCAATAGTAGGCATGGCTGAGATGGCTTCTTAGGACAAAGTAGTGAAACGCTTGTTGACTGGCTGCCCTGCAGCCTTTCAAAAAGCATGTAGAAATCGCCAAGAACAACGAATCCGAACTTTTACGGAAATGTTCGGGTCCGGGTGCGAAAAACCGTAATGTTTGGTACGAACCTGAACTTTACAGTTTGGGTTCGCTCAACCCTACACATAACTGCAACTACATTAAATATATTTTGCCACTAATACACGCTAAAAAGGGCTTTAGACCATATAACTGCATGGCTAAACGCCAATTTTTTTTTTTTGCCACTAATACACGGAAAAAAGGCTGTAGTTTTTTCATTTCACCACACAACAGCTAATAAGCCCTGTTTTCCCACTAATACAAGCCAAAAAATGATTTAGAACATATAACTACACTGCACAAAGACAAATAAGACGTAGAAAAGTTTTCTTGTAATAAACCCTGTTAATGGCTGTATCAACCTGTACTTGCACCCCAATAGCAAGAATGGTTTTCTGGAATTACAGAGCTATAAAATGACAATTTGGATCTGTAGTCACTGCAGAAAGGTATAATAGGATTGTTCCTATTACCCAGGCTGTAAACTTTCCTACTGAACCCTGTTCTGCTTCAATACTGTAGAATGATTCCTCCCTATCCTTTCCCTGAACTTCTATACAGCAAAATAAAAGTTTTAAAGTCTTTTCTACCACTGTCCCTAGTGCCTGCTGACGTCTCTTCATGCACTAAGTACACTGGAAAATGGCTGAAACCAAGATGGCTGAGGCTATTTATAGTGCTGTGACATCACAGGGCTGGCTGGCTGCTGATTGGCTGCATGCATGGCATTGTGAGTGATCCCACGCTCCCAGAGTTCCTTGCTCCATGTCCACAACACGTGCAGCAGCCATTTTAGGAAAAAATGCGATTCCTTACCACAAAGCGTGAGGAAATTTGGATTCGGTGCGAATCGAATTTTTCCTGAAACTTGGATCGAATTCCACTTGTTCAACTTTGATTCGCTCATCTCTAGTGACTGACGATGGGAAGAACATGTGTCGGCACTGCGTCAAGGAGGCTGAGCCATGCACCCTGCATGACATAGGTGTTCAATCTGGTTGTAAAGCAGTTCCATCTGCAAGTCATCCTGGTCAGGAAACTTTGCAAGCCACTCATACACCGCCACGCACACCCTCCTTGAGCTGCAATGGCAGAACGGGGTCCCCCATCATAGGCTCATATGCGATGTTTCCACCTGTTTGAATTGATATGTTGGACCAATTATCTGAACATAGAAAGGCCATAAAAGATTTCTTGATGATACTGGCGGAACGAGGTACTCCCTTGTGTAACTTCAGTGTTAGCCAGCGGCAGCTCATGCGTGACAACTGCCGTTTGTAGACAACTGCCTTTGAGTAGGCCACTTTATTTGTCAGTCGCCAGGACTATGGGATGAAAAATGTCATTCCACTGCTTCATGTGCTGGAACAGATGCTGCTAAATCTGGCTGGCCAGGGGACAGGAGACGTGACGGCTACATCTCACTGCCACATGAGACCTGTGCGGGCTGAACTAGAGGAGGACATTTGAACACAAGCAACGTGTAGAGAAATGGTTTGTTTTTTTACACAGGTGACAGGAGAGGGGGAGCAGTAGGAGCAGGACCAGCTAGAGGAGCTACAGGGCGATGAGGAAGACGAGGCAGAGGACACAGACACACTGTGACAGTATGCAGTGTAGATGGAGGCAGGGAGTCCCTCCGAGTCACTTGCGCAAATGGCCCAATGCATGCTCACTTGCTTGCGTAGTGACAGCCAAATTTTCACCATTCGGCAAAGGGATGACTACTGGCTTTCCACCATGTTAGACCCTTGCTACTGGTCGAAAATGGGGGCCTTTTTTTTACACCTGCTGAGAGGGAGGACAAGCTGAACTACTTTCTAGACATCCTATGTAGTCAGTTGGCCACTTCTTATGTGCTCCATTGCCATGGCTGCTAGGGGTGTGGGGGCGGGGGATGGGAGTTCAGGAGCAGTACCAGCTCCACCAGCAGTAACTTAAGTCTAGAGTCACTGATGAGCAGTTTTCTTCACCCGCCTACTGAAGAAACTACTCAGCAGCAGAAGCAGCTAGACATAGAACAAAACCTGAAACAGCAGGTTGTGGCATACTTAGAGTGCACCTTTCTACCCCACATCGAATATCCCCTGGGCTACTGGGTAGCAAAACTCGATTTATGGCCGCAACTGGCTGAGTTTGCCCTGGACAAGCTATCCTGCCCTACTTGCAGTGTGGCATCCGAGTGGGTGTTTAGTGGGCATTGTAGTTACATTGAAGGTGCCACAGATGTCAACCAACACTATTGTGACTTGTAGAATATTTGAAAATGGGCACAACTACAGGGGGTTCAGAAGTAGCGGATGCATCTGAGCCTGGTGTCTGAGAGGATCCATTGGTCTTCACCACTTAGGGTACTTTTACACTTGCGGCAGGAACGATCCGGCAGGCTATTCAGCCTGCCGCATCCGTCCTGTCGCAAGTGGCCATGCACTGCCGTGCTGCCGCTCCGTGCCCATTGACTATAATGGAGCGGGGGGCGGAGCTACGCTGCAGCACGGCACTGCACGGCGGGAGATCGCCGGACTAAAAGTCGGACATGCAGGACTTTTAGTCCGGCGATCTCCGGCCCTGCAGTGCCGTACTGCGCCGTAGCTCCGTCCCCCGCAACATTATAGTCAATGGGGACGGAGCGGCAGCATGGCAGTGCACGGCCACTTGCGGCAGGACGGATGCGGCAGGCTGAATAGCCTGCTGGATCCGTCCTGCCTCAAGTGTAAAAGTACCCTAAGACAACAGTATTATAACTGGCACATGGGGATTCTCTTACAGATTGGATGTAAGTGTAAAATGCATGTATCAAAAAACCACTACCACAGCAGACTCCCTATGCATGTTACTGCAAGGCACAGTGTTCTACACCACTATACAGCCTCTGCAGCCAGGAAATAGCAGATTTTTAATGCAATTCGCAACAAAGAAATTCAGATCAAATCGAATCTTTTCGGAAAATTCGGCTAACCGACCGAATCGAAGTTTTGAGAAATTCACTCATCTCTACTAATAATGTGAGATGGTACGGCAGATACTTTGAGGATTTGCTCCTTTGTGTCAGAAAGATGTGTCTGCCGTGTCATCTTTTATATCATACGTTAATAATAATAAATACTGCTTAAGGTTTACCTTTAATTTACAAAGAGAAAAAAAATCACTTTCTTGACACTTGACTTGCAGTTGACTAGAGTTCCAGGATAGATTATTAATACATCTACCAGGGGCGTAGCTAGAAATGACTGGGCCCCATAGCAAAAAAAAAATTAATGAGCCCCCCCCTCCCGGATCTCCATTTTGCGGACCGCACATCGCCGATACTATATAGATAATGCATTTTCTTGTCCGCAATTGCGGACAAGAATAGGACATGTTCTATTTTTTCGGAAACGCAATTGCGGACCCGGAAGTGCGGATCTGCAATTGCGGATGTGGGCCGGACATAGTGTGTCCCCATAGAAATTAATGGGTCCGCAATTCTATTCTGAAAAATGCGGAACAGAAATGAGGACGTGTGAATGGACCCTTACCCCTACACCATGCTGTACAGAATGCATTATAAAATCGATACCCAATGCCATACAATATACAGTGTAGGTCATACACCATGCTGTACACAGTATACAGTATAATCCATACACCATGCCGTACAATATACACAATAACCCCACCGTGTAGGTGTTATACTGTATATTGTATGGCATGGTGTATGGATTATAATGTATATTGTACGGCATGGTGTATAGATCATACTGTATATTGTACCGCATGGTGCAGGAAATATACTGTATACTGTAGTCATCTATAGTGCCAGGTGCGGACACAGACAGCAGAGGGCCCCTGTGCAAAAAATGTGCCTGGGCCCCCTACCCCCATGCCAAATTCTCAACCTAACCTATTCTATTCTAACATAACATACAGCAATACAAAACATACGGGGTAAGGCTATTTTCACAAATGTGGCAGTACGATCTGGCCACCTAATCCGGCAGAAAATGCAAGGAATCGACTGGACACAAACCACAGCATGCAGCGGTTTATGTCCCGCTGATTCTCTGCATTTTTGCCAGATTGTGGCCGGATCTCTGCCGTACCCCATTATAGTTAATGGGGCTGGCGGGCATTCTGTCTGCATCCAGCAGTGCCGGATCCAGTGAATTCTTAGCTGGAGCAGCCTACCAGGATCACTAACGCAGATGTGAAAGTAGCATTATACAGCGCCAAATACCTCTTATATCCAGTGACGTCTCCTTTGATGTACAGTAGATGTTCTCTTTCTTCATCTTCTCCATTTAGACCAGACCACCATGATAATTTCTTTCAGCCATCTCACGTCTCTGCAAAGTTTGACAGACATCTTAGTTTCCTACTTTTCCATCATCCTCCAATTGACATCCCATCATGCACCCCGAATATTGAGAAGCTGTGCTCCCCAAAACTATACTGCAAAAAGAACTGTGCTAAGCTGATGCTGTGACAGGGTGCCCCCAAAGAAATGGTGTTCCCAAAGCCCCAACAATAGTAATTATTTATTTGCCAGAGTGCATTTAGTAGTAATAGTCCTCCTACAGTGCCCCCAACAGTAATTGTGTCCCGAAAGTAATAATGCTCCCATAGTCCCCCAGTTGTAATAAAGCCCACCATAATGCCCCGATAGTAATAATTCTCTTTATAATGTGTGACAGTAGAACCCCCCCCCTTATAATGTGCGCTAGTACAAAAAATGCCCCGTTGTGTAGCAGTAAAAAAAAGAAATACCTCCCCTTAGTGCACCCTCCCCCCAGTAGAGCCAATGTCCCCAGAGTGCCCTCATGTGTTCTAATGACCCGTACTGTGTGCCACTACAAAAAAACACTTAGTGCCACCAGTTGAGCTTAGGTTCCCATAGTAACCTTATAATTTGTGCCAGTATAAAATACTCCTATATAGTGCCCCCAGAAGATGCCTCATAGTGCTCATTCCCCGTCTCCATAGTGCCCTCCATAATGTGGCACTATAAAATGCCCCTATAGACTGCCCCACATAGATGCCCCTATAATGCTCCTTTCCTCCCTTCCCCATAGTGGCACCAAATTGGGTGCCAGTATTAAATGCCCCTATATAATGCCCTCATAGTGCTCTTGTCCCCCACTTCTCCATAGTGCCCCCCTATAATGCATGCCAGTATATAGGGCCCCCAGTAGATGCCCCCATAGTGCTCCTTTCCCTCTTCTCCATAGTGCCCCCCATAATGTGCCAGTATATAGGGACCCCATAATGTGCAAGTATATAGGGCCACCATAGTGCTTCCCCTCTTCTCCATAGTGCCCCCCCATGTTGAGCCAGTATATAGGGTCCCCATAGTGCTTCCCCTCTTCTCCACAGTGCCCCCATATTGTGCCAGTATATAGGGCCACCATAGTGCTTCCCTTCTTCTCCATAGTGCCTCCCCCATATTGTGCCAGTATATAGGGCCCCATAGTGCTTCCCCTCTTCTCCATAGTGACCCCCCATATTGTGCCAGTATATTATTGCCCCATAGTGCTTCCCCTCTTCTCCATAGTGCCGACCCCCCCCCCATATTGTGCAGTATATAGGGCCCCCACCCCCATTCTTGCCACAGTATAGTATAAATAATAAAAACAAAAAACTCACATACTTACCTTATGCTGCTGGCAGCGATGCGATGCAGGCCTCTTCCGGCCTGTGTCCCACACTGTACGGCTCAGGCGGCGCGATGACGTCATCGCGACGCCTGCACCGGCCTCTGATAGGCTATAGGCCTAGTGCCTTTAGCCTATCAGAGGAATGGGCAGGGGAGACGCCTCTCCCCTGCTCCTCCAGTCCATTCATCTGTATCGCTGTCCTGAGGACGGCAATAAAGATGAATACAGAGATGAGCGCTTCCACAATGGAACCGCCATCTCCACTCCTGCTGTCACATGAATTAAAATTTAAAAAAACTCAGCCAGCGGTCCGGGCCCCCAGTAGCGTAGGGCCCCATAGCCATTGCTATGGCTTCTATGGCGATCCCTACGCCACTGACATCTACTTTTTGAAAGGTGATCTCTGGTAATATGCATGTGTAAGCTGTGTACCAGGGTGGGCTCCCCAGGATACAGCGAAGTCAGGAACGAGGAAAGCAACTCCAATACCAGCTTTTGCCAAAACAGAATTCTACTAAAACGTGGTAATGAACACAACCACTAATGCTGGGAACATAAGATAAATTTACTTACACCCAGCCCGAAGGCTGAGACCCTTGTGCTGCACAGCGCAGCCCTCCGATTGATGCAGGAGGAAAATGCTGTAATTTACCTACTGGCGGGCACAACTTATCTGCCACACCTTACCTGTTATTACTCGAAAAGAACAAGAATCACTGTATGGGTGTGCGGTACAGGGTAGCCTGTAGTGCAGCACAACAGCTTACAATCTTACACAGATCTACAGTATTTCCCCTCCCATAACTGGTCCTGTAGCACGTGCCTGAGTATTCCTACTGAGCAAAACGCCAGCCTGGCAAGAGTTTGTCCGAATTTTATCAACTCTTCAATGCGAAATGTCACTTTAAGTAAACGTCACTTTAAGTTGCAATGAACAGTTGCCATGAACAGTATTAACACTTGTGGCCTGACACAAACAGAGACCCTAATAACTAACTAAAGGCCTGGTCTCAGTCTCTAGGAGCCAACACTGTGATAAGGTGCGTGCACGATCTTACCGACCTGCTTTGCATCCGCTGGTGACTCCGAACAGAACAAATGTCTCTCCAACAAGCATGTGGTACCGCAGTGTATCTAGATTTGTTCTTCTGCTCTCATCAGCATTCCTGGCAGCGATCTTCCTTCCTCTGAACAGGATCAGGGTATTGGACATGATCAGCTTCACTTAGCTGCAGCCCTGGTCACTGAGGGATGTTCTCATACCTGGATACCATCAGATTCTTTGCTCACCTCCCTCTAAGATGGCTGCTGCTCTCCTTCTCCATGCTCTGAAAACCTCATGAATATGAAAATATATATGCAGTCAGCTGTGCCTAGGAAACAGCGGCATCTTGTGGCCAAACAGCAGAATGTCAGTCCAGAACATTTAATTTAATCCACACAGTGTTCAAACAATGAGAGCTGTTTCCCCATCCCACACTTATGCACTAATTACCCAGTACACACTACATTACTCATGAGAGAAATTGTCCGCGGTTGGCGGAATTGCAGCACCGAGTCCGCCTTTAAGCAAGAAGCCAATAATGTGAAACAGAGGTTTTCCAGAAGGGGTTATCCTTCCCTAGATGTTAGATCGAGCTGTTAACAAAACTAATGGTCTGCCCCATACTGCCGAAGTTTGCTAGACTACTACAAACAAATAAACGCATCGATTGGTGAGAGACAGGGATCTGAAGCACCTTCTGTTAGATCGAGAGGCGTTTTGGATATTGATCTTGAATTCATGTATACCTATAGATCTTACGCTCTGCTTTAAGGGTACTTTCACACTTGCGTTGCTGGATTCTGACAGGCAGTTCCGTCGCAATCTGTATGCAAACGAATACTATTTGTAGATGGATCCAGATGCGTCTCACAAATGCATTGCAATATCTGATCTGTCCCTCCAGCTGTCATCCAGAAAAACGGATCCGGTATTTATCTTTCTCAAATTTCTAAAGGTCAGCTCATGCGCAGACCAAAAGACTGGATCTGTCAATGCGGTAATTTTAATGCCGGATCCGGCATTAATACATTTCAATGGAAATTAATGCCAGATCCGGCACTCCGGTGAGTGTTCCGGAATTTTGGACGGAGAAAATACACCACCATTCAGCAGTATTTTCTCCAGCCAAAAAACTTAAGAGGGACTGAACTGATGCATCCTGATCGGAATGCTCTCCATTCAGAATGCATTAGGATTAAACTGATTAGTTTTTTTCCGTTATTGAGCCCCTAGGACGGAACTCAATACCAGAAATGAATAACGCTAGTGTGAAAGCACCCTTACATTGTTATACATATATCTTTATATCACACATGCCCCATAATTGTTCATGATCAGTCAATATTTTAATGTTTTTATATGTATATGGTTTGCTTTAAGGGGATGTCCAGTAGGGTGATTAAAATAAATTAATCTCACACCTGTGTAAATAAGGCCTCTGCTGAAAATTCATTGGTGGAACCTCCCCTTATTAGTGCAAAGTTTTCAGATTTTTGTCATTGTATAATTTTACGGTGAAAACGAGGCAAGACTGCTCCAAAAATGTGTGGGTTTTCATATAAATACTGCAATAACGCTGATGTTTTATCAAGTCTGCTGGATCCTTCCCTGTAATCGCTTCTGTTGTTTTGGGCTTGGACTGGCCAATGATCCGTGATGGGAATTAGGTGAGATGAGGTGATCGCCTCAGGAAGAGTGACCCTGGGGATGAGTTGGGGGCGGAGGCAGGGCCATGGGAAATGAGCGCTTCCATTGTGGAGGTACTCATTTCTATATATTCAACTGTAGTGCCATCCTCAGGGCCAGCATCCTCCAGAGACAATGGATGGTACACTGTGCTTGTCCCAATAGGCCAGCATTCCCCAAGGATAAGGGATGAAACAATTTGTGTCACAATAGGCCAGAAATCTCCAGGAACAATGGCTGTAACACTGCATGTCTAATAACCGACCAGCATCCTACATGGACACAGGACGGTACCCTGCATGTGTCACAATGGGCCAGCATTCTCCAAGGACAATGCAAGGAACACTGGGTATGTCACAATGGGCCAGAATCCTCTGGGGACAATACAGAGCATGATGTGTCTTTCACAATGGGCCAGCATCTTCTAGAGACAATGGGATTATAAATGGAACACTGTGAAAGTCACTATAAGCATTGATTCTCCAAGGAATACTGGACGAGACACTACACGTGTCACAATGGGACAGCATTCTCCAGGGACAATGGACGGAACACTGTGCATGTCACAATGGTCCATCATCCTCCATGGACAATGGATGGAACGCAGCACATGTCACAATGGGCCAGCATCCCCCAGGGACAATGAACGGAATGCAGCCCATGTCACAATGGGCCAGCATCCTTCAGGGACAATGGACGGAACACTGTGCATGTCACAGTGGGCCAGCATTCTCCAGGGACAATGGATGGAACACTGTACATGTCACAATGGGCCAGCATCCTCCAGGGACAATGGACGGAACACTGTACATGTTAAAATGGGCCAGCATCCTCCAGGGACAAAGGATGGAAAGCAGCACATGTCACAATGGGCCAGCATCCTCCAGGGACAATGGACGGAACACTGTACATGTAACAATGGGCCAGCATCCACCATGGACAATGGATGGAACACAGCACATGTCACAATGGGCCAGATCCCTCCAGGGACAATGGACGGAACACTGTGCATGTCACAATGGGCCAGTATTCTCCAGGGACAATGTACGGAACACTGTACATGTCACAATAGGCCAGCATCCTCCAGGGACACTGGACGGAACACTGTACATGTCACAATGGGCCAGATCCCTCCAGGGACAATGGACGGAACACTGTGCATGTCACAATGGGCCAGTATTCTCCAGGGACAATGGATGGAACACTGTACATGTCACAATGGGTCAGAATCCTCCAGGGACACTGGACGGAACACTGTACATGTCACAGTGGGCCAGCATCCTACTGGGACAATGGACGGAACACTGTACATGTCACAATGGGCCAGCATCCTCCAGGGACAATGGACGGAACACTGTACATGTCACAATGGGCCAGCATCCTCCAGGGACAATGGATGGAACACAGCACATGCCACAATGTGCCAGCATCCTTCAGGGACAATAATCGGAGCACTGTACATGTCACAATGGGCCAGCATCCTCCAGGGACAATGGACGGAACACTGTACATGTCACAATGTGCCAGCATCCTCCAGGGACAATGGAAGGAACACAGCACATGTCACAATGGGCCAGCATCCTCCAGGGACAATGGACGGAACGCAGCACATGTCAAAATTTGCCAGCATCCTCCAGGAACAGTGGACGGAACGCAGCACATGTCACAATGTGCCAGCATCCTCCAGGAACAGTGGACGGAACACTGTACATGTCACAATGGGCCAGCATCCTCCAGGGACAATGGACGGAACACTGTACATGTCACAATGGGCCAGCATTCTCCAGGGACAATGGACGGAACACTGTACATGCCACAATGTGCCAGCATCCTCCAGGGACAAAGGACGGAACACTGTACATGTCACAATGGGCCAGCATCCTCCAGGGACAATGAACGGAACGCAGCACATGTCACAATGGGCCAGCATCCTTCAGGGACAATGGACGGAGGGCAGCACATGTCACAATGGGCCAGCATCCTCCAGGGACAATGGACGGAACACTGTGCATGTCACAGTGGGCCAGCATTCCCCAGGGACAATGGATGGAACACTGTACATGTCACAATGGGCCAGCATCCTCCAAGGACAATGGACAGAACACTGTACATGTCACAATGGGCCAGCATCCTCCAGGGACAATAGAAGGAACACTGTACATGTCACAATGGGCCAGCATCCTCCAGGGACAATGGAAGGAACACTGTACATGTTACAATGGGCCAGCATCCTCCAGGGACAATGGACGGAACACTGTACATGTCACATTGGCCCAGCATCCTCCAGGGACAATTGACAGAACGCAGCCCATGTCACAATGGGCCAGCATCCTTTAGGGACAATGGACGGAAGGCAGCACATGTCACAATGGGCCAGATCCCTCCAGGGACAATGGACGGAACACTGTGCATGTCAGAATGGGCCAGTATTCTCCAGGGACAATGTAAGGAACACTGTACATGTCACAATAGGCCAGCATTCTCCAGGGACAATAGAAGGAACACTGTACATGTCACAATGGGCCAGCATCCTCCAGGGACAATAGAAGGAACACTGTACATGTCACAAATGGGCCAGCATCCTCCAGGGACAAAGGATGGAAAGCAGCACATGTCACAATGGGCCAGCATCCTCCAGGGTCAATGGATGGAACATTGTGCATGTCACAATGGGCTAGCATCCTCCAGTGACAATGGATGGAACAGTGTACATGTCACAATGGGCCAGCATCCTAGAGGGACAATGGATGGAACGCAGCACATGTCACAATAGGCCAGCATCCTCCAGGGACAATGGACGGAACGCAACACATGTCACAATGGGCCAGCATCCTCCAGGGACAATGGACGGAAGGCAACACATGTCACAATTGGTCAGCATCCTCCTGGGACAATGGATGGAACGCAGCACATGTCACAATGGACCACCATCCTCCAGGGACAAAGGACGGAACACTGTATATGTCACAATGGGCTAGCATTCTCCAGGGACATTGGACAGAACACTGTACATGTCACAATGGGCAAGCATCCTCCAGGGACAATAGAAGGAATACTGTACATGTCACAATGGGCCAGCATCCTCCAGGGACAATGGACGAAACACTGTACAGGTCACAATGGGCCAGCATACTCCAGGGACAATGGATAAAATGCAGCATATGTCACAATGAGCCATCATCCTCCAGGGACAATGGATGAAACGCAACACATGTCACAATTTGCCAGCATCTTCCAGGGACAATGGACGGAATGCAGTCAGCATCCTCCAGGGACAATGGATGGAACACTGTACATGTCACAATGTGCCAGCAACCTCCAGGGACAATGGGCGGAACACTGTACATGTCACAAGGCCATCATACCTCCAGGGACAATGGATGGAACGCAGCACATGTCACAATGGGCCATCATCCTTCAGGGACAATGGATGGAATGCAGCAAATGTCACACTGTGCCAACATCCTCCAGGGACAATGGACGGAATGCAGCACATGTCACAATGGGCCAACATCCTCCAGGGACAATGGATTGAACGTAGCACATGTCACAATGCGCCAGCATCCTCCAGTGAATATGGACGGAACACTGTACATGTTACAATGGGCCAGCATCCTTTAGGGACAATGGATGGAACACTGAACATGTCACAGTGGGCCAGCATCCTACTGGGACAATGGACGGAACACTGTACATGTCACAATGGGCCAGCATCCTCCAGGGACAATGGACGGAACAATGTACATGTCACAATGAGCCAGCATTCTCCAGGGACAATGGACGGAACACTGTACATGCCACAATGTGCCAGCATAATTCAGGGACAATAATCGGAGCACTGCACATGTCACAATGGGCCAGCATCCTCCAGGGACAATGGACGGAACACTGTACATGTCACAATGGGCCAGCATCCTCCAGGGACAATGGACGGAACACTGTACATGTCACAATGTGCCAGCATCCTCCAGGGACAATGGAAGGAACACAGCACATGTCACAATGGGCCAGCATCCTCCAGGGACAATGGACGGAACGCAGCACATGTCAAAATTTGCCAGCATCCTCCAGGGACAAAGGATAGAAAACAGCACATGTCACAATGGGCCAGCATCCTCCAGGGACAATGGATGGAACGCTGCACATGTCACAATGGGCCAGCATCCTCCAGGGGCAATGGATGGAACACAGCACATGTCACAATGGGCCAGCGTCCTTCAGGGACAATGGACGGAACACTGTACATGTCACAATGGGCCAGTATCCTCCAGGGACAATGGATGGAACGCAGCACATGTCACAATGGTCCAGCATCCTCCAGTGGCAGTGGATGGAACACTGTACATGTCACAATGGGCAAGCATCCTCCAGGGACAAAGGACAGAACACTGTACATGTCACAATGGGCCAGCATCCTCCAGGGACAATGGACGGAACGCATCACATTTCACAATGGGCCAGCATCCTCCAGGAACAATGGACGGAACACTGTACATGTCACAATGGGCCATCATCCTCCAGGGACAATGGACGGAACACTGTAAATGTCACAATGGGCCAGAATCCTCCAGGGACAATAGATGGAACGCATCACATGTCACAATGGGCCAGCATCCTCCAGGGGCAATGGATGGAACGCATCACATGTCACAATAGGCCAGTATCCTCCAGGGACAATAGACGGAACACTGTACATATCACAATGGGCCAGCATCCTCCAGTGGCAGTGGATGGAACACTGTACATGTCACAATGGGCCAGCATCCTCCAGGGACATTGGACGGAACGCATCACATGTCACAATGGGCCAGCATCCTCCAGGGGCAATGGATGGAACGCATCACATGTCACAATGGGCCAGCATCCTCCAGGGGCAATGGATGGAACGCTGCACATGTCACAATGGGCCAGCATCCTCCAGGGACGATGGACGGAACACTGTACATGTCACAATGGGCCAGCATCCTCCAGGGACAATGGATGGAAAGCAGTACATGTCACAATGGGCCAGCATCCTCCAGTGGCAGTGGATGGAACACTGTACATGTCACAATGGGCCAGCATTCTCCAGGGACAATGGATGGAACACTGTACATGTCACAATGGGCCAGCATTCTCCAGGGACAATGGACGGAACACTTACATTTCACAATGGGCCAGCATCCTCAGGGACAATGGACGGAATACAGTACATGTCAAAATGTGCCAGCATCGTCCAGGGACAATGGATGGAACACAGCGCATGTCACAATGGGCCAGCATCCTCCAGGGACAACAGACTGAACGCAGCACATGTCACAATGGACTAGCATCCTCCAGGGACAATGGACGAAACACTGTACATGTCACAATGGGCCAGCATCCTCCAGGGACAATGGACGGAACACTGTACATGCCACAATGTGCCAGCATTCTCCAGGAACAATGGATGGAACACAGCACATGTCACAATGGGCCAGCATCCTCCAGGGACAACGGACGGAACGCAGCACATGTCACAATGGACTAGCATCCTCCAGGGACAATGAATTGCACGCAGCACATGTCACAATTTGCCAGCATCCTCCAGGGACAATGGACGGAACACTGTACATGTCACAATGGGCCAGCATCCTTCAGGGAAAATGGATGGAAAGCAGCAAATGTCACAATGGGCCAGCATCCTCCAGGGACAGTGGACGGAACACTGTACATGTCACAATGCGCCAGCATTCTCCAGGGACAATGGACGGAACACTGTACATGTCACATTGGGCCAGCATCCTCCAGGGTCAATGGATGGAACACTGTACATGTCACAATGGGCCAGCATCCTCCAGGGACAATGGACGGAACACTGTACATGTCACAATGGGCCAGCATCCTCCAGGGACAATGGATGGAACGCAGCACATGTCACAATGGGCCAGCATCCTCCAGGGATAATGGATGGAACGCAGCACATGTCACAATGTGCAAACATCCTCCAGGGACAATGGATGGAACGCAGCACATGTCACAATGGGCCAGCATCCTCCAGGGACAATAAATGAAACACTGTGCTTGTCACAATGGGCCAGCATCCTCCACGGACAGTGGACGGAACACTATACATGTCACAATGGGCCTGCATCCTCCATGGACAATGGACGGAACACTGTACATGTCACAATGGGCCATCATCCTTCAGGGACAATAAACGGAACACAGTACATGTCACAATGGGCCAACATTCTCCAGGGACAATGGACGGAACACTGTACATGTCACAATGGGCCAGCATCCTCCAGGGACAATGGACGGAATACAGTTTATGTCAAAATGTGCCAGCATCCTCCAGGGACAATGGACGGAACGCATCACATGTCACAATGGGCCAGCATCCTCCAGGGACAATGGACGGAACACTGTACATGTCACAATGGGCCAGCATCCTCCAGGGACAATGGATGGAACGCATCACATGTCACAATGGGCCAGCATCCTCCAGGGGCAATGGATGGAACGCTGCACATGTCACAATGGGCCAGCATCCTCCAGGGACAATGGATGGAACGCATCACATGTCACAATGGGCCAGAATCCTCCAGGGACAATGGATGGAACGCAGCACATGTCTCAATGGTCCAGCATCCTCCAGGGACAATAGTTGAAACACTGTGCATGTCACAATGGGCCAGCATCCTCCACGGACAATGGACGGAACACTGTACATGTCACAATGGGCCAGCATCCTCCAGGGACAATGGTCGGAACACTGTACATTTCACAGTTGGCCAGCATCCTCCAGGGACAATGGATGGAAGCAGCACATGTCACAATGGGCCAGCATCCTCCAGGGACAATGGACGGAACACTGTACATGTCACAATGGGCCAGCATCCTCCAGGAACAATGTATGTAACGCAGCACATGTCACATTTTCCAGCATACTCCAGGGACAATGGTCGGAACACTGTACATGTCACAGTGGGCCAGCATCCTCCAGGGAAAATGGATGGAAAGCAGCACATGTCACAATGGGCCAGCATCCTCCAGGGACAATGGACGGAACACTGTACATGTCACAATGGGCCAGCATTCTCCAGGGACAATGGACGGAACACTGTACATGTCACAATGGGCCAGCATTCTCCAGGGACAATGGAGGGAACACTGTACATGTCACAATGGGCCAGCATCCTCCAGGAACAATGAATGGAACACTGTACATGTCACAATGTGCCAGTGTCCTCCAGGGACAATAGACGGAACTTAGCACATGTCACAATGGGCCAGCATCCTCCAGGGACAATGGATGGAACGCAGCACATGTCAAAATTTGCCAGCATCCTCCAGGGACAATGGACGGAACACTGTACTTGTCACAATGGGCCAGCATCCTCCAGGGAAAATGGATGGAAAGCAGCACATGTCACAATGGGCCAGCATCCTCCAGGGACAATGGATGGAACATTGTACATGTCACAATGTGCCAGCATCCTCCAGGGACAATGGATGGAACGCAGCTCATGTCACAATGGGCCAGCATCCTCCAGGGACAATGGACGGAACACTGTACATGTAACAATTGTCCAGCATCCTCCAGGGACAATGGACGGAACACTGTACATGTCACAATGGGCCAGCATCCTCCCGGGACAATGGACGGAACACTGTACATGTCAAAATG
Source organism: Bufotes viridis (assembly GCA_033119425.1). Classification (NCBI taxonomy): domain Eukaryota; kingdom Metazoa; phylum Chordata; class Amphibia; order Anura; family Bufonidae; genus Bufotes; species Bufotes viridis. The sequence continues at coordinate 461,569,246 of CM065590.1, forward strand.
TGCCAGCATCTTCCAGGGACAATGGATGGAACACAGCACATGTCACAATGGGCCAGCATCCTCCAGGGACAATGGACGGAACGCAGCACATGTAACAATGGGCCAGCATCCTCCAGGGAAAATTGATGGAAAGCAGCACATGTCTCAATGGGACTGCATCCTCCAGGGACAATGGACGGAACACTGTATATGTCACAATTGGACAGCATTCTCCAGGGACAATGGACAGAACACTGTACATGTCACAATGGGCCAGCATCCTCCAGGGACAATGGACGGAACACTGTACATGTCACAATGGGCCAGCATCCTCCAGGGACAATGGATAGAACACTGTACATGTCACAATGGGCCAGCATCCTCCAGGGACAATGGACGGAACACTGTACATGTCACAATGGGCCAGCATCCTCCAGGGACAATGGATGGAAACACTGTACATGTCACAATGGGCCAGCATCCTCCAGGGACAATGGATGGAACACTGTACATGTCACAATGGGCCAGCATCCTCCAGGGACAATGGACGGAACGCAGCACATGTCACATTGGGCCAGCATCCTCCAGGGACAATGGATGGAACACTGTACATGTCACAATGGACCAGCATCCTCCAGGGACAATGGACGGAACAATGTACATGTCACAATGGGCCAGCATCCTCCAGGGACAATGGATGGAACGCTGCACATGTCACAATGGGCCAGCCTCCTCCAGGGACAATGGACGGAACACTGTACATTTCACAATGGGCCAGCATCCTCCAGGGACAATGGATGGAACGCTGCACATGTCACAATGGGCCAGCATCCTCCAGGGACAATGGATGGAACGCAGCACATGTCACAATGGGCCAGCATCCTCCAGGGACAATAGATGAAACACTGTGGTCACAATGGGCCAGCATCCTCCAGGGACAATGGATGGAACACTGTACATGTCACAATGGGCCAGCATCCTCCAGGGACAATGGATGGAACGCTGCACATGTCACAATGGGCCAGCCTCCTCCAGGGACAATGGACGGAACACTGTACATTTCACAATGGGCCAGCATCCTCCAGGGGAAATGGTTGGAACACAGCACATGTCACAATGGGCCAGCATCCTCAAGGGACAATGGACGAAACACTGTACATGTCACAATGGGCCAGCATCCTCAAGGGACAATGGATGGAACACTGTACATGTCACAATGGGCCAGAATCCTCCAGGGACAATGGATAGAACGCAGCACATGTCTCCATGGGCCAGAATCCTCCAGGGACAATAGATGAAACACTGTGCCTGTCACAATGGGCCAGCATCCTCCAGGGAAAATGGATGGAACACTGTACATGTCACAATGGGCCAGCATCCTCCACGGACAAAGGACGGAACGCTGTACATGTCACAATGAGCCAGCATCCTCCAGGGGCAATGGATGGAACACAGCACATGTCACAATGGGCCAGCATCCTCCAGGGACAATGGACGGAACACTGTACATGTCACAAATGGGCCAGCATCCTCCAGGGACAATGGACGGAACACTGTACATGTCACAATGGGCCAGCATTCTCCAGGGACAATGGACGGAACACTGTACATGTCACAATGGGCCAGCATCCTCCAGGGACAATGGACGGAACGCAGCACATGTCACAATGGGCCAGCATCCTCCACGGACAATGGACGAAACGCAGCACGTCACAATGGGCCAGCATCCTCCAGGGACAATGGACGGAACACTGTATATATCACAGTGGGCCAGCATCCTCCAGGGAAAATGGATGGAAAGCAGCACATGTCACAATGGGCCAGCATCCTCCAGGGACAGAGGACGGAACACTGTACATGTCACAATGTGCCAGCATCCTCCAGGGACAATGGATGGAATGCACTGCACATGTCATAATGGGCCAGCATCCTCCATGGACAATGGATGGAACGCAGCACATGTCACAATGGGCCAGCATCCTCCAGGGACAATAGATGAAACACTGTGCCTGTCACAATGGGCCAGCATCCTCCAGGGACAATGGACGGAACACTGTACATGTCACAGTGGGCCATCATCCTTCAGGGACAATGGATGGTACGCAGCACATGTCACAATGGGCCATCATCCTCCAGGGACAATAGATGAAACACTGTGCCTGTCACAATGGGCCAGCTTCCTCCAGGGACAATGGACGGAACAAAGCCCATGTCACAATGGGCCAGCATCCTCCAGGGACAATGGATAGAACACTGTACATGTCATAATGGGCCAGCATCCTCCATAGACAATGGATGGAACGCAGCACATGTCACAATGGGCCAGCATCCTCCAGGGACAATAGATGAAACACTGTGCCTGTCACAATGGGCCAGCATCCTCCATGGACAGTGGACGGAACACTGTACATGTCACAATGGGCCAGCATCCTCCAGGGACAATGGACGGAACACTGTACATGTCACAGTGGGCCATCATCCTTCAGGGACAATGGATGGTACGCAGCACATGTCAAAATGGATCAGCATCCTCAAGGGACAATGGATGGAACGCAGTACAAGTCACAATGGGCCAGCTTCCTCCAGGGACAATGGACGGAACACAGCACATGTCACAATGGGCCAGCATCCTCCAGGGACAATGGTTGGAACACTGTACATGTCACAATGGGCCAGCATCTTCCAGGGACAATGGACGGATCACTGTACATGTCACAATGGGCCAGCATTCTCCAGAGACAATGGACGGAACACTGTACATGTCACAATGGGCCAGCATCCTCCAGGGACAATGTACGGAACACTGCACATGTCACAATGGGCCAGCATCCTCCAGGGACAATGGACGGAACGCAGCACATGTCACAATGGGCCAGCATCCTCCAGGAACAATGGATGTAACCCTGTACATGTCACAATGGGCCAGCATCCTCCAGGGACAATGGACGGAACACTGTATATGTCACAGTGGGCCAGCATCCTCCAGGGAAAATGGATGGAAAGCAGCACATGTCACAATGGGCCAGCATCCTCCAGGGACAGATGGACGGAACACTGTACATGTCACAATGGGCCAGCATCCTCCAGGGACAATGGACGGAACACTGTACATGTCACAATGGGCCAGCATCCTCCAGGGATAATGTACAGAACACTGTACATGTCACAATGGGCCAGCATTCTCCTGGGACAATGGACAGAACACTGTACATTTCACAATGGGCCAGCATCCTCCAGGGACAATGGACGGAACACTGTACATGTCACAATGGGCCAGCATCCTCCAGGGACAATGGACGGAACACTGTACATGTTACAATGGGCCAGCATCCTCCAGGGACAATGGATGGAACGCAGCACATGTCACAATTGGCCAGCATCCACCAGGGCCAATGGACGGAACGCAGTACATGTCACAATGGATCAGCATCCTCAAGGGACAATGGATGGAACGCAGCACAAGTCACAATGGGCCAGCAACCTCCAGGGATAAAGGACAGAACACTGTACATGTCACAATGGGTCAGCATTCTCCAGGGACAATGGACGGAACACTGTACATGTCAAAATGGGCCAGCATCCTCCAGGGACAATGGATGGAACGCAGCACAAGTCACAATGGGCAAGCAACCTCCAGGGATAATGGACAGAACACTGTGCCTGTCACAATGGGCCAGCATCCTCCACGGACAGTGGACGGAACACTGTACATATCACATTGGGCCAGCATCCTCCAGGGACAATGGATGGAAAACTGTACAAGTTACAATGGGCCAGCATCCTCCAGTGACAATGGGCGGAAAGCATCACATGTCACAATAGGCCAGAATCCTCCAGGGACAATGGACAGAACACTGAACATGTCACAATAGGCCAGCATCCTCCAGGGACAATGGACGGAACACTGTACATGTCACAATGGGCAAGCATCCTCCAGGGCCAATGGACGGAACGCAGCACATGTCACAATGGGCCAGCATTCTCCAGGGACAATGGATGAAACACTGTACATGTCACAATGGGCCATCATCCCCCACGGACAAAGGATGGAACGCAGCACATGTCACAATGGATCAGCATCCTCAAGGGACAATGGATGGAACGCAGCACAAGTCACAATAGGCCAGCATCCTCCAGGAACAATGGACGGAACACTGTACATATCACAATGGGCCAGCATTCTCCAGGGACAATGGAAGGAATGCAGCACATGTCACAATGGGCCAGCATCCTCCAGGGACAATGGACGGAAAACTCTATACATGACACAATGGGCCAGCATCCTCCAGGGACAATGGATGGAACACAGCACATGTCACAATGGGCCAGCATCCTCCAGGGACAATGCACGGAACACTGTACATGTCACAATGTGCCAGCATCCTCCAGGGACAATGGATGGAACGCAGCACATGTTACAATGGGGCAGCATCCTCCAGGAACAATGGATATAACGCAGCACATGTCACAATTTGCCAGCATCCTCCAGGGACAATGGACGGAACACTGTATACGTCACAGTGGGCCATCATCCTCCAGGGACAGAGGACTGAACACTGTACATGTCAAAATGGGCCAGTATACTCCAGGGACAATGGATGGAACGCAGCACAAGTCACAATAGGCCAGCATCCTCCAGGGACAATGGACGGAACACTGTACATGTCACAATGATCCAGCATTCTCCAGAGACAATGGACGGAACACTGTACATGTCACAATGGCCCAGCATCCTCCAGGGACAATGTAAGGAACACTGTACATTACACAATGTGCCAGCATCCTCCAGGGACAATGGAAGGAACACAGCACATGTCACAATGGGCCAGAATCCTCCAGGGACAATGGACGGAACACTGTATATGTCACAGTGGGCCAGCATCCTCCAGGGACAATGGATGGAACACAGCACATGTCACAATGGGCCAGCATCCTCCAGGGACAATAGATGAAACACTGTGCCTGTCACAATGGGCCAGCATCCTCCATGGACAGTGGACGGAACACTGTACATGTCACAATGGGCCAGCATCTTCCAGGGACAATGGACGGAATGCAGCACATGTCACATTGGGCCAGCATTCTCCAGGGACAATGGATGGATTACTGTACATGTCAAAATGGATCAGCATCCTCAAGGGACAATGGATGGAACACTGTACATGTCACAATGGGCCAGCATCCTCCAGGGACAATGGACGGAACACTGTTCATGTCACAATGGGCCAGCATCCTCCAGGGACAATGGACGGAACACTGTTCATGTCACAATGAGCCAGCATCCTCCAGGGACAATGGACGAAACGCAGCACATGTCACAATGGGCAAGCATCCTCCACGGACAATGTACGAAACGCAGCACGTCACAATGGGCCAGCATCCTCCAGGGACAATGGACGGAACACTGTATATATCACAGTGGGCCAGCATCCTCCATGGAAAATGGATGGAAAGCAGCACATGTCACAATGGGCCAGCATCCTCCAGGGACAGAGGACAGAACACTGTACATGTCACAATGGGCCAGCATCCTCCAGGGACAATGGATGGAATGCATCACATGTCATAATGGGCCAGCATCCTACATAGACAATGGATGGAACGCAGCACATGTCACAATGGGCCAGCATCCTCCAGGGACAATAGATGAAACACTGTGCCTGTCACAATGGGCCAGCATCCTCCAGGGACAATGGACGGAACACTGTACATGTCACAGTGGGCCATCATCCTTCAGGGACAATGGATGGTACGCAGCACATGTCAAAATGGATCAGCATCCTCAAGGGACAATGGATGGAACGCAGCACATGTCACAATGGGCCATCATCCTCCAGGGACAATAGATGAAACACTGTGCCTGTCACAATGGGCCAGCTTCCTCCAGGGACAATGGACGGAACAAAGCCCATGTCACAATGGGCCAGCATCCTCCAGGGACAATGGATAGAACACTGTACATGTCATAATGGGCCAGCATCCTCCATAGACAATGGATGGAACGCAGCACATGTCACAATGGGCCAGCATCCTCCAGGGACAATAGATGAAACACTGTGCATGTCACAATGGGCCAGCATCCTCCATGGACAGTGGACGGAACACTGTACATGTCACAATGGGCCAGCATCCTCCAGGGACAATAGATGGAACACTGTACATGTCACAGTGGGCCATCATCCTCCAGGGACAATGGATGGTACGCAGCACATGTCACAATGGATCAGCATCCTCAAGGGACAATGGATGGAACGCAGTACAAGTCACAATGGGCCAGCATCCTCCAGGGACAATGGACGGAACACAGCCCATGTCACAATGGGCCAGCATCCTCCAGGGACAATGAATGGAACACTGTACATGTCACAATGGGCCAGCATCTTCCAGGGACAATGGACGGAACACTGTACATGTCACAATGGGCCAGCATTCTCCAGAGACAATGGACGGAACACTGTACATGTCACAATGGGCCAGCATCCTCCAGGGACAATGTACGAAACAATGTACATGTCACAATGTGCCAGCATCCTCCAGAGACAATGGACGAAACGCAGCACATGTCACAATGGGCCAGCATCCTCCAGGAACAATGGATGTAACGCAGTACATGTCACAATGGGCCAGCATCCTCCAGGGACAATGGACGGAACACTGTATATGTCACAGTGGGCCAGCATCCTCCAGGGAAAATGGATGGAAAGCAGCACATGTCACAATGGGCCAGCATCATCCAGGGACAGAGGACGGAACACTGTACATGTCACAATGGGCCAGCATCCTCCAGGGACAATGGACGGAACACTGTACATGTCACAATGGGCCAGCATCCTCCAGGGATAATGTACAGAACACTGTACATGTCACAATGGGCCAGCATTCTCCTGGGAAAATGGACAGAACACTGTACATGTCACAATGGGCCAGCATCCTCCAGGGACAATGGACGGAACACTGTACATGTCACAATGGGCCAGCATCCTCCAGGGACAATGGACGGAACACTGTACATGTTACAATGGGCCAGCATCCTCCAGGGACAATGGATGGAACACAGCACATGTCACAATTGGCCAGCATCCACCAGGGCCAATGGACGGAACGCAGTACATGTCACAATGGATCAGCATCCTCAAGGGACAATGGATGGAACGCAGCACAAGTCACAATGGGCCAGCAACCTCCAGGGATAAAGGACAGAACACTGTACATGTCACAATGGGTCAGCATTCTCCAGGGACAATGGACGGAACACTGTACATGTCAAAATGGGCCAGCATCCTCCAGGGACAATGGATGGAACGCAGCACAAGTCACAATGGGCAAGCAACCTCCAGGGATAAAGGACAGAACACTGTGCCTGTCACAATGGGCCAGCATCCTCCACGGACAGTGGACGGAACACTGTACATGTCACATTGGGCCAGCATCCTCCAGGGACAATGGATGGAAAACTGTACATGTTACAATGGGCCAGCATCCTCCAGTGACAATGGGCGGAAAGCATCACATGTCACAATGGGCCAGAATCCTCCAGGGACAATGGACAGAACACTGAACATGTCAAAATAGGCCAGCATTCTCCAGGGACAATGGACGGAACACTGTACATGTCACAATGGGCCAGCATCCTCCAGGGCCAATGGACGGAACGCAGCACATGTCACAATGGGCCAGCATTCTCCAGGGACAATGGATGAAACACTGTACATGTCACAATGGGCCATCATCCCCCACGGACAAAGGATGGAACGCAGCACATGTCACAATGGATCAGCATCCTCCAGGGACAATGGATGGAACGCAGCACATGTCACAATGGATCAGCATCCTCCACGGACAGTGGACGGAACACAGTACATGTCACAATGGGCCAGCATTCTCCAGGGACAATGGACGGAAAACTCTATACATGACACAATGGGCCAGCATCCTCCAGGGACAATGGACGGAACAATGTACATGTCACAATGTGCCAGCATCCTCCAGGGACAATGGATGGAACACAGCACATGTCACAATGGGCCAGCATACTCCAGGGACAATGTACGGAACACTGTACATGTCACAATGTGCCAGCATCCTCCAGGGACAATGGATGGAACACAGCACATGTCACAATGGGCCAGCATCCTCCATGGACAATGGACATAACGCAGCACATGTCACAGTGGGCCAGCATCCTCCAGGGACAGAGGACTGAACACTGTACATGTCAAAATGGGCCAGTATACTCCAGGGACAATGGATGGAACGCAGCACAAGTCACAATAGGCCAGCATCCTCCAGGGACAATGGACGGAACACTGTACATGTCACAATGATCCAGCATTCTCCAGAGACAATGGACGGAACACTGTACATGTCACAATGGCCCAGCATCCTCCAGGGACAATGTAAGGAACACTGTACATTACACAATGTGCCAGCATCCTCCAGGGACAATGGAAGGAACACAGCACATGTCACAATGGGCCAGAATCCTCCAGGGACAATGGACGGAACACTGTATATGTCACAGTGGGCCAGCATCCTCCAGGGACAATGGATGGAACACAGCACATGTCACAATCGGCCAGCATCCACCAGGGACAATAGATGAAACACTGTGCCTGTCACAATGGGCCAGCATCCTCCATGGACAGTGGACGGAACACTGTACATGTCACAATGGGCCAGCATCCTCCAGAGACAATGGACAGAACATTGTACATGTCACAATGGGCCGGCATCCTCCAGGGACAATGGACGGAACACTGTACATGTCACAATGGGCCAGCATTCTCCAGAGACAATGGACGGAACACTGTACATGTCACAATGGGCCAGCATCCTCCAGGGACAATGTACGGAAAACTGTAGATTACACAATGTGCCAGCATCCTCCAGGGACAATGGACGGAACACTGCACATGTCACAATGGGCCAGCATCCTCCAGGGACAATGGACGAAACGCAGCTCATGTCACAATGGGCCAGCATCCTCCAGGAACAATGGATGTAACGCAGCACATGTCACAGTGTGCCAGCATCCTCCAGTGACAATGGATGGAACACAGCACATGTCACAATGGGCCAGCATTCTCCAGGGACAGAGGACGGAACACTGTACATGTCACAATGGGCCAGTATACTCCAAGTTTAATGGACAGAACACTGTACATGTCACAATGGGCCAGCATCCTCCAGGGATAATGGACGGAACACTGTACATGTCACAATGGGCCAGCATCCTCCAGGGACAATGGATGGAACGGATCACATGTCACAATGGGCCTGCATCCTCCATAGACAATGGATGGAACGCAGCACATGTCACAATGGGCCAGCATCCACCAGGGACAATAGATGAAACACTGTGCCTGTCACAATGGGCCAGCATCCTCCATGGACAGTGGACAGAACACTGTACATGTCACAATGTGCCAGCATCCTCCAGGGACAATGGATGGAACGCAGCTCATGTCACAATGGGCCAGCATCCTCCAGGGCCAATGGATGCAACGCAGCACATGTCACAATGCGTCAGCATTCTCCAGGGACAATGGATGGATCACTGTACATGTCACAGTGGGCCATCATCCTCCAGGGACAATGTAAGGAACACTGTACATTACACAATGTGCCAGCATCCTCCAGGGACAATGGATGGAACGCAGCACATGTCACAATGGGCCAGCATCCACCAAGGACAATGGACGGAACACTGTATATGTCACAGTGGGCCAGCATCCTCCAGGGAAAATGTAAGGAACACTGTACATTACACAATGTGCCAGCATCCTCCAGGGACAATGGACGGTACACTGTACATGTTACAATGGGCCAGCATCCTCCAGGGACAATGGATGGAATGCAGCACATGTCACAATGGGCCAGCATCCTCCAGGGACAATGGACGGTACACTGTACATGTTACAATGGGCCAGCATCCTCCAGGAACAATGGATGTAACGCAGCACATGTCACAATGGGCCAGAATCCTCCAGGGACAATGGACGTAACACTGTATATGTCACAGTGGGCCAGCATCCTCCAGGGACAATGGATGGAACACAGCACATGTCACAATCGGCCAGCATCCACCAGGGACAATAGATGAAACACTGTGCCTGTCACAATGGGCCAGCATCCTCCATGGACAGTGGACGGAACACTGTACATGTCACAATGGGCCAGCATCCTCCAGAGACAATGGACAGAACATTGTACATGTCACAATGTGCCAGCATCCTCCAGATACAATGGATGGAACGCTGTACATGTCACAATGGGCCAGCATCCTCCAGGGACAATGGACGGAACACTGTACATGTCACAATGGGCCAGCATCCTCCAGGGACAATGGATGGAACACAGCACATGTCACAATGGGCCAGCATCCTCCATGGACAATGGACATAACGCAGCACATGTCACAATGGGCCAGCATCCTCCAGGAACAATGGATATAACGCAGCACATGTCATAATTTGCCAGCATACTCCAGGGACAATGGACGGAACACTGTACATGTCACAATGGGCCAGCATCCTCCAGGGACAATAGATGAAACACTGTGCCTGTCACAATGGGCCAGCATCCTGCAGGGACAATGGATGGAACACTGTACATGTCACAATGGGCCAGCATCTTCCAGGGACAATGGACGGAATGCAGCACATGTCACATTGGGCCAGCATTCTCCAGGGACAATGGATGGAACACTGTACATGTCAAAATGGATCAGCATCCTCAAGGGACAATGGACGGAACACTGTACATGTCACAATGGGCCAGCATCCTACAGGGACAATGGACGGAACACTGTACATGTCACAATGGGCCAGCATTCTCCAGAGACAATGGACGGAACACTGTACATGTCACAATGGGCCAGCATCCTCCAGGGACAATGTACAGAACACTGTACATTACACAATGTGCCAGCATCCTCCAGGGACAATGGATGGAACACAGCACATGTCACAATGGGCCAGCATCCTCCACGGACAATGGACGAAACGCAGCACATGTCACAATGGGCCAGCATCCTCCAGGGACAATAGATGAAACACTGTGCCTGTCACAATGGGCCAGCATCCTCCAGGGACAATGGACGGAACACTGTATATGTCACAGTGGGCCAGCATCCTCCAGGGAAAATGGATGGAAAGCAGCACATGTCACAATGGGCCAGCATCCTCCAGGGACAGAGGACGGAACACTGTACATGTCACAATGGGCCAGCATCCTCCAGGGACAATGTAAGGAACACTGTACATTACACAATGTGCCAGCATCCTCCAGGGACAATGGACGGTACACTGTACATGTTACAATGGGCCAGCATCCTCCAGGGACAATGGATGGAATGCAGCACATGTCACAATGGGCCAGCATCCTCCAGGGACAATGGACGGTACACTGTACATGTTACAATGGGCCAGCATCCTCCAGGGACAATGGATGGAATGCATCACATGTCACAATGGGCCAGCATCCTCCAGGGACAATGGACGGAACACTGTACATGTCACAGTGGGCCATCATCCTTCAGGGACAATGGATGGTACGCAGCACATGTCAAAATGGATCAGCATCCTCAAGGGACAATGGATGGAACGCAGTACAAGTCACAATGGGCCAGCATCTTCCAGGGACAATGGACGGAACACTATACATGTCACAATGGGCCAGCATTCTCCAGAGACAATGGACGGAACACTGTACATTACACAATGTGCCAGCATCCTCCAGGGACAATGGATGGAACACAGCACATGTCACAATGGGCCAGCATCCTCCAGGGACAATGTACGGAACACTGTACATGTCACAATGTGCCAGCATCCTCCAGGGAGAATGGAAGGAACAAAGCACATGTCACAATGGGCCAGCATCCTCCAGGGACAATGGATGGAACGCAGCACATGTCACAATGGGCCAGCATCCTCCAGGGACAATGGACGGAACACTGTACATGTCACAATGGGCCAGCATCCTCCAGGGACAATGGACGGAACACTGTACATGTCACAGTGGGCCAGCATCCTCCAGGGACAGAGGACGGAACACTGTACATGTCACAATGGGCCAGCATCCTCCAGGGACAATGGACGGAACACTGTACATGTCACAATGGGCCAGCATCCTCCAGGGATAATGTACAGAACACTGTACATGTCACAATGGGCCAACATCCTCCAGGGATAATGGACGGAACACTGTACATGTTACAATGGGCCAGCATCCTCCAGGGACAATGGATGGAACGGATCACATGTCACAATGGGCCAGCATCTTCCATAGACAATGGATGGAATGCAGCACATGTCACAATTGGCCAGCATCTTCCAGGGACAATGGATGGAACGCAGCACAAGTCACAATGGGCCAGCAACCTCCAGGGATAAAGGACAGAACACTGTACATGTCACAATGGGTCAGCATTCTCCAGGGACAATGGATGGAACACTGTACATGTCACAGTGGGCCATCATCCTCCAGGGAAAATGGACGGAACGCAGCAAATGTCACAATGGATCAGCATCCTCAAGGGACAATGGATGGAACGCAGCACAAGTCACAATGGGCCAGCAACCTCCAGGGATAAAGGACAGAACACTGTACATGTCACAATGGGTCAGCATTCTCCAGGGACAATGGACGGAACACTGTACATGTCACAATGGGCCAGCATCCTCCAGGGACAATGGATGGAACGCAGCACATGTCTCAATGGTCCAGCATCCTCCAGGGACAATAGTTGAAACACTGTGCATGTCACAATGGGCCAGCATCCTCCACGGACAGTGGACGGAACACTATACATGTCACAATGGGCCAGCATCCTCCAGGGACAATGGATGGAACACTGTACATGTCACAATGGGCCAGCATCCTCCAGGGACAATAGATGGAACACTGTACATGTTACAATGGGCCAGCATCCTCCAGGGATATTGGACAGAACACTGTACATGTCACAATGGGCCAGCATCCTACAGGGACAATGCACGGAACACTGTACATGTCACAATGGGCCAGCATCCTCCAGGGACAATGGATGGAACGCAGCACATGTCACAATGGGTCAGCATTCTCCAGGGACAATGGATGGAACACTGTACATGTCACAATGGGCCATCATCCTCCAGGGACAATGGATGGAACGCAGCACATGTCAAAATGGATCAGAATCCTCAAGGGACAATGGATGCAACGCAGCACAAGTCACATTGGGCCAGCATCCTCCAGGAACAATGTATGTAACGCAGCACATGTCATAATTTGCCAGCATCCTCCAGGGACAATGGACGGAACACTGTACATGTCACAGTGGGCCAGCATCCTCCAGGGAAAATGGATGGAAAGCAGCACATGTCACAATGGGCCAGCATCCTCCAGGGACAGAGGACTGAACACTGTTCATGTCAAAATGGGCCAGTATACTCCAGGGACAATGGACGGAACACTGTACATGTCACAATGGGCCAGCATCCTCCAGGAATAATGGACAGAACACTGTACTTGTGGTCGGGGCTACATGACACGTAACCGTCTACCTGCCTAACTAACTAGGCTAAGCGGCTTGAGTTGTGCCATAACCGCTGCGTAGGAGGAATGCCTGAAGGGGGGCATGCCCTGCAAGGCGTTTATGAAAAATAAGGGTGGGTTGGGAGGGTACGCAGCAGCCGTCGACACACCCAAGGGAGGCGCCTGCCTGGTATAAATGTGCTACTTACGCCCCTCCCACAAATACAGGCCAATAAACTGGCCTTCTAACTTGTGGTCGGGGCTACATGACACGTAACCGTCTACCTGCCTAACTAACTAGGCTAAGCGGCTTGAGTTGTGCCATAACCGCTGCGTAGGAGGAATGCCTGAAGGGGGCCAAAAAGCCAACAACTAAATGATACACAATAGTACGTAACAACACTAACATGACCAATCTCTGGAATGCAAGAACATCTCTCAACTAGGCTGAGGTATGAACCTATTGAACATGCAGAGCACCTAAATTCCGGATAACATGGAGCCAGAACTATTGTTCCCAGAGGCAGCACATGCTGCACCTGACCTCAAGGAAAGGCCGGAAAGCTGTTGGTTTGGACACTAAAATGGGACACCGGGATAGGACATGCCGCATAACTGAGAAGTGGTGAGGGGTGCCGTGAGGACCGCGACAGAGTACTCTTAGGTCTTGGTCTGTTACTGCTACCAGTAATTTCTAAAAGACACAAAGCCGGGCACTCTGAAAGGAATGTCGGAGAGAGAATGATTATATTGGGGCCAAAATGGCAATGAAACCAGTGCCAGCAACAACACCAACATGACCAACCTCTGGAATGCAAGAACATCTCAACTAGATTGAGGTATGAACCTAATAAACATGCAGAGCGCCACTGACCTAGCTTCCGGATAAATGGGCCGGAACTATCGTACCTAGAGGCAGCATATGCCGCACCTCACCTGAAGGAAAGGCTGATAGATGTAGGTTTCAACCCTAATTTAGACATAGGCATGCGGTCATGCCACACGACAAAGGTGTAAGTAGAGATGAGCGCAAAGACCCACATTCGACCTTGCAACGTCAGACAAACAACCTGCAACACATTCCTCGCGCTTTCGCGATATAGCAATATTCGTTATTTCGCATGCAATATCATGACTAGCGACTAATTCGAGTAATATTTGCGTGCGCATAAATTGTTTGTTATTAATAATGTTTAAACAGCTTTACACGTATAGAAAGCTTGAAATAGCGGGAGTCATTTGAGTGAATGGAAGGGGCGAAAAGGCATGTGGAAATCCGTACAATACACTCAGCGTACTGGAGTCTGACACGACCTGTTAACGCTAGGTAGGTAAGGGAATACAAACCGCGAATAGAATAAATCGCATTAATCAAGTGACGAACATCATTAAAACTCTATTGTTTAATCTCTACTGTGAAAGCAGCAACTAATGTTGGGGAAATTATGTCTGAATATAATTTTTTTTTTTTTTTTTTTTTCCTTCCAGATACAGTTTCTTTATCCCTCACTATCCATCTCAAGAGCGAATATGGGGTCAAGTATTTAACATTCGCAAACCTCAAAATCACAATATTCAAGATCAAACTCGCCTTGCGAATACTCGCGCCCAACACCAGTGGCGAGTGGGCCGTGGGAACCGCAACAGAGTACTCGCAAGGCCTTGGTTTGTTACTGCTGCCAGTAATTGCTGATAGACACGAACCGGGCACCGTGAATAGAAAGTCGGAAAGAAATTATATTGGGGCCAAGAAATGGCAACAAAACCAGTGCCAGCGAAAGCATCAGAAGAAAAAATAAATAAAATGGTTGAAACCGCCATGCCCTGAGCGACGTGTACAGTTTGATGTTGCGATACTGCAACCTGATGAAAACGTGACTTACCCAACACTGAACCTATAGCAGTCTTTGAAGAAACATCAAGTAGCGAGTTTGTAAGCTGATAAAGTTTCACACATACTTTACTTTCCATTTAATTTTAGTTCCCCCCCCCCCCCCCTGCTACCTTAGCAACAGATGTAATTGACCACACCAACTAAGAATGGATTGCTGTTACGTGACCTGAAGAAGCAAATGACATGCAAAGATGCTCCTGGCTGTGGTAGTATGCCGACACAGACGTGGATGCCTGTAGGCATCAGAACCAACGAAATGGTGGACACCGCCGAGGCCCGAGTGACGGGTCAGGTCTGATGATGTGACACCGCAAACTGATGAGAAATGACTTACCCAACATTCTGGACCTATAACAACCTAAAAATAAAACGTCAAGTAGCAAAGTCCGCAACCTAATGGGAAATCCACACATGATGTGATTTTTTTTTTTTTTTTTTCCTACTACCTTAGCAACAGATGTAATTGAGCACACCAACTGAGAATGGCGAGCTATGACATGACCTGAAAAGCAAAATTACATGCAATGAATGAAGCTGGCTGTGGTAGCATGCCGACACTGACACGAGGCATCGGAACCAACAAAATGGTTGAAACTGCCGAGGCCCGAGTGACGGGTCAGGTCTGATGTTGCGAGACTGCAAACTGATGAAATGTGACTTCCCCAACATTCAGAACCTATAACAACCTAAAATAAACGTCAAGTAGCAAAGCCCGTAACATAATGTGAAATCCGCCCATAATGTGACTTTTTTTTTTCTACTACCCAAGCACGAGAAGTAATTGACCACATCAACTGAGAATGGCGAGCTGTGACGTGACCTCAAAAGCAACGAATGACATATAAAGACAAACCTGACTGTGGTAGTATGCTGACACTAACACGAGGCATGCAGTAATATAAACAACTGTAGCACACCACTACGCTATAGGCGAGTACATGCAAACGTTGCCACCATCAGCACATGCGCCCAGTAGAGATGTGGGCGTATAAGCCGTAAAACCAAACAAAACTCCGTTCTCGGCAAAAGCCACCCTTCTATCTATTTTTAGCACAAATAAAGCAACAAAACGAGGCAAAAATAACAAAATAAAAAGGTCCTCATGGGTCTCTGCAATTACCTTTGTAGCAAGTAGCTCCCCCAGTGTCCAGCTAACACTCTGAACTGAAGATGGATCCCCAGCCCCAAGCACAGGTGCTTATTAAGTGCACAAACTCAGGTTCACATCCTTAGGCTACATGCACACGACCGTTGCCTGCCTCCGCGTCCGCTCCTCCTTGAAATTTTGCGTCCGTCAAAAAAAACGGATGACGGACCGTTTTTTTTGACGGATCCGATGTTTATGGCAGATCCAATGTAAAAATGCCTATCCTTGTCCGCAAACGTGAAAAAAATAGGACATGCACTATTTTTTTGACGGAATGAAAACACGGATCATGGATGCGGAACAAAAACGGTTGACCATCCGCATTTTTTGACGGACCCATTGAGATGAATGGGGAAGCATCCTATCAGTGAAAAAAAACGGAACGGACGCGGAAACAAACAACGGTCGTGTGCATGTAGCCTTAAAGTGATACAAACACATTTTACATTTCCAAAACAAATGAAACAAGACAAATGAAATATACCTCAGCGCAGAGGAGCTTACCGGCTGCTCAATGTACACATCGCAAAATAGCATTTATACTAAAGAAACAATAACACTATGAAAACAGCAGCTCTGCTCCACCTGGAGTAATCAGCTGCCTCACCCTCTATAATGCGAGTAAGGGGATAATGCTGAATGTCAGTGTGAACAAGGCCTTAGTCTGTCTGCAGAAATAGTGGACAGCGAGAGAGGTTTGCTGGGAAGATACCTCAGCACAGAGGAGCTTACCGTCTACTTAAACACGCATCATAAATAGCATATATACTAAAGAAACAATAACACTTTGTAAACAGCAGCCTGAACCTATCCCTCTATAATGCAAGTAAGGGGATAACGCTGGATGTCAGTGTGAACGAGGCCTTAGTCTGTCTGCAGAAATAATAGCGGATAGCGAGAGAGGTTTGCTGGCGAGCAGCGAAGTGAAAAGCAGACAAGAAAGACATGCAGATATACACGGACAGACTAAGCAAGGTGACCTGTGCAAGACATGGAAGCCTGCGAGAAAACGAGACGGAGTCACGCTGACCCCTGCTACCTAACCGCACTGCCACGTGGGCACCAAACGTTGGGGTGCCAGGCAGGATCGCTCCGGTGCAGTGCTGCTCCTACTCACCAAAGAAGCCGACACACTGCTGGCCGGACTAATCGTGCTGCCGCGTGGGAGCCAAACGTGGGCTGCCAGGCAGAATCGCTCCGGTGCAATGCCGCTCCTCCTCACCAAAGGAGCCGACGCATCGCCGGCCGGACTGTAACGGGACGATGCTGCACAAGCTGGTTGCAAACCCTCACCCGACCGGAACGACCTCAACTGGGATCCTGGACACTGACTGGGTATGGAAGCTGCAGATTCAGCCCATGTGCTGCAACAGGTGGCTCTGACTGCACACAACTACGCAGCAGCCGTCGACACGCCCAAGGGAGGCGCCTGCCTGGTATAAATGTGCTACTTACGCCCCTCCCACAAATACAGGCCAATAAACTGGCCTTCTAACATGTCACAATGGGCCAGAATTCTCCAGGGACAATGGACGGAACACTGGACATGTCACAATGGGCCAGAATTCTCCAGGGACAATGGACGGAACACTGGACATGTCACAATGGGCCAGCATCCTCCAGGGATAATGGACAGAACACTGTACATGTCACAATGGGCCAGCATCCTCCAGAGACAATGGACGGAACACTGTACATGTCACAATGGGCCAGCATCCTCCAGGGACAATGGATGGAACGCATCACATGTCACAATGGGCCTGCATCCTCCATAGACAATGGATGGAACGCAGCACATGTCACAATGGGCCAGCGTACTCCAGGGACAAAAGATGAAACACTGTGCCTGTCACAATGGGCCAGCATCCTCCAGGGACAATGGACGGAACACTGTACATGTCAGAATGGGCCAGCATCCTCCAGGGACAATGGACGGAATGCAGCACATGTCACAATGGGCCAGCATTCTCCAGGGACAATGGATGGAACACTGTACATATCACAATGGGTCAGCATCCTCAAGGGACAATGGACGGAACACTGTACATGTCACAATGTGCCAGTGTCCTCCAGGGACAATGGACGGAAGTCAGCACATGTCACAATGGGCCAGCATTCTCCAGAGACAATGGACGGAACACTGTACATGTCACAATGGGCCAGCATCCTCCAGGGACAATGTACGGAACACTGTACATTACACAATGTGCCAGCATCCACCAGGGACAATGGATGGAACACAGCACATGTCACAATGGGCCAGCATCCTCCAGGGCCAGTAGATGGAACACTGTACATGTCACAATATGCCAGCATCCTCCAGGAACAATGGATGTAACGCAGTACATGTCACAATGGGCCAGCATCCTCCAGGGACAATGGACGGAACACTGTATATGTCACAGTGGGCCAGCATCCTCCAGGGAAAATGGATGGAAAGCAGCACATGTCACAATGGGCCAGCATCATCCAGGGACAGAGGACGGAACACTGTACATGTCACAATGGGCCAGCATCCTCCAGGGACAATGGATGTAACGCAGAACATGTCACAATGGGCCAGCATCCTCCAGGGACAATGGACTGAACACTGTACATGTCACAATGGGCCAGCATTCTCCTGGGAAAATGGACAGAACACTGTACATGTCACAATGGGCCAGCATCCTCCAGGGACAATGGACGGAACACTGTACATGTCACAATGGGCCAGCATCCTCCAGGGACAATGGACGGAACACTGTACATGTCACAATGGGCCAGCATTCTCCAGGGACAATGGATGGAACACTGTACATGTTACAATGGGCCAGCATCCTCCAGGGACAATGGATGGAACGGATCACATGTCACAATGGGCCAGCATCCTCCATAGACAATGGATGGAACGCAGCACATGTCACAATGGGCCAGCATCCACCAGGGACAATAGATGAAACACTGTGCCTGTCACAATGGGCCAGCATCCTCCATGGACAGTGGAAGGAACACTGTACATGTCACAATGGGCCAGCATCCTCCAGGGACAATGGACAGAACATTGTACATGTCACAATGTGCCAGCATCCTCCAGGGACAATGGATGGAACGCAGCTTATGTCACAATGGGCCAGCATCCTCCAGGGCCAATGGACGCAATGCAGCACATGTCACAATGCGTCAGCATTCTCCAGGGACAATGGATGGAACACTGTACATGTCACAGTGGGCCATCATCCTCCAGGGACAATGGATGGAACACAGCACATGTCACAATCGGCCAGCATCCACCAGGGACAATAGATGAAACACTGTGCCTGTCACAATGGGCCAGCATCCTCCATGGACAGTGGACGGAACACTGTACATGTCACAATGGGCCAGCATCCTCCAGAGACAATGGACAGAACATTGTACATGTCACAATGTGCCAGCATCCTCCAGGGACAATTGATGGAACGCTGTACATGTCACAATGGGCCAGCATCCTCCAGGGACAATGGACGGAACACTGTACATGTCACAATGAACCAGCATTCTCCAGAGACAATGGACGGAACACTGTACATGTCACAATGGCCCAGCATCCTCCAGGGACAATGTACGGAACACTGTACATTACACAATGTGCCAGCATCCTCCAGGGACAATGGATGGAACACAGCACATGTCACAATGGGCCAGCATCCTCCAGGGACAATGGACGAAACGCAGCACATGTCACAATGGGCCAGCATCCTCCAGGAACAATGGATGTAACGCAGCACATGTCACAATGGGCCAGAATCCTCCAGGGACAATGGACGGAACACTGTATATGTCACAGTGGGCCAGCATCCTCCAGGGAAAATGGATGGAAAGCAGCACATGTCACAATGGGCCAGCATCCTCCAGGGACAGAGGACGGAACACTGTACATGTCGCAATGTGCCAGCATCCTCCAGGGATAATGGACAGAACACTGAACATGTCACAATAGGCCAGCATCCTCCAGGGAAAATGGACAGAACACTGTACATGTCAAAATGGGCCAGCATTCTCCTGGGAAAATGGACAGAACACTGTACATGTCACAATGGGCCAGCATCCTCCAGGGACAATGGATGGAACACAGCACATGTCACAATGGGCCAGCATCCTCCAGGGACAATGGACGGAACACAGCACATGTCACAATGGGCCAGCATCCTCCAGGGACAATGGATGGAACGGATCACATGTCACAATTGGCCAGCATCCTCCATAGACAATGGATGGAACGCAGCACATGTCACAATGGGCCAGCATCCACCAGGGACAATAGATGAAACACTGTGCCTGTCACAATGGGCCAGCATCCTCCATGGACAGTGGACGGAACACTGTACATGTCACAATGGGCCAGCATCCTCCAGGGACAATGGACGGAACATTGTACATCTCACAATGTGCCAGCATCCTCCAGGGACAATGGATAGAACGCAGCTCATGTCACAATGGGCCAGCATCCTCCAGGGCCAATGGACGGAACGTAGCACATGTCACAATGAGTCAGCATTCTCCAGGGACAATGGATGGAACACTGTACATGTCACAGTGGGCCATCATCCTCCAGGGACAATGGACGGAACACTGTTCATGTCACAATGGGTCAGCATCCTCCAGGGACAATGGATGGAACACAGTGCATGTCACAATGGGCCAGCATCCTCCAGGGACAATGGACGGAACACTGTTCATGTCACAATGGGCCAGCATACTCCAGGGACAATGGATGGAACGCAGCACATGTCACAATGGGCCAGCATCCTCCAGGGACAATAGATGAAACACTGTGCCAGTCACAATGGGCCAGCATCCTCCACGGACAGTGGACGGAACACTGTACATGTCACAATGGGCCAGCATCCTCCAGGGACAATGGATGGAACGCTGCACATGTCACAATGGGCCAGCATCCTCCAGGGACTTTTGACGGAACACTGTACATGTCACAATGTGCCAGCATCCTCCAGGGACAATGGATGGAACACAGCACATGTCACAATGGGCCAGAATCCTCCAGGGACAATGGACGAAACGCAGCACATGTCACAATGGGCCAGCATCCTCCAGGAACAATGGATGTAACGCAGCACATGTCACAATGGGCCAGAATCCTCCAGGGACAATGGACGGAACACTGTATATGTCACAGTGGGCCAGCATCCTCCAGGGAAAATGGATGGAAAGCAGCACATGTTACAATTTGGCCAGCATCCTCCAGGGACAGAGGACGGAACACTGTACATGTCACAATGGGCCAGCATCCTCCAGGGACAATGGACGGAACACTGTACATGTCACAATGGGCCAGCATCCTCCAGGGATAATGGACAGAACACTGTACATGTCACAATGGGCCAGCATTCTCCTGGGAAAATGGACAGAACAATGTACATGTCACAATGGGCCAGCATCCTCCAGGGACAATGGACGGAACACTGTACATGTCACAATGGGCCAGCATCCTCCAGGGACAATGGACGGAACACTGTACATGTCACAATGGGCCAGCATCCTCCAGGGACAATGGATGGAACGGATCACATGTCACAATGGGACAGCATCCTCCATAGACAATGGATGGAACGCAGCACATGTCACAATGGGCCAGCATCCACCAGGGACAATAGATGAAACACTGTGCCTGTCACAATGAGCCAGCATCCTCCATGGACAGTGGACGGAACACTGTACATGTCACAATAGGCCAGCATCCTCCAGGGACAATGGACAGAACATTGTACATGTCACAATGTGCCAGCATCCTCCAGGGACAATGGATGGAACGCAGCTCATGTCACAATGGGCCAGCATCCTCCAGGGCCAATGGACGGAACGCAGCACATGTCACAATGCGTCAGCATTCTCGAGGGACAATGGATGGAACACTGTACATGTCACAGTGGGCCATCATCCTCCAGGGACATTGGATGGAACACAGCACATGTCACAATGGGCCAGCATCCTCCAGGGACAATTGACGGAACACTGTACATGTCACAATGGGCCAGCATACTCCAGGGACAATGGATGGAACACAGCACATGTCACAATGGGCCAGCATCCTCCAGGGACAATGGACGGAACACTGTTCATGTCACAATGGGCCAGCATACTCCAGGGACAATGGATGGAACGCAGCACATGTCAAAATGGGCCAGCATCCTCCAGGGACAATAGATGAAACACTGTGCCAGTCACAATGGGCCAGCATCCTCCACGGACAGTGGACGGAACACTGTACATGTCACAATGGGCCAGCATCCTCCAGGGACAATGGATGGAACGCTGCACATGTCACAATGGGCCAGCATCCTTCAGGGACAATTGACGGAACACTGTACATGTCACAATGGGCCAGCATCCTCCAGGGACAATGGACGGAACACTGTACATGTCTCAATTGGGCAGCATCCTCCAGGGACAATGCACTGAACATGTCACAATGGGCCAGCATCCTCCAGGGACAATGGACGGAACACTGTACATGTCACAATGTGCCAGCATCCTCCAGGGACAATGGATGGAACACAGCACATGTCACAATGGGCCAGCATCCTCCAGGGACAATGGACGGAACACTGTTCATGTCACAATGGGCCAGCATACTCCAGGGACAATGGATGGATCGCAGCACATGTCACAATGGGCCAGCATCCTCCAGGGACAATAGATGAAACACTGTGCCAGTCACAATGGGCCAGCATCCTCCACGGACAGTGGACGGAACACTGTACATGTCACAATGGGCCAGCATCCTCCAGGGACAATGGATGGAACGCTGCACATGTCACAATGGGCCAGCATCCTCCAGGGACAATTGATGGAACACTGTACATTACACAATGTGCCAGCATCCTCCAGGGACAATGGATGGAACACAGCACATGTCACAATGGGCCAGAATCCTCCAGGGACAATGGACGAAACGCAGCACATGTCACAATGGGCCAGAATCCTCCAGGGACAATGGACGGAACACTGTATATGTCACAGTGGGCCAGCATCCTCCAGGGAAAATGGATGGAAAGCAGCACATGTTACAATTTGGCCAGCATCCTCCAGGGACAGTGGACGGAACACTGTACATGTCACAATGGGCCAGCATCCTCCAGGGACAATGGACGGAACACTGTACATGTCACAATGGGCCATCATACACACCCCAAAATTGTATCAATAAAAAGATAAGATTATGACGCATAAAATGAGCCCCCATACAGCTCTGTACATATATTTACAAAAAAATTATAGGGGTCAAAACATGGTGACAAAAAAGTAAAACTGATTTTTTCCCACTTTTGAAATTTTTTTTCACTATCAAAACGCAAGAAAACCTATACATATAGGGTATCGCCAGATTCGTACTAACCTGTAGAGTAAAAGTAACCAGTCAGTTTTATCGCACATCGAACGTTGAAATTTAAAAAGCCACAAAACTGTGATGGAATTGCTTTTTTTTTGCAATTTCACCCCATTTGGAATTTTTTCCCCGCTTCCCACTACATCATATGCAATATTAAATGATAGCGTTTGAAAGTACAACTTGTCCCTCAAAAAACAAGCCCTCATATGGCTATGTGAACCGAAAAATAAAAAAGCTATGGCTATGGGAAGTAAGGGAGCGCAAAACGAAAACTCAAAAAGTAAAAAACCTCCGATCCTTAAAGGGTTAAAGGGGGAGGGCGCTGTGGATGACACTGTTAAGGGAGCAGAGTGCCGTGTAGGTCACAGTTCAGGTGGCAAGTAGGGTGGCCATTCAAGTCACCATTAAACCCCGCTCCCAGGTCCCACCAAGCCATGCCTCCAGTTCGGTTAGACTACACCACTCCCCTTCCGCAGCCGACGGGGATTCACAAAATTAAGAAATAAACTTCTGTCAGCTGCAGAGGTGGGAGGGACAGTGACTTTCTTCCTGCAGCTCACATTCAGACAGAACAGTGCTTCTGTCTTATAGTGAGCTGTTCAAAAGGACACGTCCCCGATCCAGTTAGGCCATGCCCCCTCCCACTCAGCCAACAGTGATTGAAAAAAATTTGGTCAAAAATCAACTTCTAGGTCCGCTAAGCCACAACCCCTAATCCAGTTAGGCCACGCCCCCTCACTCCTCAACTGACAGTAAATTAAAAAATGAAGTTAAAAATCAACTTCTGTCAGCTGTAATGGTGGGAGGGACGGTGACTTTCTCCCTGCAGCTCACACTTAGATAGAAGAGTGCTGCTGTCTTAGAGTGAGCTGTTCAAATGAACACGCCCCTGATCTGGTTAAGTCATGCTCCCTCCTACTCAGCCAACAGGGATTGAAAAAATAAAGTAAAAAATCAACTTCTAGGTCTCTCCAAGCCACACCCCCAATATGGTTAGGCCACGCCAACGACTGTCTCCTCCCTTCGCAGCCAACGGGGATTGACAAAATGAAGTTATAAATCAACTTCTGTCAGCTGCAGAAGGGACGGTGACTTTCTCTCTGCAGCTCACACTCAGAGACGACAGTGTTGCTGTCTTAGGGTGAGCTGTTTAAAAGAACATGCCCCCTATCAGGTTAGGCCATGCCTCCTCCCACTCCTCAGTCGAGAGGGATTGAAAAAATAAAGTTAAAAATCAACTTCTAGGTCCCGCTAAGCCACAACCCTGAACTGGTTAGGTCATGCCCCCTCCCCCTCCACAGCCGACGGAAGTTAAAAATCAACTTTTGTCAGCTGCAGGGGTGGGAGTGAGGGTGACTTTCTCCCTGCAGCTCACGCTCAGACAGCACCGTGCTGCTGTCTGAGTGAGCTGTTCAAAATGACATTCCTGTGTCCGTCCAGGCCCTGCGCCAGACAGAGGACAGGGAGTCAGAAAACCGGACTGTCCAGCCTAAAACTGGACCTCTGGCCACACTAGGGGCAGACTGCTGTGGAGGTCACAGTTAAGGAAATGGTCCGCTATGGAGGTCAGTGTTAAGGGGCAGATTGCTGTAAAGACCACTGTTAAGGAGGTAGGCCCCTGTGGAGGTCACTGTCAAGGGGTTGGTGTTCTGTGAAACTCACTGTTAAAGGGGAAGGTTGCTGTAAAGGTTAAAGTTAAGGGGGTGGGCTGCTGTGGAGGTCCCATTTTAAGGAACGGGCACTGTGGGGGGGGAGTCAGTTTTAAGGGATGGGGCTGTGGAGGTCACCGTTAAGGGGTGGGGTGCTGTAAATGTCACTGTTATAGTGAATACTGTCGATATCTTTTTAACGACACACAGAAAAATTAAATTAAATAGATTAAATATACCCAGGCGAAGCCGGGTTCTTTTCAGCAAGTTGTTACATAAAATATAGTAGGAAACTGGAATAAAAGTTCAAAATAGAGTAAAATTGGAAAAACTGCAATTTCTCCACAGTTTTACAGGCTTTCTGAGGGTTCATTTTTTGCAGGATGATCTGTAGTTTTTATTGAAACTTATTGATAGTTTTGATTGATATTGAAGTGTGTATGACTTTTTGGTTACTTTTTATTCATTTTTTAGGGAAGTGAAGGCATGAAAGAATTGTGAATCAGCTATTTTTTTCTGTTATAGTGTTCACTGTACAGGATAAAAAATATTTATATTATAATGGTCTAGCATTTGGGGAAGTGGTGATGTTTATGATGTTTGTTTTTTTGTTATTTATTTTAATTTTAATTGAAGATAAAGGGGTCATACATGATTTGATTTTTTAACGTTTTTTGTTTTGTTTTTGTTTGTCTTAGCCCCCCCTCTCCCCCAAAGTGGCTAGAATATGTGATCTTCATATTGCTTTTAGCTTTCCTTGCTGTGAATTAGCACTGCATTGCATGACCCACTTGCTGTTATCCTATTGAGCCTTGCCACCTACAGGCCTCCATAGGAACTACAGCTCTGACATGCTGGGTTTCTTCAGAGACACAGCACATCAGGTCGAACAAATGCCTCGATCGAAGCACAGGGGAACCGTCCCAGGCTCAGTTTTCAGCACTCAGTGGTAACATTTGATCACAGCATCAGAGGGGTTAAATGTAGATGTTAGCACTGGATCTCTGCTGTTTCACACAGGCGGCACCATATTTAAAGTGAGTGCAAGTGCGAGCAGGTGCCATATTTAAAGTGACTACTTCCATTATTCATGTACGCCACATTTTGTCAAAGGGTTAAGCCTTTGCAATGATTTTACGTATTACAAAACAAACCCCAGCATTCACGCGGCCCCATTCACTTCTATGAGGCTAGGGCTGCATGAAAAACGCAGAATATAGAACATGCTGCGATTTTCACGCAACGCACAAGTGATACGTGAAAAAAAACGCTCATGTACACAGCCCCATTGAAATGAATGGGTCAGGATTCAGTGCGGATGCTATGCGTTCAGGTCACGCATTGCACCCGCGCGGAAAACTCACTCGTGTGAAAGGGGCCATCTTCTGTAAGGACAGCGTCCTGACAGTACCCCAAAAAGCCCTTTTTAGGGCTGGTAAATCAGTCTGCTTTTATTTATTTTTTCTATATATATATTGTAGTTGTCTGCCCGTGTCTGAGAGGCCGCAGGCCCACAGACTTTACTGTGTGCACACCACTAATATAGGGTGGCACAGTACCTTGCAGATAAAAAAGTCATTTAATTTTTACCCTTTAATAGAATTGCAGTTGCCTGCCAGTGTGTGTCAGGCCCACAGACTGTACTGTGCCCACTGCCCACCACTCATATAGGGTGTCACAGTACATTGCAGGGCGCACGCGCAGTGACCTGAAATTCAAACAAAGCAGACCGAGCCCTTATTTAATATGGTCGCAGTGGAGCGCGCAGGTTTCCATGCATGAGCCTGGCGTCAGCCGCACTCCCTTGCTCCGTGACGACATCTGTCATGTGATTCTCACATGACCGATCTCGTTCGGACCGACGGTAGTTGTAACCCACGTCCATGGCGTATCCTGCGCACCATGTAGTGAACTGCGCTTCATACATGCTTACAGGTGAGGTTTTTTACAGTGATTTTCGGCACCTGATAAAAGAAAGTATAATGATTGTGGGGCGGTTTTTCTTCTTTCCATCTACCAATCCCAGCTTGGCAAGCCCTATATGGGACCACACGTGCCACATACTTGTATCACCCCTTTGAAAAAGCTAACGCGCATCAGGGGTCTGTACTGGTGGTGTATCGACAGGCTCTCTCCCTGTTTGGTTAGTATGCATTTTTGATCAATCATTTTATAATTCCTACTGTGGTTCTCAGCATTGTATGTCGGCTTCAGGTTACCGGCACATTACTTTTGCAATGCTTTTTTGAAACATTTTTGGGTATAATGCCTGCTAACCTTTATATCATACTTTGTTATAACAGCTTGCACTTGCACTTTATCTATCTATATTTAATTTTGCACCTTCCCTACACCACCAGTTCAGCATGAATTTTAAATGTTTTTAATCATGTGAGTCCTGTGTTGTGTTAATCATGTATCCTATCTAATTGAATAAAGATTTGATATTATTATTGGCATTTTTTGTCCAGAGTGATTGTTAAAATATGACCCATACAGCTATATTGGTTCTGATTGCATTTGCATGTGTGGGTTGCTTGAATTTTTGGGACATTATATTGGTTTCTCTCTATATTTTTATTTTGCAACTAATACAAGGCAAACTGGGCTTCAGAATATATCATTGCACCGCAGAACGGAAATTAGGACAATTTATTTTTCCACTTTTACACAAAAGGCTTTTCAATAGATAAATGCAACGCTGGATGGCAAAGATATTTTTATTTCGCCACTAATACACGGGAAACTGGGTTTCACAATATATCACTGAACTGCAGAACGTCAATTAGGCTCAATTTTTTTTCTACTTTTACCCAAAAGGCTTTTCAACAGATAAATGCAATGCTGGACGACGAATATATTTTTATATCACTGCACCACAGAACGTCAATTAGGCCCTAATTTTTTTCTACTTTTACACAAAAGGCTTTTCACCAGATAAATGCAACGCTGGTGTCATGGTGTCCTCACTGTACAATGTCAGAAATAAAGGATGTAACTAGGCCTGTGAGCCAGTTTAGGAAAGATGAAACCTCCTATACAACCCTCATCCTAGCCCTGATCTCCTGACCGTATGAGCACCCCCTAATGGTGGGAGGACCCATACACTGGAACCAGGGCCCTACTGACCCTATTGATACCTAGCATAGGGGTCAGAAATAGAAGACAACCAGTTCCTCAAGGAGACAGACGAACAGGAGTCTCCCACAGGCCTAGCAACAAAGGAAGCTGTATATAAAACTGGGATGGCAGGTAAGCACTGAATATAAAACACTTACCAGCTGCAGACACCAAGATTGGAACCCGTGCAAAGGGTCACAGGACACAGTACCAACAACACACACATACAGGAATCCAGTATACCAGTCCTGCCTGGACCCCCAAGCAGAGAGATGTATGGCGGCCCCAGGCAGTGCTGTATACAGATGTCTGGTTCACCCCTCCGGGAAACTATAAAGGCCCACTTCCTCAGGCAGAGACAAACAGGGGAAATGTCTAGCAGACATGCTGGACACAACATCAACAGACTAGAAATATAACAACGCACTAGACATAACCGAACCCCAAATTAAACCAACACCAAACAAAGACACATAGGTATGGGTAGAGACATGGAGAAGACATAGGGATAACATCGCTAAAAGACCTTGATGTTCATCAAGGTGGACCTCAAAGACTGGCCAGATGGAATTGCCCAGAACTGGAGCATATCTTCCAGCCCACACCAAGGCTAGAGCACAAATGAACTTCAGGCTTCCAGCACATACTAATTAGACCTAAATGACCACACCCACACCTAGCACACACCTTTACACCATACATACCAGAATGGGAAGTGTGTAAACATGCTGAAAACTACACGTTGCCACAGGCAACAGCTTGCACGGCCAAAAGTGTCATGGTCCACTACAATCAGACCATGACACAGCCGTGACATCTGGACAGTGGATATATTTTTTATTTTGCCACTAATACACGGCAAACTAGGCTTCAGAATGTATTACTGCACTGCAGAACGTCAATTAGGCCCAAATTTTATTCCACTTTTACACAAAAGGCTTTTCAAAAGATATATGCAACGCTGGATGGCGAATATATTTTTATTTTGCCACTAATACATGGCAAACTGGGCTTTAGAATATATCGCCGCACCGCGGAACGGCAATTAGGCCCAATTTTTTTTCTACTTTTACACAACAGGCTTTTCAACAGATATTTGCAACACTGGATGGCGAATATATATTTTTATTTCGCCACTAATACACAGCAAACAGGGCTTCAGAATGTATCACTGCACTGCAGAACGTCAATTAGGCCCAATTTTTATTCCACTTTTACACAAAAGGCTTTTCAACAGATAAATGCAATGCTGGACGGCGAATATATTTTTATTTTGCCACTAATACACAGCAAACTGGGCTTCACAATACATCACTGCACAGCAGAACAGCAATTAGGCCCAACATTTTTTTCTACTTTTACACAACAGGCTTTTCAACAGATATATGCAACGCTGAAAGGCGAATATATTTTTATTTCGCCACTAATGCACGGCATACAGGGCTTCCGAATATATCAGTGCGCAGCTGAGCCGTAAAGATATTTTTTCTTTTTCCACTAATACATTGAGAAAAAAGGTCTTTAGAACAGACAATTGCACCGCTGAGCGGCAAATATTTTTTTTTCTTTTTCCACTAATACATGCAAAAAAGGGCTTTAAAACCGATAACTGTACTGCTGAGCGGCAAATATTTTTTTTTCTTTTTCCACTAATACATGTAAAAAAAAGGGCTTTAAAACAGATAACTGCACCGCATGGCGGCAAATATATTTTTCCTTTTTCCACTAATACACATAAAAAGGGCTTTGAAACAGATAACTGCACCGCTGAACAGCAAAGATATTTTTACTTTTCCAACTAATACACGGAAAAAAGGGCTTTAAAACAGATAGCTCCTCCACTGAGTGGCAAATATTTTTTTTCTTTTTCCACTAATACACAGAAAAAAGGGCTTTAAAACAGATAACTGCACCGCTGAGCAGCAAATATATTTTACTTTTGCCACTAATCCACGACAAAAAGGGCTGTAATTTTCGCCCTTCACCACACAACGGCTAATAGGCCCTTTTCTCCCACTAATACAAGCCAAAAAATGCTTTCAGAACATATAACTGCACCTCACAAGGGCAAATAAAATATAGAATATTTCCTTGTAATAAACCCTGTTAATGCCTGTATCAAACAGCACTTGCACCCTAATAAGACAGGTTTGCTGGAATTACAGAACGGTATAATGGCAATTTGGATCCCCAGTCATTGCAGCAAAGTGTAATCGGATTGTTCCTATTACACAGGCTGTCACCTCCCCGACTGAACCCTGTTCAACACAAATGCTGGTGGAATGATTCCTCCCTATCATTTCCCTACATCTTGAGTAATCTTTCCCTGCACTTGTAAATCGTTTTTTTTTAGCACAATCAAGTCTTTCCTATCACTGTCCCTAGTGCCTGGAGACACATCTCTCCCTGCACTAAGCACGCTGGTGAATGGCAGAATCTAAGATGGTCGCCGTATTTATAGGGCTGTAACATCACAGGACTGGCTGTCTGCTGATTTGCTTCATGCATGTCAGTATGGGTGATCCCGCCTTCCCAGAGTTCCTTGCCCCATGTCCTCACACATAACAATAGCTGATCTCAGGGAGACCAGCTACAAAAAACACCGCAGAGCCTCACTTAAGAGTTTCAACACAGCAATCCGAAGTGCAAATGTAGCAGCCATTTTAGGAAAAAATGTGATTTGTTACCATTAGTGATGAGCGAGCACAAAAGTATTCGGGTGTTCGGATGTTTGGGCCGAACACATTGCTATGTTCGTGTGCTCGAGTACAATGGAAGTCAATGGGAGACAATCAGGCACCCCCTGCTCTGAAGAGGGGAGGGTGCCTGGTCTATTAGAAAAGGTCAGAAAGTGGACCGGGAACAGCATGGACAATGTCTGGACTCTGGATGCATCTTGGACTCCCAGGTCGCTGCTGGGAACCATGTTGTCCCAGTTATACACCACTTTTACTTACTGACAAATACATGGCCAAACCCCCCCCCCCCCCCCCAAAAAAAAAACTGTATATTCAATTGTATGTAAAGTGCAAGTGCTGCCAAAAATTTCGGGTTTGCTTCCAGAATTGGGGCCATGATTAAGATGGACGGCCGGAGGTATCTGTATTGCCTTGCTATTTCACTGGCGCCAGAAGAACCACACTGAAAGCATTTGCAAAGAATGTTTTCATTAATCTAAGACTAAATTTGTAGCCTGGTTTAAAAATGATCCGACAGAGGATGCAGCGGCGTTATTTCCATTACGTGCCAAGCATTTTCCTGGAAACGAAAGTCTTTGGGTTCCGAGGGGAGTATGATTGCAAAGCTGAAACTTAAACTAATTGATGGAAGGGCACCACCAGGAGTGGAGCCTGTGGCTTAATTTGATTCCACATGGGAAACCTCACCCGGTCCGGACACTGAAAGGATTGACAGATTGATACCTCTTTCTCGATTCTGTGGGTGTTGTAGCATGGCCGTTGTGAGCGGGTGGATCGAGACGATTTGTGTGGTTCATTACGATAACCAACAACATTCCTCTGTGCTAAGGAGTTACGTCACCCCCGGCTGCCAGTGCAAGGACATTGTAGAGATATTATCAAAAACACTGGCCATGATAAAATATTATAGAAATCTTAACAATATTTTTTGATTGCGGTAATGTTACATTGCAGAGTTAGCGCATGGAATGGCAGTCAGCACTGACTACGAAAAATTTGTATTGAAATTTTAACAATATTTTTTGATTGCCCTGTAAAAGATTGTAGGTGAGGGCCTGCAGGTGAGCTGACCCTCCCAGAAGAGGGATATGAGAAGATCTTGTGCACTGATCCCCAAACTCTTCAGCATCCACAGTCAGAAGAAGTTATGGTGGCGAATAGCAATTAGTGTTTCATGAGGTGGATGATGCGGAAGAGACACAGTTGTCAATGAGTGAGGGTCTTTTTAGGTCAACACAAGTCAGGAGCATGACCAGAGTGAGGAAGTGAAAGAGGAGATGTGGGACGAGGACATCACTGACCCAACCTGGAAAGGTGGCAAGCCAAGCGAAGACAGCAGGACAGAGGGGGAGGGATCCATAGCACCGAAACAGGCTGGAAGAGGCTGTGGGGTGGCTAAAGGAAGAAGGCGGGCCACACCAATTAGGCCCGCAATTGTTCCCCCTTGCGAAAATCTCCTTTGCCGAGGGGTAGTTATTCCGCGGTCTGGCGCTTTTTTGAGGAAAGTGGGGACGATAAAAGAATTGTAATTTGCTAAATGTAACTGTGCTATACCAAAATAATAACTCATAAATAAACAAATAACCATAGCATATCTTCCATCCTATTCATTAACTCTAACTCAAACCATAACAATAAAAACTCAAACCCGGGAACATAATGGGGGAAGATAGTACAATGTAGGCAAAATGATTAGGGGTTGTGTACACTAGCAACCTCACCACCACCAGCATGATCCGCCACATGGCATCAAAGCACCCTAACAGGTGGCCCGAACCCCACTGCCTCCTCTTCCCCTGTGTTACGCACTGCTGGCTAATCCCATGTTTAAGGTGCAGGCTCGGATGCCCCTCGCCCTGCACCTGGACCTTCGCATGAACCGTCAGCAACAACATCCACTTCCCTGTCCCAGCGCAGCATCCAAATGTCGATAACGCAGGCATTTGAACGCAAGCGCAAATACCCATCCACCGACCCAAAGGCCATAGCACTAAATGCGCCACTTTCGAAGTTACTGGCCTTTGAAATGTTGCCTTTTAGGCTTGTGGACACTGAGGCCTTCCACAGCCTGATGTTGGTCGGCCATCCCTCGGTACGCAGTCCCCAGCCGCCACTATTTTTCACGGTGTTCTCTTTCTAGCCTGTGTTACGTGCTGGCCTGGCCAATCCTCTGTCCTAGACGCAGGACTGACTGACTCCCCGCCCTGCAGCTGGGCCTTCGCAAGCACCATCAGCTAGCACACCCACTTCTGTGTCCAAGCACAGTGTACAGATGTCTTTACCCCAGGCCTTTCTTTGAATGTAAGCGGAAATACCCAGCCACCCACTCACAGACCATAGCACTAAATGCGCACATTTCAAAATTTCTGGCCCTGGAAATGATGCCATTTAGGGCTGTGAACACTGAGGCTTTCCTCAGCCTAATGGCGGTGGCCGTCCTTCTTTACTCAGTCCCCAGCCGCAACTATTTTTCTTTGTGTTCCATCCCCGCATTACATCGGCAATTGTGTCACGTAACATCACCCATGCCCTGACTAACGTAGTTATTGTGAAGGTCCACTTAACGACGGACACATGGACAAGTGCTTTTGGTCAGGGACGATACATTTCCATGGTGGCACACTGGGTGAACCTTGTGTAGGCCGGTAGCGAGTTGTATCCTGGGATGGCACAGGTGCTACCGACGCCAATGATTACGGGCCCTACTTCCATCAGGATTTCTGCCACCACCTACATTAGTGGCTGCAAACACCAACCCCCCCCCTCCTCTCCTCCTCCGCCTCCACCTTCTCCTCCACTGCAAACTCAGAATTCTCATCTTGCAGCAGCAGTCAACCATCAGTCAGTAGCTGGAAGCAGTGTAGCACGGCAAGCAGAGCTGTGTCAGGGTATTAGGAACAAGGTTGGATGTTTCTGATAATGGTCATAACTTATTGGCAGCTTTGTTGCTCGGCAAGCTCACACACAGGGCAATCAAACAGCATATATGTCCCATGCACAACAAACTTCCCAAACTTATACAGCAATATAACTAAAAACATAACACACAAGAGTGGAGGTAAACCATCCACAAGCTCAGCTTCTGATCTTTGACTGCTTCTCAGCAAAATTAATATCGCCTCTCGGCGCAATATTTAATGTACTGCCCCCTATACTGCATGCTATACAAGAGGCATTAGTTATATTTTGATTAAAAGGCATAAGCCCACTCACCGCGCCAAGGTCGCCTCTTAGAGTGGGTCCTACTCTAAATTTGGTTGCTGCACCGCCTGGCGACCGCCGCCGCTGCAGCACCGCACCAGCGGGCGGTGGGATCCAGCCGCCAAACAGCACCCCTGCTGTCTGGCAATGCCACCATGGCACCGGGTCCCGCCAACCCCCCAGCGACGCACCACAGCAAACAACGGCCGCCATGCAGTACTGCACCATGTGAACAGTTGGTGAAGCTCACCTATAACATGCTCTCAGACCTGTTAATTAACTTATCAATAACCAAATAACAATAACATATTTTACAACTATAAACCATAATAACAATAATAATACCAACAATAATTGAACCACAAACCATAATAATAATTGAACAGAATGTCATTGCGGATAAATTTACAGCTGACAACACTAGCGGCAGAGTACGTAGTTCCTTATGCAACCCAGGAGGGAAGATGAGGGGAACACACAGCAGTTCTAACTTCTAACAGAGGCAGGACAACACTCTCCAAGGCCTGGAACAGTTTTATGACACCCTGCCAGCACCCTAACCCTGATGCGTGGCCTAGTGTCACAAGGCAGGAACAATTTTGGAAGATGGTGAAGGAGTACATAGCAGACTGTGTCAGCATCCTGAGTGATCCCTCTGTGCCTTACAACTACTGGGTTGCACGAACTGGCACTCTACAGCCATAGCTAAATGATAAGGAACATGGAAGATATACTGCATTGGACTGTAGTATTCAGGGTAAATGACCAGATGGGCACTTTGCGATAAATAAGTGGGTTTTGGGTTGCAGTTTTGGCACTCAGTCTCTAAAAGGTTTGCCATCAACATCACTGTTTTGAGGGTTAGCGCACCTGCAGGCCCTCAGCTGCATTCTTTTACTCAGTTTCATTGCACCCAGTGCCATGGCCTCTGCGTGCACCATCAGCATCACGGCCACTTGCATGTCCCTTAGTGGCCGCATTCTTAATATTGAATGTAATATATGCTTAAAAGTATGTCACGCATACAGTAGCATAGGATTTGTAAATGTATGCAGCAATAAAAAATGTATGCGCACACTTTACACCGGAGATGTAGCCCTGATAATGTCACAGAGTAGCATACACCGTCTTCGGATAAAGTACAGTATATATCAGTGATATGTATGAAATGCAAACACACTTGATATTGCACAAATAATGTAAATTTTCCCAAAATATACTGGTTTCACCTGTGGTACAGTATTTGACACAGAAAGGCACACGCTGTAGACAGTAGATGTAGCACAAATAATGAAAATTCCCCAAAAATACACTGGTTTCACCTGTGGTACAGTATTTGACACGGAAGGGCACATGCTGTGGACAGTAGATGTTGCACAAATAGTGTAAATTTCCCTAAAATACACTGGTTTCACCTGTGGTACAGTATTTGACACAGAGAGGCACACGCTGTGGACACTAGATTAGGTCCAGATTATTTAGATTTGTGCATCAGACACTCTTTTCGGATGATGGACAGTGTATGTCCCGTAAAACTGGACGGTATATGTCACATAAACCCACAGAATAGACACTATATTATGCCCAGACTAATGTAATTTTAAATACAGAATCTGTTTTCGGATGCCGGACACTATCTGTCACATAAACCCCCAGAATATGGACAGTATATTATGCCCAGATTAATGTAATTTGAAATACAGAAACTGTTTGGGGAGGCCGGACAGTATGTCACATAAATCCACAGAATTTGGACACGATTCGACACAGATTAATGGAATTTGCGCTGCAGACACTGTTTGCTGATGTAGGACTGTATTTTTTACACAAAGCCACACACTATGGTCACTAGATGTGAGCCAGATTATTAAAGACACAGTCTGCGGATGATGTACACGATATGTCACTAATAGGTACAAAATAAAAATATCTTGCTGCTGTGAAACACACCCAGTAGTCATTAAATGGCATTGTGGGGTCTTTGAAAAGCTTTTGGTATTAAATACAGCAAATTTCTCTCCCTGCATTAACCGTTCCTTTCCTTAGCACGGATGTCCCTGACACTGCTGTCAAATATATTGTTGATCTAAAACTCACACAGATAGTAGTCCTTAAAAAGACTTTTGGGCCTTTGAAAAGTTTTCTCTAACTAAAATCGCTGAAATTCGCTCCCTGCTCTGTCTTTCCCTTCCTACCCAATGCTCTCCCTGACTATGACTGAACCAAACACGTGTCATTGGGTGCTATATAACCTCCGATGATGTGTTCTGGCCAGCCAATCACTGTAATGCCAGCAGGTAACATGGCTACTGGCATTACAGTGAGGGCAGTACTTACCTGCATCTTTATAGGCTGCTTAAAACCTACGAAACATGCATTTCGCTCGAGCACATGCGGTACTCGGCCAAGTACCGCCAAGTGCCAAGCATAGCGATGCTGGAGCCGAATCGGTACTCGGCCAAGCATGCTCGCTCATCACTAGTCATCACATTTCCCCATGTATGGCGGATGCCTCCTATCTCTCGGCGCCTACCTGCACATGTGCGAATGCTTCAGTAATCCTGTCCGCAGCATCAGGCTGCGTTCCTGGCCTCGTTTTGGTACTCGGCCGGATTTAAATTCCAGGCGGCCAGCGTTCTACAGGTAGGCCATATCACTGCCTCAGGACACATCCAGGCCATCTGGTATGGGGGAGTACTTTAACTAATAGGCTTCCCTACTGTACGTCAAGTTCTTTGGGTCCTTGCACAGGCCCGCTAAATTAGTGGAGCCACTATCTGGGCCACTACTTCTGATTGAATTGCTTGAATTTGACTGTGGAGGCATCATTTTTGCATGTCTGCTGTGAGCATATATCTGTATGTGCAATCTGTATTGTTCATTTATTTGACTTATGCCCCTTGGATTAGTTTTTTTGCCCTATTCTTTTGCTGCATATGTTTCCCCTGATGAGAGCAGATCGAAACATGCATGTAGGGATACACTGCACTAAGGCATTATAGGGCCAAGTAGCCTGAGGTTTAGGTTCTGGACGGGGTCGTCCTTTCTAGTATGGGTGCTCCATGGCTAGGACAACAGGGTCAGCGTAGCACCCCCATTCTAGGGCTGTCTAGGGCGCCAGCGCTCCGTTTCCCCCATCCGGTACCTTCCCAACATTTTGTTTTTTCAGGATTATACCCACATCTGTATATCCGTGACGACCTGCGCATGCATGTTATACGGTAGGACAGTTGGTTACCTTAAGGTGCCGTTGAGCACAATGATTTATCCATGCCACTTGGTATTGTTTTGTTATTTGTTACATTTTGAGGGACTTTTTATTAGGTGTTATTAAAAGTTATGTTTTATGGAATTCACCATCTACTACGTGCTATTATCAATATCATTGCAACTGGCATCATGAAACACTTATCTTATCTTAATGGGACCCCTTGCGGAACTCGCCTCTGTTGCACTAGTGTAGGGACAGGACAGGGACAGGGACAGCTGCTGGATCGCGGTACAAGGACAAAATGCTGCCCTTACTTTCATAACTGGAGCATGATTGGAAGATGCATAAATACAAGCGAACGCTGGTAGACACATTACTGACAGCGTTCCCATCTGACAGTGGGGGCTCAGTAGAAGCACGAGGTGGAGGATAAAGTCACCAATGCAGCTGGGGCACCGGCACCACCTCAGAAGGGAGGGTTAGCATGGCCGATATGTGGAAAACCTTCATCAGCACGCCACAACATCCAGCACCACCACCTGATACAGACGTGATAGCAGGAGGCAGCATTTCAGCAACATCATGAAAGAGTACGTGTGCCCCCATTAACTTCTGGGTCTCCAAATCGGGCACATGGCCTGAACTTGCCCTTTACACCTTGGAGGTGTTGGCCTGCCCTGCGGCAAGTGTATTGTCTGAACGTGTGTTTAGCACGGCAGGGGGTGTGATCACAGACAAGCCCAGCCGCCTGTCCACAGCCAATGTGGACAAGGTCACGTTTATTAAAATGAACAAGGCATGGATGCCACAGGACTTGTCCGTACCTTAGGCAGAGTAGAGAAGTCTACCGGCCGCGGCCAGCCATTGTTAGACTCCAGCGTAGTTTGTTCTGTCTGTCATTTCCCAATGTTTTGGGCCCCCCCCCCCAAAATAAAAAAACCTTCAAAAACAGTGTTGGCTACCTCCATCGCCTCCTCTGCCTCTTCCACCTACAACGCCACATCCACCTCCACTCGGACCTCCACTTCTTGGCTCAAGATCATTATTTCTAATATTATCAGAGTAGATAAGTATACCGGCCGCACCTAGCCTGTCACGGCCGCTGTTTCCGGCCGTGACCTTCCGTCCATTCGTGTGCTGCAGCTCCTCGCTGCAGCTTCGTTTCAGTGTGTTTGTATGTGGTCTTGTATGGGTTAACTCCCATGTGGGTCTGTCAGCTCCATGGGTGTGGCCTCTCAGTTGCACCCATGGTATCTGTATTTAAGGCTGAGGTTTCCTCAGTTCGGGGTCAGCTCTCCTGGTGTGTGTTTGTCCTGTCCTGCTCCTGGTGTGTACTCTGTCTCCCATGCTGCTGACTCATGGGATTCGTGTCCGTCTGTTCTCTGTAGGTTCCCCTACTTGTTCATTGTTGTTGCACTGTCTGTGGTTCATTGCTTGATGTGGTTCGTACTCCTGTGTCTCTGTTATTAGTTTGCCTGTTATGTTATGTCTTGCCTTGCTGTGTTTCCTGTCTCCCCCGGAAGGGGGTCTGTCGTTCCTCGGAGGGGGAACAAGCTATGCCCTAAGCTATGCCCTCGGAGCAGCTTCCTTGGTGCTGGTGTAGCGGGCAACGCCTGTGCAGCACCTCTCATGGTGCTGGTAGCTATGAGCTATGTCTTGTACGTGTCCTGGGTCATGCCCTCTGAGCAGCCTCCCTGCTGCTGGTGCAGCGGGCTTTGCCCGTGCAGCATCTCTCATGGTGCTGGTGACCATAGCTTCGTTTGTGTGTTTGCTCCATGTTCGCTAGCTTGTGCTGCAGCCTTCCTTGCTGCAGAGTGCAATGGCAAGGCCACGCAGTATGTCACTGGTGGAGAAAGATCTTCTCTGCCCTTGCCACTCCTGAGCTCTTGCTGGTACTCCTGCTAGTATGTGTTTGCCTATGTTTGCTTATATGTCTTATTACTATGCCCCGTCGGTACCTCCGGTACCTGTGTCCGTTCGCTCCTGTTGTCACTGTCTAGTTCACGCTCCAGAGTGGACCCTGGCAACCCCCTGCAGCAAAGTCTATCCCCACCATCAGGGGCTCTAGTGAACACCTGGGTTTGCTTAGACACACCCCTTTGAAGTATTGCTAGACAGTGGCGCAGTGGGGGCTTCTCCCACTGTGCGGACGGTGCATAGAGGTTATGTTTTCCCTGTGCTTCTGCCTTTGCTTGTGTTTGTACAATAAACTCCGTTTTGTCCGTATCCTGGTCCCATGTTTATTGTGATACGACGCGGAGGTCTTTCGCGGGACCTCCAACTCGTGACATAGCCATTGTTAAACTCCAGCGCAGTTTGTTCATTCTATTTGCAATTTCCCAATATTTTGCGGGCTCCCCAAAACAAAAAAAACAAAAATTTAAGAAAAAAAACAACACAAAAACAGTGTTTGCTACCTCCTCCACCTACTCTGCCACGTCCACCGCCTCAACCTTTCTATTTTATGCTATTTTAAGTCATTTTCCTATCCACATTAGTTTTTTGCTTCCTTTTGCAGCCCTCTAGCCTTTTCTATGACTATTTTAGATCACCAAAGCTCGGGTCCCCATTGACTTCTATAGGGTTCGGGGTCAAGTTTGGAAACCAAACTTTGAAACAAAGTTCGACTGAACCTGTCAAACCCGAACATTCACGGTTTCACTCATCCATAATTATGAATGCTAGAGAGAGTAGTGGGTCAGAGTGGGAAATTGTGAGTTACCTAGTTTAAGGCATCTTGTTCTCTTAA
This sequence comes from Bufotes viridis, assembly GCA_033119425.1. Classification (NCBI taxonomy): domain Eukaryota; kingdom Metazoa; phylum Chordata; class Amphibia; order Anura; family Bufonidae; genus Bufotes; species Bufotes viridis. Next base: position 461,609,782 of record CM065590.1, read on the forward strand.
TTTGACACAGCATAACGGATCCGTCCGGTTTTCGTTATGCTTGAGTCCTCTACTGCATAACGGAAACCGGACGGATCCATTATGCTGGCCATAGACTTCTATTATGACGGAATGAATAACATAATGCCTCTAAAGACATTCCGAAATGCATTCCGTCATGGAATTGCGTTATGGTCCGTGGTAACGGAATCCATAGCGCAGTTCAGCATATGCCACAACCCGAACACGAACTTCAAAATATGAAGTTCGCTTATCCCTAGTCTCCGTACAGCATTCAAATGTATGGACTTTGCGGAGGTGAAATTTGTTATGTCAGAAGGCTTCTGAGACTTCTTTGAACAACTTCGGACTTCGATTATTAAACTTGAAACCCCATTTTAAAACTGGGTTTCGAAGCCGACGGGTCTCCATACAGTGTGCTTTACTCGCCCCTTATTATATGGTATAAAAGATGCAGTGCGTAAACACATACCATATATCCATAGATTTATTTCCACTTCTGCCTTTTTCTTTGCTCGGTGCATAGAGCTCAATGAGTGCTATGTGGTCAATGGAGGAGGTCGCTACGCAGCTCTCAGTTGACCTGGCGATCACGTGTCACAGGTTAGAGGATACAATACTTGGCTTGCGTTGGACGCTGGCAACCCACACTATGTGGCTGATCAGAGACTTGCTGCCAATAATTAGTAGAACTGAATGAGGAAGGGGTGACTGCAGTAGCAATGATTCCTCCCCCTTTCACTTTGCATTGGCAAAAAGCTGTTCAAGCACCATCACATGTAGGAGGGAAGCTGTGATTCATAGTTAAGGCTAGGTACAACTTCGAGTCATTATATGTATATATATATAAATATATATATATATATATATATATATATATATATATATATATACTGCTAAGGAAATTTAACTGCCTTGTTGGCGTTTTCAGTTTGTTTTGTTGTAATAGTCTGACCTCTAGTGGTTGATATTACCTATTGCATAATACAGTAAGTTTATTGAGGATTTTCTTTTCCTTGTGCTGTCCTTCATATGTCCCTGAAGAAGGCATTAGCTGCCTGTTGGCAAAATGAGAAAATAATAAATTAAAAATATAGAAATATAGCTATGGACTAGAAATGAGCAAATTTCTTGAAATTCATTCTGTGATCAATTCGTCAAATAAAATAAAAATATTTGATGTGTCCGAATTGTTTCTACATGAATTAAATATGTTCCAATTTGCCTGAAAATTGTTGTATGTCACTCAGAGGTATTATATGTAGCCTAAAATTATTTATATCTTTTCGTTATCTCTTTTTTTTTTTTTTTTTTTTTTTTACAAATTTTTGCTCATCCCTCCTCCCCCATCTTTTTAGCTCTTGAATGCAATGTCAGTTTAGGTGTGACAACGCCACCTGCTGCACTGATAACGGGGATGACACTGGAGGATGGATAATACAGTACAGAGAGAGCACACTGGGCCAGTTCCAGCCACTGTCCCAATCTGCCGCCCAGAAGTCCATGGTAAGGCTGAACCTGGGTATTGATAATGGAATTTTACACTTTCTGATTTGCCACACAGGCACATTAAAGAATTGTTCCATCACACTAATGATACTGAACCAGGTGCTGTTGTGGAGGCTTCTGTTGCTTGTGGTAGCAGGGATAGTGGGATGTATATAACTCTACGGGAGAAGAGGGGACTCAGACATGCCGGTAGCAGGTATCTGCTCACCGAAAACTGCAAGTTGCACGCACTCAGTGCATCCTGGTAATAAAACAATTTGGCCTCCCTTTCAGCAACAGGAAAACATTCTCACATTTTGCTTTAAAGGGCTTCTGTCACCCCCACTGACGAATTTTCACTAGCTGACATTAGCTACTTGCTAATGTCAGCTGAGTTCAAACATATGTTTAATATCTTTTTTTCTGTTTGCAATCTTCTTAAAAACGTACTTTTGTCATATGTAAATTATCTTCGCTACCAGCAAGTTGGGCGGGTACTTGCTGGTAGCCGCCGCATCTTCATGGCCTTGGAACGCCCCCTCTTCTTTTGATAGACAGGGCCAGCGCTCTCCTCCTCGCTGGCCCTGTCTGCAGCTGCAATCCCGCGCCTGCGCCGTCTCGGTCTTTAGTCGGCGCAGGCGCTCTGAGTGAAGGACGCTCGCTAGGCGCTCCGTCCTCAGTGCGCCTGCGCTGATGACGTCAGCGCTACACCCGGAATAGAAGACGCCGGCATCCCTGGTAAAGAGCAGGCGATGCCGGCGTCTTTTCTTCCGGGTGTAGCGCTGACGTCATCGGCGCAGGCACACTGAGGACGGAGCGCCTAGCGAGCGTCCTTACTCAGAGCGCCTGCGCTGACTAAAGACCGAGACGGCGCAGGCGCGGATTGCAGCTGCAGACAGGGCCAGCGAGAGGAGGAGACGCGCTGGCCCTGTCTATCAAAAGAAGAGGGGCGTCCAAGCCCATGAAGATGCGCGGCTACCAGCAAGTACCCGCCAACTTGCTGGTAGCGAAGCTAATTTACATATGACAAAAGTAAGTTTTTAAGAAGATTGCAAACAGAAAAAAAGATATTAAACATATGTTTGAACTCAGCTGACATTAGCAAGTAGCTAATGTCAGCTAGTGAAAATTCGTCAGTGGGGGTGACAGAAGCCCTTTAATAGTGAGGTTCTAAAGCCATGGCTATCCAGTAACCATCAGATTGCTTAATGATAATATGTGCCTGTCTTTACATAAGAAACAATCATGCATCTTGCCTTTCTCTCCAGCATTTCAGAGGATCCAGTTTTTTCCAGCTCCGTCTCCCCACTGAGATGATTGGTCATCATGGCCTGTGTCATCATCATCATCATCTTCAGCCTTGTCCTTCTGCACAAGTGACTCCTCCTCCATGGTAGCTCCTCATCCTCCTCCTTCATGGGACTTTCTCCATGTGCAGAGACGTAGATGAAGGCTCATGGGACCTGATGCAAGAGTTCAGCTTGGGCCTCCCTTCCCTCAATGTTTTGTGGCCAGGAGCAGGAAAGCACATAGCCTTTATGCTGCCTGAGACAAAAATGGAAACTGCACATGCCTAATTCTTGACCTAACCCCTTCTTTCCAGCTAGAAATGTAACTTGACCAGCATGCACTTTCTATAATACCGTTGTCTTTTTATGGGGCACAAAGGTCTTTGGACCCCCTCAGGCTCCTGGGCCCAGTAGCGACTGCTGCCTTTGCACCCTCTATAGCTAAGCCCCTGTCTGTATGAGTCCACAAAAGTTACATGGGAGACAGAAAAATGCATAAGCAGTTATTCTTCTGCCTTCCCTTTTTATATCAGTGTGAGCATCCGCTCTAAGATAAATATTAAGGGCAGGGGCATATCTAGAACTGACTGGGCCCCACAGCTAATTTTTGTACGACCAATGGATCTTTATGGAGCAGTAATTTATTATGATGATGACGAGGACACTGTTCTGCACATGGATACAGCCTGCAACTGCAAAGGAGACCAGGAGAAGGAGGACACTTGTTGAGCTAGCTGGCTGCCACTTCAATTTTTAATACCACAATAACTTGTGATGATGCATAATGTGCTGCAATAGATCCCTGGTGCCTACTTTTGTGTTTGGACAACCATGGCTTATTTTCAGCATACAGATATTGCACACAGGATATGCTTTTGTCTTCCGCCATTGTGGACAGGAGATACTCGCTCACTTTGTACAGAACTGGCATGTTTTTAGCCTGCATCCACAACAGTATCAGCAACAACAACAGTTTCCTAGTTGACCAGAATAAAAACAGATCTGGCCTTCACAGTTTTTGGGAGGTAATGCTTATTGTTCTGTCTTCATACACGTTCACACAGTGTGCAGTCTGAAATAAGAGGACTGTTTTCTGTTGTCTAACTTGTTTATTGGTAAAACAGGAATATTTGATGCGTGATGAATTGGTATTTGTATAAGAATACAAATAGCTTGTATAAATAAAACATATAGAATGGGATTTACAGTAATATTACATTAACAGAGAAAGTAAATGTCCAAAATGACTGCCTAACATAAGATAGCATGTCTAACATCTAACAGTATAACAACTTCTCTGAGACTGATTAGAACTAGCTGGACAGCTCTGGATAACACAATGTCCCTGAAACAAAGGTAGAAGTCTCACCAGATATGTTTGCATAAGGATTGTGGAGTTTGAGAAGGAGATATGCAAGAGACAGCTCTACTGATGTCTTGTAACATGGAGACTGGAGACTGTGCTTCTTTTTCCCAGGATGCCTAGCACTACCCACAATGCCTTGCACTTCAAACAATACAATAATCTTTATTAACAGAAAAACAAAGTGTTGTACATTTTAACACAACAGATGGTGCTATAACCTAGCTAATAACTACAGAAATACAGAAATTGCAGAATAATGAATTAAAAAAGAATTTGACATAATCTGAAATGATTCTGAACCACTTCTGGAGGCAGAACACTCCCTACCTGGCGTCAACAGATGCCACTATTAGGTCTCTCAGTTGAAAACAACAAAACAAGCTCCGCTGCTGGCCTGAGGAATAGTTTGCACTTGCCAAGCTTCCAGATTTTGACCTTGGCTTAGCGCATGTTTCCATCCTTGCTTGGAAATGTGTTGGTGATGAGGCCCAATGGGCACTCATTCCAGTGCCATTCGCTGTCTTTCATTAGCACGACATCCCCAGGTCTGATGTTCGGCTTGTTAGTTTGCCACTTCCTTCTTGGCTGCAAGGTAGAGATATACTGCATTAGAAAGACTTTGCACCTGCCTCCATTGTCATTTGTAGAGGTCTTTGTCATTAAATTCTCCAAGAGGAGCATTCTGGGTGCTGGTCTTCTGTATGAGTAACATGGCAGGGGTGAGGATAGTCAAATCTTCAGGGTCACTAGAAAGGGTAGTCAACAGTCTTGCGTTCATGATAGCTGAGACTTCCGGCAAGAATGTGGTCAAGCTTTCGTGTGTGAGTCTCGTACTCCCTACTTGCAAGAAGATAGAATCCAAGATTTTCCTTGCTATCCCTATCATCCTTTCCCAGATGCCGCCCATGTAACAAGAATGAGGTGGATTAAAGGCCCAGGTGCATCCTTGCTCATTTAAGTATCTTTCCACATTGGCAGTGTCCAATTTGGAAGGAATTTGAAGCCTCAGTCCGAACGAATATGCTTCACGGGCCCTCTAATGGCAATAAACCGTTGAAGTGCGTTTATGAAACTTGAAGTGTCCATGGAATCACTTTTATATGAACAGCTCTGCTGGACATACAAGTAAACATGACCGCCCAGCATTTTGCACTAGCGTGAACACCTCTACAGTAGTGTGCAGTGTAGCCACTCAAGGACTGAATACATCTAGACCAACGTTGGTGAATGGGGCATCCGTACTGAGTCTCTCGGTTGGGAGACTGGCCATTTTTGGGTTCTGGGACATGCCATGAAGTTTGTGACAGGTAACGCAGTTGAAGATGAGCTTGCTCACACACCTCTTTGCTCCAATAATCCATAGTCCGGCAGCTCTTAGATTTTTGTAGTAGAATACAGTCACTGTACGGGCCCTGCTGTCATTATGAAATAGCATATGTGACCCCCACCTCTTTTATTGGTGGTCATTCAGTAAATTAACCCTGTTTTGAGGGGGTGGGGGGTGTCTGTGGATGACAAATATGTGTCATCCACAGATTCTCCCCATAATAGAGTTCATTTAGTGAATGACCACCCAAATTGTGGTGACCCAGTACATGGGAGTTGCATCTGCAGAGCTTTTGTATAATGCCACCCCACACTGTAGTGTCCCCCACACAGTAATGTCCGCCACACTGCCCCCCACACAGTAATGTCCGCCACACTGCCCCCCACACAGTAATGTCCGCCACACTACCCCCCACACAGTAATGTCCGCCACACTGCCCCCCACACAGTAATGTCTGCCACACTGCCCCCCACACAGTAATGTCCGCCACACTGCCCCCCACACAGTAATGTCTGCCACACTGCCCCCCACACAGTAATGTCTGCCACACTGCCCCCACACAGTAATGTCTGCCACACTGCCCCCACACAGTAATGTCTGCCACACTGCCCCCACACAGTTATGTCCGTCACACTGCCCCCCACACAGTAATGTCCGCCACACTGCCCCCCACACAGTAATATCCACCACACTGCCCCCCACACAGTAATGTCCCCCACACCCCCCTCAACCACACAGCAGTGCCCCCACATAGTAATTTGTTATTCTCCCCCCCTCTTGTCATAATCCCCTCTTCTTGTCATGCTTTTTCTGCCCCCTGTCATTCTCCCCCATCTTTTCATGCTCTTTATACCCCCCATGTTGTCATGCTCTTTCTGCCCCCCATGTTGTCATGCAGTGGCATAACTAGAGTGCTATGGGCCCCATGCCAAACTTTGGATCGGGGCCCCTCCCCGACACCGTGCCCGGTCACACCCTCTGTGTCCGCAATTGTCACGCCCCTGATCGCCCAGTAATGCCTCTCACTGCCCCTAATAATGTCCCCAGTAGTGTCCCCCACTGCCTCCAGTAGTGCACCCCACTAGTGTCCCCCACAGCCCCTAGTAGTGTCCCCACTGCCTCCAGTAATGGCCCCAGAAGCGCCCCCCATAGCCCCCAGAAGTGCCCCCCCACAGCCCCTAGTAGTGTCCCCCACTGCCTCCAGTAGTGCACCCCACTCCCTTCAGTAGTGCACCCCACTAGTGCCCCCCACAGCCTCTAGTAGTGCCCCCCCACTGCCTCCAGAAGTGCCCCCCCACAGCCCCTAGTAGTGTCCCCCACTGCACCTAGTAGTGTCCCCTACTGCCTCCAGTAGTGCTCCCCACAACCCCTAGTAGTGCCCCCACTGCCTCCAGAAGTGCCCCGACTGCCCACAGACTTCATGTAAGGGGCCCGGCATTTTCACTGTACTTAATGCCGGGCCCGTCAGAGCGCTCCTCTCACCTCCACTATGTTCACTGCTCCAGGCTTCCGGGATCAGGCCCCAGCGCTGCCACACATTAAGCAGGTGGGCGGATCCTAACGGAGGTCCATTAGGCTCCGCCCACCGGCTTACTGTGTTTCTAGTTAGAGGCAGCGGGGCCTGATGCTGGAGGCCTGAAGCAGTGAACATAATGGAGGGGAGAGGAGCGCTCTGACGGGGCCCGGCTCAGGGAATGACAGGAGGGAGCGCTGAGCGGTTCCCCCCTGTCAGTCCCTCTCCCTCTGGCCGGCCCCTGCCTGTGCCCTGAGGCTGGAGCACCCTGAGGCTGGAGCCTCCCCAGCCTCTGTGTCGGCCCGGCCCTGGTTTCCGGACTGGATGGAAAGGCCTTGGCATGGATGATCTAATTTCTCCAGGACAGGACACAACGAGTGAAGCTGGGGGTATTCCATTCTGCCGACCTCCCATTGTCCTGTGGAGTACCTCAAGGCTCGACACTATCTCCAGTCTTGTTTAACATCTATTTGAGACCATTGGCCGACATCATCAGGAACCACAATCTTCAGTTCCATGTTTATGCGGATGATATACAACTGTACTTAACTTTAGGCTTGCCAAAGATACAGTTGATCAAGTCGATCTGGTCGGATGTCTCTTGGAGATCGATCACTGGATGAGTGCCAACTATTTAAAGCTTAATGGCCCCAAAACTGAATGTATTATATTCAGTGACCAGAAAACTACACCTTCAGTACCCCAATGGCCATTGTCTTTTGGACCTGTCCCTGAGACAGCCATCCAGGTCAGGGATTTGGGAGTGGTCTTGGACTCCAGATTAACCCTGGCTCCTCACATAAATCAGTTGGTCAGTATCTGTCACTACCAGGTGAAAATACTGAGGAGGATCCTAAAATACATTGAATCCCCTCTCAGGAAAGCCCTGGTGGGAGCAGCGATCAACAGTCGGCTGGACTATTGTAATGCCTTGTACATGGGACTCCCTAAGAAGAACTTGCATAAACTTTTACTTGTGCAGAATGCCGCAGCAAGACTACTAATGGGTAGAGATGGCCCGAACTATTCGCCGGCGAACATAGCTTGTTCGCGTCCGCCGCGGCATGCGAACATATTCGATTCGATGTTCGCGTTCGCCCCTATACTTTATTATTGAGCAAACTTTGACCCTGTACCTCACAGTCAGCAGACACATTCCAGCCAATCAGCATACCCTCACTCCCAGACCCTCCCACCTCCTATCTAAACGCAAGGACAGCATCCATCTTAGATTCATTCTGGAGCTGCAGTAATAGTAATTGTAAATCGCAATGCGATTAATATAACCTGTATTATTCGCATTGCGATTACAACTTAGATCTGAGTTCCTAATGGTTGTATTGCTAGAATATAACGAAGATAACGAATATAGCGCTATATTCTCAATCTTCGTTATATTCTAGCAATACAGCAACCATTAAGAACTCAGATCTAAGTTGAATTCTCAATGCGATTAATATAACCTGCATTAATCGCATTGCGAATTCAACTTAGAGCTGAGTTCCTAATGGTTGTTGTATTGCTAGAATATACGTTATATTCTAGCAATACAACCATTAGGAACTCAGCTCTAAGTTGTAATCGCAATGCAAATAATACTTACAATTATTAATCGCTTTGCGAATCCATTTGATGCCTTTATTTGATTGTATATGACGGTTGACTATGACTACCACCACCGTTCTGCTGCCTCCAAAGCAAGATATCTGAACCCCCCAGGGGCCATTTGGGCGTTTTTGATAGAAAACGCATCAAAAACGCAACTGCGTTTTTATAATTTTTTCATTTTTTATTAGATTTTTTTGTGTATTTTGCCACATTTGGTTGCATATTTACATTTGGTATAGGCAAATATGGTAGTCTAGATCATTACTCTGCCCAAATCTATATTCAGCTACATGGCTTAGAAAATATGCTGTCAAACAATGATCCTAGGTTTTGGTATAGACACATGATCTAGACTACCATATTTGCCTATACCAAATGTAAATATGTAACCAAATGTGGCAAATTACACAAAAAAATAAACTAAAAAATGAAAAAATTATAATGCGTTTTTGATGCATTTTTGATCAAAAACACCCAAATGGCCCCTGGGGGGTTCAGATATCTTGCTTTGGAGGCAGCAGAACATTGGTGGTAGTCATAGTCAACCGTCATATACAATCAAATAGAGGCATCAAATGGATTCGCAAAGCGATTAATAATTGTAAGTATTATTTGCATTGCAATTATAACTTAGAGCTGAGTTCCTAATGGTTGTATTGCTAGAAAATAACGTATATTCTAGCAATACAACAACCATTAGGAACTCAGCTCTAAGTTGAATTCGCAATGCGATTAATGCAGGTTATATTAATCGCATTGAGAATTCAACTTAGATCTGAGTTCCTAATGGTTGTTGTATTGCTAGAATATAACGAAGATTGAGAATATAGCGCTAAATTCTCAATCTTTGTCATATTCTAGCAATACAACCATTAGGAACCCATCTCTAAGTTGAATTCGCAAATAAGATGTCCCAAACTATTCACCGGCGAATAGTTCCCGACGAACATAGCTTGTGCGCGTTCATCGCGGCGGGCGAACATATGCGATGTTAGGTCCACCCCCTATCATTGAGGAAACTTTGACCCTGTACCTCACAGTCAGCAGACACATTCCAGCCAATTAGCATACCCTCCCTCCCAGACCCTCCCATCTCCTGGACAGCATCCATTTTAGATTCATTCGGAAGCTGCAGTCTTAGTGAGAGGAGGGAGAGTTGCTGCTGATTTAATAGGGAAATCGATAGCTAGGCTAGTGTATTCAGTGTCCACTCCAGTCCTGAAAGATTCATCTGATCTCTGCTGTAAGGACAGCGTCCTGACAGCACCCCAAAAAGCCCTTTTTAGGGCTAGTACATCAGTCTCCCTCCCAGACCCTCCCACCTCCTATCAAAAAGCAAGGATGGCATCCATCTTAGATTCATTCTGAAGCTGCAGTGTTAGTAGTTGTAATCGCAATGCGATTAATATAACCTGTATTAATCGCATTGGGATTACATCTTAGATCTGTTCCTAATGGTTTTATTGCTAGAATGTAATGAAGATTGCGAATATAGCGCTATATTCTCAATCTTCGTTATATTCTAGCAATACAACCATTAGGAACTCAGCTCTAAGTTGTAATCGCAATGCGATTAATACAGGTTATATTAATCGCATTGCGAATTCAACTTAGAGCTGGGTTACTAATGGTTGTATTGCTAGAATATAACGAAGATTGAGAATATAGCGCTATATTCTCAATCTTCGTTATATTCTAGCAATACAACCATTAGGAACAGCTCTAAGTTGTAATCCCAATGCGATTAATACAGGTTATATTAATCACATTGCGAATTCAACTTAGAGCTGGGTTCCTAATGGTTGTTTTGCTAGAATTTCTAGCAATACAACCATTAGGAACCCAGCTCTAAGTTAAATTCGCAATGCGATTAATATAACCTGTATTAATCGCATTGTGATTACAACTACCACACACTGCGTCCACTAGGTATTTTTCCATGGGAGTTTTGCCATGGATCCCCCTCCAGCATGCCACAGTCCAGGTGTTAGTCCCCTTGAAACAACTTTTCCATCACTATTGTGGCCAGAAGGAGTCCCTTTGGTTTTTAAAATTCGCCTGTCTATTGAAGTCTATGGCGGTTCGCACTGATCGCACGTTCGCGAACATTTGCGGAAGTTCGCGTCCGCGAACGGAAAATTTTATGTTCATCACTACTAACGGGTGTTACTCGCCGAAAGCATATCACTCCCTCTCTTAAAGCCTTGCACTGGCTCCCCGTCCAACAACGAGTTATGTTCAAGACTGAATGTTTTGTGCATAGGGTGGTCCATAATGTGGGGCCCTTGTACCTGTGACTTAAATTCACCAGGTATTCCACGTTAAGGACATAGGAGGTCTAGTAACTCTGCAAATCTCAATATTTCGCAAGTTAATAAGATGAGACGTGGAGGTAGATCTTTTTCGGCCCAAGGGGCAAGATTTTGGAACCATCTACTTCTGGCACTGAAAAGGAACACGAATCTTCTCTCATTTAGACGTGCACTGAAAACCCTACTTTTCAAGCAGCGCTTGATCTTCCTATGTAACACTAGGTTTGGTTATCACAAATATGGGGGCTTTTCCAGGTTTTGGTCCATGTTTTCACTCGTGGTATTGTTTTCATTTTGAAAGAAATCTTCATCACGCTTATTAATTTGCACCTCACATTTCTACACCCCGCTCGAACCTCTGGGACCCTCTTTTTCTTCTCCCTTTCTTCTCCCTTTCTTGTTTCTCCATTTGATATGTGTTAGGTGGTTGGCGGTGAAATGGGCCTATGGTATGATTGTGGCCTATGGTCAAGTGTTATGCCTTTTTTTCTGCCAGCTAAGCGCATCGAGACCCTATGGGTAAGACTGCATGTATATAAGATTATACATCATCATCATCATCATCAAACAATAGGCCCTGGTGTTTCACTTAACGTGGTGATGTCGCACGAGCAGGGTCGTGACGTGGTGATGTCCGGGAATTATTACAGGATGTTTTTCCACAAATTCCACTTTGGCTTCTCAAAGACGGCCTCCTATTCTTATCAACTCATTTTGGTCAATGATGGGATCACGTTTGAAACACACGTATAGTGCGAATTATTATGTTTTCTGACTTTTCCAGATTAGCAGTGGTAAAGGCGTGTTTGCAGTGATGCAACCTTTGCAGGGCTTCTGGCTCACAGGTAATGTACATTTGTAAGACTGAGCTATATGAACTAGACAGACTATAGCACAAACAAGCGACATTCAGGTGGAGAACATGTAGAAACAATGAGATTTGAGTTGGTGGTCCGAATTCACCATCCTTAGAACAGATACTTTAGGTTGGATTTCTTCATCTGCATTTGGGTCTACCAATTCAGTGTCGGCTCTGGTACTGCAAGACGTTGAATGATACAAGAATGCAGGACCCGTAAACCATGTTGTGTCCTTAAGGTGGTTTGCTTCAACTGATCTAGTTGTGTGGTCTGCAGGATTATGCTGCATAGGCACGTAGCACCACTGTTTAGGACAAGAGGATCTCTGATCTATAGCACCTGATTGCAGATGTAGACATAGGCAAAAAGAGGCCCCTAAGGGGAGAGTGTCATTATCTTAAAACATAACTTTTAATGTTGTCTAACAATAATAAAATAAACCACTGTGATACAAGAACATACAATGGAGGACCAAGCGTGGTACCCCAATACTGGTAGAATAAACAAACCTACTCCACCTAGTGAGAGGTGTGAGAAGTCTTACCAGACCCTTGGAGACAATAGGATCAGCCAGGGAAGATGTCCACAAGACATCAAATGTAAGCCACACAGGAGGTCAGCATCTTGGTTGGTTTCTGTGCAGTAGATGCAAATAAAGGCCCTATACCACCCTATAGATGGTGAAGGGGGCTAGTTTAATTCTGCCTATCTACACAGAGCACCCGCCCCGATACCTGTCCCTACTTCGGACCTGATCCCTAAGTCTAATAGTAATGTGGCAAGTTAATACAATTCCGAGGTCATCGGAATTGTATTAACTGGCCACATTACTATTAGACTTAGGGATCAGGTCCTAAGTAGAGACAGGTATCCTGACGGGGTCGCGCTTATCGGGGCGGGTGCATTGTGTAGATAGGCAGAATTAAACTAGCCCCCTTCCCCATCTATAGGGTGGTATAGGGTCTTTATTTGCATCTAATGCACAAAAACCAACCAAGATGCTGACCTCCCGTGTGGCTTACATCTGATGTCTTGTGGATAGTAGTCGTGGCTGGCATCGATTTGTCGCATACCGTTCTGCTGGAGGTACTGAGGTTCAAGGTAGGATCTTTGACTCACTGTATAGGCTGGCTGATATTCTGGATCATAGTTATCTTCTGTCTTAGGATCCTGATGGACATATTCTGAGACACGCTGTGTTGGATCTTGTTCATCTAGGTCTGGCCAAAGTACTTGGCTGTGTTTCTCGGATTTGGCAAACTCCAAGGCTTCTAGGAACTCTGCTTTGGCCACTGTGGCTGCCGCTTCTTTTTCTGCGGAGAGTTTTTCCAGTGACACTTGCGGGCATGCCTTCTCTTCTTCCCTTTGATGCTTGCAGGTGTGTTTCTGCTTCCCATCACACTCTCTTTCTTTAGTTGCATTTCTTGTACACAGGACCACGTGTCTCCATCTAGTTGGATCCACTATCACTGGTGCATCCCCGGTGGGCCCCTGTTTTACTGTTCTGTCTTCATATATGTTCACAGTGCAGTCTGACATTCAGTATTAACCATTCCTATCTTCCAAATAAGAGCACTGTTCTCGTTGTCTAACTTGTTTATTGGTAAAACAGGAATATATGATGTGTGATCAATTGGTAGAACTATAAGAATACAATCAGCTTGTATAAGTAAAACATATAGAATGGCATGTATAGTAATATTACATTAACATAGAAAGCAAATGTCCAAAATGGCTGCCTAACATAAGATAGCATGTCTAACATCTAACAGTATAACAACTTCCCTGAGCCTGATTAGAACTAGCTGGACAGCTCTGCATAACACAATGTCCCTGATACAAAGGTAGAAGTCTCACCAGATATGTTTGCATAAGGATTGTGGAGTTTGAGAAGGAGATATGCAGGAGACAGCTCTGCTGATGTCCTGTAACATGGAGACTGGAGACTGGGATTCTCCTTCCCAGGATGCCTAGCACTAGCCACAATGCCTTGCACTTCCCACAATACAATAATATTTATTAACAGAAAAATGTGTAGTACATTTTTAACACCGCTAGATGCTGCTATAACCTAACTGATAACTACAGAAATACAGGAATTGCAGCAGAATGAATTAGAAATGAAATAGACATGATCTGAAATGATTCTGAACCTCTTCTGGGGGCAGAACACCCAAACATTGTCTCTGGTATTTATTGCTGCTGCCCCAACAGCCACTACCCTCCTCCTCTGATGTTATCTCCTCCTTAGCTCCCCAATCTGGCTCCCAGGTTCCTGTCAAACACACCCATCCTCACCCTCCATGCCACTTTTATGAGACTGTGATAATACATTTTGGGCAACCTGGCACACTTCTAATTCCCTACTTTGTGTTTGCCCAAAGTACCACTGATGCCACCACTGGCCTTACTGCCACCACCATGGCTACAACTGCCACTACTACTATAACCACCACGACCAACACAGATATGCATGGGGTCACCCACCTCTGCCTAATCTTCCTCCTCATGGCAGTCCAAACACTGACTGCTCTCACACAAGTCATCAACAGGAAAACTCTCTTGAGTATCTTCCATAGTACATGGTGGGGTTTTGAAGAAGAACCCCGACTAGGAGCCCCACTAGGAAGGGGGCAGTGAAGACAGAGTGGATGCAACTGAAAGGCTTCTCTGGGGTTGAGGGGGAGAGAAGCAGGAATGCTGTGACCCTTTGTTCCAAGGCATTGTGTCAGACTCAGAAGTGACATCCACATGATCCTGCTGTGACCGAGAGGAGGAGTGAGCTATCCAGTCCACAATCTCATCCTTTTTGTGTCGCCTATCTGAAGCCAGGGAAAACTGTAGCCTACTACTAATTCAGCTACTGGTTGGATGGCTGGTGTTGCTACTCCTCATGGCACATTTTAACCACATTCTGACTCTTAGATGACGAGGCCTAGGTCTTTTGTTTTTCATTCTTCCAATTTCCAGATATTTTATTATGAGGCTTATAAGTAAAAAGTCACGAGTTTGGTACACAGAGTATTAAATGGTACTCGCAAAATTACAAGTGTTTTTTCATGAGCGAACCGGTTCATTATGAATTTCACAAAAATCTGTCCACAAAGATAACCAGAGGATTTCAGGTTTGCTTCGGACAAATCCAGTACAATGGCATTAATTGCCATTTTACTGCACGTAGCTGGAAAAAAGCATGTGTGAGGAAGAAGGATGCTCACATGACCCTGAGAGGAAATAAGAGAGGGCTTGGCCTGATTGACTCATAGGCTAACAGACAGCCTGGGTGAGCCAATCAGTGCTGCATCAGGCAGAGAGGTGCCCTTACAGAACATCATTTTCTGTGAATGAGGGTAGATGGCTCTATGCAGCGTCTGACTGAAAACTATCTTAGTGACAGTGCACAGTCATAGTCAAGCTTCTATTCGAGCATGAGGGACAGTGACAGGAAATGTTAGAAAGAAGAATAAATGGATAGAATATGCAAAGGTAGGGAAAGCTTTCAGCCAGGGAATGAGAAGTGAGGAGCTGAGAAATACATTTTTTTTCCAAACCTGAGTTCAAGTGTTGATGTAGGGGAAATAAGCTCAATACCACAGAGTGTATTTTAATCCAGAGGGTAGCGTTTAAAATCTGAGTGAAAACAACTGAAATAATAGTCCAAAATCTGTGACAGGGCATCTCCAGATGGTTAATTTTCTTTGCGACAACAACAATACAAGTGTACAACGTGTGTTTTACAATCCAGAGGTTAGCATTTTAAATCTCTGTGAAAACACCTAAAATAGTAGCATTTCCAGGCAAACACTGTAGTACGCTGAACTATTTTATAGGGCATCGCCATACAGCTCAAGTGTTTTTGTTAAGCAAAAATTGCAAAATAAGTGTGCAAGCTATGTTTTTCAAAACACCTGAAATAGTAGGTCAAAATGTTTTACAAGGCATCTCTAGACAGTGCTGGTGTGTGTGGGGGCAGGAATAATCTCATAGTAGGTTGACAACTTGTGTTTTACGCTAGTGGAAGCATTTTTTTCCGAATTATAGTAACATAGTAACATAGTATATAAGGCCGAAAAAAGACTTTTGTCCATCCAGTTCGACCTGTTTCCTGCAAGTTGATCCAGAGGAAGGCAAAAAACCCCTGTGAGGTAGAGCCAATTTTCCCCACTTAAGGGGAAAAAATTCCTTCCCGACTCCAATCAGGCAGTCAGAATAACTCCCTGGATCAACGACCCATCTTTAGTAGCTATAGCCTGAAATATTATTACGCTCCAGAAATACATCCAGGCCCCTCTTGAATTCCTTTATTGTACTCACCATCACCACCTCCTCAGGCAGAGAGTTCCATAGTCTCACTGCTCTTACCGTGAAGAACCCTTTTCTATGTTTGTGTACAAACCTTCTTTCCTCCAGACGCAGAGGATGTCCCCTCGTCACAGTCACAGTCCTGGGGATAAATAGATGATGGGAGAGATCTTTGTACTGACCCCTGATATATTTATACATAGTTATTAGATCTCCCCTCAGTCGTCTTTTTTCTAGAGTGAATAACCCTAATTTTGATACCCTTTCAGGGTACTGTAGTTGCCCCATTCCAGTTATTACTTTAGTTGCCCTCCTCTGAACCCTCTCTAGCTCTGCTATGTCTGCCTTGTTCACGGGAGCCCAGAACTGTACACAGTACTCCATGTGTGGTCTGACTAGTGATTTATAAAGTGGTAAGACTATATTTTCATCACGGCATCTATGCCCTTTTGATGCAACCCATTATCTTATTGGCCTTAGCAGCAGCTGCCTGACACTGGTTTTTACAGCTTAGTTTGTTATTTATTAAAATTCCTAGATCCTTTTCCATGTCAGTGTTACTGAGTGTTTTACCATTTAGTATGTACGGGTGACTTGCATTATTCCTTCCCATGTGCATAACTTTACATTTGTCAGTGTTAAACCTCATCTGCCATTTCTCTGCCCAAGCCCCCAATCTATCCAGATCCCTCTGTAGCAGAAAACTGTCCTCTTTAGTGTTAATTACTTTACACAGTTTAGTGTCATCTGCAAAATTGATATATTACTGTGCAAGCCTTCTACAAGATCATTAATAAATATATTGAAGAGAATAGGGCCCAATACTGAACCCTGAGGTACCCCACTAGTGACCGTGACCCAATCTGAGTGTGTACCGTTAATAACCACCCTCTGTTTTCTATTACTGAGCCAGTTACTTACCCACATACAGATATTTTCTCCTAGTCCAAGTGTTCTCATTTTATATACTAACCTTTTATGTGGTACAGTGTCAAATGCTTTGGAGAAGTCCAGATATACGACATCCATTGATTCGCCGCTGTCAAGTCTAGAACTTACCTCCTCATAGAAACTGATTAAATTAGTTTGACATGACCGATCCCTCATGAAGCCATGCTGATATGTTGTAATTTGCTTATTTTCATTGAGATACTCCAAGATAGCATCTCTTACAAAACCTTCAAACAGTTTACCCACAACAGATGTTAAACTTACCGGCCTATAATTTCCAGGCTCTGTTTTTGGACCCTTTTTGAATATTGGCACCACATTTGCTATACGCCAGTCTGGTGGAACATTCCCTGTCAGTATGGAGTCCGTGAATATCAAAAATAAGGGTCTGGCTAGGACATCACTTAATTCCCTTAGGATACGGGGGTGTATGCCATTCGGTCCTGGCGATTTGTCTATTTTAATCTTTTTAAGTCGCTGCTGTACTTCTTCCTGGGTCAGACAGGGCACTTTTAAAGGGGAATTTGCTTTTACATTTTGCATTTCATCTGACAGTTTATTTTCCTCAGTGAAAACAGTGGTGAAGAAAATATTTAATAGCTTGGCTTTATCCTCGTCGCTTTCTGCAACTCCCTCCTCATTGCTATGTAGAGGGCCGACTCCTTCAGGTTTATATTTTTTACCATTTATATAATTGAAAAACATTTTAGGGTTAGTTTTGCTCTCTTTGGCAATTAATCTCTCGGTCTCTAGTTTGGCAGTTTTTATTAGTTTTTTACATATTCTATTTTTTTCCTTATAGTTTATCAGTGCTTCCTGGCTCCCCTCCTGTTTTAGTGATTTATATGCTTTCTTTTTGTCATTTATTGCTTTCTTTACGGTTCTATTAATCCACATTGGTTTCTTCTTATTTCTTAGCCTTTTATTTCTGTAAGGTATGCATCGATCACAATTAGATGTTACAATGCTTTTAAAAATCTCCCATTTTGTGGTTGTATTTTTATTTTTGAGGACTATGTCCCAGTTAATTGGGCCTATGGCCTCTCTTAGTTGGCTAAATTTTGCTTTTTTGAAGTCCGGTATTCTTGTTCCTCCCTGTAGAAACTCTCGTTTGAAGGATAATTGGAAGGTTATTACTTTATGGTCACTATTTCCCAGGTGTCCCCCGACCTGGACGTCTGTTGTTCTATCAGGTCTATTGGTTAATACTAAGTCCAGTATGGCCGTCCCTCTAGTTGGGTCCTGAACCATTTGGGAAAGGTAATTGTCTTTGGCTATTGCCAAGAACCTGTTTCCTTTATGGGATGTACAGCTCTCAGTTTCCCAGTCTATATCTGGGTAGTTGAAGTCCCCCATAATAACCACCTGGTTATGGTTTGCCGCCTTGTTTATCTCGTTTAGTAATAGATTTTCTGTGGACTCTGGTATATTAGGTGGTTTATAGTAAACTCCTATTAGTAATTTATTATTGTTTTTGGCTCCATTTATCTCCACCCACAATGACTCCACATTTTCGTGTCCCTCACAGATGTCTCCCTGGAGTGTGGGCTTTAGACAGGACTTTATGTAAAGGCAGACCCCTCCCCCTCTCCGGTTTTGACGATCCTTTCTGAACAGATTGTAACCTTGTACATTAACAGCCCAGTCATAGCTATCATCCAGCCATGTCTCAGTTAATCCCACTATGTCATAATCATCCTCACACATCACTAATTCCAGTTCCCCAGTTTTATTAGTCAGGCTTCTGGCATTAGTATACATACATTTGAGAGGTTTATGCATATTTTTTGCCCTACACCTTTCCTTCTGAACTTTTCTAGTTTCTCCTTCCATTTCTCCCCCAGTCCCACTACCTTGCCCCCGGTCTCTAGCTGCACTATCTTCCCCTCCTGTAATGTAATTTCCCTCCCCCCCAGTCCCTAGTTTAAACACTCCTCCAACCTTCTAGCCATCTTTCTCCCCAACACGGCTGCCCCTTCCCCATTGAGGTGCAGCCCGTCCCTACGATAGAGCCTGTAGCCGATACCAAAGTTGGCCCAGTTCTCCATGAACCCAAAACCCTGCTTCCTACACCAGTTCTTGAGCCACTTGTTAACCTCTCTAATCTCCCGCTGCCTCTCTTGTGTGGCCCGTGGTACAGGCAGTATTTCGGAAAATAACTGACCTAAATGACCTAAATCCCTGAAATCATTCTTAAGGACGCTCCACCTTCCTCTAACTTTGTCATTGGTTCCGATATGGACCATGACCGCTGGATCTTCTCCAGCCCCTCCCAGTAATCTGTCAACCCGATCTGCGATGTGTCGAACTCTAGCTCCAGGAAGCCAGCACACTGTTCGGCGATCACGATCTTTGTGATAGATCGCCCTATCTGTTCCCCTAATAATTGAGTCTCCCACTACCAGCACCTGTCTGGCCTGCCCTGCTCTCCTGGTCCCCTGCTTACTGGAGCTGACATTCCCCTGACCGGCAGAGGAAGTGTCTGGCTGCAGTGGTGCTGTCCCTGAGCTGCCATCCCCCTCATCTGCCAAACGTGCAAACTTGTTGGGGTGTGTCAGATCAGGGCTAGCCTCCCTTGCACTCTTCCCTCTACCCTCCTTTCTTACTGTCACCCAGCTAGCTACCTCACTTTCCTCAGCCTCCTTTCTGTCACCCTCCCCCACATCTACCCCAAAGACTGCTTGCTCGGTGAGCAGCAAACTCTTTTGCAAATTGTCAGTGGCTCTCAGTGTTGCAATATGCCCGTTTAGAGACTCGATGTGCGATTCCAAACGGGTAATTTGCTCACATTTTGAACAAAGATATGCACCCTCAAACGGCTGTTCCAGGACTGCCTACATCATGCAAGATGTGCACTGGACGGCATTGTCAATTGTGCAAGACATAGTAATGGGGATTACACCACAAAAACAAAAAAAAATACAATATAATCTAGTTACAAGAACTGACGAATTTCAGTCCCCCACTGAAGTCCCTGAATCTGAAGTCACTTAATCTTAAGTCACACTTACACAACCACACACTTAATCAACCACGCGTCGCGACCAACCTCGCGTTATATAGATATATATACTTATATAAGTATGCTGTAAATTAAACTCAAATACACCAGCCTGTTTTTTTTTCCTCTGGATTAAAAAAAAAAAAAAAAAGGATTAGCGTATTTTAAGAATTAGCGTATTTTAACATACATAAGACATTAGGCCCAAATCTGTTAGCTGTGCTGATCCTGCATTATTCCCAAAGTAAATTGGCAGTAGCAGTGTCTTCAGTGTGTTTTTAGAAAGGTAAGGACATTGCGCCTATCTGTATATTCCTGGAAAACAGACTTGAAAATCATTCCATACTTTGTGTAACAATGTACATTAGGCCAAATGTTAGAAATACGGAAGGGTTTCAAATAGACCTAGGGCCAGGGCTTGTCCTCCCAGAGCCAGAATGTGGGTAGCAGCAGCAATAGCTATGTGGCCAGAATTAGTAGTAATAGTAGGCCACAGTTCTCCCTGGCTTCAAAAAGGTGCAAATATTTAATTGAGGAAAAAGAGGATGAGATTGTGGATTGGATGGCTCATGCCTTTTATCAGTCACAGCAGGAAGACATAGAGGTGACTTCTGAGTCTGACACTGTGCTTTAAAGCCAGGGTCCACAGAATTTTTCTTGCTCCTCCTCCTTGCAGCTAAAGAGCAGCCTTTCAGTGCCGTTCTCTCTGACTTCCTTGCCCCTTACTAGTGGGGCGCCTTCTTTTTTCCTGAGAAGAGGCAACAGAATCCACCATACCCTATGGCAAATAGTCAAGAGTAGTGTTGATCGAGAACCCAAGTGCTCGGGTGCTTGGGGGCTGGGGGCCGAACACATTGGGATGCTCGGGTGCTCTACAGGCCCCTCTTGTGCTGAAGAGGGAAGGGTGTCTGGTTCATAGGAAAAAGTCAGAAATTGATGGAAACACCACCGAAATGGTTCGGGAACAGCATGGGTAGAATGCCTGGATGCATCTTGGACCCTGTAAAAGATTGTAGGTGAGGGCCTGCTGGTGAGCTGACCTTCTAAAAAATTATATGCGAGGGCCTGCAGGTGAGCTGACCCTGTAAAAGATTGTAGGTGATGGCCTTGGCTACTGAGACTGGACTTGGTGGAAGACAGGGTGGTGCTTAACCGACTGGAAGCATTATCTGCTGCAATCCAACCGACCGCCTGGTCGCACTGGTCTGACTTCAAGAGTGGTGTGAAGTGGTGTGAGTGGTGTCAAGAGCTGTAAAACATTATATGCGAGGGCCTGAAGGTGAGCTGACCCTGTAAAAGATTGTAGGTGAGGTCCTGCAGGTGAGCTGACCCTGTAAAACATTATATGCGATGGCCTGCAGGTGTGCTGACCCTCTAAAAGATTGTAGGTGAGGGTCTGCTGGTGAGCTGACCCTGTAAAACATTATATGTGAGGGCCTGCAGGTAAACTGATCCTGTAAAACATTATATGTGAGGGACTGCAGGTGAGCTGACCCTGTAAAAAATTAAATGTGATGGCCTGCAGGTGAGCTGACCCTGTAAAACATTATATGCAAGGGCCTGCAGGTGAGCTGACCCTGTAAAACATTACATTATATGCGAGGGCCTTGGCTACTGAGACTGGACTTGGTGGAAGACAGGGTGGTGCTTAACCGACTGGAAGCATTATCTGCTGCAATCCAACTGACCACCTGGTCGCACTGGTCTGACTTCAAGAGTGGTGTCCTGCGTTGCCCTTCAAACTGGGACATGAAGCTAGGTATCGTGGATGATTGTTTTTCTTGTGCTCTGGCAGCAGGCACAGTTTCAACGTGCCTAGGGCCACGGCCTCTGCGTGCACCATCATCATCACGGCCACTTCCCCGTCCCTTAATGCTCGCCTTCTTCATATTAAATGTTATATATGCTTGAAGGTATGTCACACATACAGTAGCGTACAGTTGCGAAGGATTTGGAAGTGTATGCGCAAAAAAATGTAAAAAGGTATTTGGAATGTGGAAACGTCACACAGGAGATATCCCGCAGATAATGTCAATGGTGTCACCAGCAGCTAATAAAAAATTACAGGGAATGTCACAGGTATTTGGGATGAAGAAACGTTATACAGGAGAGGTACCACTGGTAATATCACTGTCCTCAGCGTCTATGGAAAAAACACACTGTATGTCATAGATAAAAATTTTAAGTTACACTGCAGATGTGCCACTGGTAATATAACTGTCAGAAGCGGACACCATCTATTGAAAAAGTACGCTGTATGTAACAGATACATTTTTTCAGCGCACACGTTGTACTGCAGATGTTGCACTGGTAGTGTCACTGTCCGCAGCAGACATCATCTACGGAAAAAGTATATTGGATGTCACAGATATTTGTTGGATGCGCACATTTTACACTGGAGATGTTGCGCATCTAATTTCACTGTCTGCAGCGGACACCGTCTACGGAAAAAGTACACTGGATGTCACAGATATTTTTGGGATGTGCACACTTTTCACTGGAGATGTTGCTCAACTAATGTCACTGTCCGCAGCAGACACCGTCTACAGAAAAAGTACACTGGATGTCACAGATATTTTTTTTCAGCGCACACGTTATACTACAGATGTTGCACTGGTAGTGTCACTGTCCGCAGCAGACACCATCTACGGAAAAAGTATACTGGATGTCACAGATATTTTTTGGATGCACACACTTTACACTGGAGATGTTGCGCACCTAGTGTCACTGTCTTCAGCGGACAGCGTCTATGGAAAAAGTACACTGGGTGTCACAGATATTTGTTGG
The DNA here is from genome assembly GCA_033119425.1 of Bufotes viridis. Lineage (NCBI taxonomy): Eukaryota > Metazoa > Chordata > Amphibia > Anura > Bufonidae > Bufotes > Bufotes viridis. The sequence goes on from CM065590.1 coordinate 461,632,586, forward strand.
ATGCGCACACTTTACACTGGAGATGTTGCTCATCTAATGTCACTGTCCGCAGCAGACACCGTCTATGGAAAAAGTACACTGGATGTCACAGATATTTTTTGGATTTCGCACACTTTACACAGGAGATGTTGCGCACACTTTACACAGGAGATGTTTGCGCTCCTAATGTCACTGTCCATAGCAGACACCATCTACAGAAAAACTACACTGGACACACACTTTACATTGGAGATGTTGCGCATCTAATGTCGCTGCCTGCAGCGGCCTAACTATTGCACGCTATTTAGCGCAGGATGCGCTAAAAATAGTTATTGCTGCCACACACAATAGTCCTTAAGAACACTTTTGGGTCTGTAAAGTTTTAGCAATTTAGCGCAAGTTGCGCTACAAATATATTTAGCTGCTGTCACACACAATAGTCCTTAAAAGGAGTTTTGGGTCTCTGAAAAGTTTTTCTAATAAAAATAGTCCAATATTACTCCCTACACTATCTGTCCCCTCCTATGCACAGCTCTCCCTGACTATATAGCACCCGATGAAGCATTCCGGCCAGCCAGTCACTGTAATGCCAGTAACCAACATGGCTACGAGTGACATTACAGTGAGGGCAGTACTTACCGGCACGTTTATTGGCTGCATAGCAGCCAAGAAACGTGCGGGGAGGAGACTCGAGCATTGCGCTCAAGCACATGCGGTATTTGATTAAACCACTTATAGAAATGCAAAAAATGCAAGGGATAGCATGACTCAATACCAACATCTCAGAGAAACCACTAAAGGGACATGCATAGTATATTACAAAAGATTCTTTATTGAAAATACAAAGACATATATATTAAAATTAATATAATACAATACTGACAGTCGGCAGGATGGTGACCAACAGAACAGTAGCTCATGTGCCATGGAGATCATACAGCAAATAATATCAGCCTATGCAGTCCAAACATTTATATCACTACCAAAAAAGTATGGGGTCCAAAAATTACATCTGCAAGAGAGAATACTAACCAACAGGTCAAATATACATAAAGTGCGAGAAAAATGGACCTAAAATACCTGAATTAGGGCAGCAGCTGGTCAAATAGAGTAAGTGAACCTCCAAATGGCACCGAGCTCCCCCGACGTACGTTTCGCGCCTGCTTTCTCAAGGGGCTACTGCGGTATTTGGCCAAACTGGTGTTCGACCGAGCATGCTCGCTCAACACTAGTCAAGAGAGGCTTCCTGTTGACAACTTGTATAAGAGCAGAATTTGGACTTCCCTGAGGAGGAGGTTCAGGAGGAGGTAGGGGGCCCGGATCAGGGTACTGAGGAAGAGGTAACATCAAAGGAGGAGGGTGATGGTAGTTTCAGCAATAAAGAGCAGAGACAAGAGGCCAGCACCTCCAAAATAACTGCAAGGGCCAAATCTGCTTTGGGTACTGGTGATGCCACTGATACTGTGGGTTTGGTCCAAAATGTGCCAAAATGTGGCATGTCATTAGCTCTGTAGTTTTTCTCCACATTGTTGGAAGACAGAAGCATTGCCCTGTGCAAGTTCTGCAAACAGTAAAATAAGGAGTAGGCAGTAAAACACAAACATTGGCACCACAGCTGTATTGAACCACATGAAGCGGCATCGCCCAACCATGTGGACAAACAAAGGTGACAGCCAGATATTGCAAAAAGAGATTGCTCCTCCCGGTTTCTCTTGCAGCAGCCAGGCCATATCTACAGGAAGTATTGTCATCACCACTTTCTGCTTCTCTTTTTCATCCCATCCATTGGCAGCCATCAATAATGGAATCTGTGGCCAAGAAACAACTTTACAGCCGAGCAATCCAGCAATGCGCAAGCTTAATTGCCACCCGGCCAAGTTGCTGGCTGTGCAGTCGATGCTGTACTATTTAGTAGAGTCTGCTTCCTATAGGGAGCTAATGGCGTGCAATTAGCCTCACTGGAAGATACATGGCCACCATTATTTCTCCTAAAAAGCCATTCCCGCCTTGTACTCTCATGTGGTGGAGAAGTCCCTCCTTGTGATTGTCACTGTGCAGCAAGGTGCGCACCATGCTGGAGCAGCTGTTATGGCATGGACACTGGATGCAGGGGAGCACCCAGAAATTTTGTCTAGTGGGGGTCTGAAAAAAAAAGTGTGCGGCTCAAAAATATTGGCCCCGCCCATTTTTCTAAGCACATCCTACATATAATAGGCCACTCCCAACAAACACTGTACAGCTGAAATGATATTGATGAGGATAAAGGTAAGAGTCTCACCCTCATCCAACATAGACACACTGTACCCAATACTCCACCATACAGGGCCCCAACATAAAGCCCTGTTCTCACACTGCCCCCCATGTAGCTCTGTGGCAGGAGCTGTTGTAGTTTTACTCCCTCCTAGTCCTGAAGGCACCAAAAGCGGAGTGGAGGAGGAGCTACGCGATATTAAAGGTGTGTAGGTCCGAGTGGAGGAGCCCGGCTCTACACATCATACAGAGGGGAAGGCGTGTCCTGGCTGCACTGCCTGCTTCACATTATACAATAGACAACAGCAGGCTACAGCCAGGAAGCTCCCCTGCTCTTCTCCCTCCCCAGATCCTGATCAAGGCTTGTGGTTCCCCCCACCATCCACCCCCCGCCCGTGGCCTGCCGCCCCCTTGGCTGTCCTCACCCAGCTCTGAATCCTCCTTCTGCAAATGGCAGGGGGAGGAACCGGAGCATCTCCTCTCCAACATAGCGCCACATACCTCCTACATCCAGTGATGTCACCTTTGATATAGACGTTCTCTTTTCTCATCTTCTCCATTCAGACCAGACCGCCATGATGATTTTTCACCCATCTCCCGTCTCTGCAGAGATTGACAAACAGACATTAGTTTCCCACTTTTCCATCATCTTCACATCTTCTGAACACCCCATCCTGCCATCCCCAATCCTGTGCCCGCTGTGCTCCCCAATACTATGCTGCAGAAACTGTCTCCTGAAAAATACCTGTACCACACAGATAGTGCCCCCTTCTACAATTATTGGCACACAGTGCTCTAAAAAAATAACTGTGCCCAGTAAATATTATCCCTGACACTCATAGAATAAACATATTGTCCCCAAAAATAATTGTGCTAAGCTGATACTGTGTCAGGGTGCCCACCAAAGTAACAGTGCTCAGCCAAATTCCCACCAATAGAAATAATTCTCTGCCTGAGCACACTTAGTAATAATGCCCCCATAGTGCCCATACTAGTGTGCTCATGTTCCCCATAGCCCCCAGTAGTAGTAAAGCTCACCATAATGCCCCCTAGTAGTAATAATTCTCCTTATAATAGGACAGTACAAGAAATACCGCTGCTTAGTGCCCGCAGTTGCACTAATGTCCCCATAATGTATGCCAGTATAAAATACCTCTATATAGTGCCCCAGTAAATGCCCTCGTAGTGCTCCTCTGCCCCTTCCCCATAGTGCCCTGATAATTTGCCAGTATAAAATACCCCATCTTAGTGCCCCCAGCACATGCCTCCATGGTGCTTCTCTCCCCCTTCCCCATAGTGCCCCTATAATATGCCAGTAAAAAAATGCCCCTTCGTAGTGCCCCCAGAAGATGCCCCTATAGTGCTCCTCTCCCCCATAATGTGCCAGTAAAAAATGTCCCTTCTTAGTGCCCTTCATAATGTGTCAGTAAAAAATCCCCCTTCTTAGTGCCACCAGATGCCCCCATAGTGCTCCTCTCCCCCATAATGCCCCCATAATGTGCCAGTTAAAAATGCCCCTTCTTACTGCCACCAGGTGCCCCGTAGTGATGCTCGGCCCCATAGTGCCTCCCATGTGCCAGTAAAAACTACACCTTAGTGCCAGATACCATAATGCATATAGGGGATATTGTGCCAGTAAAAAAAAACATAGTACCATAGTGACCTCAAATAATGCCGCTATAGTGCCACCAGATGCCCCATAGTGCTACTCTCTCCTATAGTGCCTCCCATAATGTGGCAGTAAAAAATGCCCCTTAGAGCCCCCAGATGGCCCCATAGTGCTCCACTCCCCCATAGCGCCCCAAATAATGTCCCTATAGTGCCACCAGATGCCCTATAGTGCCCCCGCAAAATAAGGCAGAAAAAATGCCCCCAGATTCCCCCATAGTGCACCCCCAAAATGGGCTAGAAATAAATGCCCCCATAATGCTCCACTCCCCCATGTTGCCCCCAAATAATGCCCCTATAGTGTCACCAGATGCCTCATAGGTGTCCCCCCCCACACACCGAATGGGGCAGTAAAAAAAATCCACCAGATGCCCCCATAGTGCCCCCTACCAAAATGGGCCAGTGAGAAATACCCCCATAGTGCCCCCACAAAACAAAATGCCCCCTAAAATGTGCCATCTATAAATAAATAAAAAAAAACACTAATACTTACCTTCATGAGGTTAGCAGCAGACCTCTTCCGGCCACGCTGTGTGCTGCCCGGCTCAGGCGGCGCGATGATAATGACGTCATCGCGCCACCTGAGCCGGCCTAGTCAAAAGAACAGGGAAGGGAGACGCGTCTCCCTCCGCTGCCGCAGCACATTGATCTGTATTGCTGTCCTGAGCACGGCGATACAGGTGAATATGGAGATGAACGCTTCGACAATGGAAGCACTCATCTCCTACTGCCTCCCCACCGCCACCAGCAATTAGAACCAGGGCCACGCCGTCTGTGTCGATCAGCAGTGCAGCCCTGAGAGATTAAAAAAAAAATATTTAATGGTTCTAGGGGGGGTCCGGACCCCTAAAATCCCCCCTGTCGGTGCGCCACTGACTACATGTCTTTTAAGGCTCACTGGACCAATGTTTTTTGTGACAGCAGACTGCCTCAGTATGTGTGAGAGGGTGAGGATATACCCTTAAGTGGACCTTCATGTGAACTGGGATAATTTGCAGGGTGCTCCTATGAAACACCTAGGCTGCATCAGTTAAGTGTTAGGAACTTATTGACTGTCATTTACTGGATCCATACAGCAACTGATACCAGTAGCAGGAGCTTCCCTGTGACGACTTCAGGAAGGAAGGGTTCCGCCGCCACCTTCAGCCATAGCAGATCTGGATCTGGTGAGTCGTGAACAGCGTGCACGCTAAATGTAGAGGATTGACTTGTTTCTGTGTAGGCCTACACCGGTGACTCAGCGGCACAGTATCAAATTGTAAGCTCTGCTGTGTGCACCACCAGTTAAAATTGTTCTTTCTCACGGCAAAGTATTGACTTGTTGGCTCTGTTGTGCACTCCACCACATTAGGTTTGTGCAGCCAGACAGGAACAGTGACTTTGCGTTTGGAGTATAGGGTACTCTGTGTATCTCTGTATTGCTGTGTGGTGTTTTGGTCTATAGAGGTTTCGGCAGGTCTGAGTCTGATACTCTGTTGGGTGATAAGTTTGTAAACCCCGTGCTGTGCCACCGGCGGATGGCTCTGCAGACACTACAGTGGCTCTATAACGCTAAGGGGAGATAATATAGTTCTGACAGTCATACACACAGTCTTGCCTATAGTTAAATTGGGAAACACCTTTCACTGCATATTTCGGCGAGTGGCGCAGCACCAGGGTAAGTGCTCCCAGAACTGTAATCTAGTGTTAAGCGAACTGTAAAGTTCGGATTCGTACTGGACTTTAGGGTTTTTTGTACTCGGACCCGAAATCCGAACTTTGCCATAAAAGTTTGAGTTCGGTGTTCGGGCGTTTATTAAAACTTGTTGAAAGGCTTTTTTTTTTGTGTGGGTGCAATGCAACATTTTTGTACCCCTGAAACACAAAAATAATATTTTATCCTTCTGTTAGTTAGGTGGGCATCGGCGACCAGTTTTTGCAAGTGCAGGCACTTGCACCTGCATATGTGTCAGAGACAATAATTTAATCCTTCTGGTAGTTCAGTGGGTGACATATACCCATTTTTTAAGTACACCTATGTGCCAGGGAAAGGGAAAATAATATAGGTAATCCGTCTGAGAGTTCAGGGCCCCAGAGGGTGACATATTCACATTTTTTGCTGTAAGGTACCCCTGCGCTGCATATGTGACAGTGTAATCAATTTAGTAAATCCATCTGTTAGATTTGTGGGGTGACATATTCACATTTTTTGCTGTAAAGTACTGCTGCAGCCTACGCTGAATATCTGACAGGGAAATAAATTCAGTAAATCCATCTGTTAGATTTGTGGGGTGACATATTCACATTTTTCGCTGTAAAGTACTGCTGCAGCCCGCACTGAATATCTGACAGGGAAATAAAATCAGTAAATCCATCAGTTAGATTGTGTGGGGTGACAAATTCACTTTTTTTGCTGTAAAGTACCCCTGCGGCCTACGCTGCATATCTGACAAGGAAATAAATTCAGTAAATCCATCTGTTAGATTTGAGGGGTGACATATTCCCATTTTTGGCTGTAAGGTACCGCTGCAGCCTGTGCTGCATATCTGACAGGGAAATTATTTCAGTAAATTCATCCAGGGGGGTAGCGTGGGGGGAGCCGTGGGGGCCGTTGCCCCGGGCGCCAGACTGCAGGGGGTCGCTAGCTGCTGGGGGAAAAAAATCTGAAATCGCTGTTGTTTTTCTCCCTGCCGCAATGCCGAGAGCAGGGAGACCAGAGCGCGCACCGTGCGGCGCATGGCAGTACGGCACTTCAATGATAGGCTGGCTCCGCCCACCTTCCAGGCGGGAAAGACACCACAGGCAGCTGCCCTACCGTAGACTTCTGTGCTGTGACTGAGGGTTAGTGTGTGTCACTCGGCTCCCTGACCCTGAGTATTAGGTGGGGTGGGGTGGGCAGGCGCCGCAGTATATGAATAATGAAAGGCCAACAATAATTACAGAGGTACTGGGGGCACTATGGGGGAGGGGGAAAGCAGAGGGGAGGACCACTAAGCTGAGGACATCATACTAAGAATGGCCACTATATTAATAACAAACAGAGGCTATTACATAAGTAATAAAGAGTGGGCCATACATTACTAATAGAGGGCCCCTCTATTAGTAATGTATGGCCCCCCTCTTTATTAATTATGTAATAGTCCTCTTTGTTATTAATGAGGGCCCATTACATTACTAATAGAGGGGCCCATTACATTACTAATAAAGGGGGCCATTACATTACTAATAGAGGGGCCCATTATATGACTGATACAGGAGGGCTATTATATTACTAATAGAGGGGCCCATTATATTACTAATAGAGGGGGGCCATTATATTACTAATAAAGGGGGCCATTATATTACTAATAGAGGGGGGGCATTATATGGATAATAGAGGTGGCCATTATATGACTAATAAAGGGGGCCATTATATTACTAATAGAGGGGGGCCATTATATTACTAATAGAGGGGGCCATTATATGACTAATAAAGGGGGCCATCATATTACTAATAGAGGGGAGCTATTATATTACTAATAGAGGGGGCCATTACATTACTAATAGAGGGGGCCATTACATTACTAATAAAGAGGAGGCCATTACATTACTAATAGAGGGGGCCATTACATTACTAATAGAGGGGGCCATTACATTACTAATAGAGGGGGCCATTATATGGCTAATAAAGGGGGCCATTATATGACTAATGGAGGGGGCCTTTATATTACTAAAAGAGGGGACCATTACATTACTAATAGAGGGGGCCATTACATTACTAATAAAGGGGGCCATTATATTACTAATAGAGAGGGCCATTACATTACTAATAGAGGGGGCCATTACATTACTAATAGAGGAGGCCATTATATTACTAATAGAGGGGGCCATTACATTACTAATAAAGAGGAGGCCATTACATTACTAATAGAGGGGGCCATTACATTACTAATAAAGAGGAGGCCATTACATTACTAATAGAGGGGGCCATTACATTACTAATAAAGAGGAGGCCATTACATTACTAATAGAGGGGGCCATTACATTACTAATAGAGGGGGCCATTACATTACTAATAGAGGATGCCATTATATTACTAATAGAGGGGGCCATTACATTACTAATAAAGAGGAGGCCATTACATTACTAATAGAGGGGGCCATTACATTACTAATAAAGAGGAGGCCATTACATTACTAATAGAGGGGGCCATTACATTACTAATAAAGAGGAGGCCATTACATTACTAATAGAGGGGGCCATTATATTACTAATAAAGAGGAGGCTATTACATTATTAATAAAGAGGGAGCATTGTACTAATAATAAAGAGGGTGGCCATTATAATATACAGGGGGATTAATATTATGGGGAATGGGGGGTCTATCTGTATGGCTCTAGCTCAGTATTGGGGGGCAGCAAGATGACAGTGTTGAGGCACCAGGAGGAAAAGGACGACGATAGTAAAAGTGAGGAACCTACATTTTTTTCTATGAAACTCTGCAGAGACGAAAAGGGACTGAAAGAAGATGTCATGGCAGTCTTATCTCCCAACGAAGACGCTGAGGAAAGTCTACATCACAGGAGATGTCACTGGATGTATGAGGTATGTGCTGTATTCGCCTGTATATAGTAATGTCCATCCACATATCTGTTTCGCGGTAGGGTTTTGGGGGGGGGGGGGTATAGAATTTTGCCCACTCTGCTGCATCCTGGCCCCAGACTTCAGGTCACACTGTGCATGTTCTGAATTCTGGGGCCTCCCATCCATCTACTACATTATCTGTACTCATGAAGTTATTACTGTGTTATTTGTGGTGTTACATAGGACTGCAGTTGACATCTACTACATTATCTGTACTCATGAAGTTATCACTGTGTTACCTGTGGTGTTACATAGGACTGCAGGTGACATCTACTACATTATCTGTACTCCTGAAGTTATCACTGTGTTTTCTGTGGTGTTACATAGGACTGCAGGTGACATCTACTACATTATCTGTACTCATGGAGTTATCACTGTGTTATCTGTCGTGTTACATAGGACTGCAGGTGACATCTACTGCATTATCTGTACTCATGAAGTTATCACTGTGTTATCTGTGGTGTTATATAGGACTGCAGGTGACATCTACTACATTATCTGTACTCCTGAAGTTATCACTGTGTTATCTGTGGTGTTACATAGGACTGCAGGTGATATCTACTACATTATCTGTACTCATGGAGTTATCACTGTGTTATCTGTCGTGTTACATAGGACTGCAGGTGACATCTACTGCATTATCTGTACTCATGAAGTTATCACTGTGTTATCTGTGGTATTATATAGGACTGCAGGTGACATCTACTACATTATCTGTACTCATGAAGTTATCACTGTGTTATCTGTGGTGTTACATAGGACTGCAGGTGACATCTACTACATTATCTGTACTCAGGGAGTTATCACTGTGTCACCTGTTTTGTTACATAGGACTGTAGGTAACAATCTACTACATTATCTGTACTAATGGAGTTATCACTGTGTTATCTGTGGTGTTACATAGGACTGCAAGTGACATCTACTACATTATCTGTACTCAGAAAGTTAGAACTGTGTTTTTTGTAGTGTTACATAGGACTGCAAGTGACATCTACTACATTATCTGTACTCAGAGAGTTAGAACTGTGTTATCTGTGGTGTAACATGGGACTGCAAGTGATCTACTACATTATCTGTTAAAAGGGGCGTGCCCACAGGGAGGGGGTGGGGGGGTGCACATTTTTGTCTTGCCCTCGGTGCTGGCAACCCACGCTACGCCACTGAATCCGTTAGATTGTGGGGGGACATTTACAAGGTTATCAGGCCAGTCATTCATAATTTACTTGGAGGGTGGGTTACTGCAGCAACATAGCCCAGGTACACAAGTGTCCATCCAGGGCACATGTGCAATACACCATTTTTACACCCCTGACACAGAAAGATAATTTATCTAGCTGTTAATTCTGTGGGTGACCTTCCTACTGTGATTTTTTTTTTTGTGGGTGCAATGCAACATCTTTGTTCCTCTGCCACACAAATCTTATATGTAATCCATCTGTGTGTTAGGTGGGCGACAAACCAATTTTTGTGTGAAGTACACCTGCACTGCATACCTGACAGGGAAATAATTTTTTTAAATGCGTCTGTTAAATTGTTGGGTGACATTAACCCATTTTTTCTCTTAAGCACACTGGTACTGCAAACATGAAATAGACATATGTGAAATGTAAAGTGATAACTATTTTGGAGTTATTACTATCTATTATAAAAGTAGAGAAACTTGAAATTTGCTATTATTTTTTTATAAATAAAAATGAAATTTTTTTACTCCATTTTACCACTGTCATGAAGTACAATATGTTACGAAAAAACAATCTCAGAATGGCCTGGATAAGTAAAAGCGTTTTAAAGTTATTACAACATAAAGTGACACATGTCATATTTGCTAAAAATAGCCTGGTCCTAAAGGTGAAAAATGGCTTGGTCCTGAAAGGGTTAAAGGGGTTTTACGGCATTTTACTACTGATCATCAGTATCTGATCGTTGGGCATCCACCACCCAGAACCTCCGCCTATCAGCTGTTTGAGAAGGCACAGACTCTACAGTGAGCACCACAGCCTTCTCTGTACTTACATTGTGTAGTGGCCTTACTTGGTATCGCTCTCAGTCCCATAGACGTGAATGGGGTTGGGTGCTATACCACTCACAGCCGATATGCAATGTATGGCACTGTACTTTGTAAGCACGGAGAAGGCCATGGCACTCACAGTAGTGCTGGTGACTTCTCTAGCAGCTGGTCCCGGGTGTTGGACCCCCACGATCAGGTAATGATGATGAGGGTTGAGAGGAACCCATGGATGTTCAGGTTAGTCGGGTATTGCTGAACTTGGGGTCAAAGTTCGGGTTCGGGATCCGAACTTGACCCAAACTTGAACCTGAACCCGAACACCATTGAAGTCAATGGGTAACCGAAATTTGGTGCACTAAAATGGCTGTAAAACTTTCATAGTAAGGGCTAGAGGGCTGCAAAAGGAAGCAAAATGGGGGTAAGAGCAGGACAATTGCCCTGCAAACAAATGTGGATAGGGAAATGACTTAAAATAACATAGAATATAAAAAAAATAATAATAATCTTGAACTAGGAGGCGGAGGTCAAAGTGGAGTAGGAGGTTGAGGAGGCGGTGGACGTGGCGATGTAGCTGGAAGTGGCGGAGGAGGAGAAAGCAGAAGCCAACACTGTTTTGTTTTTTTTTGTTTTTTTTTTCCCTTTATTTTTTTAATAAATTTGGGAAGACCCCAAAACATCGGGAACTAGAAAAGAGAATGCGAAGAGAAAGTGCGCTGCAGTCTAACAATGGCAGGGTGCGGCTGGCATACTTGTCTATTCAGCACAAGGTACGGACAAGTTCTGTGGGATCCATGCCTGGTTTATTTTAATGAACGTGAGCTTATCCACATTGACTGTGGACAGGCGGCTGCGCTCATCTGTGATCATCCCCCCCCTTGCCCTGCTAAACATATTTTCGGACAATACACTGGGGTTGGGGTCTTCCCAAATTTATTAAAAAAATAAAGGGAAAAAAAAAACAAAAAAAAACAAAACAGTGTTGGCTTCTGCTTTCTCCTCCTCCGCCACTTCCAGCTACATCGCCACGTCCACCGCCTCCTCAACCTCCTACTCCACTTTGACCTCCGCCTCCTAGTTCAAGATTATTATTTTTTTTTTTTATATTCTATGTTATTTTAAGTCATTTCCCTATCCACATTTGTTTGCAGGGCAATTGAAGGGCAAGCTCAGGCCATATGCCCAATTTGGAGACCCAGAAGTTGAATGGGGCAGACCCATCAGTCAGTAAATGTAGGCATGTCCACCATGTTGCTGAAATGCTGCATCCTGCTAAGACTTTCCGAAAAAGCTGGTGGTGCTGGTTGTTGAAGCGTGCTGACAAAGCTTTTTTCATAGCCCGAAGCGTTTTTTCAAGGAGACATAGAAGTGGGATAGTAACGCTGAGGATGGCGTCATCAGCACTGGCCATGTTGGGGAAGTACTCGAAACAGCGCAACACGGCACACACGTCCCGCATGACTTGTTGGTGGTGAAGTGGTGCTGTTCCGCAGAGCGACTCACCCATGCTTGCTGCAGCTGAAACTCCACTATCGCCTGCTGCTGCTCACACAGTCTCCCCAGGATGGGCAAGGTGGAGTTCCACCTTGTGGGTACGTCGCATATGAGGTGGTGAGTGGGAAGGCCGAAGTTACGCTGTAGCGCAGACAGCAGAGCAGCGGCAGGGTGAGAACGTCGAAAGCAAAAGAGACAGCCAGCACTTTCTGTAGCAGCTCTGACATATCGCGGTAATATTTCAGGAACCTCTGCACCACCAAATTCCGCACATGCACCAGGCAAGGGATGTGCATCAAACCGGCTAGGCCCAGAGCTGCTATGAGATTTAGCCTGTAATCGCGCACCACAAGGCCAGGCTTAAGGCTCAGTGGCACCAACCACTCATCGGTCTGTTGTTTCATGCCCGTCCACAGCTCCTGCACAGTGTGTGGTTTTTTCCCCCAAACAAATGAGTTTTAAAAAAAGCCTGCTGCCGTCTCCCCCTGGCTGTATTGAAGTTGGTGGTGCAGGTGTTACGCTGACCGGTTGAGGAGGCGGTAGAAGAGGAAGGGAGTAGGAGGAGGAGACAACAGGAGACAACGAGAAACGTTTTACAATCCTTGGTAGCGGAAGAACATGCGCCAAACTGCTCTCCGCCTCAGGCCCAACCGCCACTGCATTTACCCAGTGTGCAGTTAGGGAGATATAATGTCCCTGCCTGTGCTTACTGGTCCACGTATCGGTGGTTATGTGGACCTTGCCACAGATGGCTTTGTGCAGTGCACACCTGATTTTGTCTACCACTTGGTTGTGCAGGGCAGGGATGGCTCGTCTGGAAAAGTAGTGGTGGCTGGGAACCACATACTGTGGGACAGCCACCGCCATAAGGTTTTTAAAAGTCTCTGTCTCCATCAGACGGAATGACAGCATTTCAAAGGCCATGATTTTTGAAATGCTGGCATTCAGGGCCAGGGATCACTGGTGGGTAGGGGGGTACTTCCTCTTTCTCTCCAGTGTTTGGGGGATAGACAGCTGAACGCTTCCATGGGGCATTGCAGACATGCTGGGTGATGGTCGTGGAGGTGATGGTGTTGCTGCCACATCCTCTGTTTGCGGTGTGGCAGGTGCCACTGTCACTCCAGAGGGGGAGGAAGAGGCTGAGACGTACTCCACTGCAGCTCGTGCTTTGCATTTAGATGCCTGGTAATGCAGGTGGTGCTCAGGTATAGAACATTTATGCCTCACTTCAAGCTCTGATTGCACAGAGTGCAAACCGCTTGCGTCTTGTCATCAGCACATTGTCTGAAGAACTGCCATGCCAGGGAGCTCTTTGGAGCTGGCTTTGGTCTGCTCAGTCCCTGGATGCGGTGGGCAGTAGTAGGCATACTGGCTAGGGGACGTCCACTCTGCTTTTGCACCCTGCTCTCTCTTTTGCTGTGAGGCTGGCGCTGTGTGACCATCGCCTCTTCCTCTGAACTGCACACGTCACTCGCATAACCTTGATTCCATGTGTAGTCTAGGAACTCATCATCCTCCATATCATCTTACACCTACTCCTCATCCCTGCCCTCCTTGCCTGTCTGTATACTGCATAAATCCACAGCAGTTGGCACCTGTGTTTCGTCATCATCAGAAGCGTGCTCATAACATAAGAGGTTGGGGATCTAGTGCACTCAATCTCTTCCACTTCTGGGGCAGGGCTAGGTGGATGGCCGACGGAAACCCTGCCAGCAGAGTCATCAAAAAGTATAAAAGACTGCTGCATGACTTGGGGTTCAGACTGCTTGCCTGATTTGCAAGGGGGTGAGGTGAAACACAGATGCCCATGGGCTGCAGGTGCCAACTCTGCGCTTTCAACAGGGGACTGGGTAGGAGACAATGTAAAGGAACTGGAGGCACTGTCAGCCACCCAATCTACTACCGCCTCTATTTGTTCTGGCTTCCGTACACTGGTATTCGGGCCTACAAAAAAACGCTGAACGTTCTGTCGCCTACGTGCACCTGAGGAAGGTGTTTCATTTGGGCGTGTAGCTGGCACAGATCGACCACGTCCTCTCCCTGCAACAGAAGCTCCACTAACACCAGCAGGACCACGACCAGGGCCACGTCCCTTATTTGATGCTCTCCTCATTCTTAAATGTCACCCACCGTAATAACAGATGGATTAATTAGATTTATTTCCCTGTCACGTATGCAGCGCAGGTGTACCCCACACAAACAATTGGAATATGTCACCCACCGATGTAACAGATGGATTAACTAGATTTATTTCCCCATCACGTATGCAGCGCAGGTGTACCCCACACAAACAATTGGTATATGTCACCCACCGATGTAACAGATGGATTAACTAGATTTATTTCTGTGGAGCACACGCATCGCATCATATAGCCGGAAGTAGATGCCTGAACTCCTCCTACCACATTGCCATCTCTCACTGCATTCCACATTGGATCACATGATACGGAGTGGAACGCATCGCAAGATTAGTAATTGGGAATTATATCATATAGAACAACAACCAGATAATATAAATACACATAAAACATAAGCGTTTCATAATATATAAAAACTCATTGTATTTTTGGATTGGTAGTTTAAATTCATCCTTAAAATATACACTTGTGCGGCAGTACCCAATAAAATGCATAAACAGTGATTATAGTGATGTAAAAAAAGGTGCTGCACACGTGACCAAAAAGTGAAAAATAATAGATAAAAAATAAATAAAAAAGGTCCTGACCGTGAAGTGTACTTAATGTGAATCCATAAGATAATTTGATTTGAGATCCTAGTGCTACATGATTGCTGTAATAAAATATGCATATACATTAGTACTATTGAATACATAAACATATTATCATAATAATGGTGGAATTGAGAGAAAAGAAAAAGAGGTAACAAGAGAAAATACACAATTCTCAAAATTGAAAGAAACAAATGTGCATTTCATGATCCATTTCATACATATATATATTTTTTTATATGTGGGAACAACTAAGGATGTGTACAACTGCATTGACTCTGTGTACTGACTACTGTCAGTCCATGATGTTATCAACAATCTAAGGGTCCATTCACATGGTAAGTATATGTGCAGAAGCTGACATATTGATGCTAACAGTTCGATACATTTGGCGATGTCCACCATCTATCCAATCGGAGGTCGTTTTCACAATCGTCCCTATATCTATAGAGATGACAAAAGAAGGGGGAGTAAGATAAGTATTCTCAGTACATAAACTAAAACCAATGAAAACTAAAAGAGATTTATTGGGACCTCATTATCCCATGTATGTATAATCTACAACCCAGAGCAGAAGACAATTACCCATATCTATAGGGACGATTGTGATAACGACCTCCGATTGGATTAATGGTGGACATCGCCAATTGTATGGAACTGTTAGTATCAATATGTCAGCTAAGATATGATACCGAAGGGGCTGCGTATTCAAGTATTCCCGTCCTTCGGTCTAGAATCTGAGGATTTTAAGAAAAAATGGGAGCAGTCATGTAATAATTGTTCAAAACATTTTATGCAGATACTGGTCACCGAGAGTCAGGCTACATTGGCGGGGATAGAGGAAAAAATTGTGGATACACAGACTCGATTGGAGCGCATAATGACCTAGACTGAGAAAGAGATGTTTAATAAAGAACTAGACGAAGCACACAGCAACTGAGTTAAATTGATTGGTGAATGCAAACTGAAGAAATACCAATTTGATAGACATGACATGGAGACTAATCAAATGTATAAATGGCAGAAAACAGGATCAAGGCCTTGTGGTAGGACCTTTTCAATGTTGTCTTAATCTTCTATGGGTACGGAGCCCACTACTTTGGATACTGAGCGCAGCACCTATCCAATTAGGAACTGGAGAAAAAAGAATGATCAAGTCAAAAAATCTAACAATAAATGACCATTTACAAGCACCCCAGACTTACAGGTAATAAATGTATCACATAATGTGTTAACACAGCCACAAAGGGAAGTTCTAGGTTTGGGTCTAACATTCGTTCCACAATCTAAATTTGATTTATTTTCAGCCATTAAAGATGTCAATCTGTTTTCCCCTCATCTGATGTTCAAGACATTTTATCATAATATCACTAATCCACTACTCAATACTTCAGAAGAACAAGAAGCCTTATCTATACTTCAACAACTATTGGAGTAACAGTAAACCAGGCCAAGTAAGTTGCTGTCGATGTATGAAAAAGAGGCATTCAGACAATTAAGGGACAATGATTGCTACCGGCGACTAACATACAATCCTTTAACATCATTTCAATCTCTCCTTCAGACAGTCTTACACAGAGCGGTGGAAGCCGAAATCATCACAAATAAGGAAATGGATTGTTTGATTAAGAAGAATCCTACTGTGCCGACGTTTTATCTACTACCTAAGATTCACAAGAACAATAAGACTCCTCCTGGGTGTCCCATTTTTTCCGACATTAATTGTATGTGTGCACCCGTATGCATGTTGATAGGTCATGTCCCGAGCTCCTTGGTGAATAGTCATCCTTCATACCTAAAGGACACTGGTGACGTCCTGAGGAAAATTGATGGCATTCAATTGGAGGACGATATGATGCTTGTGACATGCGATGTCAAATCCCTCTATACGTCCATCCGCCATCATGACGGACTTGAGGCAGTACGCTTCTTCATATCCACTTCACAGTGGAATGGTGAGTTTGGTGATTTGATAGTGGAGTTGCTACAATTTACATTTAAGGAGACCTTCTACCTACAGCTCCAGGGAACAGCAATGGGGACAGCTTGTGCTCCCTCATATGCTAATTTGTTCCTGGGGCTGTGGGAGAGAAGGATCTTCCCTATGGACCCTGTCAGACTATGTGAACGAGTTCAATCATGGTATCGCTATATTGATGATTAGAGATGAGCGAATTTCTCAAAAATTCTATTCGGCTGGTTCGCCGAATTTTCTGGAAAAAATTTGCTTCGATACGAATTTACTTGCGACGAATCGTGTTAAAAAACGGCTATTTCCAGGCTGCAGATAGCTTTTATAGGGGTGTAGAAAACTCTGCCTTGCAGTAACACGCATAGGGAGTCTGCTTTGGTAGTAAAATAATACTGTGAGTCAGTATGACATGCAGGTGACAGGCGTCGCTATTAGAATCACTGCTCACTTCACTTATTTGGGCATTCACAGGGCCAAAACTGTCCAAATAACTCAAGTATGAACTCATCATTACAGGTCAATGTTAGCGTAAAAAAGAAGCACACTTCTTTAACACCATCGTTAGCTGATTCCACATAGATGTCTACAGAACTAGTGTTGAGTGCGAACATTCGAATTGAGAATTTTTATCGCGAATATCGGCACTTCGGGAATTTGCAAATATTTTGAATACAGTGATATATATTCGTAAATACGAGTATTCATATATATTTTTTTTTTCATCTGAACCTATTACCTAGTATGCCTACCTGCTTCAGGCTTGTGGGCCAATATAAGAAGGCTGGAATATTGTTGTCTGTAGTGAATTAGAATATTCTTCATTATTTAATTTATTTTCTCTTATGCAAAAAATCAGTAATGTAACATTCGCGTATATAGTGCTATATATTCATTTTTTAGAATATTCGTCATTTTTTCCATCTGAAGTCATGATTCCTCCCTGCTTAAGTTGCTTTTGGGCCAACGACTGTTTACATTAAATTGGAAAAAATTA
The DNA here is from genome assembly GCA_033119425.1 of Bufotes viridis. Classification (NCBI taxonomy): domain Eukaryota; kingdom Metazoa; phylum Chordata; class Amphibia; order Anura; family Bufonidae; genus Bufotes; species Bufotes viridis. The sequence continues at coordinate 461,650,278 of CM065590.1, forward strand.
CGAATATTCTAAAAAACGAATATATAGCAGTATATTCTATAGTGCTATATATTCGTGTTTTAGAATATTTGCATAAGCGAATATTACATTGCTGATTTTTCGCAATCAATAAAATAATCTTGAATACGAATATTTGCAAATATATAATGAATATTCTCGAAATATCGTGAATTTGAATATTGCCCTTGCCGCTTATCATTATACAGAACCTGTTCTGATAAACCCTTATACAAGTAGAGCCTTCCCCCATTAACAATGCAGAGCATCTAAACAATGTTGTCTTTATTAGTTTAACTAGAGCCCTCTATGGCCCAGACAGCCATGTGGTAATTGAGGTAATTGAACACAGCACGGCCACGTCACCATCACCACACGAGCATGTAATTTTGTTGTGCCCTGCAGTCACAGGGAGCCCACAGGACACAAGGAGCTCACACAGAGACCTAAGGGGCACAGGGAAAACACAGAGCTGACAGTGGGAACTCACAGGTAAGTGACCATCAGTACTTGAGGGCAGTACAGGACTGCTACAATAAGAGTGTGACCCCAGCAGCCCTGCACCCCCTCCTCCACAGACACTGCTACATGCTTCTTACTAGATGGGCTTTCCAGGTGCTTTAATAGGAAGGTCCTGGGAGCTCCAGCAGTCCGGCAGCTGAGGTTAGAGCCTGTGGGTCAGAGGCAGCAGAAGGCCCAGTCACCCAGTCTGATGTTTGGGCATTGCAGCCTAGAGTAAGTGCAGGCAAAGGCTGGGAGGCAGGGCTATTTTTCTTCCGCCCACAGAGAACGTCCTGATGCTAGGCTGTCACTGAGCTCTGGTGAGACTGGGGGGGGAGGATACTTAGATATCTAACAGCAGGGGGACCCTGCATGGCATGCATGGCATTATGGGTGATCCCGCCTTCTCAGAGTTCATTTCTCCATGTCCTTACATGTGCAGCAGCCATTTTAGGAAAAAATGTGTCAGCTTTGATTCGCTCATCTCTGTTGATGATATTCTAATTGTCTGGCAGGGGACCACCGGGGAGTTGAAAATATTTATGGACGCCTTAAATTCCAATGTCTTGAACATCAGATTGACGTACAAAATGGAATGTATTTTCTTGACCTCCTTCTGGACATCGATGATAATGGATACATACAGACCAATTTGTTCCACAAGGAAACCTCTGTGAATAGCTTATTAAAAGCCAGTTCAGCACATCCTAAGAGACTGATTTCAAGTATTCCCATTGGGCAGTTTCTGCAGATACGCAGGGTCTGCTTAAGGGAAGAAGATTTTCAGATGCAAGCGAGAGATTTAGGCAATCGGTTCAGAAACAGAGGATATTATGAACACTGCATTAGACAAGGGTACTTAAGGGCCAACAATACCAAACGGGAACAATTAATTTATGCTCCAGGTAGACAATCATCCAGGGATGAGAAGAATTTGGTGAGGTTCATAAATACTTTCTCTCAGGGACACCAAGACATTAGAAGGGCCCTGGCGAAATATTGTAACGTCCTATATACGGATACCACTCTTTAAACTTACCTAACAAAGACACTTAGAATAACATTTAGGAAAAACAAAAATCTGTAGGACATACTTACCAAAAGTCACTATATTGGATTGAAGCCTAAGAAAGCCTTCGGATCCCGAGAACCAAGATGGGGGTGCCGACCCTGCGATGATTGTGTGGCGTGCTCGAATGTTGTAAGAACAACGGTTTTTATGAACGCTGGTGGAGACGAACAGTATACAATCACACAAGTTATCACATGCAATACCATTGGAGTGATTTATGTGGCAAGTTGTCCATGTGGCCTCCTATATGTGGGTCAAACTACACGGAAAAATGAAGAGAAGAGTGCACGAACATGTGCTGGGCATACAAGCAGCAAAGGAGGAACAGGTTTCTATGCTCAAGACTATCCCTAGACACTTTAAACAGTATCATAATAGTGATTGTCGCCTATTGCAGGTGAGAGGAATCGGCAGAATACACTTTAGGCGTGGGAATTGGAAGAGCCTCTTGGCACAACGAGAGGCACGCTGGATATTTACTTTGAATACAGTTACCCCACATGAACTCAATGAGGGCCTGAGTTTTGCTCTATTTTTATAGATACGGGTAATTGTCTTCTGCTCTGGGTTGTAGATTTTACATACATGGGATAATGAGGTCTTAATAAATCTCTTTTAGTTTTAATTGGTTTTAGTTTATGTACTGAGAATACTTTTCTTAATACATTAGCATTCTTAATACAGAATACTTACTTAAATGTGGCTTAAGGGGTTAAAAAAATGGAAAAAATTAACTCATTCCTTCTAGTTGATCGCGCAGCTGGGCATTAACTTCTTTGAGGACCTGCAAAAGGACCTATAATAACGTAATCGCGGTGACATCAGCGCAGGTTCTATCTTCATTCAGCAGGACCTGCGCTGATTTCACCGCTCTCACCACGTGGTGAGCGCGATTACGTCATCAAAGGTCCTTTTGCAGGTCCTCAAAGAAGAAGAAAGAAGATGCCCGGCTGCACGATCAATTGGATGGGGTGAGTAAATTATTATTATTTTTTTAACCCCTTAAGCCACATTCAAGTAAGCATTCTGTATTAAAAATGCTATTATTTTCTTTTATAACCATGCTATAAGGGAAAATAATACAGTAAATTGACTTTTATCAATTTACTTACATCTTCTTCTAGCAACCATGCGTGAAAATTGCATTGCATCCGCACTTGCTTGCAGATGCTATGTGATTTTCCCGCAGCCCCACTCATTTCTCTGGGGCATGCGTTGCGTGAGAAACGCAGAATATAGAACATGCTGCGATTTTCACGCAACACACAAGTGATGCATGAAAATCACCGCTCATGTACTCAGCCCCATTAAAGTGAATGGGTCCTGATTCAGTGCGGGTGCAGTGCGTTCACGTCACGCATTGCACCCGCGTGGAATTCTTGCCCGTGTGAAAGGGGCTTTAGACCGAACACTTTTGTGTACAAAAACTACTCCTGTTTTCCTACTCCCCCTCCTACTAAATTGTGACTCAATGATAAATCTAGAGTGGAACTCATCAACATGCCTAACCACAGCCACTTTTCCACCCACATTGAAAAACTAGAGTGAGTAGTGTAAAAGCCCTATTTTGCGACTTTTTGAAGACAGAATTCTGGAGTGAAGGCATGATAAATCAAAAATGTTCAACAAGTCAAACAAGTCAAAATGTTTTCCTAAAAATACAGAGTCCTAGGAGACTAGAGGGTGTTATATACCAATTTCCATGGCAATTGGAGCCACTTTGGGTAGGGTAAAATCAATTCGGGTCTAAACCAAACTTTTTAAAAAATTCTGTGAACCGGTACCAAACAGAAAATCTAAAGGTTTGCCCATTCTAGTCCGCAACCCATCAATTGTGATCAGCAGGTCATTTGCCTATGGGTTCCATGTAGATCATAAATAACTTCATATGTATCCTCAGATGAGGGCCCTCAGGGGTCTTCAGTATTTTATTGGCAGATCCTGATCTGAATAAATGGCATCATTACTGGGTCAAGCAAGAAATGCTGACTATAAAATGTGCTAAGCCCCACTCAAATAATACATAATAAGTGACGAGGTTACTATGGAGAAAAACAAGTGATGAAAAGCACAGAAGAGAAGAAAATCCTTATAAGCTATCAAAGTAAGAAATATGAAAGGGAAAAGAAAGACACTATCCCCAAGGATTGGCTGCCAAGATTAAAGAGGTGAGACAGAGCATTTATTAAATAAAAAATACATTGTTCATTGACACACAGTATACTGTTTTTCTTCTGTATATCCAACAGAACTCTGTCTGGAGAATGACTTTGATCTAGCAACAATCACTGCATATGACCCCATATAGTGGCGTAACTAGAAATGACTAGGCCCCGCAGCAAATTTTTTACTGAAAACCCGAAGCCCCCCACCCCCCGAGCAACTTCTACACAACCCCCTCCTCCCATGTAAACCCTGCTCCTGGGGCAAGTCAAGATGGCTCTCTCAGACCAGGCCAAGCAGCTACTCTATCCGTTTCCTTCACGTATATACTGTATGTCATGTCACTGTGTATAATGTCATTATATATTCTGTTGTGGGGGCCCTTACAGTAAAATATTTTATTCTTCCTCCTGGGTGGGCCCCTTCTGAGTTCAGGCCCCAAAGCAGCCGCTTCCCTTGCTTCCCCTATAGCAATGCCCCTGACCCCATAGCAAGAATCTGAATTCCTCGCAAGTGTTCACCTTACCCGATGAACTGTGCTCTTTGATGCTGCCTTTTATATATGGGCTATCCTTCACTCAATGGACTGTGCATGCTGCTGTTTATTATATAGTGTGCCATACCTCCTTCCTCCATGAACTGTCCCTACTGCTGTTTCACTCCCTCCCCCCCTTCCCAAATGATGACTTACTGTGTGTACTGTTGAAGCTGGCTGTCACTGTGGCAGAGTGCAGTCAGGGCCTGCCGCAAATCTTCACTGAGCTGGACTGGAGTCCGGACTGGGGATGCTGTTGAGTCATGTCAGGTCCAGATAGTTCATTTAGGTCACAGTGTGACACATGATGGCAGAGGGAGAGATCTAGGACAAGGTTCTTTGATGTCCTAAGCAGATTAGGTGAATGACGCCCTCTTTGTAGAATTAATGAAAAACTACCTTATTTGCTAATAAAATAAATTTTTTAAAACATTTTACAAGGTGCAGACACAGAATACTGATGTTTCTCTGGATGGTAGTCAACTTTTTGTTTCTCCAGTCGCCCCAGACTGCCATGAAAATCTCTCCCTCTTTTGCCAGTACTATAGCTATAAGAGGTTAGGAGGTAGCAGTTTCATCTGGGCCTGTTAGCCCAAAGACCCCTCTGCCACATAAGAAGATACAGGGGCGAACACAGACAGCAGAAGGCCCCTGTGCAAAGAACGTACATGCAAGCCCCCCCCCCCCCCCAGAACAACAAATACAGATATAAATAGAGATGAGCCAATTTTTCAAAAATTAGTTTCGTCCCGTTCGCCGAATTTTCCTGAAAAGATTTGATTCGATCCGAATTTATTTGGGATGAATCACGTTAAAAACAGCTATTTGCTGACTGCAGAGAGCCTGTATAGTGGTGTAGAACACTGTGCCTTGCAGTAACATGCATAGGAAGTCTGCTGTGGTAGTGAAACAATACTGTGAGTCAGTATGACATGCAGATGACAGGCGTATCTCTTAGAATCACTGCACACTTCACTTATTTGGGCACTTACGGGGCCAAAACTGACCAAATAACTCAAGTATGAACTCAGCCTTACAGGTCGATGTTAGTGTCAAGAAGAAGAGCACTCCTTTTATACCGTAGTCAGCTGATTCCACATAGATGTCTACAGAACCTGTTCTATTAAACGCTTATACAAGTAGAGCCCTCCTGACAGAGTATAGAGGGTGTCAGCAGTAAGTTTGTGTTGACTTCACTGACTATTTTGCCCTTCCTCTGATCCATTAGAACAATAACCCCCAAAAAATGGTTCCTGTCTGTTGAGCATCTGCCTTCACTCGGTCAGCATTTGGTCAGTAATCTATCAATATTGCTAATGCCAAAAAAAACAGGAGTGGATCCAAAACAGAGATGACAAGTGAATGGAATATTTGCATGTCTTCTGTGATTTGTATCCACTCCTGCTTTTGGCTAACAAATCATAAGCCAATTCTGATGGGACCATACAGGCCTTACAGCTGCTACACAGACAGGATCCGTTGTGTGTCTCATTTTTCCTTCCTTCTGACAGATCAGAAGAAGGTTTAAATAAATGGTGATTTCACCCAGGCCAAACAAGCTAAATAGTGGCCCAGTCATGGAGTGGGGAGGGTGGGAAAACAGCTTGAGTGGCCCAATCACATAGTGATGAGATGGAAGCAGCATGAGGAGACCACAGAGTGGCCCAATGACAGTGGTGAGGTGGAAGCAGCATGAGGAGGCCACAGAGTGGCACAATGACAGGGTGTGGAGGTGGCAACAGCAGCACGAGGAGGCCACAGAGTGGCACAATGACAGGGTGTGGAGGTGGCAGCAGCAGCATGAGGAGGCCAAGAAGTGGCAAGGTGACATAGTGTTAAGGGAGCAGCAGCATGAGGAAGCCACAGAGTGTGGAGGTGGCAGCAGCAGCATGAGGAGGCCACAGAGTGGCAATGTGACATAGTGTGGAGGTGGCAGCAGCATGAGGAGACCACAGAGTGGCAAGGTGACATAGTGTGGAGGTGGCAGGAAAAGTATCAGGAGACCACAAAGTGACTTGGTGACAGAGTGGGGAGGTGGGTGGCAATAATAGTACCCGATGACGATGGTAGGTGTAAGAAGGAGCACTTGGCGTCAGATGTGTGGCATCAGGCGGGTGGCAGTATCAGAATAGTAGCTAAGGCAGGTAGCCAGAAGAAACCAGTCTCTTTTGTCAAGGTTTGGGTGAGGCAGCATGGATGATCTTATCTGATGCATCAGGCATTGGTGGGTTTAAATCCTGGCTGATCCACAAAGGTCAGTCTTTCCACATTTTGGGTGGACAGGCGAGTTCTCCTTGGAGTTACTATGGCCGCACCAAACACCCGCTCTGGTGCCACACTACTGGCCGGGCAGGACAGCTTTTCCAGGGCAAACTCGGCCAGTTGTGGCTACAATCCAGTTTGGCTGCCTAGTAGTCCAACAGATCTTGGATAATGGGTGGCAGGCTGCACTCCAAGTATGCTACCACCTGCTGGTTCAGATTCTGGTCTAGCTGCTGGTGAGTAGTTTCTTTGTTATGCGGGTGAAAAAAGCTGCTCACAAGCGACTCTAGACAGGCTGCTGCTGATGGAGCTGGTACTGCTCCTGCCACCTCCCTCCAGCAGCCATGGCAGTGGAACATGAGTGCAGAGGGCCCCTGGTCAGACCTGCGAGAGGATGGACGATGGCGCAGATAGGCAGTGGCCAACTGACTACATAGGATGTCTCTATAGTAGTTGTTTGTCCTCCCTCTCAGTGGGTGTAAAAAAGGCCCCCATTTTGGACCAGTAGCGAGGGTCTAATATGGTGGAGAGCAAGTAGTCATCCCTCTTGCGAATAGTGACAATTCGGCTGTCACTACACAAGCAAGTGAGCCTGCATCGGGCCATTTTCGCAAGTAACTTGGAGGGCCTCCCTGCCTCCATCTCCACTACATACTGCCACACAGTGTCTGGGTCATCTGCCTCGTCTTCCTCATCTCCCTTTTTCCCTTTTGCTCCTCCGGCTGGTCCTGCTCCTCCCCTCCCGCAGGGGGGGGGGGGGCAAACTGGGCAATTGCCCAGGGCCCCCATTCTGTAAGGGGCCCCCTGCTTCAGTGCTGCTGTTCAGCTAAACGTTCCCGGAAGGGGGGACAGCTGAAAAGCTGCACTTTACAATGCAGTGTAAGGTCCCCTCCCTGTACACACAAGTCATTACCACAGTGCTGCTCTGCAAACTGACAGCTCCAGACACCAGCAACACTCTTCTACTGGAGCTGTAAGACCTGCCATGATGTCACCTGCAGGAGGAGGAGCTCAGCAGAGAAGAGGAGGATGAAAGACCCGCGATGACCTCACCATCATGTGACCAGAACAGGAGGCGGAGCTAAGCAGTGCAGTAAAGTAATGAAGAAGAAGACCAGTGATGCATGGGAAGAAGTGAAGGATTCAATGTAAGTGCCAGGGAAATGCTGGGAGTTGTAGTCCTCTCCTCTTATACCTCCTGTTATGTAATATCAGAGTACATTACAAGATAAGGTATTAGAAGAGGACTACAACTCCCAGTATGTCCAGCTTGTTATGTTATATCAGAGTACATTACAAAAGGAGGTAAAACAGGAGATGACTACAACTCTGAGCATGTCCAGGCCATTATTATGTAATATCAGGGTACATTACAACACCATGGATATGCCGGGAGTTGTAGTCCTCTCCTCTTATACTTCCTTTTATAATGTACTCTGATATTACATAATAACGGCTTGGACATGCTGGGCGTTGTAGTCCCATTCTCTTATACGTCCCCCTGTAATGTGCTCTAATATTAAATAATAATGGCTTAGACGTGCTGAGACTTATAGTCCTCTCCTGTTATACTTCTTGCAGTAATGGGCTCTGAATTAGGGCCGAGATGATAGATAGGGGAGGGTAGTCATCCACCTAGGGTGCCACCGCTACCCATAAAGGGGGGGCACACTTATGGCCATCCAACTTCACAAGCCTCAGGCCGCTAGGCCTCAAGCCTGTGAGTCATAAAAACAGCGCAAGAAGCCCCAATGACATCAATGCGACCTCCTGTGCTGGGTCTCGCTTGACAACACTGTGGTCTGCATCGCAGACATCGGCGGGGAAAATGGAAATGAGGTGGTTTTTTTTGTTTTTTTTTATACTAAATGTCCGCATTGCTGGTGGCACCAGGGAAGGCGGGAATGAGATCTTTATATATACCTTTAACTACTGGGAAGGAATGAAGGGGCATTATATACTGGCACTACGGGGTACATCATATATATAATGGCACTATGGGGGGGGAGCATTATCCACTTCAGCCCCCCTAGCTTAAACACCCTTAATGACCAGGCCACTTTTTACAATTCCGCACTACACTACTTTCACCGTTTATTGCTCCGTCATGCAACTTACCACCCAAATTAATTTTGCCTCCTTTTCTTCTCACTAATAGAGCTTTCATTTGGTGGTATTTCATTGCTGCTGACATTTTTACTTTTTTTGCTATTAATCAAAAATTACGAAAATTTTTGCAAAAAAATGACATTTTTCACTTTCTGTTGTAAAATTTTTCAAAAAAAATACATTTCTATATAAATTTTTCTCTAAATTTATTGTTCTACATGTCTTTGATAAAAAAATCCAATAAGTGTATATTTATTGGTTTGGGTAAAAGTTATAGCGTTTACAAACTATGGTGCAAAAAGGGAATTTCGGCATTTTGAAGCAGCTCTGACTTTCTGAGCACCTGTCATGTTTCTTCAGGTGCTAGAATGTCAGGAAAGTATAAATACCCCCAAATTACACCATTTTAGAAAGAAGACACCCCAAAGTATTCGCGGAGGGGCTTGGTGAGTTCATGTATCATTTCATTTTTTTCACAAGTTAGCGGAAAATGACACTTTCTGAGAAAAAAAAAAAAAAAAAGTTTCAATTTCTGATAACTTCTGGCAAAAAAAAAAATCTCAGACGGACTCACTATGCCCCTCAGTGAATACCTTGGGGTGTCTACTTTCCGAAATGGGGTCATTTGTGGGGTGTGTTTACTGTTCTGGCATTTTGGGCGGGGCTAAATTGTGAGTCGCCATGTAAAACCTAAAGGTACTCGTTGAATTTGGGCCCTTTGCACCCAGGCTGCAAAAAGTGTCACTCATGTGGTATCGCCGTACTCAGGAGAAGTAGGGCAATGTGTTTTGGGGTGTATTTTTACATACACCCATGTTGGGTGAGAGAAATATCTCTGTAAATTGTCAACTTTGTATAAAAAAATGTTAAAAGTTGTCGTTTACAGAGATATTTTTCACACAAAGTATGGGTATATATAAAAATACACCCCAAAACACATTGCCCTACTTCTCCTGAGTACGGCGATACCACATGTGTGCCACTTTTTGCAGCTTGAGTGCGCAAAGGCCCTAAACCAATGAGTACCTTTAGGATTTCACAGGGCATTTTTACGCATTTGGATTCCAGACTTCTTCTCACGCTTTAGGGGCCCCTAAAATGCCAGGGCAGTATAAATACCCCACATGTGACCCCATTTTGGAAAGAAGACACCCCAAGGTATTCTGTGAGGGGTATGGTGAGTTCATGTAAAATTTTATTTTTGTCACAAGTTAGTGGAATATGAGACTTTGTAAAAACAAAATTAAAAAAACAAAAAAACAATTTCCGCTGACTTGTGCCAAAAATAAAAATTCTGTGGACTCACCATGCCCCTCACGGAATACCTTGGGATGTCTTCTTTCCAAAATGGGGTCACATGTGGGGTATTTATACTCACCTGGCATTTTAGGGGCCCCTAAAGTGTGAGAATCCAAATGCATAAAAATGGCCTGTGAAATCCTAAAGGTACTCATTGGTTTTAGGGCCCTTTGCGCATCTTGGCTGCAAAGAAATGTCACACATGTGGTATCGCCGAACTCAGGAGAAGTAGGGCAATGTGTTTGTGGTGTATTTTACATATACCCATGCTGCGTGTGAGAAATATCGCTGTAAACGACAACTTTTTAAATTTTTTTATTCAAAGTTGTCAATTTACAGAGATATTTCTCTCACCCAGTATGGGTATATGTAAAATACACCCTAAAACACATTGCCCTACTTCTCCTGAGTACGGCGATACCACATGTGTGACACTTTTTGCAGCCAAGATGCGCAAAGGGGCCCTAAATCCAATGAGTACCTTTTAGGAGGGCATTTTTACGCATTTTTCTTCTCACGCTTTAGGGCCCCTAAAATGCCAGGGCAGTATAAATACCCCACATGTGACCCCATTTTGGAAAGAAGACACCCCAAGGTAATCCGTGAGGGGCATGGCGAGTTCATAGAAGATTTTTTTTGGCACAAGTTAGTGGAAATAGATTTTTATTGTTTTTCTCACAAAGTCTCCTTTCCGCTAACTTTTGACAAAAAGTTTAATTTTTCATGGACTCATTATGCCCTCAGCGAATACCTTGGGGTGTCTTCTTCCAAAATGGGGTCACATGTGGGGTATTTATACTGCCCTGGCATTTTAGGGCCCTAAAGCGTGAGAAGAAAATGCGTAAAATGCCCTCCTAGCAGGTACTCATTGGTTTTAGGGCCTTTGCGCATCTTGGCTGCAAAGTGTCACTCATGTGGTATCGCCGTACTCAGGAGAAGTAGGCAATGTGTTTGGGGTGTATTTTTACATATACCCATGCTGGGTGAGAGAAATATCTCTGTAAATTGACAACTTTGAATAAAAAATTTAAAAAGTTGTCGTTTACAGCGATATTTCTCACACAAAGTATGGGTATATATAAAAATACACCCCAAAACACATTGCCCTACTTCTCCTGAGTACGGCGATACCACATGAGTGACACTTTTTGCAGCCAAGATGCGCAAAGGGGCCCTAAAACCAATGAGTACCTTTAGGATTTCACAGGACATTTTTACGCATTTGGATTTTCACGCTTTAGGACCCCTAAATTGCCAGGGCAGTATAAATACCCCACATGTGACCCCATTGTGGAAAGAAGACACCCCAAGGTATTCCGTGAGGGGCATGGCGAGTTCACAGAAAAAAAAATTTGGCACAAGTTAGCGGAAATGGTATTTTTTTTTTTTTTTTTTACAGTCTCACATTCCACTAACTTGTGACAAAAATTAAAATTTTACATGAACTCACCATACCCCTCACAGAATACCTTGGGGTGTCTTCTTTCTAAAATGGGGTCACTTGTGAGGTGTTTGTACTGCCCTGGCATATTAGGGGTCTTCCGCAATCATTACACGTATGCCCAGCATTAGGAGTTTCTGCGATTCTCCGTATATTGAGCATACGGGTAATGAGAATTTTTTTCCGTTCAGCCTCTGCGCTGAAAGAAAAAATGAACGTCACAGATTTTTCCATTCACATTGATCAATGTGGATGAAAAATCTCTAAAAAATGTGCAAAAAAAAGAGGAAAAGCTATAAAGCTGCGATCGCTAAGGGACCCTAAGGCCTCATTCAAGCTGTCCGCAATTCTGTTCCGCAAAATTTTGCGGAACAGAAATGTGGATACATTCAATTCTATGGGGACAGACTTTGTCCCGCTCGGATCCGTAATTGCGGATCCGTAATTGGAGATCCGCAAAGTATAGAACATGTCCTATTCTTGTCCGCACTGCGGACAAGAAAAGGCATTTTCTATATAGTTCTGGCAATGTGCGGATCCGCAAAATGCGGAAAGCACATTGCTGGTGTCCGTAGCTTATGGATCCGCGGATTTGCGGATCCGTGGATCCGCAAAACACATGCGGACATCTGAATGAGCCTTACAGGGGTGATCAGTGACAGGGGGTGACAGGGGGTGATCAGGGGGTGACATGGGAGATCAGGGGTTAATCAGTGACAGGGGGTGGTGGGTGGGTGGGGGCGGTGGGGGGTTGTGTGGTGATTGGTGCACTTTGATATTTTTTCTCTGGTGGTCCCAAGCAAAGGGACCACCAGAGAAGCGGGTAGCAAGCAGATCAGACGCTGTTCACAGAACAACGCCTGATCTGCGATTTTTTCTGCCATATACAGCCTGCCAGCGCACGATCGGCGCTGGCAGGCTGTAGTATAACTAGCATGCGAGCGCGCCGATGGCGCGCATTGCGCATGTGCGGGCAGCAGTGCTCAAGGCCATCTCGCGCTCGCGAGATGACGCGCCGATGCGTCCGATCAGAGCTACAGGGCCGCCGCCAGGACGCAATCCTGCGTGCGGCGGTCCTGTAGCGGTTAAATATTGGAACTAGTGGGGAGCACTACAGGGGGACATTAGAGCAACTGGGAGCATTATGGTTATATTATTACTACTACAGTACTGTAGAGGCACCCGGCACCTCTGCCGATCAGTAGTGATGAGCGGCAGGTGCCATATTCGATTTTTGACAAAATTCGCAAATATTCAATAGAATATTCCTTTTAATATTCGTCGAAATCGAATATTCGTCATTATTCTAGTTATCGCGGTTAATATGCGATTTAAATAATCGCATATTGCGATTGTAACTTAAGGCTACTTTCCTATTGGTTTGATATCTAGAATTAGCGAAGATGACGAATATGACGAATGTGTTCGTCATATTCCTCAAAATGAAGATAACATTAAGTTATTCTCCATCTTCGCTTTAGCAACCTATTCGTCAACTTCGCTAATTCTAGCAATCAAATAGGAAAGTTGACTATAGAGACAGCTGTGTTTAATTCGCTATGCGATTATATTATTATTATTATAATTTTTTTAATTAATAGAATAATTATAATAAGTCATCGCATTGCGATTTCAACTTAGACCTGGTTTGCTATGGTTGGCTTGGTAGAATTAGCGAATATGACGAATGTATTCGTCATATTCCTCAAAACGAAGATAACGAAGCATTCTCCATCTTCGTTTTTGCTCCATATTCGTCAACTTCGATAATTCTAGCAATCAAATAGGAAGGTTGACTATAGAGACAGCTGTGTTTAATTTGCCATGCGATTATATTACTTTGCTTTTTTTTTAAATAAATACAATAATTATAATACTTGATAATTATTATAATTATTCTATTTATAAAAAAAAAAGCAAAGTAATATAATCGCATAGCAAATTAAACACACAAAAAAATCTACTGCAGAACGGCTAATACGTACTTATTTTTCCCATTAATACACCCCAACAATGGCTGTATAACAATGTCGGTTCACTGCAGACCGGCTAATAAGATTTATTCTTTTTCCTATTAATACACCCCCAAAAAAAAAATAGAACAATCACAATTCATCGCAGAAGGGCTAATAGGACATACGTATCTATCCTATAAATTCACACTGTAAATGGCTGTAGTACAGTGAAACTTCACAGCTGAACGGCAAATAATATATTTTTTTGCCACTAATATATGCCAAAAAGGGCTGTAATTTTCTCACTTCACACACAACGGCTAATAAGCCCTTTTTCTTTTTCTTTACTAATACACGCCAAAAAAAGACTTTAGAACATATAACTGTGGAAGTGAACGGCAAATAATATATATTTTTTGCCACTAATACACACCAAGAAGGGCTGTCATTTTCTCACTTCAACACACAACGATTAATAAACCCTTTTTCTTTATCCCCACTAATACACACCAAAAAGGCTTTAGAACATATAACTGTGGCCGTGAGCGGCAAATAATATATTTTTTGCCACTAATACACGCCAAAAGGGCTGTAATTTTCTAATTTCACCACACAACGGCTAATAAGCCCCTTTTTTCCCCCACTAATACACAACAAAAAAGGATTTAGAACATATAACTACTGCCCTGGCATATTAGGGGTCTCCGCAATCATTACACGTATGCCCAGCATTAGGAGTTTCTGCGATTCTCCGTATATTGAGCATACGGGTAATGAGAATTTTTTTCCGTTCAGCCTCTGCGCTGAAAGAAAAAATGAACTGTCACAGATTTTTCCATTCACATTGATCAATGTGGATGAAAAATCTCTAAAAATGTGCAAAAAAAGAGGGAAAAGCTATAAAGCTGCGATCGCTAAGGGACCCTAAGGCCTCATTCAGCTGTCTCGCAATTCTGTTCCGCAAAATTTTGCGGAACAGAAATGTGGATACATTCAATTCTATGGGGACAGACTTTGTCCCGCTCGATCCGTAATTGCGGATCCGTAATTGGAGATCCGCAAAGTATAGAACATGTCCTATTCTTGTCCGCACTGCGGACAAGAAAAGGCATTTTCTATATAGTTCTGGCAATGTGCGGATCCGCAAAATGCGGAAAGCACATTGCTGGTGTCCGTAGTTTATGGATCCGCGGATTTGCGGATCCGTGGATCCGCAAAACACATGCGGACATCTGAATGAGCCTTACAGGGGTGATCAGTGACAGGGGGTGACAGGGGGTGATCAGGGGGTGACATGGGAGATCAGGGGTTAATCAGTGACAGGGGGTGGTGGGTGGGTGGGGGCGGTGGGGGGTTGTGTGGTGATTGGTGCACTTTGATATTTTTCTCTGGTGGTCCCAAGCAAAGGGACCACCAGAGAAGCGGGTAGCAAGCAGATCAGACGCTGTTCACAGAACAACGCCTGATCTGCGATTTTTTCTGCCATATACAGCCTGCCAGCGCACGATCGGCGCTGGCAGGCTGTAGTATAACTACATGCGAGCGCGCCGATGGCGCGCATTGCGCATGTGCGGGCGCGTGCTCGCGTCATCTCGCGTCTCGCGAGATGACGCGCCGATGCGTCCGATCAGAGCTACAGGGCCGCCGCCAGGACGCAATCCTGCGTGCGGCGGTCCTGTAGCGGTTAAATATTGGAACTAGTGGGGAGCACTACAGGGGGACATTAGAGCAACTGGGAGCATTATGGTTATATTATTACTACTACAGTACTGTAGAGGCACCCGGCACCTCTGCCGATCAGTAGTGATGAGCGGCAGGTGCCATATTCGATTTTGACAAAATTCGCAAATATTCAATAGAATATTCCTTTTAATATTCGTCGAAATCGAATATTCGTCATTATTCTAGTTATCGCGGTTAATATGCGATTTAAATAATCGCATATTGCGATTGTAACTTAAGGCTACTTTCCTATTGGTTTGATATCTAGAATTAGCGAAGATGACGAATATGACGAATGTATTCGTCATATTCCTCAAAATGAAGATAACATTAAGTTATTCTCCATCTTCGTTTTAGCAACCTATTCGTCAACTTCGCTAATTCTAGCAATCAAATAGGAAAGTTGACTATAGAGACAGCTGTGTTTAATTCGCTATGCGATTATATTATTATTATTATAATTTTTTTAATTAATAGAATAATTATAATAAGTCATCGCATTGCGATTTCAACTTAGACCTGGTTTGCTATGGTTGGCTTGGTAGAATTAGCGAATATGACGAATGTATTCGTCATATTCCTCAAAACGAAGATAACGAAGCATTCTCCATCTTCGTTTTTGCTCCATATTCGTCAACTTCGATAATTCTAGCAATCAAATAGGAAGGTTGACTATAGAGACAGTTGTGTTTAATTTGCCATACGATATATTACTTTGCTTTTTTTTAAATAAATACAATAATTATAATACTTGATAATTATTATAATTATTCTATTTATAAAAAAAAGCAAAGTAATATAATCGCATAGCAAATTAAACACACAAAAATCTACTGCAGAACGGCTAATACGTACTTATTTTTCCCATTAATACACCCCAACAATGGCTGTATAACAATGTCGGTTCACTGCAGACCGGCTAATAAGATTTATTCTTTTTCCTATTAATACACCCCCAAAAAAAAATAGAACAATCACAATTCATCGCAGAAGGGCTAATAGGACATACGTATCTATCCTATAAATTCACACTGTAAATGGCTGTAGTACAGTGAAACTTCACAGCTGAACGGCAAATAATATATTTTTTTGCCACTAATATATGCCAAAAAGGGCTGTAATTTTCTCACTTCACACACAACGGCTAATAAGCCCTTTTTCTTTTTCTTTACTAATACACGCCAAAAAAAGACTTTAGAACATATAACTGTGGAAGTGAACGGCAAATAATATATATTTTTTGCCACTAATACACACCAAGAAGGGCTGTCATTTTCTCACTTCAACACACAACGATTAATAAACCCTTTTTCTTTATCCCCACTAATACACACCAAAAAAGGCTTTAGAACATATAACTGTGGCCGTGAGCGGCAAATAATATATTTTTTTGCCACTAATACACGCCAAAAAGGGCTGTAATTTTCTAATTTCACCACACAACGGCTAATAAGCCCCTTTTTTTCCCCCCACTAATACACAACAAAAAAAGGATTTAGAACATATAACTGCGGCCTTGAACGGCAAATAATATTCTTTTTTTTGCCACTAATACACGCCAAAAAGGGCTGTAAAATTATCACTTCACCACACAATGGCTAATAAGCCCCTTTTTCTTTTTCCCCACTAATACACGCCAAAAAAGACTTTAGAACATATAAATGTGGCCGTGAATGGCAAATAATATATTTTTTTGCCCTTAATACACTTCAAAATGGGCTGCAATTTTCTCACTTTAACACACGATGGCTAATAAGCCCCTATTTTCCCCCACTAAGGCCTCTTTCACACGGGCGTCACGTTTAACACCCGGATAAGAGGCGGGTGCGTTGCGGGAAAATGCGCAATTTTTCCATGTGATTGCAAAGCGTTTTAATGCGTTTTGCACGCGCGTGGGAGAAATCGACATGCCTGGTACCCAGACCCGAACCCGGACTTCATCACTGAAGTCCGGTTTCGGGTTGAGTATTCTGTAGATTTTATTATTTTCCCTTATAACATGGTATAAGGGAAAATAATAGCATTCTCAATACAGAATGCTTAGTAAAATGTGGATGGAGGGGTTAAAAATAAAAAAATTAACTAATCATATCCACTTGATCGCGTACTTGCGATCTCTTCTGTCTTCTTCATTTATTAGCTGTCGCCTAAAGGACCTGTGATGAGGTCACTGAGCTCATCACATGGTCCAATCACATGGTCCATCACCATGGTGATGGACCATGTGATGTGACGTCATCACAGGTCCTTTAGACGGCAGCTAATGCTTGAAGAAGAGAGAAGAGATCGGCAACTACGCGATCAAGTGGATAAGGTGAGTTAATTTTTTTTTTATTTTTAACCCCTTAATCCACATTTTACTATGCATTCTGTAGTGAGAATGCTATTATTTTCCCCTATAACCATGTTGCGTGAAAATCACCGCTCATGTGCATAGCCCCATAGAAATGAATGGGTCAGGATTCAGTGCGGGTGCAATGCATCCACCTCACACATTGCACCCGCGCGGAAATCACGCCCGTGTGAAAGGGGCCTAATACATGACAAAAAAAGGTTTTAGAACATATATATAACTGCCAAGCACAAGGGCTAATAAGACCCCAAAAACAAGAACGGTTTGCTGGAATTACAGAGGTATTGCAAACCTGAAATTAGCAGCAGTATAATTGCAATTTGGATCTGCAGTCAGTGCAGCAAGGTGTAATATGATTGTTCCTATTACCCAGGCTGTAAACACCCCTATTGAACCTTGTTCTGCTTCAATACTGTGGAATAATCCCTCCCTATCCTTTCCCTACACTTCTAATGCTTTTTCCCTGAACTTCTATTGAGCAAAATATACGTTTTCAAGTCTATCCTAGCACTGTCCCTAGAGCCTGCTGACGTTTCTCCCTGCACTAAGTACATTGGAAAATGGCTGAATATAGGGCTGTGACAGGGGTGGCTGGCTGCTGATTGGCTGCATGCATGGCATTGTGGGTGATCCCTCGCTCACAGAGTTTCTTGCTCCATGTCCTAACATGTGCAGAAACCATTTTAGGAAAAAATGCGATTCGTTACCACGAAGCGTGAGGAAATTCTGATTTGATGCAAATCGAATAATTCCTGAAATTCGGATCGAATTCCACTTTGTCAGCTTCAATTCGCTCATCTCTAGATATAAACATATACATGCAAATTAAAAACTTCTTGTTAATATGGCTCAAAATGTTTGCAATATGTACATATTTTTCCATACAAGGCCATTCCTCTAACTCCGTGCTTTCGGGCTTCCTACCGATGCCCCATGTGGCCAAATGGGGCATTGGTACTTGTGCTGAACAGTTTCAGCCCCGCTGATGAGGCTGAAAGTGTTCATGCTGCAATTATTATTTTGCCCACCAGATGGCAGGCCAGGATAAGAAATGAACAAAATCGAATGCAACGAAAACGCCCATACTATTAAAATATAAAAAAATTCCAATACTGCGAATGGCATAACGGAAAAAAAGGGTCAAAATGGACGATTTGCCATTTTTTCATTGCTTCTCTTACTCTTAAAATGGAGTAAAATGTGATCAAAAGTCACACATACTTCAAAATGTTATCAATAAAAAGTACAGATTGTTCCACAAAAAATGAGCCCCTAAACAGCTCACAACATATAACGTAGTGTTGGGCCCGAATATTTAGAAAATAGTGCTATATATTCGTAATTTCGAATATTCTACTTCTATTCTATTTTTTTTGTTCATCAGTAACCTCCCTCTTGCTTGTTGGGCCAATACGAAGGCTGCAATGTCTGTGGCTGAGCTTAGCAACATCCCTAGCAACCAATAGGAAAGTGCCTACCCCTTACTATATAAGAACTTCCCCAGCAGCCATTTTCTGTAGTGTAATGGAGTTCTGAGAGAGACAGCAGTGTGATTGTCGTGTTCTGTGCTTTGCTGTATAATTAGACAGTTAACTTAGATATATAATTCAGATAGTTAGGGGGAGATAGTCAGTGTAGGTTACATTGATTTATAGTGTAGCTGATAGGTTCGAGTGCAGGGTGTTAGGTAGTGTGATAGGCTCTACTGACATTCCTACTGATATGTACATGTTACATTTTTAAAAGGATATGCATGCCACTGGGCCTTGCTATCAAACTGCTGTTGTTGGGTTCTGCTACTACTGTGATCTGCCACCATCTGGTGCCGTCTGCCAATGCTCCCCCCCCCCCCCTCTTCCCACTCTGTCATGGGTCCACTATTGTCACTTTTACTACCACTGCTGCTGCAACCCTCCCCACTCTCATGGGGCCACTGCCGTCATTTATTAGACACTTGGACAGCACACCAGGATTAGGCCCCGAAGTTGGTTAAAAATACTGTGTTATGCAGCTGTAACTTCCAACCCTTCACACTGAGATTGGGCCACCAATTGGGAAGAATATGCCTTAGGGTAGGTTCACTCTGCTTTACTGTCTTTCAGCCTTCCGTTCAACAGATGCGCTTGCCTGTTCTTTGAAACAAATACTTCGGTTTTATTTAACCTACACTTCAATGGAGGATGGATTTCATTGAAATCCGTTTGCTCCAATTTTATCTGAAATCCATCTTTATGCCAGATTTGAAAACACTGCTTTTAAGCAGATTGGCCTAGGTATACATGATTTATATTGATTTGTGACAAACTCATTTGTTACAAATCATATTTCTTGTCGAACTTCAGCAAAGCTGCCAAATTGAGTTTTTTAAAAAAATTGTTCATCTCTAATGGAGATGAGCGAACACCTGGATGTTCGGGTTCGAGAAGTTCGGCCGACCTTCCTGAAAATGTTTAGGTTCGGGATCCGAACTCGACCCGAACTTTATCCCGAACCCGAACCCCATTGAACTCAATGGGGACTTGAACTTTTGGCCACTAAAAAGGCTGTAAAATAGTCCAGGTAAGGGCTAGAGGGCTGCAAAAGGCAGCAAAATGTAGGTATATGCCCTGCAAACAAATCTGGATAGGGAAATGAATTAAAATAAAATAAAATAAATAAAAATTAACCAATATCAATTGGAGAGAGGTCCCAAAGCAGAGAATCATGCGTCATATCACCCACCACTGGAGAAGGCCACTTTCAGTTATTTAGGCCCCAGCACCCAGACAGAGGAGAGAGGTCCCACAGCAAGGAATAAGGCGTCATATCACCCACCGCTGGAGAAGGCCACTTTCAGTTATTTAGGCCCCAGCACCCAGACAGAGGAGAGAGGTCCCACAGCAAGGAATAAGGCGTCATATCACCCACCGCTGGAGAAGGCCACTTTCAGTTATTTCAGCCTCAGCACCCAGACAGAGGAGAGAGGTCCCACAGCAAGGAATAAGGCGTCATATCACCCACCACTGGAGAAGGCCATTTCCAGATATTTAGGCCCCAGCACCCAGACAGAGGAGAGAGGTCCCACAGCAAGGAATAAGGCGTCATATCACCAACCACTGGAGAAGGCCACTTTCAGTTATTTAGGCCTCAGGACCCAGACAGAGGAGAGAGGTCCCACAGCAAGGAATAAGGCATCATATCACCAACCACTGGAGAAGGTCAGTTTCAGTTATTTAGGCCCCAGCAACCAGCCAGAGGAGAGAGGACCCACAGCAAGGAATCATGCGTCATATCACCCACCACTGGAGAA
This sequence comes from Bufotes viridis, assembly GCA_033119425.1. Classification (NCBI taxonomy): domain Eukaryota; kingdom Metazoa; phylum Chordata; class Amphibia; order Anura; family Bufonidae; genus Bufotes; species Bufotes viridis. The sequence goes on from CM065590.1 coordinate 461,670,976, forward strand.
GGCCACTTTCAGTTATTTCGGCCCCAGCACCCAGACAGAGGAGAGAGGTCCCACAGCAAGGAATAAGGCGTCATATCACCCACCACTGGAGAAAGCCACTTTCAGTTATTTAGGCCCCAGCACCCAGACAGAGGAGAGAGGTCCCACAGCAAGGAATCATGCGTCATATCACCCACCACTGGAGAAGGCCACTTCCAGATATTTAGCCCACGGCACCCAGACAGAGGAGAGAGGTCGCATGGCAGAGGTTCAGGCTTCATGTCACCCACCATTGTAACAGGCCACTTTCAGTTATTTAGGCCCCAGCGCCCAGAGTGAGGAGAGGTTCATTCAACTTTGGGTTGCACCGCAAGATCATGGTAAAGTTAAAACAATGAGGATTCAATAAAGAAGTGCCCCGGAGTACAAGAATACATAGCTGAGGGGGAGGCAGTTATAAATGTCTATTCTGCACAAGGGAGGGACAGGTCCTGTGGGATCCATGCCTGTTTCATTTTTATGAACGTCAGCTTGTCCACGTTGGCTGTTGACAGGCGGCTGCTTTTGTCAGTAATGACGCCCCCTGCCGCGCTGAATACATGTTCAGACAAAACGCTGGCCGCCGGGCAGGCCAGCACCTCCAAGACATAAAATGCTAACTCTGGCCACGTGAACAATTTGGAGACCCAGAAGTTGAATGGGGCCAAACCATCAGTCAGTACGTGGAGGGGTGTGCAAACGTACTGTTCAACCATGTTAGTGAAATGCTGCCTCCTGCTAACACGTTCCGTATCAGGTGGTGGTGCAGTTAGCTGTGGTGTGGAGACAAAACTTTTCCACATTTCTGCCATGCTAACCAGGCTCTCAGATGAGCTGGCCGTGACACAGCTGCGTTGGCAACCTCTTGCTCCTCCTCTGCCTTCGCCTTTGGCTTCCACCTGTTCCCCTGTGACATTTAGGAATGCTCTCAGGAGCGCATCTACCAGCGTGCGCTTGTACTCGCGAATCTTCCTATCACGCTCCAGTGCAGGAAGTAAGGTGGGCACATTGTCTTTGTACCGGGGATCCAGAAGGGTGGCAACCCAGTAGTCCGCACACGTTAAAATGTGGGCAACTCTGCTGTCGTTGCTCAGGCACTGCAGCATGTAGTCGCTCATGTGTGCCAGGCTCCCCAGAGGTAAGGACAAGCTGTCCTCTGTGGGAGGCGTATCGTCATCGTCCTCTGTATCCCCCCAGCCACGCACCAGTGATGGGCCTGAGCTGTGTCGGATGCCACCCCGCTGTGAACCTGCTTCATCCTCATCCTCATCCTCCTCCACCTCCTCCTCATCCTTCTCGTCCTCCAGTAGTGGGCCCTGGCTGGCCACATTTGTACCTGGCCTCTGCTGTTGCAAAAAAACTCCTTCTGAGCCACTTCTAGCAGACTGGCCTGAAAGTGCTAAAAATGACCCCTCAACCTCCTCCTCCTCCTGGGCCACCTCCTCTTCCATCATCGCCCTAAGTGTTTTCTCAAGGAGACATAGAAGTGGTATTGTAATGCTGATAACGGTGTCATCACCACTGGCCAACAGGGCACACAGGTCTCGCATGGAGGCCCAATAATTGGTGGTGAAGTGGTGCTGTTCCGCAGTGCGACTGACGGGTGCGTGCTGCAGCTGAAACTCCACTATGGCCTGCTGGTGCTCGCACAGTCTCTCCAGCATGTGCAAGGTGGAGTTCCACCTGGTGGGCACGTCGCATATGAGGCGGTGAGCGGGAAGGCCGAAGTTACGCTGTAGCGCAGACAAGCGAGCAGCGGCAGGATTTGAACGCCGGAAGCGCACACAGACGGCCCGCACTTTATGCAGCAGCTCTGACATGTCGGGGTAGTTGTGAATGAACTTCTGCACCACCAAATTCAGCACATGCGCCAGGCAAGGGATGTGCGTCAAACCGGCTGGTCCAAGAACTGTGACGAGATTTCGACCATTATTGCACACCACCAGGCCGGGCTTGAGGCCCACCGGCAGAAACTACTAGTCGATGCGCGGTGTGGGGCCTGTCCCCCAAACATATGAGTTTCAGAATGGCCTGCTGACTTTTACCCCGGGCTGTGCTGAAGTTGGTGGTGAAGGTGTGTGGCTGACTGGATGAGCTGGTGGAAGCAGAGGAGGAGGAAGCCGAGTAGGAGGAGGAGGCTACAGGAGGCAAAGAATGATGCCCTGCGATCCTTGGCGGCGGAAGGACGTGCGCCAAGGAACTCTCCGCCTGGGGCCCAGCCTCCACTACATTTACCCAGTGTGCAGTTAGGGAGATATAGCTTCCCTGGCTGTGCTTACTGGTCCACGTATCTGTGGTTAGGTGGACCTTGCCACAGATGGTGTTGCGCAGTGCACACTTGATTTTATCAGATACTTGGTTGTGCAGGGAAGGCACGGCTGTCTTGGAGAAGTAGTGGCGGCTGGGAAAAACATACTGTGGGATAGCCATGGACATCAGCTGTTTGAAGCTGTCTGTGTCCACCAGCCTGAATGACAGCATTTCAAAGGCCAGTAGTTTAGAAATGCTGGCATTCAGGCCCAGGGCTCGAGGGTGGCTAGGTGGGAATTTATGCTTTCTCTCCAAGGTTTGTGAGATGGAGAGCTGAACGCTGCCGTGTGACATGGTGGAGATGCTTGGTGATGCAGGTGGTGGTGTTGGTGGCACATACTCTGTTTGGTGGGCGGCAGGTGCCAACGTTCCTCCCGAGGCGGAGGAAGAGGCCGAGGCAGCAGCAGAAAAGGGAGCAGGGGGAGCCAGAATGAGTTCCTTGCTTTTAAGGTGTTTACTCCACTGCAGTTCATGCTTTGCATGTAGATGCCTGGTCATGCAGGTTGTGATAAGGTTCAGAACGTTAATGCCTCGCTTCAGGCTCTGATAGCACAGCGTGCAAATCACTCAGGTCTTGTCGTCAGCACAATTTTTTAAAGAAGTGCCATACCAGGGAACTCCTTGAAGCTGCCTTTGGGGTGCTCGGTCCCTGGTGGTGGTGGCCAGTAGCAGGCGAACTCTCTTGGCGGCGGCTGTTCTGCTTTTGCCCCCTGCTCCCTCTTTTGCTACGCTGTTGGCTCGGTCTCACCACTGCCTCTTCCTCTGAACTATTAAAAAGTCAGTGGCACGACCTTCATTCCATGTGGCGTCTAGGACCTCATCGTCCCCTGCATCGTCTTCCACACAGTCTTCCTCCCTGACCTCCTGTTTGGTCTGCACACTGCAGAAAGACGCAGCAGTTGGCACCGGTGTTTCGTCATCATCAGAGACGTTGGACTCTGATGAGGTGGTATTCCCATGTCCTCATCATCAGGAAACATCAGTGGTTGTGCATCAGTGCCTTCTATGTCTTCCACCACTGGGGAAGGGCTAGGTGGATTCCCTTGGGAAACCCTGCAAGCAGAGTCTTCAAACAGCATAAAAGACTGCTGCATAAGGCTCAGACAGTTTCCCTGATATGCATGAGGGTGATGTGACATACTGATGGGCTTGGTTTTCAGGCGCCACCTGTGCGCTTTCTGCAGAAGACTGGGTGGGAGATAATGTTGTGAACGTGCTGGATCCACTGTCGGCCATCCTATTGACTAGCGCCTGTACTTGCTCAGGCCTTACCATCCTTAGAACGGCATTAGGCCCCACCAAATATCTCTGTAAATTCTGGCGGGTACTGGAACCTGAGGTAATTGGTTCACTAGGACGTGTGGCTGTGGCAGAATGGCCACGTCCTCTCCCAGCACCAGAGTGTACACTATCACCACCACGAAAGCGTCCGCGTCCCTTACTAGATGTTTTTCTCATTCCTCAGTCACTGAGGAAGGGACGTGCAAGTCCCGAAATGCGTTTGGTGCAGAGACCCCCGCACAGCAAGAGAACTCGCACATACAGGAGCGCTCCTACCACGAACACCTCATCAGAAGGCGAACCGAGCAGCGATACCCCCGCTACAGCAGAAGCCCGTGCAGCAGCGTCAGAGGAGGTAAGCCACTCCGTGCATGTGTACCACGTGGGACGCAGAGTGAACACAGCGGAACGGATAGCCTCGTATTCACACAGTAACTGCCGGGTTAGACTGAAAGAGGGTGCTGCGACATAAAGGCGATAAAATATCCATCTTGAGAAGAATGTATGGCACAAAGATAGTAAGATGAAGGGTATATAATATAAAAAGTTACCCAAAACACAAATCACAGTGCACAGTAGTGTTGAGCGCGAATATTCGAATAGCGAATTTATCGGCACTTCGCTAATATCGGCACTTCGCTAATTCGCGAATATTTCGAATATAGCGCTATAAATTCGCTATTTCGAATATTCGTTTTTTTTTGTTTTTTTTTTTAGTTATATTTTTTTCTTTCCCACTTCCCAAAAGTAGTTCTTACCTGTCCTGAGGATTCCTGGCTTCCTGGCTGCTCTAGTCAGTGCCCGTTGCCGCTTCTGCCGACTTCCATGCTCATGGAGCTCATGGAACGTCTCCATATACTAAAATGTACTGTCGGATTTGAGGAATTACGTTAAAATCGCAATGCGATTAATTCAAGTTATATTAATCGCATTGCGATTACAACTTAGCACTGCTATCTTACATAGGCTAGAATTAACTAATATGGAATATAGCACTAGCAGTGCTAAGTTGAAATCGCAATGCGATTACTCAAGTTAAATTAATCGCATTGCGAATTCAACTTAGCACTGCTGCTATATTCCATATTCGTTAACTTCGCTCATTCTAGCAGGCTGACCCATTATAAACCCAGCTCTAAGTTGAAATCGCAATGCGATTAATATAACTTGAATTAGTCGCATTGCGATTTCAACGTAATTCCTCAAATCCGACAGTACATTTTAGTATATGGAGATGTTCCCATGGTGATGGGGACGCCCATGAGCACGGAAGTTTATGGTTGGCTTGGTAGAATTAGCTAATAGCGAATATGACGAATGTATTCGTCATATTCTCAAAATGAAGATAACGAGTATTCTACATCTTCGTTTAGCAACCTATTCGTCAACTTGCTAATTCTAGCAATCAAATAGGAAGGTTGACTAAAGAGACAACTGTGTTAAATTCGCTATGCGATTTTTTTTTTTTAATAGAATAATTATATTACTTGATATAATTATTATAATTATTCTATTTAGAAAAAAAAATAAAATATATAATCGCATAGCGAATTAAACACAGTTGTCTCCATAGTCAACCTTCCTATTTGATTGCTAGAATTAGCAAAGTTGACGAATAGGTTGCTAAAACGAAGATGTAGAATACTTTGTTATCTTCGTTTTGAGGAATATGACGAATACATTCGTCATATCCGTCATCTTCGCTATAATTCTAGATATTAAACCATTAAACTAATAGGAAAGCAGCCTTAAGTTAAAATCGCAATACGCGATTATTTAAATCGCATATTAATCACGATAACTAGAATAATGACGAATATTCGATTTCGACGAATATAAAACGAATATTCTTTCGAATATTCGCGAATTTCGTTGAAATCGAATACGGCACCTGCTGCTCATCACTAGTGCACAGCACTAGAGAGACTAAATACCATCGCTGCTATTGGACTAACATCAAGGACCTTTTTGCTGGCCTTATTTGAAAAGACTCTAGCTACACTTGTTGATAAAATGGAGTGATGAACTTTTGTTTTACGGTTATCACTAATATTTTTATCTAACAATATAGAGAATATTACTGTAATATAGGGGTTTATGATCATAATAGTATTTTTTATTCCAGTACGAATTTTAGTATGTTTTATAATGTTTTTATAAGCTATGGATCCATTATAATGAATCAATAAATAAGTATTTAATATATATTTTATGATTTATCTATTGGGCCCTTGTGAGGTGTGCCCGTCCTGATCCAATTACATATTACAACACACTTTTGGGATAAGATGAGATCCAACAGGACTTTGAGCACCCATTCCAGACCTACCCCAGGTGAGCCACCCAATATTACTCCTAGTGTTTTTCTCATTGTTACCATTCACCAAGCACCACAATAAGAAAAAAAATATTTGGCCCAATGTATTGATTTCAAATTAAGGCCTTTTTTTACAGGCACCTAACACTATCTGCCTATTTATTTATGTAGCGTATTACACTAATCCAGGCACAGCAGTAACCACTGATTTAGGGGAATATCTCTTTTAGGGCTAGTATTTAGGCCCTGGATGAAAGGTATCCTTTTATGGACAAATTTACACTTAGAGATGCACAGTAGAGTGTGAAAAAATATGTAGGATAATGCCTTCAGAAATTGTATTTTAACACTTTGTGTAATATACCCTTTAACGGACAGAAATACAATGGGAAATGCACGGTAGCGTGTGAAGTTATTGAGGATGACCCTCACAGCCCTTGTATATACACCTTGAGTGTAATATACCCTTTTACGGACAGATTAACACTTGGCCTGCAACAGCTGGGAGACCAGATTCAGGGTATTTCTATGTTGGTAAGTGAATTTTACCCCAGAACAAAATATATGTTTTGGCGGACACTATTATACTTTGCCAGCCACTGCCGGGACACCAGATTCAGGCTATTGCTATTTTGGCAAGTGAATTTCACCCCAGAAAAAAATATATGTTTTGGCGGACACTATTATACTTTGCCAGCCAGTGCTGGGACACCAGATTCAGGGTATTGCTATTTTGCCAATTTAATTTCACCCCAGAACAAAATATATGTTTTGGCAGACACTATTATACTTTGCCAGCCAGTGCTGGGACACCTGATTCAGGGTATTGCTATTTTGGCTATTGAATTTCACCCCAGAACAAAATATACCCTTTTACGGACAGATTAACACTTGGCCTGCAACAGCTGGGACACCAGATTTAGGGTATTGCTATTTTGCCAATTTAATTTCAACCCAGAACAAAATATATGTTTTGGCAGACACTATTATGCTTTGCCAGCCAGTGCTGGGACACCAGATTCAGGGTATTGCTATTTTGGCTATTGAATTTCACCACAGAAAATAATCTATCCTTTGCAAGACGGCAGACAGTATTACACTTGGCTAGCCAAAGCTGGAACACCCAGATTTAGGGGATTGCTGTTTTGGCAATTGTATTTAACCCCTTAATAAAATATAGAAATTGCTATCCTGAGTTTCTAGGGGTGACAATAAGCACAGCCAAGCCCCTGATGTAGGATATAGCAAAAGAAAACCTTAGTATTGATGGATTGATGGACTTAGTGGCAGCTTGTTCTGGTGCACCACAAGTCACAAAATGGCCGCCGATCACCCCAGAAAAAAGTGACAGAAAAACGCTCTGTGCAGCCTAAAAACCAGTAAGCAATTAACTAGCAGAAGTTGAATCATTTACAGCTGTAGATCGATCAGTTCATTAGGTGCTGTTGCTGACTTTTCCCTGCCTAATCTCGCCCTCACAGAAGCTGTGTCCTTTCCCTACACTAATCAGAGCAGTGTGACGTGCGGCGCTACGTGACTCCAGCTTAAATAGAGGCTGGGTCACATGCTGCACTTGGCCAATCCCAGCCATGCCATTAGTAGGCATGGCTGTGATGGCTTCTTAGGGCAAGAAGTAAAACGCTAGCTGATTGGCTGCTGTGCAGCCCTTCATAAAGCAGGAAGAAATCACCGAACAATGGACCCAAAACCGAACTTTTTTGAAAATGTTCGGGTCCGGGTCCGGGTCCCGAACACCCCAAAATTCGGTACGAACCCGAACTATGGTCGAACTGTTCGCTCAACACTAATCTCTAATCATTCACATAAAGCAATCTGGTGCTGAAAGGTAGGCCAAATTACTTTAGTAGGCCCCTTTCACACTAGCGTTTTTGCTTTCCGTCCTAGAGTTCCGTCCTCGGGGCTCTAGGACGGAAAGATACTGATCAGGATTATCCTAATGCATCCTGAATGGAGAGCAATCCGTTCAGGATGCATCAGGATGTCTTCCGTTCAGTATGTGCACGTTTTTTGGACGTTGAAAAAAGCGCAGCATGCTGCGGATTTGTCTCCGTCCAAAAATCCGGAAGACGTGCCGTAACGCCGGATCCGGAATTAATGCCCATTGAAGTGCATTAATCCAGATCCGGCCTTAAGCTAAACGTCGTTTCGGCGCATCGCCGGATCCGACGTTTAGCTTTTTCTCAATTGTTACCATGGCAGCCAGGACGCTAAAGTCCTGGCTGCCATGGTATAATGCAGTGGGAGCGGGGAGCAGTATACTTACCATCCGTGCGGCTCCCGGGGCGCTCCAGAGTGACGTCAGGTCGCCCCACACGCATGGATCACGTGATCGCATGGATCACGTGTTTGCATGGATCACATGATCCATGGGGTGCTCTGACGTCATTCAGGAGCGCCCCGGGAGCCGCACGGACTGTAAGTATACCGCTCCCCCGCTCCCCGCTCCTACTATGGCAACCAGGACTTTAATAGCGTCCTGGCTGCCATAGTAACCTGAAAGCATTTCGAAGACTGATCAGGATTCCTGATCAGTCTTCTAATGCTTTCAGGCGACTTGCGTTCTGATGGATCCGGCAGGACGGAAGTGCCCGCCGAATCCTCAGAACGCAAGTGTGAAAGAGGCCTTACCAGGAAACACTTGCTACAGCTTTAGGCGAGCATATGCCTGCTGCCCACATGTCTGAGGCTCTTTCTGCCCCCTGCAGAGTCACCCACCTCTGGCTGTCTCTGTTACTACAAGCTCGCTTTGATTGTGGACGGCTGGCCCTGATTGGCTCCCAGGCCGACAGACAGCCTGGATTAGCTAATCAGTGCTGCAGCAAGCAGGGAGGTGCCCTAGCAGAACGAGCAGTACGTCATTCTGTGCTCGGCTGTGAGGGTGGATTGGTCCTGAGAAACAATCTAAGGGAGTCAGGAAGAGTCAAAAAGAGCATTGATTCTGACCCTTTCAAGACATCATTTTTGGATGCTTGGTCACCCAAGCCACTTTTTTTATTTTTATCTTATACCGTGTGTGTTTAAACATCATCTGCCTCTGATCAGGGACAATTTATGGAAGCCTTGAAATATAGAAAAGCATAATAAATGTGCCGATGCGGTTTGTTTTAAACACACTGGGGAGATTTATCAAATTGGTTTAAAGTAGAACTGGCTTAGTTGCCCATAGCAACCAATCAGATCCCACCTTTCACTTTTCACAGCTCTTTGGAAGATGAAAGGTGGAATCTGATTGGTTGCTAAGGGTAAATAAGCCAGTTCTACTTTACATCAGTTTGATAAATCTCCCTCACTGTATGTTAACGCAGTCAAACATGTACCCACAGCTATGTATATTAGTGTCACACAGACATCATTTACTACTGCTTACATAGCAATTTCCAGGGCAATTGGGGCAACTTCAGTTCAACTCAAATCAATTTGGGTCTGAATCAAACGTTTTAAAAATGTGACAAACCTGAGCCAAACTGAATCCTGAGTGGTTCGCTCATCTGTACTCTTATTCTAGGATGCCTGTCTTAAATTTTTTGCTGGATAATACAATATAATGACTGTATGTGAACAGTGGTGGTCGGAAGAAGCCATAAATTAAAGAAATTGTTATTAGTGTATGCATAGGCACCATTGATTTTGCTCATTGATCTAAGTATATTAATCCACACATTCTCTGGGTTACGTTTGTCACTCAACTGCTCAAGTTCATACCCTTCTTGTATAGAGGTCTTCACACAGATTCTATATGTGGCTTGAATAACAAGTTACATAAATCTTTGTTTTCTTCTTGTGCATCTAGGCGCCTTTTGATGCATCTAATTATTTAGCTGATATGTTTCTCCCATTGTTGTGTATTGAGTTGTCCACTTAAGAAATGCAATGGGAAAATCAGCATTGCTGGGTGCAAAAACACAAGTTTACAGATGTATAACTCTTCCCTGAGCATGGCAGCGCCACACACATTTTTTATTTTATGAGATCGCAGGGATGAATTTGCTATGCTGCTGTTTGGGACATGAAGAGGAACCCTTTGAGATGAATGAAGAGGACAACAAAGACAAGATCTTGGTGTCAGAGCTCTAATGAGTCATTTAACACACTCTCATTATTTCTACACTCTGGTTGTGTTGAGGTGGGACATCGTTGCTGACAATCGAACCCAATGGGCTATGAAAGACAAATATTATTCTTACTCATAGCTAACGCACCAGGTGTTGTGGTCTAGTGCACCTGGTCAGTGAGAGAAATCTGGTGACATTCCTTCTGACATGACTGTAGGAAACAGGCTTAGCTTTATTACAAGAATAGTGGTTCTCTGAACAGACTTATAGTCCCAATTATGAAAATAGGTGTTAATTGTATGTTTTTTTTTAAATATTTTCTCTATAAAATTACCCTCAAGCTATAATGGTCATGAGCTCTTCACTATCTGCGAAACACAATAGACACAGGTAGCAATTTCTACATGGAAGGACGTGGACACCATAATGCTTTGGGCCTTCTGCCAGCACACTACTGCCCAAATGATCAATTTGACCCTGAATGAAAGAATAGTCATCATCTTTGAGGGGAAGACAATATTAAAGGGAACATATTACCGTAAAAAAAGCTGTGAAATCTGCAGACAAAATGTTATAGAGCAAGAGGAGCTGAGCAGATTGATATATAGTGATGTGAGAAATGATTCAGCATCACTTATGGTTCATTTAAATCGCTGAGCTCACTAGCCATGCAGGTGGTCCTATCATTGATTGATGGCTATCTTTCTGTGCATACATATGCACGGAAAGTTGTCAAACACTGATAGCACCACCTAAATGGCTACTGAGTTCAGAAAGATCAGAGATTGTATACATTAAGTTATAATGAACTATTTCCCAGAAAACAATACATCAATCTGCTCAACTCTTCCTGCTCTATAGTATGCTGCTTGCAAATTGCACTGCATTTTCTTGGTGACAGGCTTGCTTTATACTGAGTTGACTCAAGGGGAAGCCCTTTCCATGCAGAATTATCTAAATAAGTGATTACATGTGCAGTATTATGTTCACATTTACATTTTCCAGCTGATGGTAGTTGGTTAAGCTTTTCACTAAGTAAAATATAGTTTATTGGGCATAGATTCCTTCAAAAAACATTTGAATAATATAGAATATTGAATAGTAGGTACCTATAGGGTCCTTTTGTGGCTCTTATATGATATTTCTAGTAATGGAAGGGGTGTTAGGGTAGGGTCAAATAGTCAGCACAAACTTTGGTAGTCTATTCCAGCAGAAAAGCAGACTAACGGGGTTTACTGTATCCAGACTGCTGCACACCGCCGGATCCCCATTGACTATAATGGGACCTGACGAAAGTGGGGATCCAGCTGTGTGCAGCAGTATCCTACTATTCCGGATATGGTAAAACTCCAGTCGCCTGTTCCTCTGCTAGAATTTGTGCCACCAACCTAACTTTAGCTGTAATAGACATAAATGTTGACTAACTCTTAAGGTTGATGGTAATGGCTACAGGCAAAACAACACCAGCTAGTAAAGTATAGTAGTAATGATTGTTTTCAGGCAATTTATTTTAATTAACTCTTCACTCTAAATGTCAGTAAGGAGGTTTCTGGAATTAGTGGGATAAGCTGCTTACATGGCAAACCTGTACAGTGACAGACACAATTACCTGTATTCCTCCAAGGTACATCCTGCCAGTCAGGTAAATGTTTAAATGCTAAGCTGTCAGGGAGCAGAAGCGGAGCATTGATATGAAAGTACCAAGGGAAAGCTAATTTTGGAACTCACTGTAATAACGTCTCATCTATTGTATACAAAGGAGTGGCCTAATTTTCTAACAATGAGACTTTGTGTTTCTGTGCAATGGAGTAAAACTTCTGCATTACAGACCCCATTTAATGCCATTAGGCCAAGCCTTTCATTGTTTAGTGCAATCATTTTTTCACACATTAAAAACAAAAATACAATATAAACGTCAAGCAAAAGAAAGTTTTAAAAAATATAAATTTTATTCCAGCTTATTTTTACATTTTGTAAAATAGCAAAAGTTTTAAATTTATACACCTTAATTAATAACTCTGAAATATATAAAACAATGTATTTATATTTATACATGTGAATATAATTAGATATAAAAATATGAATTACTGTATAAAACTGTTGATGAGTAATTGGCTACCACATTGTTGTCCATTGCTACAAGAATAAAAAAAAGACAAACGTTTCTTTCCCTGTAACAATGAACATCCTTTTTATTGGACACCTTTAAAACAGGTGTTGAAATGAATGCCCTGATAACCATGTTACCAAGACGTTAACAATACTTTATCAATATGAATTATTAAATAGTAATCTGTATATTTATAAAACATTTACAATTTGTATTCTAGAAAAGAAAAAAAAAGTATATTTCTACATGTAATGCTGGTACTGAATAAAAGTAGGGGCTGAGAAAACATCTGCACCACATTGGTTTTTAAGCTAAAAAACATAACACTTACTACAGACAGGCCTGGCTGACCTAAAAGATTAGGACTTCTAGTTCAGCAGCATCTAAAGTGCAGAATGTTGTCTATCCAACTACATGCTCAGGGGCGTAACTAGCAAAGGCTGGGCCCCATATCAAACTTTTGAATAGCCCCCTACTTCCATTGATCTTTAACATTACACACCAAAATGCACAATATTGTGTGCATGAGGCATAAATCTGTTAAAGGTGTATTAAAAAGTAGCACTGTCTGACCTGAATGTTCCAGGCAATTTAGAGCACTGTGAAGGATGTGCTGCATATACGGTATGCAATGGTGGACATTCTCAACTCTTGATTGATTGTGTACTAGGTGGGTCCCCCCTAACACTGTGGGCTCTGTAGTTGCCACTGTGGCTGCTATAGTATTAGTTATGCCCTGTATATGCTACTGAGGGACCCTGCTAAGACCTGTGGAACTTTCATTCTTCCTAACAAGAGCCCAAAAATCTACCAATATCACGAGAATCTTATGAGGAGCTTGAGATTGTAGGTTTCTAATGCTAAACTATGTTCATAGCACCCATTGACCCCATATCTTGTACTATAGAAACTTAGCTCTTCTAATTTCTTTGAAATAAATAGCAGCAACACAGGACAACCTAAGCCTAAAAAGTAAATTTTATTTTACCATAATAACCCTAGGTCAAATTCGCCATGAAGAGTTTATTTCCTACAGTGTACCGGCTTTTCCTAAATGATGCAGAATGACCACCTTGGAGACTGTAGAGCATGCAATGCAGTACAAAGGCAAATTACTCCACTTTGCACACTGCTGTCATCTTTAGACAAGCCAACTCTGCAGTCATGAACACCACAGCAAAGACAGTTTAAGCCTGATCCATTCTGGTAGAATACATATGCAGTACTGGAAAAAAATAATAGTAAATTAAGTTTTTATGAAAACTATTAGTGTTGCTGTGCCTAAAATAGCTGGCCTTCCAATTGAAGCCACACTACTAGACACTATAAATATGAAATACTGAAATTACAGCAGTCTACACAGAGACTTGTTTCAACATTATGTCATTTTTCTTTTTGAAGTGAGCAAATTCACAAAAAGTTGTACCTACTGGACTCTGATACAGGTCAATATGTTCTAGTTGAGCGCTGTTTGTATATACAGCCTCTCAGCAGCATCAAGAGGCTCATTCAGAAAATACCCAGCTTAGGCATTAATTATTGCTTAAATAAAAGGCGTTTTTGTTGTGGTTACATATTTTTCTACAATATGGACAAAAAGGCAGGAAAACCCTTTCATAAAATCAAGGGAAAATATAAACCCCTAAAACAGAGTTTAAAAATAGTTGATATGGCTTCAGATATTTATCTCCAAAAATTTACATGATGTTTTCTCTCAACAGCATCACAGTGGAAGAAAAAGAAAAGCAATAGAAATGTGGACACAAAACATTCTGATGTGCCTTTTCTGGTTCCAAATAGTTTTTTTTTTCTTCATGAAATTTCATCAAAACAGTATAATCTGTTCTTAAAACAGAACATAAAGGTAAATAGCTCTAATCCTCCAATTTGTGATTCAGAGGAACAATATAACCCATATAAACTAGTACCAAATATAAAAGTAATAATTACAAATTCTATTAAAATAGACTTGACAAAATTCAGATGGCAATATCCCTCTGATCAGTATGGTGAAATCTTGCAGGACAAACCAGGCAAGAAAGCCACCAACAGTCTTAATAGCAGCAGTTTGATCATTTTTTTTATTGCATAGCTTGATTATCAGGAGTGATAATGTGGTCTCAGAAGACTATTCTCCAACTCAAGCACCATCTTGTTCTTATAGACATTGACGTTGAATATGTTGAAGTACGTTATTGTCTCCAATTTTTATGAATTCTCGAATTCTTTGATATACTGGTGTACATCTACCCCGTTGATCCACATGGACTGGAGTATCCGATGATTATTTGCAATTCATGATTACATAGTGGTATTATGTGTAAATGTTCTAGGTTCTGTAGCAAGCTGGCTCTTGTCCATCAAAACTAAGTCACTTGCAATATAAATACACAATATTACATATATACAATGAACCTGAATACATATAGTGGCCACATTCAGGAAATCCGCTTCCATTTTTTTGCAGCAGAAATGCTTCTCCTTAAACTCTTGTCACAATAGAATTCTGCACTGATCTCCTATGGAACCATCTAATAACTTTCCATGTTGATATTTTGAGGATTTCCATTTTATCTCCATTTCTTTACATACATGTGTCTTGAAAAGATCACCGCAGTTCATGTAATTTCCATTTTCTTATTCCAAGATCCATAGCTCTGTGGCTTTATCCATCCTCCAAGAACTTAAGCCATGAGGTCCCATTTGCAGCATAAACCTTCACTTTTGAACTGCAACAGTAGATGATTCCTTTAACTTGCGTCAAGCGTGTGCTTAGCTTGCTCTTTCCACTTTGCAGATGATCTTCTCCTCATATAATGGCAGCAATGCATCCTCCTCAGATATCTCTTGAAACACAGCATTGCATTCAAACTCTTGGCTCTCCTTTTTGAAGTAGTATCTGTAAACGATAAGTAGGATATTAGCAACTGACAAAGGAATCCTGACATTTTCTTTACAGTATCAGATCAGACTCCAGACATGATACTTACTTGTAACTTCCTTTCTTACTGAGCAGATCTTTAAATTCTTGCAAAGTCAAGCTAGGCTCCTTTGTTCGAATCATGTAAGGAATTCTTTCTCCACAGAAGTAGTAGACAATTGCTAAACCTCCTTGCCCTTGATCACTATTCATCTTTTTTGCAGACTTAAGCCTATAAGAAAATTAAAAACATTAGAATAGATGTATGAAGGTACTTAATCTAACACTATAAGCCAGAAAGCTTTGATATATTGGCATGAACAGCACTTCATTCTTAAAACAGCATTATTATTATGGGCTCTTTTTGAAGCTATATAGGTGTCTTCAAGTACAATCATTTAGTTCTGATGCATAATAATGGCCACTCCACACTGACCAGCAGAGAGCAGAGGTTCCTAACTTTTTGCAAGACACTTTTAAATATGACATGATACAAGCTACATATGAACTACACTAAAAAAAAGGGAAAAAGCCGATTAAAAATATGGCTTTGATCGATAACTACCAGTAATATAGTTTTGACCCTAGTTTCAAGTTCTAGCAATGCTATGCTATGTCTGGTGCCATGTACTGGTGAGACTTATAGTATATGTGATTCCAGAGAGAATTAATAATCACATTGCATAAAGATACTTACTCATCAGACTTCATTGTGGAGAAGCCAGAAGATGGTGCGTTCTCTGTAGCTTTGCCTTTTTCTTTAAGTGTTGCAGACTGCACGCACCTTAAATACAAACAATCATTTTTTTAGCTTGTGAACCCAGACAGCTATGTAAAATTTATAGGAATTATTTGATTTTTATATTTGCCAAGGTACTTAAGTGCCATCAATAAATAGGAAGTGTCAATAATTTATGACTTTACAAAGTTCAAAAATGATTAAAAGGATGTACAGAATTAGAAAAATATGTCTGTCCACAGGTTGTGTGGAGTTTTGAAGCTCCATTCACTTTAATTGAGCTGAGCTGCAGTACCAGACACAACCCGTGGAGAAAGAACTGACCAATATTTTTGGTCACCAGGGATAGTTTGTCATGTCATGTCTACATGGTAAAACATGCAGTTGTGGTTGATGAAAAGGAAGTGAAGGAAGCCTACATGCTACTGCTTTTCTGTTTTGTAATAAAATATCTTTCTAACTTTTGCATCATATGATAAGTAGTGCTATATAAGTACAAACTAATAGGGCATATAGACGGGGGATTCCTTTATGAGATAACCTCTCAATTTAGTTAGATAGATAATTATTTCTATTCAATAATAAGCACAAGTCTCAGTAACTTAGCAAAAAAAAAAAACTCATGGAAAAAAAAAGAACACCTTCATTTGTACACATTGACCTATGACTAAAGACCAGGCAATTGTATATCCATGGACATACTCAATAGACATTTACCTATTCTTATGAAGTTTAGGAACTCTCTTGTCTTCTACCAGTCGACGACGGGCTTCTTCCAGTTGATCCAGGGTGTTTGGTGCATTAAGTGGAGGCATAGATGTATCCTGCAGGAATAGATGTGCTGGCTGCGATGTTGTGCGATGGCTTGTTTTTTTCACTTCCAAGCTGTGGTTTATACTGTAATTAAGAAGATAATAGAGTCATGGTTTTTAAAGTGCTCTATTAAACATATTTTGTATAATTGGGAAGCATACCAACAATTCTACACATTACTACAATACATACGCCTAAAAAGTTTACATAACTTATTGTAGACGAAAAAAACTTTTTATTCCTTCTCGTACCTTGTGTTTGTATCACGGTGATGTTTTTTCATCATCTTTGCACTTTCCAAAACCCATTGCAATACACTATGGCTGCGTTCCACTTCTTGTTCAGGTGAAAGTGGCGTGGTCAGCCCAAGAGAAGAGTTTCCGTCATCCTGTTTATTTGATGGGAGAGACCCTTCCACTTTCCTGTAATTTCTTGCTCCCTGTAAACTGTGAGAGATGACAGAAAAAATACTTGGATAAGAATTTAAAATAATGTTTTTTTGAGAAAAAAAATTCAAATTATTAAGACCAAAGGACAGATGGATGGATGCCTACCTAGTGGATCCCCTCTGTTCTACATTCTGTGTGACAGGTGTTTCCATTCCAGGAGGAGCCTTCGGTCTTAAGTGGGAGGAAGTAATGCTTTGACCTTTGCCAAATGTTGCTTGACCTTTGACTTTTCTTTGAATGAAAGGAGACTGTGATCTAGGTGACAGATTTGCCGGTGTCTTCAAGACTCTTGATACATGGTCATCAAGGATGGATTGAGGGTCATCTTCAAAAGAAGCAGCTGGCAAAGCATCATGGCTGGATGCAGGAATGTCATACTCAGGTTTATCTTCTTCCTATTAAGATGAAATCATAATGTTCATATGTTTTAGTCCAGATATTTTCTTTAGCCATTTTTTTGATAATGTGACTGTTTTTACTTTGTCCTTTGAAATATATCAAGTTATTGAAGTAACTGCGGCTACTCCTGATTCCTTAGGCAGAACCTTGCCAAGAGCTATTCCAGTAGCATTCTATACTTCTGCATGCCTCAGCTTGCCATCTTGTCATACTGCCAGGTACATACTTGTATCACAGGCTCACATTTTCTACTTATGCCTGACTTAAAACTCCTTTACATCATATAACACAAGCAGAACAATATAACCTACTAAAACATCCTGGAACGTCATAGCAAAATTGGAGTGTCATTTCTTGCCTATGTTCTGTTAATACGCTTAGATGGACACGAGCACTTTTTCTATTCAAGGGGTCATTAAGAAGTATATTTCTTGCTATCAGCTTTTTAATAAGGGACCTATTTCAGAATATCTGAAAACATAAAGCAAGGTAAGCTGCTTTCCAGACACCTGAATATTGTACATGGCTCTTTCCTGTTTGGCTATAGATCAGACTAGTGCTGGAGTTGATCTACAGCCAGTCTATGTAGACAGGAAACAACAGTTGTCTCAGGGATCAAGGATCTCCATGACAGTCACATTTTTGGGCAGCTGAAAGGTTTATGCCTGGAGAGGACACAGGGATAAGTTTATAATGCATCTGAACAAACTAGGACTGTCTAAGGCTGCGTTCACATCAGTGTTTGCATTTTGGTTATTCTGCGCCATTATAGGTGCAGACCAACAATGGTAATGAAACCCCAGATCAGTCAGATAATGGACATGTCCCACATTTTTAACTGTATCTGTGCGAGAGTCCTTTAAATGAGCCTCCAATGCAGATTTCAAATGCACTTTAGTCTGTAAAACTACTGATCACAAGCAATTGACTATAAAACAAGTACACATATATTGACATTCAAATCAATATATATAGACCAAAAAGTCAGGTATTCTTTTTACCTCTTTTAACCTTTGTAACTTTTCCTCTAACTTTTCTTCTGCGTCTCTTTGTCTTTTAACCTTTTCCAAAGCTATGGTCAGTTTTGCTGCAAATTCTGCAGGATTGGTTGGCATCATTTCAGCTGGCGGACGCATTGTTCTCTGAAAGGGAAAAATAAGCACATTTTATTACAAACCGCTAAAACTTTTTTAACAGGAAAAAAAATTATGCACAATATTAATAAAGAAATTAAATTTGTATGGCAGATTATAATACAAATTGCCCGAGATAATTTAAAATCTCAGACAACCCCTACAATAAATAAATACAATAAATAAAACCGCAAAAAACAAGTGATGCTCACCCATTTCTGTAGAGTCATTCTCTGTGTTTTGGTCCTCCTCATGCAGTTTTTTTGAATAAGCAGACTTGACGTGTCTGGATAGGGCACCTGACCAGTGCAGCTAATCACTGTCAGCTGTCTATAGCTGAGGACAGTGATTGGCATATCCCGGCAGAACTACACTGACACGGTGACATACCTGCATAAGGCACCTAAACACTGCAGCCAATCACTGTCAGCTGTCTATAGCTGAGGACAGTGATTGGCTGCAGCAGTCATATGGCATATCCCGGCAGAGCTACACTGACACGGTGACATACCTGCATAAGGCACCTGACCACTGCAGCCAATCACTGTCAGCTGTCTATAGCTGAGGACAGTGATTGGCTGCAGCAGTCACATGCCATATCCTGACAGAATGACACCGACATGGTGACATGCACAGTGACATGCCTGGACTCGGCACATCACCACTGCAGCAAATAACTTTCCTCAGATACAGACAGCTCTGGACAATAATTGGGTGCTACAGTCACGTGTTATTCAGGCACATTGGTGCTTCTATTGTAAACAAATTGCACAAGTAGGATCAGACTAGCACCACAGAGAATGGCGCTAGAGAAATGGGGGAGTAGCACTTGATTTTTTTTTAAGCCATTCTAGGCATTGTCCAAGAATGGGACAACCCCTTTAATGGTCAAAATAAGGACTATATACATGACTTTGGAATTGTACCCATGCAAGCAAGAGCTCTACTGAGCATCTGTATTTATGGAAGCAAACATTAAGGTGGGGGTGGGGGGTTTATAAAACTGATGTAAAGTAAAACTGGCTTAGTTGCCCATAGAAACCAATCAGATGCCATCTTTCATAATGCTGCTTTGGAAAAAGAAAGGTGGAATCTGGTTGTTTGCTATGGGCAACTAAGCCAGTTCTATTTTACACCAGTTTGATAAATCTTCCTAAATCCCTGTATTTTATGGTGGTATTTATCCGATTGAAGCATTGGTTCTAAGGGAGGATATTCCTGTAATACAGTGCCATACAGAGGTGTTATGTGCATATGGCTTAACAAATATAGCTGTACTCCTAAGAGAAGCAAAATAAGCTACATGTGACTGTTTTATATCAAACTGTGTCTTAATGTAATGAACAAAAACATTTTTTCATAAAACTTACAGGAACAAAAGGCAGAGGCACTTGACCATTGGCACTAACACTTCTATGGATTTCCCTCTGCTTGGAGCGATATGGTGGGATTCCATCTCTGTTAAATAATACAAAAAAATAGTTAGGGAATACATACAATAGAATTGTAGCACATAGATATGATATACATCATGCTCTGTACAAATAATGAACATGGAATAATTCTCCCTATGACCTGTGAATCACTGTTCTATAGCCATAATACATGTTTACTTCGAACTAGATGAATATCATGAGGTGACATAGGATGAATATCATAGGTTCTCTCTACCATGGAGATGCCAAAGAGCCAAGTGCAGCACTTCTATTTGGAGCCATGCACTTGGCAACTTCATCAAAGTGAGCAGCAAATTCCATTCATTGTCTCCAACAATAGGAAGATAAAAAGCAAGAGGCCGCGTGTTTCTTGACCTGTACCCTCTGGCAGTCTACTTGTTGATAGAACCAAGGCCTGTAGGACCACCTGCCAAAGATGCCTATACATGTCCAAGCATGTGAAATTATTATTTTTGTTATATTTTCCTTTTCCTCTTAGAATGTGTGCTATATTTCTATGATTTTTGCGTATACACGTTATATTGATGTAGAAGGTCAATTATGCCAACTGAGGGTGACACATGCCCATTTTTGAAGATACGTACACACTGCTATCCGTTACAGACATACTGTCTTCAGTAAGTGCATCACTTGAAATTTCACTGTCGTTGATGCTAGCCGCAGGACCAAAGTACTGATAGCGCTGATATACTTGTTCATTTTTTCGAAGGTGGGATCTATAAAAGTAAAACACATATGACGTCAGTAACTAGGAAGTTATGCTTATGACAGTCACCGTCTGCTTCACCATCTACATTCACATGCAAAAACATATGCAAGACAAATTTGTGTAGAGAGAAAAATATATTTGGAAATCTAAATAATGCGCTGAAAAAGCCATAGATTACTATAGCAAGCAATGGATGGCTGACGTGTTTTACAAGTTTTCTTACTCTTTTCTGACAGAAAAGTTGGCTTTGTGCACTTTTCTTTTTGCCATTTGGACAAATAAAAATCTACATTCAAATAAATATCTTCCAAACTGATGTTGCTAACAGATTTACTATCTAATCCAGCATAAGCCATAAAAAGGAATAACTGTTATAAAAAACAGTCATTATAAGATAAGAAGGCTTTGAAACAGCAAGGCATCTTGGGAGGGAGGGGGAACTGTAGATGGAGTAAAAAAAAAAAAAGGACCGCTTTATAGATGTGGTGCTTTGATCTCTGGAGCAGGGAAAGATTTTGTTCACATCAAAGATATGTGAGCTCAGGGAAAGGAATAACAGCTAAGTTAACCTTTAACACAAGGAGGAGAGGAACTGAAACAAAGAAATATGCTGAAAAAGTTATAGAGAACAAACATCAAAATAAGCCTAAATGGAGAAAAAAATCTATCTATAACTAAACTAAATGTATCAACCACAACAGAGAACAATTTAATGAGCAAAAGAAGACTAAAGGCAAAATCACATATCTCTTAGTTCTCACCTTTGGCTTCTTGGTGGTATGCGTGAGAAGGCACGGTTTATTTTCCCCATGGTGCTCAAACCAACAGAAGTGTGGTGTAATCCATTATATTCCTCTTCCTCAGCCAGAGTTGGAAGTCCAGGTCCTGGGCTATCAGGGGTGGGACTGTCTTCAATAGCATGAGCATATTCCCTGCATATATCAGACTGCAAAAAAGAAGGAAAGGCCTCCTGTTCCATGGCTCTTTGAATCTCCTGTTGTGCCTGGTCAAACACAGTTCTATTCAGTTGTTGGTTTTTGACACAATCCTTAACTTGGGCCCGCGTGGATGGCTTTAAACGTCCTGAAACAGCTTGGCTATTTTGTACATACCATCGATATATGGCTTTGGCTGTCTTTGAGGTTTTGGGTTCTGCTGGGTCCATAGCTCTAAAGCCATTACAAGCAAACCAGAAACTTAAAAGATCCACTAAGCCTTGACCTTCCAGGTACATACGAAAAAGTGTTGCCCCATCCTGATCATCCAGCAATAGATTCAGGGACCGACCCCATCGAGATAAACGGGAATCTTGGGCTGCACAACCTTCTGCTTCTCTAACTAAATCTTCTTTGTGTTTCATCTGTTGTTCATGGTGCTGAGGATCCATTGCAAACTTTTCAGTCTTCATCCATTAAAAGAACAATAAGAACTGGGTTAGCTATGTATGCATCAACTACTAGTCAAACTATACAGTAGCTGTGAACAGGCCCAATGTGATAGGAAAACTACTGTTACTATTACTTCTACTACTTACATTACTACTATTACTACAAAAGGCCTAAATCTTGCATGTTGCTTAACCATAAAATGATAATGAAGGCATTGACAGGAAATTAATTACCTTGTAATTTTTAGTCTCTTGGCCTGGCACTGGTGGGCGCAATGAAGTCTCCCTGAATATCCGTCCGGAGTCTGGAATACAGGTTAGCACCCCAGCAGAGCTCATGGCTGCCAAAATTGTTACTCCTGTCTGAGAAAAAAAAAATACACTTACCAAATGACTCATTGAATTGGGATATTTTAATATCACAACAAAAAAGTTTGCCATTTTTATATATTGATTGACATCATTGTCTATGAGTATAAAAAGTTCAAGTTTTTTTTTATAGGATTCCACAACTGGATTATACAAAGAAGCCGTTAACACAAGAGAACTCTCATAGGATTCCACAATTGTTTTATACAAAGAGGCAATTAACACCAGAATACTTGAAGTAAGTTTGCCTACAACAAAGTAGATGTGGCCTTTTATATTCTGGACACACCTTTTAAACTCAGAGAACTAGTAAGGCATGTTGGTTTTCATGTTCCACTGTCAACAGTTTGAAGTTATCTAACTATACTAAAGTTGTTGTTTTTTTGCTTTTAAAATGTCTGCCTGTAGTATATGTATAAGATATATGTAAATTAACTAAGTAATTGATAAGTGCCCCATTCCAAAGTAACAAAATGGCCACATCACTTTCCACATGCCATCCATAATTAGGACAAGGGTCTTTTCTGAAACACTGCTAAAACAATTCACTTTGTAAACATTCAATTTTAAACTTGGTTTTACTTTAAGTTGATGTTCTGAAGATTATCAGAGATCATTAGGCCTGCATCAAGAGAAGAATCCACTTATGACTACAGCCTATAACTCCTCCGGAACTACAAGGTTCTATTACAAGTAAATGGCCATCTGGGAACCATTTTCCTCCTTTTCAACATGACTTACGCCATACACTGTCGCCCTGTAGAGTTTTGCAAGAGAAATTATTCACAACAGGTGGGCCAAAGACTCTCTCTTCCCCAGCATACCAGAAAATGTGTCCAATATATCCAGATGTTTGAGCCGTTTTATAGGTACAAGTTCACAGACATTTGTGAATAAGGGAAGCTAGAAGTATTTCACCAATTCTCATGAAATCCTATACAGATGAGGCCCTTGCTGCCCCTTTACTACAGAGAGCTGGGATGCAGATCACATAATACTTTATGCAACTTTCACATCTTGTTTTCTACTACACAGACAAAGAGTTAAATTGCCTAGATCTGACCCCCAGGCGGAAAGTCTATTGATGAACAGCTAATTTAATTTCAAAGTGTGACATTTGGAGGGGGGAGGGGGGGAGGATAACATTTACTGCATACATTGAATACCTAACACTGCAGAGGACAGAAAAGAGTTTTCTAACACGTATGATTATTTCCCACAAAGGGATGTCTGATGGAGATGAAACTGCCTCAAAGGATATTGTGATATAAAAACAACATATACATATAAAGATACGTCGATAGGTAGTTTGGATTTTTGTACAGCAGTTTGAGAAATACCACATATAGAGGAAAATGACTAGGTTTAACTTAATCACAACCTCTAGCCCACAATACAGGACACCACAAAACAGCTCATTAGCTTAAAAAGGATAGGACTACAAATGCAGAGGAGGGGGGCAACTCCACCGCAGTATCCATTACAAACCACATGGAGAAAACTAATAAAGTTAACTAATAAAAGTGCACTCAAACTTGCAGGTATAGATTAAAAATCACCTATAGTACATTATATATGGTTACAAAGACACACATGAGTAAGAAAACCGCACGATTGTAGAACATAGGACGCACAGAGAAGTTAAAGCAGCATTAAAGTGATAAACATACCATACTCTCACACGTAACACACAGCAGTTTCTAAATATATCCATATGTTCCCTGTAGCAAAGTGAGCACACTGGATCTAGTTCTGTCCCAGGAACAATCAAGGAGCCTGGGACCAAAGGGGGGATAGCAGTGGGGCATTAAAGTGTTATATTTTCAGGGTAGATTGCAGGGCCACCGCCGGTAGGACTCTCCCTAGGCACTTAAGGGGGTTTGACACTTAAAAGTTTGCAGAGAAGATATTTACCTTGAGGTTTTTGCGGAGTCCTGACTCTGGATCACGATTCTGGAGGACTTTAGCTCAGAAAACAAATAATCCACTTGGCCAGAGAAGCTCGGTCATGGTTGCAAACGTTGAAATAATCCGAAAGAGGATTCAAGTTGCAGAAAAGAAAAAAACATGATCCAGTCTGGAAAAGGGAAGGGAAAAAGCCAGGAGAAAGGAGGAAAATAAGCTCACACCTTCCTTGAGTGAGTTAGAACTGGAAGGATTTCTTTCCCTCTCCCTCCTCTCTGCTCTCTCTCTCTCTGAACTTTTTTTTTTTTTTTTTTAATCAAAACCAAAAAGCCCTTTTTCACTCCCCCTGGGGACAAAGCCAAAGAACAAAGGGGTGTTATGGCTTTAATGAAACATCAGTGGAGATCACTGAAGGCTGCATCCTGGAAGCTCAGTAAAAGTGCAGCTCTGTAAAAACCAGTGAAACAGGGTGAAAAAAATCAGATTTCACTTCCTGGTCTCTTCTCGGCTTGAAATAAGACAAGAATTTTGCTTTTTAGACCGAAACGAGAGTCTGGGGATTTTTCTAGGCGATCTTTAGTCCTTGTCTGGGAGAGTGTATCTGCAAGGACCTGGGATTTCTGAATTCCTTTCTTAAAGCCAGACTCCCCCCTCTGGTTAAGAAAAAGAGTCCTTTGAAGGCAGCCGGACCAATGAGAGCAAAGAGTCTCCAGCAGCTATTCCTTTCATCCCATCTTCAAAGAGCCTTCAATCACATTTAACCCCTGAAGTGCTGCAAGGAAGGCATCTTGCAAAGAGGGGGAAGGGATTAAACTTTTTTTTTTTTTAACTTGCAAAATCAAACTGTTCCAGAAGTAGATGAGCAGGCAGAGAAGAAGAATAAAAAAAAATAAAAGGAAACAAAATAAATAACACATTCAGAGCAGAAAATGATGTGCTGGAGAAATCACATGCACTCAACATTTGTGAATGATTAAGGAAGTTATTTTTTATGTTAAGTGGTAGCATCTGTTTTAATTCCTATTTTTCTTGTTTTGAACCAAGTGACCCTAAAGTATTTATTTTACGCTGCAAAACGGCAACACTATTGCTTCACCCCAATAAAGTGTTAAATATACGTGCTGACAAGTTATCAGACATGGTAAACCTCTTACTGTAACCCCCCTCCCCCCACCTATGATTAAACATTACGTTGTCTTGCTAAGCATCAAAAGTAACATATTTAACTATTTTGACTCTTTTACTTTATAAGTCTGAGCTTATACGGTGTCACATTTGCTGCCATATTTTTAATTTGATTTAAAAAAAAATATTTTAAATTTTTAAACCCTGCAATGGCTAGATACACGCCACATTACACACCATTTTTTATGATATATATATATATATGTATATATATATATATATATATATATATATATATATATATATATTTAAATCAGTGTTCTATGTGTCGTTTACTAACGTGTTGTTCATAGAGTGCAATTTTGGGTACATTTACATGTGTTGGTTGTGTTTGGATGTGATTTTTTTTGTTGGTGCAGTTGCTGAATGAGTTTTTAGTGCTTTCTCTTTTAAAATGCACTCAGAAACTGCAGTTGCAATGAAAGGTATCCAAAACCACATCCAAATGTTAAAAACTGCTTTTAAGCAAACCTTTTCATGGACTTTTGATTGCATTGTCAAAAATGGCTCATGTAAATATACCCCAAGGGCTCTTACTCACAGTGGAGAATTTATTAAGACCACCAGGAGCGGATTGGCCATAGACCCTAAAGGGAAATTTACTGGTAGGCCAATGCCCCAGGGCGCGACCCATGTCCTCCTCTTTGCCGCTGACCTGGTACATTATGGGCTCTCAACAGAGAATCAGGTACTCATGTACCCAGCCAGCGACATCACATACCCTCCTGAATTCAACTGCTGTGGCCCACATCTCACCTTCTAAGCCACCTGCTTCATAGACAACTGGAGGAGGAGGATAGAAGATGGTAGCTATAGATGGCCACCACAGAGTGCCAGCTTTTGGGGCAGTATATTGTTCTTTACTGTGTTATTTGGTTCTTCTGCGATGGTATTTTTCACTATGGTATTGTTGACACTGCCTACTTGTCTTGCTCTGTCTTCTGTTAACTTAGACCTGCCTAAAAAATGGGGCCTATTTTAGTTTAGTTTTTTTTCTAGGGCCACTTTAAGTTCCCAGGCTGCCCCTGAAGACAGGGATTTTACACACTAGTCATAGGGCTCATTCAGAAGGCCATATGAATGGATCCGCACCCATTGCACAATTTTGCGGAACGGGTGCGGACCAATTCATTTCAATGGGGCTGCAAAAGATGCAGACAGCACCATGTGTCATCCGCATCCGTGGTTCCGAAAGGATGGAGCATGTCCTATTCCTTGCCGTAATCACGGAGAAGAATAGGCATTTTCTATTATGGTTGCAGCCTGTGTCGTACTGGGGTGCTGATTGCCCACCAGTAAAATTAATTCCCGGGGCCCAATGTAAAGCTACATGCAAACACTACCTGCTCACACGGTGGCACAAAATGATTACTTTGAGAGGGAAGGTCCTTGGGGACAGAGAATACAGGCTAGCCTGACTCCTTACCTGGAAGTCATCTATAAAAACGAGGTACTTTGTTAAATAGTCTACCCAGTTTTTTAAATGAACATAGGCTTGTTGAAAGGCTGTACACTTGCAATCCATATGTATTGCAGTCAGTCCACTGTGCCATGTGCCACTTGTGTATATGACTAGGAACCCACCTTGATCAGGGGCCCACCGGGTGATTTATCTGTTCCTCTGTGGGCCAATCTGAGCCTGGTTGCGACCATGTGTGGTCTGCAAATTGCCGAATGCACGCAGCCATTATCCATGTTTTGCGGATCCGCAAAACACTACGGCCCTCTGAATGAGGCCTTAATCTGTAGTCCTCTGGCATCAGATGCACTACAACTATTGTGAGATGCTTTTTGCTAAACGTAGTGCATGTTTTTTATGTTCGGGAGCCTTTCAGTCTGACACAGCCACATTGCCGAACCTACAGATGGACACATACTTACCTGCTCCACTGGTCAGGTGACATGGAGAGGTGGGTCAGGCCAAAAAGCCCTCAAATGTAGAAAACCCTTCTAAAACGACACCAGCTAGAAGGTTGCATAGATGCGAAGTTTAAGTTATACCATGTTTCTGCCATAGATTTTAATAAATATGTTGGGTCGCCTAAGCCCCACCCCTATGCAAGTGTTTAGTGAAAATGGTAAAAACTGCATATAAGGGCACAGATTCTCAAATTTTTCAGCAAAATGGGGCTTAAGCAAAAATGTGTGACATCTTGGCACCAATATTTTGGTGTAGAGAGCTTGAGAAATCTCACCCATAGTTTTTTGAGGCTATATTTTAACGAGTGGTTTTCTGGTGTTCTCCAGGCCTATAGAAAAGCCTATGAGAAAAACACCAAACCCCAGAATGCTGCATTAAAAAAAAAAAAAAGCTATGGACCTGAAAAATGCACCAATCATGAAGAAATACACCATAAAAAAAAACACATTGAGGGTCATTTATCAGAGACTGGAGTGTGCTGTCCTGGTCTTGATAGACCCTGTGCTGCGTGAGGATGGGCTTAATTACTGATGAGGTGCATGTCAGAAATGAAGCTCCTACTGCAGCAGTCCATGCACCTAATGTAGAACCTAATGTATGCTCATAGTGTAGATTTCAGTCATCATTTACACCAGAAAACTGGCACAAATGGTGATAAATGTACCAGCAGTGGCACAGAATCAGGAGGCAAGGCTCATTTACCATTTTCCATGCTGGTTTTTGGTGTGGAAAATGACATTGAGTTAAGTCTGTTTCATGGCCTGCCGGATAACACGCCAAACTTATATAAAACTCTGGAACAGCATGCCTGATCGCTTTAGCGCATATGTAAAACTAGCCTAAAAGTGTTTATATTTTGTCTTTGTTACACTCTTTTTTTACTGCACTTTGCCCATACAGTGGGAAAATGTTACAGTATATTCCACTATATGTAAAGCAGTTAAAAATGTTGCCCATAAACCCACTGTAAAAAATAAATGAAATATGTTTGTATGTTTTTTGTTTTTTTAGTTACGTAATGTCACCCTTTTAGCATATATCGGGTCAAGGAAAGTATATGTTTGCCTTCAGTGAATACACTGCATTCCCGATGCTTAAACAGGATACATGAAAAAATTGGAATGTGAACTAAGGGCTTGTTCACACGACCGTATGGTTTTGGGGTCCGTTTTTAACGGATCAGTTTTTTCGTTTTTGGTTTTAGTAGTGTTTCCGTTTTCATTCCGCTTCCAATCTGTTCTATTTCCATATGGTTTCCTTTTGTGATTAGTTTTTTAGCAGATTGTAAACGGAAGCATATAATAATGTTTTAACAGTAAGTACATTGAAAAATTGGGCTGGGCTTAAAATTTTCAATAGATGCTTCCGCAAAAACATAATGGATACGGAAGACATACGGATGCATTCGGTATGCATTCCGTTTTTTTACAGCCCCATTGACTTGAATGGAGCCACGGAACGTGATTTGCGGGCAATAATAGGACATGACTCAAAATGTAGCGGAACGGAAAAACGTAAATACGGAAACGGAATACATACAATGAGTACATTTCGTTTTTTTGCGGACCCGTTGAAATGAATGGTTCCGTATACAGACAGTAGATTGAACGCAAAA
Source organism: Bufotes viridis (assembly GCA_033119425.1). Lineage (NCBI taxonomy): Eukaryota > Metazoa > Chordata > Amphibia > Anura > Bufonidae > Bufotes > Bufotes viridis. The sequence goes on from CM065590.1 coordinate 461,700,086, forward strand.
AATGGCCCGTATACGGAACGCAAAAAACATTTGTGTGAACGAGCCCTTAGGATGCTTTAGATGGTTTTAATATAGGTGCTTTTTTGTGCCCAAATTACAGAAGCAACATCCAGGCCCCCGCAGTTTGTGAGAACCAGATTTAGAGCAACATAGAAGCCCTTGGTGATTTAACTCCAGTTCCGATGAACCGGGGACATTTTGCTATGTTTTGCCACAATTTTGATTTTGGGACATATAAAATCCTAGAAAAAATGTTTCTAGAACCATTTCTATAGTAGACTGAAATTTCGGTACGCAATCATAATTTCTTACATAGCATTTTGCTGTTTCTTATTTTGCATATTTAACATGCTTTAATTGTGGTAACAAGTGGTTGTGTATGCCATGTTTTCTTGTGTGTTTGTATTTGCATTTGTGTAGTACAGTTTTTGATCCTTTTTGTTCCTCCTGTCTAGGAACACTTATAGCAGTGGCTAAAAACAAACTGCATCAAAGCTGCACCAAACTGTAGTTTGGGATCAAGGCCTTGCTGTCTTTTTAGTGTAACAGTATACTTCTATCTCTACCTCCATGGCACTTAATGTCCCATGTGTCAGCAAGACATTAATCATATTGTACAAGTAGAAAGACATTGAGGCACATGTAACAATATGGTCACATGTGACGTCTATGGGGGTCATGTATTAATAGTCTCATTTTTACAAAACCTTATTTCACATTGCAATGGCACTCTGGTGTATCAGACATGTATTTATTTTATGCACTTATATAGCGCTACTATATTCCACAGCTCTTTACAGACTTTGCTTTAAAATATAATTGGGCACGTCATGAATTTGTCATAGCTTGAGATGGTGAGGAAGCATTAAGATAGGTCAATGCCATTGTACATATATTTTATATTATTGCACAAAGATAACTGGTACAATGAAATTGTATATTTGTGACAATGATATTGTGACAGTAAGGTCATGCCTGATTGCTTAAAAGGGTTGTCGGTGAATACCTAAAGGCCTCTTTACACTGCCTGATGTTTGGGCAGATTATCGTTAACAAGCGTGTGTACAAATGCTTCTTACAGATAATCTGGTAGTGTAAAGGTGCCGCTGATTTCCCAATGAACGAGCAAAACACTCCTTCATTGGGTAATAGGAACGTTGGTGTGGTCACCTAATTTATCGCTTGCCGGCAGCAGATTGTGCCATTTAAACAGCATCCTGCTGCCGGAAAACAATGATTCTGGATTGGGACGAGCGATAACATTACTGTGGAGTAAATGCCCCGTTCTCCTTCACTGACGAGCAGACGATTGTCAGGAAGGAATGCCTCCTTCCCAACAATCTCTGCTCCATTGGACCATGTAAAAGGGCCTTAACGTTTAACTGATGCATCCTATCTCAGCTATGGAAAGAATCATGCTTTCCTGCTGCCCATCTGTCCAGTCCTGTCCACTGGCTCCCCCATGTCTATCATCCAGTATGTAGCTTGTTTTCTTCCTCCTAAGCATAAGTATGGTCACCTGCTCTGCTGCAGCCAACCATTGGCTTCATCAGTGACGTTACTCTTGTGGACACAGCACCGATGCAGTGAAGCAGCCAATGAAAGCAAGCTATCCAGTGAACAGCAGATAGTTTTTAGATATGTGGCGGTCTGACCATTGGAAACCCTACCGATCGTGAGAACATGGATCCTGTGTCCTCCCATATAAATAGAGCGGAAGCTCACTGCTGCTAAATCAAACTCTGTGGGACTGCCAGTGATAACTGAGTGCTGTGCTGGGAGGAGAGAATACTTACCTCCTCCAGCATGTGTGTCAGTCCATCTGAAAGTGGGGATGCTGGCAACTTCACACATAATGGAGGAGTGCAGCTGCCAGCAGGATGGAAAGGTATGGATTCTCTCCTTCCTGCACAGCGCCCGCTCCCTTCTGCAGAGGTTCCACTGCCACCAATGATTGCATACATATATGGCAAGGGACGTTATCAAAATTATGTATTCTTAGGGTAATGCATGATTTTGAAAAACCCACTGGCACTTGGGATGAGCAAACCAAGTTATGACACATCCGAAGTTGATTTGCATAAAACTTTGTTTCACTACTGTATGGAGTGAGCGATCTGTACAGTATTAGAATGTTTTGGCTTGCGAGACTTTTCACAATAACTTCAGAAATTGATTTATGATGGGCCATATTTGCATTTTTGGGGGAATATCTCAGGAACAGTACATGCTAGAGAGCCGAGACCCGGTCTAAAACTTTCCCAGACACCTGATGTACCTGTGTGCCAAATTTCGTGAAGTCTCGTGAGACTTTGCATAATTACTTCAGAAATTGATTTATACTGTGAAAAAACATTTCCCAAACTCGGGTTTAGTTCCAAGGAACCAATTGTTCGGGAAATGTTTTTTTTACAGTACAAATTAATTTATGAAGCTATTGCCCGAAGTCCCACGAGACTTCGCAAAGCAATAACTTTGGCTCATCGGAGCCAATACAATCTAATACTGTACCGTAACAATCTAATACTGTACTGTAACGCTTGTTCCGTACAGTATTGAAACTAAGTTTTATGCGAATGGACTTTGGATGTTTAATCAGAAGTCGATTCGCTCATCTCTAACTGGTACCAATGACTCCATATAACATATTAGTGCTGGACCACCATGAGCACTATGGGTGTAGCTGTAGAGGTGCTCGAAGTGCTACAGCTTGCCCCTTGGTGCACCAACTTGCATAAAGACAAAAATTCTTATATATCCACAAAACTGTAACCTGAAATGATAAATAATGTATCATTTTAATCAGCATGATCAATCCTGCCAGGCAATATGCCTGGTTTAATAGGGTTGATCATGCTGTGAGAGGCTCTTTGAGTCGTCAGACTGTTAGATAACCTGAAAATAAGTTTGCACAAAGCACGTGGTGTAAAGACAAGAATCTCAAGACGATTTCTTATCCTTAATAGTAACCATACTACTGCTAGCTGCATCTATCTGTTCTTTATTTCTAGGCTTCAGGCCTATGCTTTCAGACTAACTGATATGCCTAAGTAAAACTAAGTTGATTGCATGTGATCAAAACTGGCATGTGATAATGGCAGCAATGAGGCTGGCAGTAGACATTCATCACCTCTATTTACAGATATAATAAGCTACATCATGCTCTCATCTGTAATTTTTGAAATTTGACAGTTAAATGATCCACCCAGAGGTGATAATAATCAGACTTTTTCATCTACTATTAATGGCACCTCTGTTCCTCAGCTGTTATGTCCCCAACACTGACTCTCTAACTAACATAGCATCTCATGTTTTCTCTTTTCATTCCTGTATGGGTACTTTCACACTAGCGTTATTCTTTTCTGGTAATGAGTTCCGTCCTAGGGGCTCAACACTGGAAAAAAACGGATAAATTTAATCCTAATGCATTTTGAATGGAGAGCATTCCGTTCAGGATGCATCAGAATGCATCAGTTCAGTCACTTTTATGTTTTTTGCCCAGAGAAAAAAACGCAGCATGCTGGGGTATTTTCTCAGTTCAAAATTCCGGAACACTTGCCGGAATGCTGGATCTGGCATTCATTTCTATTGAAATGTATTAGTGCCGGATCCAGCATTAAAATTACCGCATTGACGGATCCGGTGTTCCAGTCTGCGCATGCGCAGACCTTTAAAATTGTGAAAAAGATAAATACCGGATCCATTTTTCCGGATGAAAACCGGAGAGACAGATTCAGTATTGCAATGCATTTGTGAGACGGATCCACAACCGTCTACAAATGGTATCCGTTTGCCGCGACGGAACTGCCTGTCGGAATCCAGCAACGCAAGTGTGAAAGTACCCTAAGACTCAAATTGAAGCTCCCATAAGAATGAATAGTTAAACTGACTTCCTGCCCACACGTAAGATGCTGTGTCAGATGAAGAGTCAGGGTGTTGGTCACATGACACAGCTGAGGAACAGAAGGGAGGTTGTAACTCACAAACATAGTCACCGATAAGACCAGTTCATTACAGTTTTCATCATATACGGTTCAGATAATTTTTCAAGAGAGTAAAGTATTTCTCAAAGAAAAGTATTGCAGTAACACATGTTTTGGTATACACATGTTTATTCCCTTTGTGTGTATTGGAACAAAACCAAAAAAGGGAGGCAAAATGCAAATTGGACATATTGCAACGCCAAATTCCAAAAATGGGCTGGACAAAATTATTGGCACCCTTAACCTAATATTTGGTTGCACACCCTTTGGAAAAAATAACTGAAATCAATCGCTTCCTATAACCATCAATAAGCTTTTTATACCTCTCACCCGGAATTTTGGACCTTCCTTTGCAAACTGCTCCGAGTCTCTCCTATTGGAAGGGCGCCTTTTCCCAACAGCAACTTTAAGATCTCCCCACAGGTGTTCAATGGGATTTAGATCTGGACTCATTGCTGGCCACTTCAGAACTCTCCAGCGCTTTGTTGCCATCCATTTCTGGGTGCTTTTTGACGTATGTTTGGGGTCATCGTCCTGCTGGAAGACCCAAGATCTGCAAACCCAGGTTTCTGACACTGGGCTATACAATGCGACCCAAAATCCGTTGGTAATCCTCAGATTTTATGATGCCTTGCACACATTCAAGGCACCCAGTGCCAGAGGCAACAAACCAACCCCAAAACATAATTGAACCTCCACCATATTTCACTGTAGTACTGTGTTCTTTTCTTTGTAGGCCTCAATCCATTTTCAGTAAACAGTAGAATGATGTGCTTTACCAAAAAGCTCTATCCTGGTCTCCTCTGTCCACAAAACGTTTTCCCAGAAGGATTTTGGCTTACTCATGTACATTTTGGCAAAATGTATTCTTGCTTTTTTATGTCTCTGTGTCAGCAGTGGGGTCCTCCTGGGTCTCCTGCCATAGCGTTTCATTTCATTTAAATGTCAACCGATAGTTCGCAGTGACACTGATGCTCCCTGAGCCTGCAGGACAGCTTAAATATATTTTGAACTTGTTTGGGGCTGCTTATCCACCATCCAGACTATCCTGCGTTGACACCTTTCATCAATTTTTCTCTTCCATCCACGCCCGGGAGATTAGCTACAGTGCCATGGGTTGCAAACTTCTTGATAATGTTGCGCACTGTGGACAAAGGCAAATCTAGATCTCTGGAGATGGACTTGTAACCTTCCGATTGTTGATATTTTTCCACAATTTTGGTTCTCAAGTCCTCAGACAGTTCTCTTCTCCTCTTTCTGTTGTCCATGCTCAGTGTGGCGCACACAGACACACAATGCAAAGACTAAGTGAACGTCTCTCCTTTTTATCTGCTTTCAGGTGTGATTTTTATATTGCCCACACCTGTTACTTTCCCCAGGTGAGTTAAAAGGAGCATCACATGCTTGAAACAATCTTATTTATCCAGAATTTTGAAAGGTTGCCAATAATTTTGTGCAGCCCATTTTTGGAGTTTGGTGTGACATTATGTCCAATTTGCTTTTTTTCCTCCCTTTTTGGGTTTTGTTCCAATACACACAAAGGGAATAAACATGTGTATAGCAAAACGTGTTACTGCAATACTTTTCTGTGAGAAATACTTTATTTTCTTGAAAAATGTCAGGGGTGCCAACATTTACGGCCATGACTGTATAATTTAAAGGGAAGGTTGTGATGAATTTCAGATAGGGTTATTTGTTACTAATAGGGTCCCAATGTAAATTAAAAATAAATAAATATTAATTATTATTAATATAATATAATATATAATTATATATTTTTTAGTGGATATCTTTGGATGGAATAGAATTGTCTACAGTACTATCTCATCTCTTTTTAGTGGTAAATAGAGGTATTATTGATCAGATAGAGGCCATAAGGACACTCTTTAGGCCTTCATCTGGATAAGCTAACCTTATGAATTTGCTGTGTACATTGGGAGCTTTTTCAGACCACACATATAACACACATCACAAACATGATAAAATACATACACAGTTTAAGAACCAATCAAACGTATTTATTAATATACCATACTCAATATATGTCACCAGTGCCCGTAGCATTTCATCATCCTGATACCGAAGGCCTACATGACTGAGACGCATATTGCAGCATGCATTGTTTTTTTTTGTGTAGAAAAAAGGATAATATAGCTGCCAGTAAATAAAATGCTATAAGCAACGTATGTGACAGCAAGGAAATGGTTAATGGGGTGTTTGGTTGCAGTTCTGGGTTTGGTTTTAATTTAGCTTTATGAAAAGCTGCCAATTGAAACTCATTTGAATGGAGCAGCCACTCGTGTTGGCAGCATTGCCTATTTGTCTCGGTGACTGTGTTGGGCTGTGTGTGTGTGACAAAGTGTGTTTTGACTAGTAGTGATGCCACCAGCTTGGAAAAGCACTGTTACTGAAAAGCCCATTCACTGCAATGGGGCAGTACTGAAGTATAGCTTAGAGGGCATGCGGATTGCCAATTATAGAGAATACATATTGCAGTGCAAGCATTTTTTTCTACTTTGCACGGGTTGAATGCATCCTCGTTATGATAAATGGTACAGAGAGATTTAGCTGCCAAATAATTGTAATTGATGAAAATTAACATCCAAGTCTAAGTACAAAGTGATTATTCCTACATTATGAATGTTTGGGAAAAGGCTAATATTTAAAGGGATTATCCCATGATTAATGTAGAAAATGAAAATCAGACATAATACAGTACATGACAATTACTCTCAAATAAAGCTCGAACTAGCCCTGTACCTCTCATAGATCCAGAGTTATCCCAAATCATTGCTCCAGCTGATGTGCTAGATTTATTTGAAGCTGGCAGCTCAGGATGTGTGTCATAGCTCAGGGTGTGTGTCCTTTCTGCTGCCGTTCTTTCTTTGTATCTGTCACAGATTCTGGCAATTGAAAGATGGAACTGAGAATGTGGGCCTTCTGCTGGAGTTTTCTGCACACCTTCTAAAAACTGGGATTATTTAGTTTAGAGAAAGACGACACAGGGGAGATCTAATAACTATGTATAAATATATCAGGGGTCAGTACAGAGATCTCTCCCATCATCTATTTATCCCCAGGACTGTGACTGTGACAAGGGGACATCCTCTGCGTCTGGAGGAAAGAAGGTTTGTACACAAACATAGAAAAGGATTCTTTACGGTAAGAGCAGTGAAACTATGGAACTCTCTGCCTGAGGAGGTGGTGATGGTGAGTTCACTTGAAGAGTTCAAGAGGGGCCTGGATGTATTTCTGGAGTGTAATAATATTACAGGCTATAGCTACTAGAGATGGGTCGTTGATCCAGGGAGTTATTCTAATTACCTGATTGGAGTTGGGAAGGAATTTTATTTCCAGTAAAGTGGGGGAAATTGTCTTCTACCTCTGGGTTAACTTGCAGGATAACAGGCTGAACTGGTCAGACAGATGTCTTTTTTTCCACCTTATACATTATTTTACTTGGTTACTATGAGATTTATATTTCCGTCCAATATTTTTGTTCTCCTAGAAGATAAGCCGCCACCAGAAGTATCTGGCAGCAGCTTTCTCTGTTCTCCCCATAGAATACATATACTGTACATTTTAAACTGAGCCAAACATATATGTGTATGGGGGAGCCAGGAGGGCAAGCTTGTTCAGTAGAAGAAGTGAGGTTATCATCTGAACACACCTCTGTGGGACACAAGTCTGAGACATCTTAAAGATACGGATGACCTATTCTCAGATTAAAACAAAACATAGAAAAAACCGCAGCACTCTTGATGTTCAGTCCATTTGTGAATTTTTTAGCACCAAAAACAAAGCAAAATTTCTACTAAAATTGGTCTTTTTCGAGCTTCATGACTAGCTTGAAAAAGACTCATTGTAGTCGAAACGTTGCTTTGTTTTTGGTGCTAATAAATTCACAAATGGACTGAACATCAAGAGTGCTGCGTTTTTTTCTACGTTTTGGATCATTGAGGGGTCCCTTGGGCCAGGACCTGACATCGGGAGCACAGCTGCAAGATAACGCACTGGAAAGTGGTCAGTAAGTGGTGCTGCCCTTACCTATGATTGTATGCTTTCCTCAGAATATGACAACAATATCAGATTGCTGTGGTCTGACTCCCAGCAGCCCCGCTGATCAGCAGTTTGAAGTGGTAGTGGCGCTCTTGTGAGCACTGCTTCTGCTTCAAAATTACCTGTGCGCCATCTCATTTACAGCAGCCATGCAATGTAATCACAACTCATCATCCCTTTCACTTGAATGTGACGGTTCAGTTGTAATTATACCATGCCACCTCTACAAGCGCAGGTAATCTAGAGGAGGAAACAGGACTAGCATGAGCACCACTACCACTTCACACTAATGATTGGTGGGCGTACTGGCAATCGGACCCCTGTAATCTGATATTCGTGATGACCTATCTTTGCACTGCACAAACCCTTTAAGCACAACCAATATATATATGTGTTACAATCTGCAGGCAGCAGGAGGAGCTGAGCAGTTTGATATATAGTTTTATGGGAAAATAAAAATAAAACTTGTAATTTATACATTTAACTCTCTGTTTTTTCTGACTTCAGTTGTACACAGGAGTCACCCAGAGATAGCTGCCAGTCACTGATAGTTGTGCATGGAAGCACTAACATTCAGAAAGAGAAGAGGTTTAAATATATAAATTACAAGTTTTACTGAATCTTTTCCCATAAAACTATATATATCGGTCTGCTCAGCTCCTCCTGCTCTATAACATGCTTCCTGCAGATTGCACTGCGTCATGTGGTGATATAGGTTCTCCTACATCACAGCAAGGAGAGGTTCACATAAGCGGCATAGGTTCTGACAGGAGCCTCCCTCGAAGATTCCAGCCAGAAAAAAAATAGACAGCATACCACTGCATGCAGTGATACTTTGTCCATTGGAATCCATATCGTAGACCCACTGGACCGCATTACAGCCAACGAGATCCATGGTATATGTTCTAATCTGACAATTCTGTTTTTCTGTTTCAAAACTCGAACCACAAAATGGAATCAAAACAGGATACTGGACAGCATTTTCATGGTAAGTTACATGTGGTTCTATATTTATATATTATCCAATTCCAATAGTGGTCTGCAGTTTTTATCAGCAAGATGCTCTGCTAGTGTAAGTGAACTTTAATCCAATGCGATTCTCCTCAAAGCGGAATTTTCTTGTGCTTTGTGATAGTGAATGGATTTTTCCCGAAATGGCAGTAAAAAAAAAACAAAAAACAAAACATGTTGCTGTGTACAACATGTCAAAATTTCACTGAAAAGAGGGTGCGCTCAACTTCTTATTATACTCCAGTGCTCACAGGTGAGATGAACAATACCCCACCAAGGCCTGAAGAATATACCCCAGAGGCTTATATGGAATACTTAAGAACTTATAGGCAAAAGAGGGGCAAGGAGAACCATATAATATGAATATAAGGTTCTAAGAGGGGATTGAAGGAATATGCTGTCTTGAACTTTGTGTAAGAACATTCTGTCATAACCAAATGTTTTGGGCAGCCGAGTATCTAACCGGAATTCCTTATCTTGTCCGCGTCAGCTAGTACGTGGAGCATGAAGGCCAGGATGTAACTGGGGAAAGTATGTTGTATGACGGTATGTGTCTCATTATGATTGGAGGCTATATTGTTTGGAAAAAGATGATTGAATAATGAAAGGGCGTATAATGTCCTATAAAGGCTTGAACCTTATTATCAATAAACAGAGTGATTTTGATCATCATATGTGTCGTGTCTGATATGGTCATATTCACTCTCCTGGTGCCAGAAAAGACTTAAACCAAACTGATTCATCTAGTCATCTGTAATTATCATCCTATCACTTACCTCCTCCGTTTGAGCGCAAAGAGACTGCCACCGCCATCTTGTTTGAGGATCTTGCATGAAATGCTGTGCGCGGTGACGTATGACGACACCACGCCAGCCAACATGATGATGCAGGTCGCGTGAGATTTCACGCTAGATCTTCAAATCAAGATGGTGGCGGCCGCCTCTTCATGATCAAATGGAGGAAGTAAGTATAATTTTTTTTTTTTTAGACTGTATTATTACTTTCAGATGCTACGATAGGCTATAAATGGAGCTCTGAGGGGTACAATGACTGAGTGCGGCACAATCCCCGCCCCCTGTCATTGCACCCGCTACTTACAAAGAAATGCGCTTTGTGACAAAGTAATTCGTCACAAAGCAAATTTATTTGTAAAATTCGACGAAAAAGCCGAATAGAATTTTTCAATACTTCGCTCATCTCTACCAATAACTCTTAAATCTAAAAATATGAATATCAGTTCATCTCTGGTGAGATGATGAGCTCACCTTTTATAAAACACTCTGTGATGTAAGGCTCTGGCTCACAGCCCTAGAACTTCAGAGCTTTACACTATATCACTAAAGTCCCAAAATCAATAGGGAGGATGAGAAAGGCAATATAAGAATGTGCAAGAATTTGCAATATTTCTACTTTCCCGTACTGTTTACATACCTGCTATTTTGCTGATTAAGTCTTAAATCATTGTGTATCTCTTTAGCTATATATATTTTTCCTTATAGCATTCCTAAAATCTTTACAGCACATCAGACCAAGTCCAAATATGTGTTTAGCAACGGGGGCCAAAATTCCTAAAGTCAGCTCTGCTTATGGAAAAGCTGTCCCTGATAATATTGTTCATTGTTCCTTCTGCACTTGAAATATGCAAGTATCCAGCTGCCGCAATTGTAAGCTGGAGAATGTTTTCACAGTGTTTGCTACAGTATCTGACAAAAAACATTTAGCATGAGGAAACTAAGCTTTCTGCCTGTTGACAAATTCAACAATGCAGATTTTTTTAAAAATTATTTTAATCATAAAAAATGCATTTAGGCGGACGTCACCAGTGGTATGATAGAAAAAGACCTCAAAACTGTTTTCATCTCTTAGAATCAAATTAAGATCTATAGACAAAGAGATGATAGATATAGATAGAACGATAGATAGATAAAGAGATAGATAGACGATAGATAGATAGATAGATAGATAGATAGATAGATAGATAGATAGGGTGGGGTGGAGTCGCTAACACCCAGTCCCCCCACCAAGGTGCACACCCCCTTTAAGGTCCCCTTAAAGGGGACTTGTAAAAGCAGTTATACTTATCTGCTCCCAGCCACTCAGTTCAGGCTCTATGGCTCCTGTGCTTTCTTCATCTGACACAGTCATGTGTGTTCTTAAGGGAATCACTAAATTGAAGATATGCAGATTTGTCTATAAAGAAGCTCACAACTATATTGAGTGCATCAAAGTTGCCTATCTCTTTTTTCGCATTTTATTTCTGGAAAACAGCTTTTGCAGACAAATTGGAAAACTCAAGAAAATCCTAAATATTGCAATATATAGTATAATATTATATACATCATTCTATAATATTATAATATAGTAATAGTATCTGTTTTGTATGGACACTGGCCATGGCTGTCAATGCATGGGCTTGTGGTGCACAGATTCTGGGTAATGCTTTAAGGTAGCTTCATGGTGTTGCCACTGCCAGTGAAACTTTGGCCTTTGTGGTTCCTTAGGCACCACATTTAAGCCATTGTGCATTAGACCAAAAATGCATTTTTTTTAAATGTATGATCTGTGAATCAACTTTGACATTTATTTTAGAAACTACTTAGACATCCTGTATATATAAGGAGAACATATCAGATTTTCAAATGGAAATTCATAATGTATAAGTGAAATGTTGGACTGTGGCAAAACTCAGCATGCAGTCGTGCCTCATGCAGATATGTAAATGGTTACAGATGTGGTCTGATTGAACACTGGGTCTTGCCACAAGAGGGCTTAAAAGTGCTTCGGCCACCGCCCTATAAAATGGCTCTAAGAGGCTACTTTTGGGTTGTATACCTCTTGGTAAGAGATCATTGACCGCTAGACATGCCTCTATGGCACACTCAAAGACATTTTGCCCAGTTAACAGACTTTGAAAGGAAATGCATCATTGGACCATTGGACTGAGAGAAGCAGACTGACCGAACCTTGTTTGCATATGCAAATAGGGGGGACATGGTGTCATGACCCCACTATTTTAATGTGCATACATTACATTATTATTTATTACTTACCTGAATACAGATGGGGAAGGTACAGGCAGAAGTCCTCATTGAAGAAGCAGCAACAACTTGATTGGAGGAGAATTCAACAAATGGCCTCCAGGATGAACCTATAAAAGAAGAGGAGAGATCGGTACTGCGCACTCACGTAAGTGGCAGTGTAGAAACATCCCCCCTTTATATTTTTTCCCCAAATTATGTCATGGTGCTAAGAATAGGGTAAAGTTGCCCTTTATGACGGACTAGTTTGTGGTTGTTTATTTTCAATATTATTTGTCATTGGTTGTAGTTAATTGATTAAATGAATTTATTAATTTAGTTAACATTAGGCACCGTGGCCAATTATAATCCATTAATAAAAACTTAATTATTCTACAAGAGAGTCTAAGTATTTATTTATTAAGGCAATTGGTATATCCTAATTCTTGGGATCTATGACACCATGGTCGTTTAATGAATTTCGAGCCATCTACGCTGTTCTGACCAAGCTTTTAGGGGTTCTTGGGAGCAGTGGTTACATGAGGGCAGGTTCGGAATGACAGCTACCACCATTTCATTGTCCACAATCCAGACACTGATGACAGCTTCACTACACACCCCTGTCTCTATTCAGACCATTTCCAGTGGCAGAAACAAAATTGGCGTCATGTCGCCCATTACGTTTCCTACCATTGACAGCCAGCCACTATAGCCTTCATTTGCAATGGTGTCATGAACGAGAAAACTGGGCTGCTATGGACTGGACCAGTACATCTTTAGAGACAAATTCAGGTTCTGTTTAGGATCCAACGAAGTTCAGGTTTGAGTATGGAGCGTTTCAATAGTGCCTTTGCTGTAGAGCGACACACTGCTCCAGCTGCTGGAGTAATGATCCGGGGAGCCACGGCATACAACAGTGGGTCACCCCTAGTAGTGATAAATCAGACATTAGCAGCTCAGTGATATGTGCAGGACATCCTGCGTCCACATGTGTTGCTTCTCATAGCGGGGTTTCCAACTGGCATTTTTCGGCAGGAGAATTGTCACCCACACACCAGTTTCTCTGGAATATCTCCACCAGATTACAACACTTCCTTGGCCTACCTGTTGATCAGATTTATTGCCAAACAAGCATTTATGGGACCAGCAGGGATGGCAGCTTTGGAAATCAACAAGCGTGCATGATCTACAGGCCCAGCTGCAACATCTGTGGTAAAATGTGCCGCAGGATACCATACAGGACTTGTATGCCTCTATGCCAACTGTATCTCATTTTGTATCCAGGCTAGAGGCGGCCCAACAGGGTCCTAATATTGAAATAAGCTATATATCTCATCATTACATACACCCATAGAAAGTTTCATTCAATTCCCATAACTCCTTCCTAGTGGGTTATTTCTTTGTCAATGAGTGTAGATACTTTGTTCTTCTAGCTCATTGAACTTTTATATTTTCTATCATGGCTAATAAAATAAAACAGCTGCCAATGACACTACCTCCGACATGCCAACAAAAATCATCATCCTGGTTATGTAGGGATTTAACGACGGAAGTAGAGATGAATCCTGTGTTTTTCCTGGTATGCCTTACAAAGAGGCCTGTTTATTTTTACTGCTATCCTGAAATCCTCAGAACTTTTAAACAAAATGTGCAATAAGTAATATCAATTTTATTGGTGAGTAAAAATTAGCATACAATCATGGCAATAGCATTTAATACATCAATTAGCATTAATTTAACAGAACATGTGGCGAGATTCAACAACACCTTTACACCACTAAAGTGGCCTCAGAAATTTACAAATGATGGCGTATCATATATTTTTGCCATAATTTGTGAATTCTAGAGCTTCTTGCCACTTTTTCCAAAATATTGAGAAAATGGGGGGCTAGGCTGGAGGGGGTGGCCTCAGAAACAGTAGAAATTATAGCTCAACTCTAAACCAGCCCCTAGCTGTTGTCAATTTGAGCTTGATAAAAAGGAATCTCAGTCCAGTCCAGTATAGAGGATCAAGACAGACGTAGAGAATGCTAGTCTCGCTAAATCTCTCCCATAATAGCAATAAGTAGAAAACAAATTGTCCAATATATTGTGTTCATGAATTCTGTGACTTCTCATTTTAATAACTGGTGACCAGAGTAGGTCCAGCTTGCAATGGTATCAGAGGATCGTCAGATGGGCCCAGTCTCTGGTACAATAGTAAGCCTATAAGTCCACAAAGTCTCCATGGCCCAGCAGCAGACAAAACCAGGGGAAAGAAGAATTAGGCATGTTTGATATCAATGTTTCATCATTTAATTATTTAGGAAGATAAGCCACCACCTGAAGTGTCTAGAAGGGGCTTTTTGATGTCTGCTCATTGATACAACATGCACGCCCAGCTGACAAGTATTTGGCCACCAGCTATTGAAGTTTTATGACCACTTTAAGGCTAATGGACACAGGCATTTTTAAGGTTCAGTAACCCTCTTCCCTACCTCAATATGTTTACAATTTCAGTGTTTTTTCTGCCTGATTCCATATGAATTTGAGAGAAAAACAATTGCTGCATACTCTATCATACTCCATATGTACAGGTTCTGTACACTGCCGTACAAGCTGTGTGCCCAGGACTCTGCTGTCTACGTGAACCCTTAAAATGAATATGCATATATTTTGTATACATAGGGGTGAGCCATCAGAATAATTTCCTCTGGTGAGCCCAAAGAAGCCCAGTCCAACATTGTGACAACATTTCTATCTGGAATAGATTTTATGATTTAACCATTATTCATAACACCTTGTTTTGTTTTTTTCTCATCTTTGCCATCAATACTTTGAGTTAAGTGTCCTGTGGCTGGTACTGGTAGCAAAACCAATAAAGTAAATGTCATTTTACTGTGTGTGATGTCAGTATCTGACTAAAACAGTAGATAGCCAGAGCATAACCTGTCTGGAAGACATTATAGTCAGTGAGCTACTGATTGGTATATGTTCATACCGTGTAATTTTCGAAATAAAAATTGTGGTCTTTCAATTATTTATTTCTCGTGCTTATATAGTGCCATATTTACAGAATTATCGCGAAACAAGCGTTCCTCCCCAGCCTGCTCATCAGTGAAGGAGACTGCAATCTCCTTCACAATATGGAGAGGAGCGATAGCTAATGCCATTGCTTGTCCTCATACAGAATCATTTGTCGGCAGCAGGGTGCCCCTTAGACAGCACACTCTGCTGCCAGCAAACGATAATTTAGGTGACTGCATGAATGATCCTATTACCGGATGAACGAGTGCTTCGCTTGATCATTGGTTAATCGGCAGCACATTTATACCGGTAGATTATCCCTAATGAACATTTATATGAAAGTTTGTTAGCAATACTCTGCCCGATGTTCAGGCGATGTACAGGCCCTATAAATTTCCCATCATTATGTCTTTAGAGTGTGGGAGGAAAGTTGAGTAGCCAGAGGGAACCCACACAAACACAGGGAGAACAGATGTTGCCCTTGATATGGAAACCCAGCACCTCATTTCTGCAAGGCCACAGTGCTAACCACTGAGCCACCATGCTACTATGATGATGTAAGGCTGGGTTTTTATGACACATGGATGCACCAGACTCCGATTGTTCTTGTGTGGTGCTATTATTGTGTAATAAGTAGAGTTGAGCGAACACCTGGATGTTCGGGTTCGACGAGTTCGGCCGAACTTTCGAAAAATGTTCGGGTTCGTGATCCGAACTCGACCCGAACTTCATCCCGAACCCGAACCCCATAGAAGTCAAATGGGGACCCGAACTTTTGGGCACTAAAAAGGCTGTAAAACACACCCGGAAAGGGCTAGAGGGCTGCAAAAGGCAGCAAAATGTAGTTAAATCCCCTGCAAACAAATGTAGATAGGGAAATGATGAGTTAACATAAAATAAATAAAAATTAAACAATATTAATTGGAGTGAGGTCCCATAGCACAGAATCAGGCTTCAAGTCACCCACAAATGGAGAAGGTCACTTACTATTATTTTGACCACAGCACCCAGACAAAGGAGAGAGGTCCCACAGCAGAGAACCAGGCATCATATCACCCACCACAGGAGTAGGCCACCATTTAGTTACTTTGACCCCTACACCCAGACGGAGGAGAGAGGTTACACAGCAGAGAATCAGGCATCATATCAACCACCACAGGAGAAGCCACCATTTAGTTACTTGGACCCCTGCACCCAGGAAGAGGAGAGAGGCCCCACAGCACATATTCTGGCATCATATCAGCCACCACAGGAGAAGCCACCATTGAGTTACTTTGACCCTGCACCCAGGAAGAGGAGAGAGGCCCCACAGCACATATTCTGGCATCATACTCAACCACCACAGGAGAAGCCACCATTGAGTTACTTTGACCCCTGCACCCAGGAAGAGGAGAGAGGCCCCACAGCACATATTCTGGCATCATATCAGCCACCACAGGAGAAGCCACCATTGAGTTACTTTGACCCCCGCACCGAGACAGAGGAGAGAGGCATCACAGCACATATTCTGGCATCATATCAGCCACCACAGGAGAAGCCACCATTGAGTTACTTTGACCCCTGCACCCAGGAAGAGGAGAGAGGCCCCACAGCACATATTCTGGCATCATACTAACCACCACAGGAGAAGCCACCATTGAGTTACTTTGACCCCGCACTCCAGGAAGAGGAGAGAGGCACCACAGCACATATTCTGGCATCATATCAGCCACCACAGGAGAAGCCACCATTGAGTTACTTTGACCCCTGCACCCAGGAAGAGGAGAGAGGCCCCACAGCACATATTCTGGCATCATATCAGCCACCACAGGAGAAGCCACCATTTAGTTACTTTGACCCCTTCACCCAAACAGAGGAGAGAGGTTCCACATCAGAGAATCAGGCATCATATCAACAACCACAGGAGTAGGCCACAATTTAGTTTATTTGACCCCTGCACCCAGGAAGAGGAGAGAGGCCCCACAGCACATATTCTGGCATCATATCACACACCACAGGAGAAGGCCTCTTTCAGTGATTTAGGCCTTTGGACCCAGACAGAGGAGAGAGGTCCCACAGCAGAGAACCAGGCATCATATCACCCACCACAGGAGTAGGCCACCATTTAGTTACTTTGACCCCTACACCCAGACGGAGGAGAGAGGTTACACAGCAGAGAATCAGGCATTTAGATCACCCACCACAGGAGTAGGCCCCAATTTAATGGGACCCTGGCAACCATGTCAGATGGCACAACCATCAGCTTCATATCAATCAGCACAGGAGAAGGCGACTTTGAAAGACTTTGACCCCTACACCCAGATGGAGGAGAGAGGTTTCACAGCAGAGAATCAGGCATCATATCAACCACCACAGGAGAAGCCACCATTTAGTTACTTTGACCCCTGCACCCAGGAAGAGGAGAGAGGCCCCACAGCACATATTCTGGCATCATATCAGCCACCACAGGAGAAGCCACCATTGAGTTACTTTGACCCCTGCACCCAGGAAGAGGAGAGAGGCACCACAGCACATATTCAGGCATCATATCACACACCACAGGAGAAGGCCTCTTTCAGTGATTTAGGCCTTTGGACCCAGACAGAGGAGAGAGGCACCACAGCACATATTCTGGCATCATATCAGCCACCACAGGAGAAGCCACCATTGAGTTACTTTGACCCCTGCACCCAGGAAGAGGAGAGAGGCCCCACAGCACATATTCTGGCATCATATCAGCCACCACAGGAGAAGCCACCATTTAGTTACTTTGACCCCTTCACCCAAACAGAGGAGAGAGGTTCCACATCAGAGAATCAGGCATCATATCAACCACCACAGGAGTAGGCCACAATTTAGTTTATTTGACCCCTGCACCCAGGAAGAGGAGAGAGGCCCCACAGCACATATTCTGGCATCATATCACTCACCACAGGAGAAGGCCTCTTTCAGTGATTTAGGCCTTTGGACCCAGACAGAGGAGAGAGGTCAGAGATTAGCTTCATATCCCCCAGCACAGCAGAAGACCGCTTTATTTGACTTAGGCCTCAGCACCCAGACAGAAGACAGAGGTAGCATGGCAGAGGTTATGGCTTCATGTCACCCGTTAGTTTAACCGGCCACTTTCATCTGGTTAGGCCCCGGCGCCCAGACAGAGAAGAGTTTCATTCAACTGTGGGTTTCATAAAATTTGTATCAAATAAAGAAGTGGCCCGTAGCACAACAAGACATGTTTTAGGCAGTTAATAAGGACTACTCTGCACAAGGGAGGGACAGGTCCTGTGGGATCCATGCCTGGTTCATCTTTATGAAGGTCAGCTTGTCCACGTTGGCTGTGGACAGGCGGCTGCGCTTGTCAGTAATGACGCCCCTGCCGTGCTGAATACGCGTTCAGATAAAACGCTGGCCGCCGGGCAGAAAAGCACCTCCAAGGCATAACATGCTAACTCTGGCCACGTGGACAATTTCGAAACCCAGTAGTTAAATGGGGCCGAACCATCCGTCAGGATGTGGAGGGTGTGCAGACATACTGTTCAACCATGTTAGTGAAATGCTGCCTCCTGCTAACACGTTCCGTATCAGGTGTCGGTGCAGATAGCTGTGGCGTGGAGACAAAACTTTTCCACATTTCTGCCATGCTAACCCTGCCCTCAGATGAGCTGGCCGTGACACAGCTGCGTTGGCGACCTCTTGCCACTCCTCTGCCTTCACCTTCCACCTGTTCCCCTGTGACATGTGGGAATGCTCTCAAGAGCGCCTCTATCAGCGTGCGCTTGTACTCGCGCATCTTACGGTCGCGCTCCAGTTCAGGAATTAAAGTGGGCACATTGTCTTTATACCGGGGATCCAGCAGGGTGGCCACCCAGTAGTCTGCACACGTTAAAACGTGGGCAACTCTGCTGTCGTTGCGCAGGCATTGGAGCATATATTCGCTCATGTGGGCCAGGCTACCCATGGGTAAGGACAAGCTGTCCTCTGTGGGAGGCGTATCGTCATCGTCCACCGTATCCCCCAGCCACGCACCAGTGATGGGCCTGGGCTGCCACCCCGCTGTGAACTTGCGTCATCCTCGTCCCCCTCCACCTCCTCATCCTCCTCGTCCTCCAGTACAGTGCCTTGGCTGGCGACTTGTGAACCTGTCCTCTGCTGCTTAAACAAACCTCCCTCTGAGCCAATTCGAACAGACTGGCCCGAAAGTGTTAGAAACGAGCCCTCATCCTCCTCCTCCTCCTCCACCTGGGCCACCTCCTCTAACATCATTGCCCTAAGTGTTTTCTCAAGGAGACATAGAAGTGGTATTGTAACGCTGATAACAGTGTCATCGCCACTGGCCATGTTGGTGGAGTACTCGAAACAGCGCAGCAGGGCACACAGGTCTCGCATGGAGGCCCAATCATTGGTGGTGAAGTGGTGCTGTTCGGCAGTACGACTGACGCGAGCGTGCTGCAGCTGAAACTCCACTATGGCCTGCTGCTGCTCGCACAGTCTCTCCAGCATGTGCAAGGTGGAGTTCCACCGGGTGGGCACGTCGCATATGAGGCGGTGAGCGGGAAGGCCGAGTTCCGCTGTAGCGCAGACAGGCGAGCAGCGGCAGGATGTGAACGGCGGAAGCGCGCACAGACGGCCCGCACTTTATGCAGCAGCTCTGACATGTTGGGGTAGTGGTGAATGAACCTCTGCACCACCAAGTTCAGCACATGCGCCAGGCAAGGGATGTGCGTCAAACCGGCTAGTCCCAGAGCTGCCACGAGATTTCGCCCATTATCGCATACCACCAGGCCTGGCTTGAGGCCCACCGGCAGAAACCACTCGTCGGTCTGTTGTTCAATACCCCGCCACAACTCCTGCGCGGTGTGGGGCCTGTCCCCCAAACATATGAGTTTCAGAATGGCCTGCTGACGTTTACCCGGGCTGTGCTGAAGTTGGTGGTGAAGGTGTGTGGCTGACCGGATGAGCTGGTGGAAGCAGTGGAGGAGGAAGCCGAGTAGGAGGAGGAGGCTACAGGAGGCAGAGAATGATGCCCCTGCGATCCTAGGGGCGGAAGGACGTGCGCCAAGGAACTGTCCGCCGGGGCCCAGCCGCCACTACATTCATCCAGTGTGCAGTTAGTGAGATATAGCGTCCCTGGCCGTGCTTACTGGTCCACGTATCTGTGGTTAGGTGGACCTTGCCACAAATGGCGTTGCGCAGTGCACACTTGATTTTATCGGACACTTGCATGTGCAGGGAAGGCACGGCTGTCTTGGAGAAGTAGTGGCGGCTGGGAACCACATACTGCGGGACAGCCATGGCCATCAGCTGTTTGAAGCTGTCTGTGTCCACCAGCCGGAATGACAGCATTTCAAAGGCCAGCAGTTTAGAAATGCTGGCGTTCAGGCCAAGGGCTCGAGGGTGACTCGGGGAATTTGCGCTTCCTCTCTAAGGTTTGAGATATTGAGAGCTGAACGCTGCTGTGTGATATAGTGGAGACGCTAGTTGACGGTGGCGGTGGTGGTGGTGTCGGTGGCACATCCTCTGTTTGCTGCTCGGCAGGTGGCAACATTCCTCTCGAGGCGGAAGCCGAGGCAGCAGCGGTAGAGGGAGCAGGGGAGCCTCAGCGAGTGCCTGGTTTTTAAGGTGTGTACCCCACTGCAGTTCATGCTTTGCATGTAGATGCCTGGTCATGCAGGTTGTGCTGAGGTTCAGAACGTTAATGCCTCGCCTCAGGCTCTGATGGCAGAGCGTGCAAGTCACTCGGGTCTTGTCGGTAGGACATTGTTTAAAGAAGTGCCATGCCAGGGAACTCTTTGAAGCTGCCTTTGTGGGGCTGGGTCCCTGTTGGCGATGTCCAGTAGCAGGCGAACTCTGGGGCGGCGGCTCGTCTGCTTTGGCCCCCTGCTCCCTCTTTGGCTTCGCTGTTGTCTCGGTCTCACCACTACCTCTTCCTCTGAACTGTGAAAGTCATCGCCACGACCTTCAGTCCATGTGGGGTCTAAGACCTCATCGTCCTCTGCATCGTCTTCCACCCAGTCTCCCTCCCTGACCTCCTCCTGTTCAGTCTGCACACTGCAAAAAGACGCGGCAGTGGGCACCTGTGTTTCGTCATCATCAGAGAGTCGGTGACTCTGCTGTGGTGGTATTCCCATGTCCTCTTCATCTGGAGACATAAGTGGTTGTGCGTCAGTGCATGGTATGTCTTCCTCCACTGGGGAAGGGCTAGGTGGACGCCCCTGGGAAACCCTGGAAGCAGAGTCTTCAAACAGAAGAAGAGACTGCTGCATAACTTGTGGCTCAGACCGTTTCCCTGATATGCTTGGGGGTGATGTGACAGACTGATGGGCTTGGTTTTCAGGTGCCACCTGTGCGCTTTCCGCAGAAGACTGGGTGGAAGACCATGTGGTGAACGTGCTGGAAGCACTGTCGGCCACCCAATCGATTAATGCCTGTACCTGCTCAGGCCTTACCATCCTAAGAGCGGCATTGGGCCCCACGAGATATTGCGGTACATTCTGCCGGCTAGTTGAGGGAGTTCGTTCCCTACTGTGTGCGCCTGGGGCCGAACGGCCACGTCCTCTACCAGCAACAGAGGCTCCACGGACACCACCACGACCGCGTCCTCGTCCCTTAATAGTATTTTTCTTCATTGTTGCGATTCAACTCGCACCACAATGAAATATATTATTTTTATAAGCAAAATCCCCTCACTGGAATACTTTCAGTCTTTTGACTGTATGGATTACAGATGGAATGACTGTTATATGTGAGTACCGCTTTCTTTGACAGATTCTAGTATGGGTACATATATGTTTTCCCAACCCCAGCACATTAGTTTGCTAATTCCAGATGTATGAAACGCAGGCCTAACTGTATCTAGTATATTGAACGCCAGATAAACTAACTTGGCCTTTTTAAATAAAAAAATTCCCTCACTGGAATACTTTCAGTCTTTTGACTGTATGGATTACAGATGGAATGACTGTTACATGTGAGTACCGCTTTCTTTGACAGATTCTAGTATGGGTACATATATATTTTCCCAACCTGGGAGATTAGTTTGCTAATTCCAGATGTATGAAACGCAGGCCCAACTGTATATAGTATATTGAAAGCCAGATAAACTAACTTGGCCTTTTTAAATAAAAAAATTCCCTCACTGGAATACTTTCAGTCTTTTGACTGTATGGATTACAGATGGAATGACTGTTACATGTGAGTACCGCTTTCTTTGACAGATTCTAGTATGGGTACATATATGTTTTCCCAACCCCAGCACATTAGTTTGCTAATTCCAGATGTATGAAACGCAGGCCTAACTGTATCTAGTATATTGAACGCCAGATAAACTAACTTGGCCTTTTTAAATAAAAAAAATCCCTCACTGGAATACTTTCAGTCTTTTGACTGTATGGATTACAGATGGAATGACTGTTATATGTGAGTACCGCTTTCTTTGACAGATTCTAGTATGGGTACATATATGTTTTCCCAACCCCAGCACATTAATTTGCTAATTCCAGATGTATGAAACGCAGGCCTAACTGTATCTAGTATATTGAACGCCAGATAAACTAACTTGGCCTTTTTAAATAAAAAAAAATTCCCTCACTGGAATACTTTCAGTCTTTTGACTGTATGGATTACAGATGGAATGACTGTTATATGTGAGTACCGCTTTCTTTGACAGATTCTAGTATGGGTACATATATGTTTTCCCAACCCCAGCACATTAGTTTGCTAATTCCAGATGTATGAAACGCAGGCCTAACTGTATCTAGTATATTGAACGCCAGATAAACTAACTTGGCCTTTTTAAATAAAAAAATTCCCTCACTGGAATACTTTCAGTCTTTTGACTGTATGGATTACAGATGGAATGACTGTTACATGTGAGTACCGCTTTCTTTGACAGATTCTAGTATGGGTACATATATATTTTCCCAACCTGGGAGATTAGTTTGCTAATTCCAGATGTATGAAACGCAGGCCCAACTGTATATAGTATATTGAAAGCCAGATAAACTAACTTGGCCTTTTTAAATAAAAAAATTCCCTCACTGGAATACTTTCAGTCTTTTGACTGTATGGATTACAGATGGAATGACTGTTATATGTGAGTACCGCTTTCTTTGACAGATTCTAGTATGGGTACATATATGTTTTCCCAACCCCAGCACATTAGTTTGCTAATTCCAGATGTATGAAACGCAGGCCTAACTGTATCTAGTATATTGAACGCCAGATAAACTAACTTGGCCTTTTTAAATAAAAAAATTCCCTCACTGGAATACTTTCAGTCTTTTGACTGTATGGATTACAGATGGAATGACTGTTATATGTGAGTACCGCTTTCTTTGACAGATTCTAGTATGGGTACTGTGGTAAGGTGCAGGGTGCCGTCCTAGATGGTAGGTACGTGTCACCGAGGTTCATAGCCTCGGTGAGGTAGGAGCCGTTTGTTGATGTCAGTAGCAGGTAGTGCTACTGACACATTTGCTAAGTAGCATGGCTGCAAAGCCGATCCGGGCCGGCTCTTACCGGGAGCAGCTAAAGTGTAGGGTGGGTGGCTGCTCCCCACGTCCCAGTCCTGGTTTTGGGCTGGGCTTTATAAACTCAGCCAGCAGTACCAGCTGGGAGAGTGATTGTCTTGGAAGCTGCTGCTAGTGGTGTGGAGCTCTCTGGGGTGGAAGGACGTGCCCAGCAAGGAGGCGTGCAGCCGTCCTGGAACCCTGAAGGAGGATTGTCCTGCGGCTGGGCTGACAGCCAGGTGCGAACCCGCACATCAAACCTGCCAGGTGAATGGAACCTGTGTTCGGACATTTTGTTTTCCCCTTCATTTGCTGATGTGTGTGACTTAACACCAATTGACTTTCTGCTGTTATTTTGATACAAGTGTGAATAAAACACTGTTTTCCGCACCTTCTGGACTCCCTGTTGCCTCTATACTGCACCCGCACCACCGTCTACCAGAGCGACTCCCACATTTGGTGGAGGATGCGGGCATGCGCAGTGAGGCTGGCGTGAACGCCGAACTTTGTTTTTGCGGGGCAAAAGTGAATGTCCTATATTAAGCCGGCAAAGTTGCAGCCTGTGATCCCCGACAAAATGGAGGCGGCTGTGAAAGCCCTCATAGAGGCTAACGTGCAGCAGCGGGAGACCAACCAGCTACTGTTACAGCACGTGATGGCGTTGCAAGCGGCAGGAGCGTCCCACCGCGTCCACGATGCCCGGAAAGCTGTCCGTACCGCGATCCCTAAGATGACCCCTCGGATGATGTTGAGACCTATCTGGCGGTGTTCGAGAAGGTGGCCGTGAGGGAGAAATTACTCCGAGAACAGTGGGCAGAGGTCATCGCTCCGTTCCTGGCGTCTGGACCCCAGCAAGTATTTTTGACCTCCCAGGTGACCAAGCAGCTGACTACCCGACTGTGAAAGGTGAGATCCTGGCAAGACTGGGGGTGAATGTTTTGGTCCGGGCCCAGCGGGTGCATCAGTGGGAGTTTAACCCGGCTGAACCCGCCCGGCCACAATACTATGACTTGCTACAACGGTTGCAAAAATGGCTGCAGCCAGACATACTGACTCCCACTGCTATGCTCGACCGTCTGTTAGCTGATGTCTTCTGGAGGGCTTTGCCTTACCCTCTCCAGCACTGGATCGGCCAGGTATCGCCCACCAATGCCCTGGAGATGGTCGACCTGGTGGAGCGATGCGAGGCCACCAGAAACCTGCAGGGGAGTCTTGCTGGGAAGGGGTCAGTTAAACCCCGGAGGCCTCTGCCCCAGTTCCAACGTCCGGCGACAGAGCGGCCTGCACGGAATATACCCCTGCGAGCCCGCCTCCCGTGGTATGCTGGAGGTGTCAGGAGCCAGGCCACATCAGGGCCGACTGTCCGCATCGGGATGAGCTGATGGAGGTGAACTACGGGGTCGCCACTCCTTGTATGCACGGAAGCTGTGCGCAACTGGCACCCGTGAGGTGCAAGACCATAACCACCTGTGTCAGGTAGAGGTGGGAGATTCGCTGGCGGTGGCTCTGCTGGACTCCGGGAGTTTAGTCTCCCTGGTAAGGAGCTGCCCTTGTACGGCCTGCGGAGTATACTGGCCGTAAAGTCGGGGTCCTGTGCATCCACGGAGACCTGAAAGACTACCCCACTGCACTAGTGACTTTGTCCACAGCGGCTGGTAGGTGGACCCACGAGGTGGCTGTCGCTACTACACTCCCACACGAACTAATACTTGGGAGGGACTTCCCGGTTTTCCGGCGCTGTGGCCGGCAATAAAGGTATCTGAGGGACCCGAGACAGGGGTGACCCTAGCAGAGTGGCCTGATACCGCTGGAAGGCCAGAACCCTGGGAGCCCGAGTCTGAAGGGCCGGCGGTAGGGGTGACCACTGCTCCAGCGGTAGAGGGGAAACAACCCCACTGAGTGTAATGGTGGGAGACACGGAGGACTTGCCACCGGGACCTGAGTTGGCAGACCTCAATGTCTCCGGGAAAATTTTGGGACCGCACAACACGGGACCAAACCCTAACCAGGGCCTGGGAGAATGTGCTGGAAATTGATGGTAAACCCCAGAAACCAGGGGCTGAATTAATGTTCCCACGATTTATTGTTCTACAGGATATGTTGTATCGGGTGAACCAAATCCGAGGTGAACCTGTTGAACAGTTGGTGGTGCCCACAGCATATCGTAAGCTTGTCATGGAGCTTGCCCACCAACATGTTCTTAGGGGACACCTGGGGTGGCAGAAAACCCAGGACCGCATACTGCAGCGGTTTTATTGGCCCAGTGTGTTCAAGGAGGTAGAAAATTATTGTAAGTCCTGTCCAACCTGTCAGATAACTAGCCCCCAACCTCATTTCCGTAGTCCTCTGGTACCTCTGCCAATTATTGAAGTACCGTTTGGAGCGAATCGCTATGGATTTAATTGGGCCTGTACCAAAGTCTGCCAGGGGCCACCAACACATTCTGGTAGTTCTCGACTATGCCACTCGGTATCCGGAGGCGGTGCCTCTGCGACATACCTCAGCTAAGCTCATTGCCAAGGAGTTAATGGAAATGTTTTCCCGTGTGGGCCTGCCAAAAGAGGTTCTGACAGACCAAGGGACCCCTTTTATGTCCAAAGTAATGAGGGAACTGTGTAAATTGTTGCGTATAAAGCAGTTACGGACGTCCGTTTACCATCCATAAACGGACGGTCTTGTTGAGAGGTTTGACCAAACTCTAAAAAATATGTTAAAGAGGGTGGTGTCTAGAGATGGGAAGGACTGGGATCTGCTTCTGCCCTATCTCATGTTCGCAGTGCGAGAGGTGCCCCAGGCCTCTACTGGGTTCTCGCCCTTCGAACTGCTTTATGGCAGACACCCTCGGGGCCTGTTGGATATCGCCAAGGAAGCATGGGAACAGCAGCCTGTCCCCCACAAAAGTGTCATTGAGTATGTCGCCCAGATGCAGGAACGGATGGAAAGGGTGTTGCCCTTGGTCCGGGAGCATATGGAGGCAGCGCAACAAGCCCAGAGTAGGGTGTACAATCGTCAGGCTCGGTGCGGGACTTCAATCCGGGAGACCGGGTTTTGGTTCTGGTACCCACCCTTGACAGCAAATTCCTAGCTAGGTGGCAGGGCCCCTATGAGGTGATCGAGAAGGTAGGGAAGTAAATTACAAAGTACACCAGCCAGGCGGCGCAAGCCGAGCAGGTGTACCACGTGAATTTACTAAAGCCGTGGAAAGATAGGGACACGGCCGACGACCACAGCCCCCGGCCAGGGCTTCTAGGTGAAAAGGGTCCAGCCCCACAGTTCGAGGCCTGTGAAGCCGTAACCACGGTAAAAATTGCAGACAGCCTGTCTTCCAAACAAGTTCAGGAAGTCAGGGAATTCCTCAGTCGGAACACGGATGTGTTCTCGGACCTCCCTGGCCGCACGTCCCTCATCCGACATGACATCGTCACTGAGCCTCAGGCCAAGGTCCGGTTAAAACCATACCGGGTACCCGAGGCTCGGCGGCGGGCCATCGCGGAGGAAGTGCAATTAATGTTGAAGCTCGATGTCATTGAGGAGTCGAAAAGTGAGTGGGCCAGTCCCATAGTCCTAATACCCAAGCCGGATGGGACGTTGCGGTTCTGCAACGACTTTCGCAAGTTAAATGAAGTGTCCAAGTTTGACGCGTATCCCATGCCCCGGGTAGACGAGCTTGTTGAAAATTTAGGACAAGCCCGTTATTTTTCTGTGCTGGACCTCACTAAAGGGTACTGGCAGGTACCCTTAACGGAGTCGGCTAAGGAAAAAACCGCGTTTGTTACCCGCAGGGCCTGTATCACTACAAGGTGTTACCCTTTGGCCTGCATGGCGCCCCGCCACCTTCCAAAGGTTAATGGACATAGTGCTGCGACCACATCGTCGGTGCGCCTCGGCCTACTTAGATGATGTAATCATCCACAGCACCGACTGGGAAAGCCATTTGCCCAAAGTGCAGGCGGTAGTAGATGCCCTGAGGAAAGCTGGTCTAACCACCAATCCAAAGAAGTGTGCGATTGGGTTGGAAGAGACCAAATACCTGGGATATGTCATTGGGCGGGGAGTCATCAAGCCTCAGGTAAATAAGGTAGAGGCAATACGGAGTTGGCCCCGACCGGTCACCACCAGGCAGGTAAAGTCGTTCCTGGGGATTGTGGGGTATTACATGAGGTTTGTGCCCCACTTTGCTACTATCGCTTCGCCATTGACAGAGTTGTTAAAGGGGCGTAAGACAGGGATGGTCCGCTGGAATGAGCAGGCAGAAAAGGCTTTCTCCGCCTTGAAATCGGCCCTGTGTGGGTCCCCGGTTTTGGTGACACCCGATTTCAGGAAGGATTTCGTAGTCCAGACCGGCGCCTCTGAGGTTGGCCTTGGTGCGGTACTGTCGCAGGAAGTCAACGGGAGGAGCATCCCGTTGTCTTCCTCAGCCGCAAGCTCACCCCAGCAGAGACTAGGTACAGCATAGTCGAGAGAGAGTGCCTGGCCATCAAGTGGGCACTCGAGGCCCTCCGTTATTACCTGTTGGGCAGAAGCTTTCGCCTGGTGACCGACCACTCCCCACTCAAGTGGATGTCCCAAGCCAAAGAGAGGAATGCCCGGGTCACCAGGTGGTTTCTGTCTCTACAGAATTTTAAATTCACGGTGGAGCACAGAGCGGGCCGGTTATTAAAAAATGCAGACGCGCTCTCCCGGGTACACTGTTTGTCCTGTGTCCACCCCCTCAGGGTTGAACAAAGGGGGGGGGTATGTGGTAAGGTGCAGGGTGCCGTCCTAGATGGCAGGTACGTGTCACCGAGGTTGCTGGCCTCGGTGAGGTGAGAGCCGGGTTTTTGTCTGCAGCAGCTAGTGCTGTTTGACTTTGTTAAATAGCATGGCTGCAAAGCCGATCCAGGCCGGCTCTTACCGGGAGCAGCTAAAGAGTAGGGTGGGTGGCTGCTCCCCACGTCCCAGTCCTGGTTTTGGGCTGGGCTTTATAAACTCAGCCAGCAGTACCAGCTGGGAGAGTGATTGTCTTGGAAGCTGCTGCTAGTGGTGTGGAGCTCTCTGGGGTGGAAGGACGTGCCCAGCAAGGAGGCGTGCAGCCGTCCTGGAACCCTGAAGGAGGATTGTCCTGCGGCTGGGCTGACAGCCAGGTGCGAACCCGCACATCAAACCTGCCAGGTGAATGGAACCTGTGTTCGGACATTTTGTTTTCCCCTTCATTTGCTGATGTGCGTGACTTAACACCAATTGACTTTCTGCTGTTATTTTGATAGAAGTGTGAATAAAACACTGTTTTCCGCACCTTCTGGACTCCCTGTTGCCTCTATACTGCACCCGCACCACCGTCTACCAGAGCGACTCCCCACAGTACATATATGTTTTCCCAACCCCAGCACATTAATTTGCTAATTCCAGATGTATGAAACGCAGGCCTAACTGTATCTAGTATATTGAACGCCAGATAAACTAACTTGGCCTTTTTAAATAAAAAAATTCCCTCACTGGAATACTTTCAGTCTTTTGACTGTATGGATTACAGATGGAATGACTGTTATATGTGAGTACCGCTTTCTTTGACAGATTCTAGTATGGGTACATATATGTTTTCCCAACCCCAGCACATTAATTTGCTAATTCCAGATGTATGAAACGCAGGCCTAACTGTATCTAGTATATTGAACGCCAGATAAACTAACTTGGCCTTTTTTAAATAAAAAAATTCCCTCACTGGAATACTTTCAGTCTTTTGACTGTATGGATTACAGGTGGACTGGTATTAGTAGGGGTGACACAAGCACACCCAAGTCCCTGATGTAGGATTTCTATGGCACAGACCACTATTACAAGTGATTAATGGACGTTGGGAGAGATTGTGCTGCAGCACTAGTCCCAAGATGGCCGCCGCCTATCAGCCCAGTAACATGTGCCACAAAATGGTCTGCACAACCTTTAAAAAAATAGCCTTGGACTGTGCTGCTAAATCGCTATTGGTCTGAATCCCAGGTGTAGATGTCTGACTTGTTTGGAGCTTTGGAATGCACACTGTGGCAGCTTCTGCTGCAGCACTACAAGTCGCAAAATGGCGGCCGGCGGTCAGCCCAGGTACATGTGGATGGAAAAATCACTCTGGCCACTCTAAAAATAGCCAATCCCTATCAAAAAAGCAGCTCAGCTGCAGTTGTTCAGATGAATCACAGGTGGAGGAGAGAAGTATTCAATTATCCCTGCCTATTCTCGCCCTAGCATCAGCTGCGTCTATCCCTGTTCTATTCACATCGGGAGTGAGCACGTCCCGACGTGCGCACAAGCTTATAAAGAGGCTGAGTCACATGCTGCACTCGGCCAATCACAGCCTTGCCAATAGTAGGCATGGCTGCGATGGCATCTTAGGGCAAGTAGTATGATGCATGTTGATTGGCTGCTTTGCAGCCTTTCAAAATGCGCCTAAATACATGCCGAACGACGAACCCGAACCCGAACTTTTTTGAAAATGTCCGGGTTCGGGTCCGGGTCCCGGACACCCCAAAATTCGGTACAAACCCGAACGATGCTCGAACTGTTCGCTCAACACTAGTAATAAGGAGATCAGTAGATTTGTGATTCATGCAAGGCTACATCCTGTAATTAATTATTGCATAAATAGCAGTCAAAAGAGACAGGAAAGGATGTTAGTGGTAATGGTGCTCAATCACTCACCATCAAATACGAATGATTGTGTTCTTGAGCAGTAGGAAAAAACAGCTAACCATACTCATTATTAAGGGGTGTCTGACATGGACATCTGTTTGCATGATTAAAATAGTCCAACAGGTTGGTTACTCCCTGTTTAATGTCATTGCTTTCCCCAGGATAAGTGGAGCCAAAGGTGTCGGCTATCCATACTTTCTCTATGAATGAAAGGTGAAATCAAAATAGTGCCGCAAATACTACATCAGTACTCCAACCTGTGTGGTACCCTGGTGCAAGGGTACTTTGGAGTTGTACGTTTGTAGACATTTGCCCCTATTGCTGTTTAGTGAATTTTGAAGGGTTAACTTGCACTGTGATTTATGCTGTTACTTGCACTTATACTGTTTTATACTGTTGAACTGCATTTTATGGGACATATCCTGTTCATTTGCACTGTTATTGCTCTGTATTTGCACTAAATTGTGGAAAGGGTTAATGCACAGCCAGTTCATACTAAGATACTTTGGGAACTCTCATTCTGTGTATTGAGAAACTAGTAATCTCCACTGCTGTCATAAGGGACTTAGCAGAACTGAGTTCTGGAGGGAAAAGCCAGACACAGTGAACCTTCGACTGTCTGGTTTAGCTCTGTCAGACTGTTATTTACAGCTGAAAACTGCTTGGTTGTTCCCACTGACTAGTTTTGAGTTCTAAGTCTTTGGCAGCCTTGAACTGCAACATTGTTTCTGTTAGGCTGTGGTTATCCAGTTAGGCTGTGGTTATCCAGATTCACCCCACCCACTAGAAGGTTCTAGATCAGTAAAACTGTATAAGATAGATAATAGAGCTGTCAGAGATCCCAGTTTTCTGCAGATAGGGACCAGTGTTTAGTAGGAAAGACTCAGATTGGTCAAGTGACTAGAAGATATAGATACGGGGATATACTGCCACAGAACCATGGTCACCATCCTTTTGTCCAGGGAGCCAGCCAGACGATTAAGCCACAGACCCTGTGTTGACAGCCCTTTGGCCAGGGAATTAGCCTTCTGAAAGAGAGAGGGACAGCCACCTCAGGCCTTTCCTCAGCACAAAACTTTGTTCTGCCAGTTAGGAGACTGGAAAAGCCAGCTCAGAGTGTTGCAGGAATTGTTTTGCACTTGAGTTCCTCCAGTAAAGAAGAACACTGACTCTCTGGACTTATTTCCCACTAGGGTACCATGTTTTACCCTCCCCTCCAGAGAGCAGCAACGTGTGGTTACACCTCAATGGTGTCTGGGAAACGTCAATTTTGTCCAGACAACCATTTAATGCATATGGAGGCCATCTGACTGCAGATGTCTGGAGGGAGAAGGATCAGGCAGTTGGATTACAACACCCCTGATCCTTTTGTTTTCAGAGAGATAAGCCACCACCAGAGGTGTGTGAAAGTGGCTTGCTCCCCTCTCCACAGAACCAAACATGCAAGTAGAAGTGGGGGTTGGGGTGGCAGAGATATGCCAACAGCCTCAGCTGACCTGAAGAGTTCCGGTCACAAATGCCTACCAAGGTATTATCAACAGGGTCCTCATAAAGTGTCCACAACAGATGTCTACCAGAATGCCTGCCACTGACGAGATGACCATCAGTCTCCAGCAATGAAGCTTGGAGCTATTTTTTGTTTATTACTTAGAGGTGTTGAAAATATGTGGCATGATTCTCCTGGGTTAAATATAAGCGTGGACTACCATAGTCTGATTATTCACCTATTCAAGATTTTAGAATATTAAGGCAGTTTATTATAATGGTCATATTAAATATGGGATTTATGGCATTATTGCATTGTTATATTTTTGTGAGCTATATTAGAGATAACGAAATGTAGTGATAGTAGGGATGCCTCACCTATCAGGGAATCCTAAGAAGCTTCTGGATCATAAACCATGGCTGCATATGTTTTATCTGTTCCCAACATGTGGGTGTTAATGAGGCAGTCATTTCCCAAATTTGATTCCTTTGTGTGTCTGTAAGGCTCCTTTCACACGGTCCGTGTTTGGTCAGTGTTTGAGCAGAGATTTTCCTCAGTTATTGTGGGCCAAAACCAGGTGCAAATCTCAAAAATACAGAATAGGTGCAAGTCTTTCCATTATACCTTACCTCTGTATAAGCTCTACTTCTGGTTTTGGCTCATAATCACTGATGGAAATCAGGGACCACATCACTGACTGTGTGACCATGGCTTAAGGGTACAGCCTAAATATGCTTTCCAGTGTGTGGTGAAGGCCAAGGGGACACTAGAGGCAAAGGTTAGTAGGTCTGGGTAAATACTAAAAATAAGACCAGGTGCATGGGGGTTGGTTCTGCATCTGCATTTTAAAGTGTTAAGGGACAAAATTTGGATGGTGTTTTCGAGAACGATAATAATAAAATGTTTGTCATTATGTCTGGCTTTTATACTAGTGTATAGGCACATTGGGGGTCATTTATAAAACTGCTGTACAGTAGAACTGGCTTAGGTACCCATAGCAACCAATCAGATTTGCCCTTTCAGTTTCCAAAGGAGCTCTCCAAAATCAAAGGTGGAATTTGATTGGTTGCCATGGGCAACTAAGGCCTCTTTCACACTTGCGTTGTTAGGATCCGGCGTGCACTTCCGTCGCCGGAAATGCCCGCCGGATCTGTAACAACGCAAGTGACCTGAAAGCATTTGAAGACTGATCAGTGTTCAAAATGCTTTCAGTGTTACTATGGCAGCCAGGACGCTATTAAAGTCCTGGTTGCCATAGTAGTAGTGGGGAGCGGGGGAGCAGTATACTTACAGTCCATGCGGCTCCCGGGGCGCTCTAGAATGTCGTCAGAGCGCCCCATGCGCATGGATAACGTGATCCATGCGCATGGGGCGCCCTGACGTCACTACGGAGCGCCCCGGGAGCCGCACGGACTGTAAGTATACTGCTCCCCCGCTCCCCACTACACTTTACCATGGCAGCCGGGACTTTAGCGTCCTGGCTGCCATGGTAACCATTCAGAAAAAGCTAAACGACATTTAGCTTAAGGCCGGATCCGGATTAATGCCTTTCAATGGGCATTAATTCCGGATCCGGCCTTGCGGCAAGTGTTCAGGATTTTTGGCCGGAGCAAAAAGTGCAGCATGCTGCGGTATTTTCTCCGGCCAAAAAATGTTCCTGTCCTGAACTGAAGACATCCTGATGCATCCTGATGCATCCTAAACGGATTTCTCTCCATTCAGAATGCATGGGGATAAAACTGATTAGGATTTTTCCGGCATAGAGCCCCGACGACGGAACTCTATGCCGGAAAACAAAAACGCAAGTGTCAAAGAGCCCTAAGCCAGTTCTACTTTACACCAGTTTGATAAATGACCCCATTATACATATGGTGTATATATTGAACATGGACCCCAAATCTCCTATTAGACCACATGATTTTGGGCCAATTATTGAGAATAGCATTCAGAGAAACCCCATTTGTTCCCCAAAACTAGCCTGTATAATCCAGTGATAGATCAGCCAATGAACAAGTAAACAGATGGCCATCTTGAATCAGGATAAAAGTTGCCCGATTATCCAGTACATCTTCCCGTGTAATCAGGGATTTTCTACCATTAATGGGGTTATCTCATGATTATTGTAGAAAATGAAAATCAGGCATCATATAGTACATGACAATCTCTTTCTAACAAATCTAGCCCCCTAACCACCCTGTACCTCACATGGATCCAGAGATCTCCCCATTCATTGCTCTGCTGCATTTATATCAAGCTAGCAGCTGAAGGGGAGTGTCTTTTCTGCTGCAGCTCAAGGGGCGTGTCCATGCTCTCCCTATCACAGCTCAGGAGGCAGATGAAGGATCAAACTGAGCATGTGCGGCCTTCTCAGTGACCAGGACAAAGAAATAGGAAAAGAACAAACAGAAGGTGGCGCTATACAGATACATTTTATTGAATAACTCAGTGGCTGTGCAAAATTTTTAATTAAACACAAGTACAGAGGTATTTAGATCCAAGTGTTGGTTTGAAAACTGTAAAATATTTTTCGTGGGACAACCCCTTTAAGGCTGTATTACACCAACTGATTGTTGGGCAGATCATCGCTGACAAGCGTTCGTAGGAACGCTCGTTATCGATGATCTTCCTGTGTAATACTGCCGCTGCGGGCAATAGTAATCTATCAGCAGGTTTAAAAATCATTGCTTGCCGCAGCATATAGTGATTAGGTGACATGATCTGCTGCCGGCAAAGAATGATTGAGTATAGGGATGAGCGATGTCATTATTGATCGCTCCTCCCATTCTGTGGAGGAGATCGCTGAATGTAATAGCCGCAGTCTCCTTCACTAATGAGCAGGCAACTGATGCTTCCTACCCGACAATTCTCTGCCTGATCGCCCTTAACTAATAGAACAGAATGAGGGAGGAATGACATTGACTACGGTAGCAATCATTCCTCCCGCGTTCAGTTTGGATCTGCCTGTGTAATCAGGACCATGTAAACAAGGGCTGATGGATGTGTTAAGAGAAAATGTGATTAATTCATACTTTTGCTGCATTTTCTCTAACCTTTGATATATGAACCAGTTTCAGTACTATCCATATAGATACACATGCTTCGGTATATGAACAAAAGCAGACAAAGCAGCTTTTATCACTGGGCCCACCAAACCTGCTTTATTCCATAAGAGGTGTAAATGATTTCATTTAATTGTTGATGGTTGTTGAAGTCCTTTTTGACTCTCATGCAAAAATAAAAACACCTTGATTAGTTTATTCAGGTTTCTAATTAGCATATTCCAATGATCTACAAAGGTAGTCTATTAGAGATCAAATGTGTAAGTCAAACAAAGACCCTGTTGACTGAGACCAAGATTTCAAGACATTACATACGTTAACAACTACTCTAGTGCCTTCAGGTCAAGTACGGCATATACATTTGAAGTATGCATTTTGTATTTAAATATATATATATTGGCCAAAGGCCTCTGCCTCAGAGTTTGCATTGGGGCCCAAGAGGTTAAAATTATGAGGGTCTAAATTACTGGTCTTAATAGCTAGCGATGCATCAGAGGCGCTGGCACCGGTCTAAATGTAAGGGTCCATTCAAACATACATTGCAAATGGTGTGCTGTCTCCATCCGTAGTTCCGTTCCGCAGCCCCGCAAAAAATATAGATTCAATTGCGGACAAGAATAGGCATTTCTATCATAGGGCCGGCCATGTGTGGACCGCAAAACACTTGCGGACGTGTGAATGGACCCTAAGCCAGCTTCCTAGCCGTCTTACATTAAGACCATTTAGTACGTCTAAAACAGGTGTAGAAAATGATAAATGAGACAAGTCTGGCGGTCCATCCCCGCCCACACCATGCCCACTTTTTTTAGACCTGGCACAAGAGGGGAAAAGTCACAGATTGTGGCACAAATAAACTCTGCGCAGCAATCTGCGCCAGATATACGCATAATATAGGCGTATTTCTGATCATAAATGACCAATGATCAATCATGTAATTGCTGATTTTGCTGCATTTATAGATGTAGTTTACTGGTTTAAGCAACTGGTAATTTCCCTTATCTTAAGTGTTGTGTCAGAAATATCCTATGATGGGAATCGCCAATCAGTGCCCGAGGGGGTTGCTTAACATAGCGCGTTAGCCCTTTTCGTTTTGGGAATCATCAGGTTTCCCGTATATTTCATCTTTCACCTTCTTTCACACTAAGGATTAACTGCACTTACATGAGATGATTCATAGATAACGACTGAAGAAAATTATTTGACAGGAAAAATCCTGCCACCAATTCAACACATTAGTACTATTTCTTCATTATACGCCTACCTGTCCATCTTATAATGTGTCAACCCCATCAATGTGTCATAATAGAGACTATAGACGAAGTGAAATCTGGTTGGGCAATTATTTTTTTGTCTAATGGGATAAAAAAAGATCAGGTTCTATCGAGTAAAATCCAAAATTGGTGGAATCTTGATGGGATCTTGTAAAAATGTCTGAATGTCCCTTGATGTCAACTGAAACGGGGGCTGAATAGACCACAGTTTAGTCCATTGTTTGTTGGGAGATACCTGAACCCAGAGGAATATGGAAGCCTCTTATTTCCCATCCAACTGTTCACTGTTAAACCCTACACAACGACTGTGGGGCAAGCTCAGCTGAATGTGATGACACCTTTCACTTAGAGATCCATTGCTTCATTCTTGAGAAAATGTATTTTTCATCTATATGTAAATGAGCAGTTAAGTGCACCAAGGGTGGACCTAAGCACATTTTCTCTTCCTATGTCTCTTCTTCTTGATAGACAGGGCAAGGAAAAATGACAATGCAGGATCCTGGCTTGGGTTCACCCTTGTTGCACTTAACTGCTCATTCGTTTATGGGTGGTCTTTTTTCTCCAGAATACAGATGTATAGACAAAATTGCATGGTACCGTGTTAGCCAGAAAAATCTATGTGATGTTAAATAATTTTGTGTTAAAAATACAAAAGTATTATAACAGGGATATCTTTATTGGTTAATAAAAAAAAATCTGTTAGCAAGCTTTAGGGCTCTTTCACACTAGCGTTTTTGTTTTCCGTCATAGAGATCCATCGTCGGGTCTCTATGCTGGAAAAATCCTCATCAGGATTATCCCAATGCATTCTGAATGGAGAGAAATCCGCTGCGCTTTTTGCTCCGGCCAAAAATCCTGAACACTTGCCGCAAGGCCGGATCCGGAATTAATGCCCATTGAAAGGCATTAATCCGGATCCGGCCTTAAGCTAAACGTCGCTTTGGCGCATCGCCGGATCCGACGTTTAGCTTTTTCTCGATGGTTACCACGGCAGCCAGGATGCTAAAGTCCTGGTTGCCATGGTAAAGTGTAGTGGGGAGCGGGAGAGCAGTATACTTACCATCCGTGCGGCTCCCGGGGCGCTCCAGAGTGACGTCAGGGCGCCCTACACGCATGGATCACGTGATCGCATGGATCACGTGATCCATGCGCATGGGGCGCTCTGACTTCATTCTGGAGCGCCCCGGGAGCCGCACGGACAGTAAGTATACCGCTCCCCCGCTCCCCACTACTACTATGGCAACCAGAACTTTAATAGCGTCCTGGCTGCCATAGTAACCTGAAAGCATTTCGAAGACTAATCAGGATCCTGATCAGTCTTCTAATGCTTTCAGGCGACTTGCGTTCTGACGGATCCGGCGGGATGGAAGTGCCTGCCGGATCCTCAGAACGCAAGTGTGAAAGAGGCCTAACAGAGGCTCACCACCTGATGGAGGAGCCTCCATGCTCTGAAAGTTTGCAAACAGATTTTGTTTGGTTAGCCAATAAAGTTATCACTGCTATATTACTTTTGTCTCCAGAATATGGCAATGGATTGCGAAGAGGCAGGTATAGTAACATTCAGCTGACCTAGCACTACAAGACATTGCGCATGGTTTATCGGTCAATTTCCTGGTGACAGATTCTGTTTAACTCTGCCCAGGTGAAGAGAAAGATAGGGCAGGTGATTTTCAGGTTGCTCAATCCTTGTATTCTTAAGTAAAATAAGCCACCGCAAGATGCGTCTGTCTTTATTGAGGAAAAATGCATGCCCGGCTCAGGAGGGCTCTGAAGGGATAGCTGTTTAGCCCACAGCTATCTAATGTATATAGATGGCCTAAAGGTGCCCTTACACCTTCAAAAGCTGTCAGCCAAGCACTCATTTCGACACAGCTATCTCTGCTGACTCCCCCATATACATACATGTTTGGCTCAACCAAACAGAAGGAATAGCTGTTTAGCCCATAGCTATAAAATGTATATAGGCAGCCTAAAGGTGTCCTTACACCTTCAAAGGCTGTCATCCGACAGCTCATCTGGCTGATGGTTATCTCTAGAGATGAGCGAATTGAAGCTGACATAGTGGAATTCGTAATGAATTTCAGGAAAAATTCGATTTGCAGCAAATTAGAATTTCCTTGCGCTTCATGGTATCGAATCGCAATTTTTCCTAAATTGGCGGCAAAAATAGCGATTACACGTGTGTGGACATGGGGCAAGGAACTCTAGGAAGACGGGATGACCCATAATGCCATGCATGCAGCCAATCAGCAGCCAGCCAGCCCTGTGATGTTACAGCCCTATAAATACGGTGGCCATCTTGGATTCAGACACTTTCCAGCATTCTGAGTGCAGGGACAGACGTGAGAAGGCGCTAGGGACAGCAATAAGAAAAACCTCATTGTGAAAAAAAACCTGAAAAAGCGATTTATAAGTGCAGGGAAAGGATAGGGAGGAATCATTTCACAGCATCTTAGTACAGGGAGAGACGTCAGAAGGTGCTAGGGACAGTGCTAGAAAAGCGATTTACAAGTGCAGGGAAAGATTATTTGGGGATCTAAATAGCCATTATACAGCTCTGTCATTCCATCAATTTGTTTTTGTTATTGGGGTGCAAGTGCTATTTTGAAAAGCCTTTAGTGGCCTATTTCAGTACAAAAAGAAAAATCTATATACACTTCACTGTTGCGGTTATTTGTGGCGAAAGCATTTAGTGGCCTATTTCAGTATAAAAAGAAAAATATATACGCATTTCACTTCTGCAGTTATATGTGGTGAAAGCGTTTAGTGGCCTATTCCAGTACAGAAAGAAAAATATATACGCACTTCACTGTTGAAATTATTTGTGGTGAAAGCGTTTAGTGGCCTATTTCAGTACAAAAAGAAAAATATATAAGCACTTCACTGTTGCAGTTATTTGTGATGAAAGAGTTTGGAGGCCTATTTCAGTACAAAATGAAAAATATATACGCACTTCACTGTTGCAGTTATTTGTGATGAAAGCGTTTAGTGGCCTATTTCAGTAAAAAAGGAAAAATATATTTGTCGCTTTTAGGGGTGTTTTAGTTTGCTTTTAATTTATTTAGTTCAGCTAAAAGTATGTCAGACAAAAAAGTTCCAGGCCTTGGACAGAGGAGTGGCAGAGGCCTTAATTTTTCTGGTGCAGCTAGAGGTCGCAGCAGAGTAAGGGAGCGTGGCAGCAAGAGTCGCAGCGAGAGGCCTGAGCTCCTGGTGTCATTTAGCGGTAGTGTCTTGACCAGCAACCCAGCGGTTCCTGATTAGTTAACTAGGTCATCCACTTCATCCCAAGTGACATCAGACACCCCCAGCCAACAGTCGGTGGGTTCGTCAGACACAACCTTTAGTTGGCATGACCCACGTTGTCACGCCGTTGGTTCTGTGACAATGTCCGCCTCTGCCTCCTCATCCTCCACCATGTCCTCAGCCTCCACTGCAGGGACAAGTCACAGTGCTGCCCAGCATACCACATGTGCAGGTTGTGTCATGCTGTTCTGCACCAGGTGTTCCATGGCGAACGGAGTTACATGGGGAGGAACTGCTCCGTGTGATTCATCAAGAAATCGAATACTAGCTTTGTTTGCGACAACTGAAAATTGGAACCATGGTGATGGACAACGGGAAGAACATGGTGTCGGTGCTGCATCAAGGAAGGCTGAGCCATGCACCCTGCATGTCACACGTGTTCAATCTGGTTGTCAAGCGGTTCCTGCAGTCTTCCACCCGTCTGCAAGACATCCTAAAAATGGCAAGGAAACTTTGCATGAACTTCAGCCACTCGTACACCGCAAAGCACACCCACTTTGTGCTGCAGCGGCAGAACAGCATCCCCGAACATAGGCTAATATGCAACGTTTCCACCCATTGGAATTCCACCCTCCATATGTTAGACCGACTATACGAACAGAGAAAAGCTATCAACAATTTCTTGATGATCCAAGCAGATAGGAATACTCCCCTGTGTAACTTTGATGTCAGCCAGTGGCAACTCATGCATGACATCTGCCGTTTGCTCAGGCCCTTTGAGGACACCACATCATTTGTCAGTCGCCAGGAATACGGGATGAATGACGTCATTCCACTGCTTCATGTCCTGGAACAAATGGTGGTAACAATGGCTGGTCAGGGGACAGGAGACGTAGCGCCTAGATCTCACGGTTACATGAGCCCTGTGGGGGCTGAACTGGAAGAGGAGCAGGAGGGGGAGGAGCAGCCAAAGGAGCTACAGGGTGATGAGGAAGACGAGAGAGGACCCAGACACACCGTGGCAGTATGCAGTGGAGATGG
This sequence comes from Bufotes viridis, assembly GCA_033119425.1. Taxonomy (NCBI): domain Eukaryota; kingdom Metazoa; phylum Chordata; class Amphibia; order Anura; family Bufonidae; genus Bufotes; species Bufotes viridis. The sequence continues at coordinate 461,740,405 of CM065590.1, forward strand.
AGGCAGTGAGTACCTCCGAGTCACTTGCACAAATGCACCGATGCAGTCTCGCTTGCTTGCTTGCGTAGTAGCTGAATTGTCACCATTTGGCAGAGGGATGACTTCTGGCTCTCCACCTTGTTGGACCCTCGCTACTGGTCCAAAATGGTGGCCTTTTTACACCCACTGAGAGGGAGGACAAACTTAATTACTACAGAGACATCCTATGTAGTTAGTTGGCCACTGTCTATCTGCGCCATTGTCCATCCTCTCTCAGGTCTAACCAGGGGGGCACCCTCTGAGCTTACGTTCCACTGCCATGCCTGCTGGGGAGGGGTGGGGTGGCAGGAGCAGTACCAGCTCCATCAGCTGCAGTCTGAGTCTAGAGTCATTGAGGAGCAGCTTTCTTCACCCACATAGTGAAGAAACTACTCACCAGCAGCAGCAGGTAGACCTGGAGCAGGACCTGAACCAGCAGGTAGCATACTTGGACAGCACCCTGCCAACCCACATTGAAGATCCTCTGGAATACTGGGAAGCCAAACTGGATTTGTGGCCCCAACTGGCCGAGTTTGCCCTGGAAAAGCTGCCCTGCCCGGCCAGTAGTGTGGCATCAGAGCGGGTGTTTAGTGCGGTGGCAGCCATAGTTACCACAAGAAGAACTCGCCTGTCCACCCAAATAGGAAGAGACTGATTTGTCAAGATGAATCAGGCTTCGATCAGCCAGGATTTCCAACCACTAATTCCTGATGCATCAGACTAGATCATCCATGGTGCCACACCAACACTTTAATACAAGAGACTTGTTTCTTCTGACTACTTGCCACAGCTACTACTTTCATGCTGCAACCCGCCTAATGCCACACATTTGATGCCAAGTGGTCCTTCTCTCATCCACCTTTGTCAGTGGGTACTGGTATTGCCACCCACCTCCCCACTCTATCACAGGGTCACTTTGCGGTCTACTGATGCTGCCATCTCCACACAATGTCACCTTGCCACTCTGTGGTCTCCTCCTCATGCTGCTGCTGCCGCCACCTCCAGACTCTGTCATTGTGCCACTCGGTGGCCTTCTCTTGATGCAGCTACTGCTGCTGCCGCCACCTCTAGACTCTGTCATTGTACCACTCGGTGGCCTTCTCCTGAAGCTGCTACTACTGCTGCCGCCACCTCCAGACTATGTCTTGTGCCACTCGGTGGCCTTCTCCTGATGCTACTACTGCTGATGCCGCCACCTCCAGACTCTGTCATTGTGCCACTCGGTGGCCTCCTCATACTGCTGCCACCTCCAGACTCTGTCATTGTGCCACTCGGTGGCCTCATCATACTGCTGCCAACTCCAGACTCTGTCATTGTGCCACTCAGTGGCCTTCTCCTGATGCTGCTGCTGCCGCCACCTCCAGATTCCGTCATTAGGCCACTCTGTGGTCTCCTCATGCTGCTTCCACCTCACCACTATGTTATAGGTCCACTCTGTAGACATCTCATGCTCTTCCCACCCTCCCAACTTCATGACTGGGCCACTATTTTGCCTTTCAACCTGGCTGACATCATATTTATTTGACCTTTCTTCAGATCTGTCAGAAGGAAGGAAAAATGAGACAAACAACGGATCCTGTCTGTGTAGCAGCTGTAAGGCCTGTATGGTCCCATCAGAAGTGGCTTATGATTTGGTAGCCAAAAGCAGGAATGGATAAAAAACACAGAAGACATGCAAATATTCCATTCACGTGTCATTTCTGTTTTAAATCCACTCCTGTTTTTTTGGCATTAGCAATACTGATGGATTACTGACCAAATGCTGACTGAGTGAAGGCGGGTGCCCCACAGACAGGATCCGTTTTTTGTAGGTTATTATTCTGATGGATCAGAGGAAGGGCAAAATAATCAGTTACGTCAAAACAAACTTACTGCGGACACCCTCTCCACTCTACTTGTATTAGCATTTATTAGAACTGGTTCTGTTGACATCTATCTGGAATCAGCTGACAAGGGTGTAAAAGGAGTGCGCTTCTTCTATACGCTAACATCGACCTGTAATGCCGAGTTCATACTTGAGTTATTTGGTCAGTTTTGGCCCTGTGACTGCCCAAATAAATGGCGTGTGCAGTGATTCTAATAGCGACGCCTGTCATCTGCATGTCATACGGACTCACAGTATAATTTCACTACCAAAGCAGACTCCCTATATGTGTTCTACACCACTATAAAGGCTCTCTGCAGCCTGGAAATAGCAGGTTTTTAACCCGATTCACCATGAATAAATTCGTATTGAAGCTAATTTTGAAAAAAAAAATCGGCGAACCGGCGAATTGAATTTTTGAAAAATTCACTCATCTCTAGTTCGACTTCCCCATACACATACATGTTTGGCTCAACGAAGCATGCATGTGGTTTCAATGAGAAAGCCATCTCTAGTGGTGGCTTATCTCCATGGAGAATAACAGGATTAGGAATTGAAAATCAGCATGTCCAGTCCTTATATCCCCCAACCTCATCTGTTTGGGAAGAGTCAAAAGCTGCCCATACACATAATATTGTTGGCCAGCCCTGCGGGTTCAGATGACAGTACCCTAAAATGTATGGTGGGCTTAAATGGGTTATCTAGGAAAATATATTTATGACTTATCCTCAGTATAGTTCATCAGTATTAGATCTGCGGGGACTTGACACCCGTCGATCAGCTATTAGAAGAGGCCTTAAGCACCGCATCCTAGGCCAGTGACATCACTGTACATCGGTCACAAGGCCCAGTTGCAGCTCTGCCCATTCAAGTCAATGGGGCTGAGCTGTAATACCAAGCTCTGCCACTATACAATGTATGGCACTGTCCTTAAAAAGCTGCTGGGAGCCTGCATTGCTCACCATTGCTTCGGTTAGCTCAGCGGCTCCCTGAAACAGCTGATGGGCAGAAATGCTGGGACATGGACTCCTGCTGATGTGATAATGATGACCTGGCTAACCCCTTTAAGGATTAAGTTTCCTATAGCTATTTATTTAAATGAAGAAAAAAAATAATAATAATAAAATTGCTCAGCCTTAGTAAACTATATAAAGATATTTTTTTTATTCATTTCCAAACCTTTGTACATAGTACAAATGCTGCATACAATTCTCTTTAATATGTTTTTACCACTTCTGTTCCTTATAAACCGGAGAGGGTGACCTTGCACTATGCATCCAGCATTGCTCCAGATATCCGTATAGCTTCTACACTTCCTGTATTCTGTTTCCAGTGTTTGCCTGTCTAAGAAGGGCAGTAAAAAAAAAAGTGAGGATGGGAGGGAGGATTTTTTCTCTTCTAATCCCCTTAGCAGTTCAAACTTTCCTTCTTGTTCATCCACCCCTCCCCACGCATATTTATCCCTTTCTCACTTCAAACAGACCCTTCTGTCTCATTGTTTGCACCTTGGAGGTTTTTCTTTTTTTCCCTTCATATCACACTGTTTTTTGTTGACAAAGCTTTCCCCTCTCTGGGGGGATGGAAAGGAAAGCAATTGGTGAAAGAGATTTGGAAGGGCTTCTCTTTTATGCTCTGAACACCTCCCTCCCCCATCTTGTCCCATTCCTGCATATGTATATCACCTCATCTCTTTTTCACTAATTTTAGGTCACATTACACCCTCACTGTATGAGCTATCAGCATGAAGTACTTGCAAGTGATACGTGAGACAGTGTGTGCCACCCAAGGCTATTCCAGCTTTTGAATTCCACAATGAAAGAGCTACTCAATCATACACCTTTAATCATGAAGCCTTTACAATTCTGCCACAGTAACTAAAAAGACATATAGAAGTGTTTGCTATAGGAAAGGTTAAAAATAAGGTCAAATAAATACAATAAACAAACATTTGTAGCTCCTCAACACCCTGACACCGCTGATTTACAGCCGCTGGATCACACTGAATCGCATGGGGTATTTTGATGCTGCGGTGTTTGACCACACCGACCAGATGTGAAATACAAGTGACCGAGAGTTTATGGATCTCCACACACACAGTGCATATAATGAATGCTGCAGTTGAACATCAACCATTTGTTTTAAAGCAGTGGTTTGCTTCAGCAGCATATTTTTTTTTTTTTAAAGAAACAGGTAAAAAAATAACACAAGAGGGTATCGGAATGAGGAATTTTGAAGCACTTAAAGGGGCTGTCCAGGAATTTTGTATTCAATATAAGTATCTGATCAGTCGGGGTCCAACTCCCCGCACCCCTGCTGATCAGCTGTTTGAAGAGACTGTGGTACTCTGGTGAGCTCTGAGGCCACTTCACAGCTTGCCACACAGACATCTTAGGCCTCTTTCACACGAGCGTCATGTTTGACGCCCGGATAAGAGGCGTGTGCGTTGCGGGAATATGCGCGATTTTTCCGCGCGGGTGCAAATGTTTGTAATGCGTTTTGCACGCGCATGTGAAAAATTGCCATGTCTGGTACCCAGACCCGAAGCCAGACTTCATCACTGAAGTCCGGTTTCGGGTAGAGTATTCTGGAGAATTTATTATTTTCCCTTATAACATGGTTATAAGGGAAAATAATAGCATTCTTAATAAAGAATGCTTAGTAAAATGAAGATGAAGGGGTTAAAAATAATAAAAGTTAACTTACCTTAGCCACTTGATCGCGTAGTTGTGATCTGTCTTCTCTTTTCCAGCATCAGCTAACAACTAAAGGACCTGTGATGACGTCTTCATTTTACCATGGTGATGGACCATGTGATTGGACCATGTGATGTGACGTCATCACAGGTCCTTTAGTTGTTAGCTGATGCTGGAAAAGAGAAGACAGATCGCAACTACGCGATCAAGTGGCTAAGATAAGTTAATTTTTATTATTTTTAACCCCTTCATCTTCATTTTACTAAGCATTCTTTATTAAGAATGCTATTATTTCCCCTTATAACCATGTTATAAGGGAAAATAATAAAGATCTGGTCCTGTTGCTAAGCAACCATGCAGGAAAATCGCACTGCATCCGCACTTGCTTGCGGATGCTTGCGATTTTCCCGCAGCCCCATTCACTTCTATGGGGCCTGTGTTGCGTGAAAAACGCACAATATAGAGCATGCTGCGATTTTCACGCAACGCAGAAGTGATGCGTCAAAATCCCCGCTCATGTGCACAGCCCCATAGAAATGAATGGATCCGGATTCAGTGCGGGTGCAATGCGTCCTCCTCCCGCATTGCACCCGCGCGGAAAACTCGCCCGTGTGAAAGCGGCCTTAGGTTACTCACTTTTCTATCATCCTCCCCAACTTCATGCTCCACCAGTGTTATCCTGCTGCTACCCCTAGTACTGTGCCCACTGTGCCCTCCAATTCTCCCAAATATTATACGGCAGAGATTATACTGCCATACAGATAGTCCCCGTGTAGTAATATAGAAGCCACGCCAATAGCTATAATTCTCTCCCAGAGTGCTCTCATTAATAATAGTGCCCCCTACATTGAGCCCAATAATGATAATGCTCCCCAAGGGTGCCTTTATTAGTAGTAGTTCCTTCCAGATTGTTCCAAATAATAATGCCCACCATAGCGCACCTAGTAGTAATAAGGCCTCTCTATAGTGCCCCTAGTATTAGTAAGGCACCCTTGTATTGCCCTAGTATTATTAAGGCTCCAATATAGTGCCCCCTGAAGTCATAATGTCCCCAATAGTACCCACAGTATTTACTTTTTAATGCCTCCCCTATAGTGCCTCAGTAGTCAAAATGCCCACTACAGTGCCCCCAGTAGGTATATTGTCTGCTATAATGCCCTCAGTAGTTATAATTCCCCAGTAAGCATAATGCTCCCTACAGTGCCCCCAGCAAATATAATGCCTCCTATAGTACCTTGGTTATTATAATAGTCCCTAAAAGGTATTATGCTATTATGTTGTGCCCCCAGTATTATAATGCACCACTGTAGTTAGTGTCTACAGTACCTATAGTGCCCCCAGTACTTATAGTATATCCTTGTCATGCCCCCAATACTTATAGTGCCCCCCTGTAATGGCCCAGTCCTTGTATTGCCACCTTGTAGTGCCCTTAGTCTTTATAGTGCCCCCAGTCCTTATAATGCATCCCTGTAGTGCCTCTAGTCCTTACAGTGCACCCCTATAATGCCCCCAGCCCTCATAGTGGCCTTTGTAGTTATATTGTCCCTTTCCCTGAAAAAAAAAAAAAAAAAGATATCCATATGACTTCCGACCTCTGCCAGAGATTCAGGCAAAAGGCCTCCTCCGTTCTGCAGACTGAGTTACCAGCTTCACAGTTCAGGCAATTGTGTTGACGCTGCATCTTGAGACCTGCATTAAGTGGGCATGATGATGTCATCACATTGCAACCATCTGCACTGTTCTACGTCTCATTGTCTGACGCCTAGTGGCCTGTTGACTATGAGAGAATTGCATGGCAAGGAGCCATTAGCTGTCGTGTCCTGCTACAGTAATTCAACTATATGACGTCCTGAGGATGGCGACACAGTTTTGTAGCTGGTGACCAGGACATTCAGGAGCTGGGACAAAACTTCATCCCTGATCCTGAGGATAGGCCATGAATATAAATGTCCCAGACAAAACATTTAACCTATGCGTCGGCCTCTTCCGGGATTATGTGCTGTACATTGGCCACATCATCCTAGCCTGGAGTTAGAACCCACAGTATATGTGTGAGAATTAATCTCTCGCCACAGCGCTGATCCCAGAAGTAGCCACCGCACAGATGCGCTGCGCAAGTTGTATAACCCCTTTAACTACCGCCCTGCAGACTGTATCTTTATGTTATGTTTTGCTGTGCTTTTATGCCATGTATACTATGTAAAATGCCTTCTCATACAAGGTGTGCTGGACAGAGCTCCATGTGAAGACTAATAGGTACTTTTTTGTAGGCACTGTGGGGGAGATTTACCAATGTTTTCAAGCCTCAATAGTGCCGTGAAAACTAGTAGATTATGACACAGGCCATATTTGTACCATCAATTGTGACTTTTTGAGCTTTTCACCATTCTTTAAAACTGGCACTGAAAGAGCTGGGGCTTAGCAGGAGGGATGTGGCCTATTGGGGCATGCTTGATTTTTATCTTTTACTCCAGAAACTGGTAAAAATTGCAGCTAAAATCGATAACCTAGATGGCATATACTTTGGTCTCTGGCAAACAGAAAGGCAACGGAAAGTCCACATTTTTTAAGAGGCCTGTGACTTTTAATAAATTTGCCACACCTTATCCACGTGCACTGTTTACAAGACTGTGGTAGGAAATGTCAGTCTTAGTAAATCTCTCCCTTTATCTTTGTGTGTATAGTAGCTTTAAGACCAGTGGTGTAACTAGAAATGACTGGGCCCCATAGCAAATTTATGAACCTTCTTTGCAACCCCCTCTTCCCATGCAACACCCACTCTCTCAGACTAGGTCCGGCAGCCACTCCATCCGTGTCCTACACTGTCACTGTGTATAATGCCATTTTATAATAATGTTGAGGGGGTCCTGACAATACAATCTTTTAGTCCTACTCCTGTGTGGGCCCCTTCGAAGTTTGGGCCCCAAAGTAGCCGCTTCCCCTATAGCTATGCCCCTGTTTAAGACTCTACCAGTGGGTATCAGGGGTCACATATGTGGATACTGTAGAGTTGAGCCTTACTGATTTGAGTTAGCCCTGTAGGAGAGACAATGACCCCGAAATCCGATGGGACAGTTACAGGATGCCACCTATGCCACTGACGGCTGTGGACTGCTGTTGTTGATTGGACTCATGTATACTGAGAGACACACTGTGGCGTTAAGAAATTGTCATGTGTCTAGTGCTGACTGCCTGTTATACCTGCTGGGAGTCCAATGTGAGTTGTCCTGCAGATGCAGACATAGGCAGTATGGGGCTCCTGTGCAAAAATAGTATGTGGGCCCCTTCCTGTGTAATAGTAGTGAAGGTTAATCGTAATCCTTCTTATCCCTTTATATGACTCTCTAGTCAATCCTTCATCTAATGAGAATGAGAATCTGCAGTGGAAAACTCCTGACGAGTATAGAGACTGCCCTGTTACCTGTACCAACCGTCTGTGGAGTATAGAGACTGTCCTGTTACCTGTGCCAACCGCCTGTGGAGTATAGAGACTGCCCTGTTACCTGTGCCAACCACCTGTGGAGTATAGAGACTGTCCTTTTACCTGTGCCAACCGCCTGTGGAGTATAGAGACTGTCCTGTTACCTGTGCCAACCGTCTGTGGAGTATAGAGACTGTCCTTTTACCTGTGCCAACCGCCTGTGGAGTATAGAGACTGTCCTGTTACCTGTGCCTACCGTCTGTGGAGTATACAGACTGTTCTGCTGGTGTTGACAGCTGCCTGTGGAGTATAGAGACTGTCCTGTTACCTGTGCCAACCACCTTTGGAGTATACAGACTGTTCTGCTGGTGTTGACAGCTGCCTGTGGAGTATAGAGACTGTCCTGTTACCTGTGCCAACCGCCTGTGGAGTATAGACACTGTCCTGTTACCTGTGCCAACCGCCTGTGGAGTATAGAGACTGTTCTGTTACCTGTGCCAACCGCCTGCAGAAGGATTGATTCCGATGTGCCCTTTTCAGCTCCATTACCTCCACTGCTTAAGAAGCAAAAAAGCATGCATATGGCGATAACGCTTCAGATCGCATAAGGCATTTCAAAAACTGCGATTCGTTATACTCACAAACATGCAAGGTTTTCACAGCGTATCTACAGTATGATAAAACCGCATGGAATCCATAAACTGCCCAACTCGAGTCTCAACTTATTTTTGGCTTCATCCAGGAAGAAGTAAGGTGCTGTATAAGGGTTGTAGACCATACCCATAAGTTTCAGACCCTCTTATAAATGCATGATAGAAATAGTTTTGAAAATTAAAAGAAAATGTCTAAACAAGCTAATAACAACTAAAGGTTTAAATAATATGATTGTGTTGCTAGAATCAACAATTATCAAGATCCCTGGTGGACTTCTTTAAAGCCAATGGAATCCATTGGTTTCCTCTTGGATAAATGGAAGTTGTGATACCAGCGAGAACAGACCCTTATATGTTTATTACACAGTACATTGAGCCCGACTGGGAGATTTTGATGGTCCAGAGGGTACTAGATTGGGACTCTATTAATGTGGTGAAAAACTGCTAAGAATAAAATTTCCCATGGGTGCAGTATTTGCAGTGAGAGCAGAGCCTCTAGGTGTAACAGCAACGCCCCCATTGCTCCTAGACGCTCATATGCATATAATAAAACGTCATTTTTCTCGCCAATGCTGGACACATATGAACATGGGAGCAACTCAGATGCCTTCAGCTGCCAAGTGCACATATAACAGGTCAGCCAGTGTCATAGGTACAAATCTGCTGACAGATGCCCTTCAATTGAGAGGTGACAACCAATATGTCTGCATTTCCTTCTGGGGAATTGTTGAGGTGCGTGATGTTACTTTTATTTTTTAAGCCCTTAGCACACCTTAAAAAAGACTGACCTGACAACCAGCCAGCCAGAATATTGAAGTAGAAGTAACAAAATGACAACTGACGTGAATTCAATGAAAACACACAATATGGCTTCACTTTCTATTGCCACTTTTGCCCATTTCGCATAATCAGCAACCAATGGCGATACCGGCGCTAACCCCTGATTTGCCAATAGTGTTTGTGGTGGCTGCCAGAAAACCCCAGGACATCTGCTCTTGTGCAGAAAGAAATCAGCCATGCTACGGCTTTTTGAAAGCTTTTCTTATTCCCCTTAGAATGAGCATGCATGGACAGCCGAGTTAAACATGCACGTTAAAAGGAAGGATTGTGGATGATGACCACCAGCCGCACAATCTTCTTATGCCATGGACAGCTTAGGGCCAGCCATAGCGTCGTGGCTTTCTGATCTCATGCTGGTGGGATTGTGCAGCAGAAATGATTACAGCCACTTCAAAGATCTCTTTGTCTTAGAGAGGGCTCTAGTGTTTCCTTTTCTCTCCAAACATGTGTTCCACTGCCAGTTCTTTTTTTTTTTTTGCAGAATGCATCACACAAAAACATTGCTCTGTCGATAGACGTGGTAGGGATTTTTCTCTTAAATTTAGCTTGAAGTCAGATTGTTAAATAGATTAATCCCACACTTCCAGAGAAATGCAGCATATGGGTATACTGTGCATTCCAGGCTCGCTGCCAGAATGCTCTGGTAAGTAAAATTAAAATTAGGCTGATGTAGTCAATTAGCGTCTTCATCCTTTGTGTAGGGGCCAGGTGCGACCCTTCAAGGCTTTTCTGAATTCCTCCAAGGGGCATTATGACCTCTGTTGTGTGACATAATAATTTAGTAAGCTCCAGCTAGAAAAAAATGTATATGAAAGTTCATTTTCTTAAAGGGGATGTCTCACTTTAGTAAATGGTATTTAGCGTGTAAACAAAGTCAATACAAGGCACTTATGTATTTTGATTGTCCATGTTGCTTCCTTTGCTGGCTGGATTCATTTTTCCATCTCATTATACATTGCTTGTTTCCATGGTTACGACCACCCTGCAATCCAGCAGCGGTAGCTGTGCTTGAATAGGAAAAAGCGCTGCCTCTCAGGTGGCTGGGACCGCAGGAGTGTGCAGAGGCTTTTTCCTACAAGCACGGCCACTGCTGCTGGATTTCAGGGGGGTCATACATAGATATGAGGGAAGTTATGGAAAGTTTGACTTGGCTGCTTCGCTGTATTTCACAAAGAAATTCGCTTTCTGATGAAGCGCACTTCTTTGTATGTAGCGGCCGCAATGGCGGGGAACAGCGACTGCGCTCACCCCCATCATTGAATCCCACAGATTCCGCATTCCTCGCTGATCGTGCCACCTGAGATTAAAAATAAAAATAAAGGCTTTCAGGGGTTAATCAGATTTTTTTTTTAAATACTCGCTTCATCCATTTGATCGCGAAGAGCCCGCTGTGACCATCTTGCTTGAAGACGCTGAGAGAAATCTCACGCGGTGACGTCTTCATGCCGTTTGTCACCATGTATGAGATTCAAATGGATGAGGTATGTTTTTTTTGGGTTTTTTTACCGCCATTTCAAGGAAAATCGATTAGACGAGGAGATTTGGATAGACGTTCACTTCAGATGCTTCAATTCGCTCAACACTAGTCGTAACCCCTGGAAGCGAGCAGTGTATAATGAAGTGATGGAAAATGAATCAAGCCAGCAAAGGAGGCAACATGGATAATAACAGTACATTAGTAAGTGCCTTGTATTAACTTTCTCTACATGATAAATGCCATTTGCTGAAAATAAGACCTTTACAGAGCTCTACTAGGCACGCATGTATTTTTCATAAGGAGAGGGCAGTTTATCTCTCTGGAAGACAAAAGCATTGGACATTTTGAAATCTAAGGTCTTGTTACACTGGCCAATCCCAGGCCAATAGCGAGTGGCGACCAACAACATACCACATGATAGACACTCGTTTAAAGGGCCTTTCACAAGGTACGATGGAAAGTGAACGGGGATCATTTAGCCCCGCACTCAGTCTGCATATTGGTTCCACAGTGTGATGTGTGATGCTGACATACACAGATATCACAGTGCGCCATGAAAGATGTGATATCTCAACAAACGGAGATTGCTTATTTGTCCATGATTGCCGAGGGACAGTGCACAGGACAAGGATCATTGCCCAGCCGTGGAATCGGCTCTTGTGCTCAGGTCAGCAGGATTGATGATGTCACCGCTTTGCATCTGTTGCTGGGGAGAACATGATGTGCACCATTCATCATGGGACGAGGCTAGGTGAGTATTCCTTTTTTTAATTTTATTAATACAATGGGGTTATCATTACTGTGCGGAGACAATAAGGAGGCATTTTACTATGTGGGGGTATTATGGGGGCATTTTACTGTGTGGGGGCACTATGGGCGCATTTTACAGTGTGGGGGCACTATGGGGGCATTTTACTGTGTGGGGACACTATATGGGAATTTTAATGTATATTGCCACTATAGGGCATTTTTGTGTAGAGGTACTATGGGGGTGTTCTACCGTGTGTCCGGCAGTATAGGGGCATTTTATTGTATGGGAGCACTAACGGAGCATTTTACTGTGTGGGGTCAATAAGGGGACATTTTACTGTATGAGATACTAAGGGGGCATAACTACTGTTTGGGAACACAAAGGGGGCTTTCTTACTGTGAGGGGACACTGAGGAGGCACACCTACTGTGAAGGGAGTTAAGGGTCCCTGCTTAGGGTTTTTCAAAAGTTGGGAGGTATGGCCTCCCCAGGAAAAAATGGTCAGGCAGTTAAAATCCAACATGCCCAATCCTTATCTCCCTCAACATCAGCTATCAGGGGAAAGTTGGGGGGCCCCACACACATTAGATGGTTACTTAGCCGAAACCACAGGAATCGGCAGGTTCGGCCGACACAGATCTAATGTGTATGGCTGGCTTTGCTGTATTGTACTTCAGTAACAGCTGGAGTTTTACGTTTCATCAGATAAGAGGGCTATGGATATAGAGCACCTCTTATCTAAGGCTGGGATACAATCAGCTATGAGGCCTAAGAGCATTAGACCCACTCCTTAATATATGTTCTCGATTCTGAGAACACATAATATGACAGCTGGGTGCTATATTTGAAAAGGGAAGGAACACTTGAATGAATCCATGTAATGGCTATAATCTAAACACATTTTGTTGCAAGGTTTACATACTTGCTAGGGAGGGGTGACTCAGTGATAAAGAAACTGCTTTGAAATGCGAGAATGTGAATCAAGCTTTATATCTTCATAGCTTGGCTTCCCGTGCCTGAGGCACCAAACTGTATTGTAAAGATCTTCAGGTCAATGATTTATCCTGCCTAGACCACAGAATGCATAAACAAATCAGTGCTTGTCATTGTATATATCCAGATGAACAAAAGATACCGTACACTGCAGAGGGAAGACTTAAAGGGACATTATACTGAAACGTGACTTACGTTAAAAGCATTTTTTGTTATACTCTTCTTGCTATATCAATAAAAAAGCCCTTTTTTCAGGCTTGACTGTATGAGTAAATGTCACAAATGGCGCATCATTTCACATTACAATGTGTCCACTAGGGGTGCTGCTAGCCTTTTTGACCTTTCATGACAAGCAAAGTTTCAAGAGGACCTGTAGCCTCTCCTGATAGGTCTGTTTAGGAATTACTTGCACTCCCATTGTAATAACAATTCTGGGGAATTTTTTCTTATGACTCTATGATGCGCCATTCCTCTATTATTCCAACTAGAAGTTATGAATATACTACTAGCTGTTTGCAATGAAGGTCCAGCTGGATTTTACCAGTTGGGGTTGTGTCCCTGCGCAGTCTGGCATTACCCAATCAGTGCTGCCGGTGTCAGGCAGTGCAGGGAAACAACCCCAACTTGTAACACTCATCTGGGCCTTCATTTTAAACATAATTTCTTGCAGGTATAAACAGGGGCGTAGCTAACGGCTCATGGGCCCTGGTGCAAGAGTTCAGCTTGGGCCCCCCTTCCCTCAGTGCTTTGTGTGTCTTCTTATGCGGCACAAGGGTCTTTGGGCCCCCTCAGGCTCCTGGGCCCGGTAGCGACTGCTACCTCTGCACCCCCTATAGCTACGCCCATGGGTATAACAAAGGAATGGTACAACAAAGAGTCATAAGAATAGTATACTATATGGGAGATGCAAGTAGTTATTGAAACATATATGTCAGGAGAGTATTTAAAGGGGTTCTGCAGTTTGTTTAAACTGATGATCTATCCTCTGGATAGATCATCAGCATCTGATTGGCGGGAGTCCGACACCCGGGACCCCCGTCGATCAGCTGTTTGAGAAGGCAGCGGAGCTCCAGGAGCGCCGCTGCCTTCTCACTGTTTACCGCCGGACCAGTGACGTCACGACTTGTATCTACTGGCCTGGGCGCGGCTAAGCTTCATTGAAGTGAATAGAGTTTGGCCGCACCCAGGCCAGTTGATTGATACAAGTCGTGATGTCACTGGCCTGAGGTAAACAGCAAGAAGGCCGCGGCGCTACTGCCAGTGCTACTGCCTTCTCAAACAGCTGATCGGCAGGGTTCCCGGGTGTCGAACTCCCACCGATCAAATACTGATGATCTATCCAGAGGATAGATCATCAGTTTAAACAGACTGCAGAAACCCTTTAATTTAATAAAAAAATAAAATTTAATGCTGGATTCCATAAGGTTATATATAATTCTTCATCTATACAAATATTGGGGGTCATTTATCAAACTGGTGTAAAGTAGAACTGGTTTAGTTGCCCATAGCAACCAATCATAGTCTACCTTTCATTTTGGACAGCTCCTTTGGAAAAGGAAAGGAGGAATCTGATTGCTATGGGCAACTAAGCCAGTTCTACTTTACACCAGTTTGATAAATGACGGCAATAAAGTCCATGCAGAGTTTGCCCTTTGCCAGATTCCATTCCCGGACCCTAGCGCTGTAAGGTAACAGTGCTAATGACTGAACTAACATCATTTATTCAGTTTTGTGCGTTCGCCTCCATAAGTGCAGTCTAATGACAAAACATAAAAGAATAAAGGGTGAGCATTCCAAGCAATAGAGCATCATTTCTGATAATTAGAGATATTTTTATAATCTCTATCGCCACCCCGAACACAGAAATAGACTTTAGGTACAAGGGTACCCTCGCAGGCTATTCTCCTACTGGAATTATCCATATAACTTTAAACCAGATGGTTACACTATACAAAAGGCTTTATCAAGATTACAGGAAAAGAGAGTCAAACACAGGTTATATTTATCAAGAATTAAAACACACATAAAAAAATCTTGCCCGACACTGACCAATAATCATATCAACTGTTTTGCTTTAGCTATCTTACAGCAGCAGTGGGGATGTATTTGAGTCTTAAAGGGGTTCTCCAGGAGTTAAGAAAGTAAAATTACTGAAAATAAGTAAATATTACTTTATTATAAATACATTCACAAATACCTTTAATTCATTATAATGGCTTGTTTTCTCTAGAGAGCAATCATTAGGAGAAATAAAATGTCTGCCATCCTATTAGTACACACAAAACCTGTCCTAATCACACAGGAGGACAAGTTACTTCAGAACACTGAGCTAATGAGGTGCCTCATCCTCTTCTCTGCTCTACTTGTCAGGGATTATAATCCTTAATACAGTTTTATACAATTTTCAGAGGTATCTCTGTAGGAATAGAGTTCATGAGAAGACATGAAGTACAGAGAGGCGGGTGGGGATGTGGCTAAAGGGCAGCAGCTCTTGCATGCAGTCTCCATTACCACAGCTCTACATTACCACAGTCTGTCCTTTCATGTCTCCTTGTGAACTCCATTCCTACAGAGATTCAGCTGAAGATCTTATCATCTATATTCAGGATAATAATCCCCAACAAGTAGAGCAGAGGGGAGGATGAGGCAGCTCTTTAGCTCACTGCTCTGAAGTAATTTGTCCTGTTGTGTGATTAGGACAGCGACCATTTTATTTCTCCTAATGAGTGCTCCCTAGACAAAATGAGCCATTATAACTAGTAAATGGTATTTGGGAATATATTTATAATAAATTAATATTCATGTATTTTCATTTTCCACTGACATAAGCCACTGACCTCACGTTCATTGGTGACATGACTTAGATGCTAGGGATGAGTGAATCGACTTCGGGTGAAACATCTGAAGTCGATTTGCATAAAACTTTGTTCTAATACTGTACGGAGCAGGAGCTCCGTACAGTATTAGAGTGTATTGGCTCCGATGAGGCGAAGTTATTGCTTCGCAAAGGCTCGCGAGACTTCGGGTAATAACTTCATAAATTAATTTGTACTATAAAAATCCATTTCCCGAACTCTGGAGTGGTACCTTGGAACCGAACCCGGGAAAAGTTCTTTTACAGTACAAATGAATTTATGATGTTATTACCCGAAGTCTTACGAGACTTTGCAAAGCAGTAACTTCGCTTCATTGCAGCCAATACATTCTAATACTGTATGGAGCTCATGCTCCATACAGTATTGGAACAAAGTTTTATGTTTTAAGGTTTATCCGAAGTTGATTCGCTCATCACTACTAGGTGCAGATGAATCCCATTCAAGTGAACGGGCCTGGGCTGCAATACCAAGAATAACCACTATGCAACGTACAGCACTGTGCTTAGTAAGCTGTGAATTGGCCGCAGATATTAAGCGCTGCAATCTTTTCATTTTTATACTGAGGGTATACATAATAAGAGATCTTTATAGCAGCTGTATTTTGTAGAACATTTTCTTAGGCGCAGGATATTATATTACACTATTATGTATTTGTATGATACAAGTACCCTTCATGAAACAGAAATTTCTCAGGTGAGATTTTCTAAATTAACCTTATCCTGCAAAATAATGACAGCTTATTTCCATGGAATGATTGTCAATCACGGAGCAAGTATCATACAATCATAACCAAAAGATGATGTCTAGAGACGTTTCAGCATCCGAGGATTTACAGAGAATTATTAGATGGACATAAATGGTACAAAATGAATCCATTTATAAATCCTCCATAATCATTTAGGATTATAGTCTTACATTTCTTTAATCTATTACAGGGACAAGACTAAAAGTATCAGTGCAAATGAGATGGGAAAAACCGCCATACAATTAACAGAGCAGAATGAAAACAAATACTTAATGGATCAACTTAAATTTCTGGCAAAAATGACATTGTTGCCTTAATAAGCTAAACCTGGATTTAAATGATTTTTCCAAGATTAAAAAAAGCATCTGTCATTGGATTCGGCACTGAAAGTGTCATTTACAACCAACTGAAAGTTAGTGTCCAAGCTAACATCTAAGCTAGGTTCACATCTCTAGCCAGTGGCGTACATAGAGAAGTAAGGGCCCCATAGCAAGGATCAAACCAGGCCCCCCACACAGGACAGAAGGGTTTCTTCCTAAACCCCTTTCAATGACCATTGGGCCATTTTTCCACTGGTTTATTTGCTAAAAGTTGTTCCTTTATAGGGTAGAGGGTAGGGTCGATTCGCTCATCCCAAGTTTTCACCCCCAGTAGATGACGGGATGATCCCAACTCTTGCCCTGGGCCCCATAGCAGTCACATGGTCTGCCGTTATGGTAGTTACGCCCCTGTCACCAGCATATTTTCTGTTTCACTTTTCCGTTCTAGAAATAAATTACAGAACTAGATCTTCATATGATGGACACCAAGGGCGGCCATCAGGTTTCCTTTCATTCTGCAGGACAAAATAGCACAACATGATCTACTATTTTGTCCTGGACTATTTACAGAATCTGCAGTTGAGGCCCCTCAGTGAGCTGTGTTTTTGGTGTTAAAACTTCAGCTCCAGATGTTAGCTAAAGGTCTATGGGAAATATGGAACTGCCGTTTTTGCTAATTAGATGGCACTTTTTGCCTTTCTTGCTTCTATTAAAAAAAGGCTGCATTCTGCAGTTTTTCCGGCGTATTGAGAAGACAATATTAAGGTAAACATGCCATGTAAATACCACTTGTTTCTAAGTCACAATGTGTGCAAAAACATTGTGACATAGGGGAAGCTTTATGAAACTAGCGTAAAGTAGAACTGGCTTAGTTGTTCATAGCAACCAATCAGATTCCACCTTTCATTTTCCAAAGGAGCTGTAAAAAATGAAAGGTGGAATCTGATTGGTTGCTATCGGCAACTAAGCCAGTTCTACTTTACATCAGTTTGATAAATCTCCCCCATTGTTTCGAAACCGTCTAAAAAAGATATATGTCCATCCAAATCATTCTGGTATCCTGCAAATTTGATCCAGAGGAAGGCAAAAAACCCTGTGAGGTAGAAGCCAATTTTCCTCATTTTAGGGGAAAGATTCCTTCCCGACTCCAATCAGAATAACTCCCTGGATCAACGACCCATGTCTAGTAGTTATAGTCTGTAATATTATTACCCTCCAGAAATACATCCAGTCCCCTCTTGAATTCCTTTATTGTACTCACCATCACCACCTCCTCAGGCAGAGAGTTCCATAGTCTCACTGCTCTTACCGTAAAGAATCCTCTTCTATGTTTGTGTACAAACCTTCTTTCCACCAGACGTAGAGGATGTCCCCTTGTCACAGTCCTGGGGATAAATACAGTTGTGTTCAAAATTATTCAACCCCAAATGCTGTAAAGGGTTTTAGGGAATTTAGTGTACATTTGTAATTGTGTTCAGAATGAAATCTTACAAGGACTTTTTAAAGAACCA
This sequence comes from Bufotes viridis, assembly GCA_033119425.1. NCBI lineage: Eukaryota > Metazoa > Chordata > Amphibia > Anura > Bufonidae > Bufotes > Bufotes viridis. The sequence goes on from CM065590.1 coordinate 461,758,566, forward strand.
AATGCAACTAAAATGACATCAATTGTTTTTGTAATACAGTATTAAATGTTTTTTTTGTGATTTCTTCATTGACACAATTATTCAACCCCTTAGGGTACGTTCACACGACGACAATTGTCGCGCGACAAAAAGTCGCACTATTGTCGCGCGACAATTTTTATAATGGGAGTCTATGGTGTCGCAGTGCGACATGCGACATGCTGCGACTGCGACACGACAGTCGGCAAAAATCCATCCGGGATGGATTTTTTGCGACTGTTGTGTCGCAGTCGCAACATGTTGCATGTTGCACGTGCGACACCACCATAGACTCCCATTATAAAAATTGTCGCGCGACATTAATGTGACATCAATGTCGCGCTACAAATGTTGCAGTGTAGTGGTTCCCAAATTGTCGCGCGACTATTTGTCGCGCGACAATTGTCGTCGTGTGAACGTAGCCTTAAAGACGACCACTCTTAAGAACAGAGGTTCATTCAAGTGTTTTCAATCAGGTATTGAAAACACCTAGTGGATGTCAAGGAGCAGCAATCAAGCATAATAAGCACCAATTAGGCAGATGTAAAATGACTGCGATACTCAGCTCCTTCTAGACATTTACTGGTGTGTTTACAAACATGGTGAAGTCAAGAGAATGGTCCAGGAAGACAAGAGAAGAGGTGATTTCTCTTTGCAGGAAGGGCAATGGCTATAAGAAGATTGCAAAGATGTTAAACATACCAAGAGACACCATAGGAAGCATCATTCGCAAATTCAAGGCAAAGGGCACTGTTGAAACGCTACCTGGTCGTGGCAGAAAGAAGATGCTGACTTCGACTGCTGTGCGCTACCTGAAGAGCAAAGTGGAGAAAAGTCCCCGTGTGACTGCTGAGGAACTGAAAAAAGATTTGTCAGATGCGGGTACTGAAGTTTCAGCTCAGACAATATGGCGCACACTGCGTAATGAAGGCCTCCATGCCAGAACTCCCAGGCGCACCCCTTGCTGTCTCCAAAGAATAAGAAGAGTCGACTGCAGTATGCCAAAAGTCATGTGGACAAACCACAAAAGTTTTGGGATAGTGTTCTGGGGACTGATGAAACAAAATTAGAACTGTTTGGGCCCATGGATCAACGCTATGTTTGGAGGAGGAAGAACAAGGCTTATGAAGAAAAGAACACCTTGCCTACTGTGAAGCATGGCGGGGGGGCAATCATGCTTTGGGGCTGCTTTGCTTCTACAGGTACAGGGAAGCTTCAGCGTGTGCAAGGTACCATGAATTCTCTTCAGTACCAGGAGATATTGGATGAAAATGTGATGCAGTCCGTCACAAACCTGAGGCTTGGAAGACGTTGGACCTTTCAACAGGACAATGATCCCAAGCATACCTCCAAGTCCACTAGAGCATGGTTGCAGATTAAAGGCTGGAACATTTTGAAGTGGCCATCGCAGTCACCAGACTTAAATCCGATTGAGAACCTCTGGTGGGACTTAAAGAAAGCAGTTGCAGCGCGCAAGCCTAAGAATGTGACTGAACTGGAGGCTTTTGCCCATGAAGAATGGGCGAAGATACCTGTAGATCGCTGCAAGACACTTGTGTCAAGCTATGCTTCACGTTTAAAAGCTGTTATAACTGGAAAAGGATGTTGTACTAAGTACTAAGATTGAATGTCACTTGGGGGTTGAATAAAACTGATAATAATGTGAGCACAGAAAAGACATTTGTGATTATTTCATTATAAATGTTATGTTATATTTGTCTGACTTACAAGTGCCTCTTTGATTTAATTGTAAACAAGATGACTGAAATGATCAAAATCAATGTCAAACTGGCCAAAACACTCAATTTCAGTGGGGGTTGAATAATTTTGAACACAACTGTAGATGATTGCAGAGATCTCTGTACTGACCCCTGATATATTTATACATAGTTATTAGATCTCCCCTCAGTCGTCTTTTTTTTCTAAAGTTAATAACCCTAATTTTTATGATCTTTCTGCGTCCTGTAGTCCACCCTTTCCAGTTATTACTTTAGTTGCCCTCCTCTGAACCCTCTCCAGCTCTGCTATGTCTGCCTTGTTCACAGGAGCCCAGAACTCTACACAGTACTCCATGTGTGGTCTGACTAGCGATATTTAAAGTGGTAGGACTATGTTCTCATCACAGGCGTCTATGCCCCTTTTGATGCAACCCATAATCTTATTGTCTTGGCAGCAGCTGCCTGACACTGGTTTCTATAGCTTAGTTTGCTGTCCACTAAAACTCTTGTGCTTTTCCATTACTTTACACCAGTGATGCCCAACCTGCGGCCCTCCAGCTGTTGAAAAACTACAACTCCCAGCATGCCCGGACAGCCTACAGCAGAGCATGGTGGGAGTTGCAGTTTTATAACAGCTGGAGGGGCACAGGTTGAGCATTCCTGCTTTACACAGTTTAGTATCATCATTAAAAACGTATTTTTTATTGCGAAGCACTTTATAACATCTTTAATAAATATATTGAAGAGAATAGGGCCCAATACTCACCCCTGTGGTACTCCACTAGTGACAGTGACCCAATCTGAGTCTGTACTGTTAATAACCACCCTCTGTTTTCTAACACTGAGCCGGTTACTTGCCCACATACAGGTACAAACATCTCCCTAAGTTCAAGCATTTTCATTTCATGTACAAATCTTCTATGTGGTACAGTAACAAAACAAAAAAAAGCAATAAAAAATACACAAAAAACGCAGGTGACCAAAAATATCACCAGCACTTATTCTAGCGTAGCGTATTTTACTAGTTAAAGAAACGCCAGGGCCAAATTCATTTGTGTAAGGACCTTAATGAAGCCTCTGCTGCAGATGTGAACTTAGCCTTGGCTACAGTATACAGATGTGCTTGTGTGCTTATACCTGTCCATACAGTAGAGACTATGGATGTGCAGTGTGAGAATAGAATAGGCTGCATGGACGTACACACAATTTCATTTCATATGCTTACGGCACCCCACATTTCTGCTTTTGAACTGGAATCCAAACGATTGTAAATTACAGCAATTCAGCTATTTAGGAGCTGGAGGGGGAGAAGTATGGAGATCAAATGCCCTGAAAAGGGAGATGTGCTGCAGGGGAAATACCTTGTAGAATGGGGTCAAAGGCTCTTCCAAACTCCAGCTCAGAAAGGTCTAGCTGATTGGAAAGTTTGCATTAGATGGAAAGTTTAGTGCCATATTCCAGTGTAACTTTACATTATGATGATGGTCACAGGACACTTTAAAGTGTACCTATATATGAAAAAAAGCTTTTGACATGTCCTAGTAACAAAACAAAGGTTTTGATCGGTGAGAGTCAGATTGGTGAGACCCCTACTGATAAAACAAGGAGGAAATGCTCATATAAAACTCACTATAGAAGATGGATTGATTGGACTTATAGACTTCATAGTAGACCTTTTACTTCAACTCGTATCCTGCAGCAAGAAAAGAGAGCACTCTGTGTGAGAGCGTCTTTCTCCTTGTTTTAGCAATTGCGGGGGCTTCAGGACTGACCCCTACCAATGAAAACCTTTGATATGCTGTTATGACATATCAAAAATATTGTTAATGTACCGGAAAAAATTTAAAGTGTTAGTGAACTTTAAGTGCATAAACATCAATTCCTTAATATATTCTTAACATTGGAATTCTTTCTTTCTTTCCAAGTTGGGGCAATACAATAAGAGAGCAGTGCTCTAATCACACTGCGAATGCATGTGCATAAGACAAGAGCAGCAGGAAATTATTATTTATTATTATTAAAGTTTCATTCATTCCATGGCGCTGTACATATAATAAGGGGTATACATACATAATACAGACAATTGCACTAAGCATGAACAAGACGAGTTACAAACTGGTACAGAAGGAAAGAGGGCCCTGCCCGTGAGGGTTTATGATCTATGAGGTATGGAGTAAGGACACCGTAGGTGAGGGTAAAGCTGGTCTGGTAATGGCGGTCTAGCAGCAGCAGGGTCACTGGTTGTAGGCTTGTCTGAAGAGGTGAGTTTTCAGGTTTCTTTTGACGGTTTCCACTAGAGATGAGCAAATTTCTCAAAAATTCGATTTGGTCGGTTCGCCGAATTTTACGAGAAGAGTCGATTTAATCTGAATTAACTTGTGGCGAATCAAATAAAAAAAAACAAAAAACAGCTATTTCCTGGCTGCAGAGAGCCTTTATATTGGTGTAGAACACTGTGCCTTGCAGCAACATGCATAGTGAGTCTGCTGTGGTAGAGAAACAATATTGTGAGTCAGTATGACATGCAGATGACAGTGGTCGCTCTTAGAATCAATGCACACTTCACATCTTTGGGCAGTTACGGGACCAAAACTGACCAAATAATTCAAGTGTGAACTCAGCCTCACAGGTCGCTGTTAGTACCAGGAATAAAGAACAGTACAAAGGCCCAAGATCCTAATATAGCGTTGAAGAGTGCATTTTTTTAAACCATCATCAGCTGATTCCACATATATGTCTACAGAACCTGTTCTAATAAACGCTTATACAAATAGAGGCCCCCCTGACAGAGTAGAGAGGGTGTTAGCAGTGAGAATGTTTTGATGTCACTGATTATTTTGCCCTTCCTCTGATCCGTCAGAACAATAACCCCCCAAAAAACAGATCCTGTCTGTTGAGCATCTGCCTTTACTCGGTCAGCATTTGGTCAGTTATCCATCAGTATTGCTTATGCCAAACAAAAACAGTAGTGGATCCAAAACAGAGATGACACGTGGAATTTTTGCATGTCTTCTGTGTTTTGTACCCACTCCTGCTTTTGTCTACCAAATCATAAGCCAATTCTGATGGGATCAAACTGGCCTTACAGCTGCTACACAGACAGGATCCATTGTGCATCTCATTTTTCCTGTCTTCCAACAGGTCAGAAGAAGGGTCAAATAAATGATGATGTCAACCATCATTTAGGCAAAATAGTGGTCCAGTCATGAAGTAGGGAGGGTGGGAACAGCATGAGAAGTCCACAAAGTGGCACAATGACATACTGTGGAGGTGGCAGAGGCATCAGGAAACCACAGGGTAGCAAGGTGACATAGTGTGGAGGTGGCAGCAGCATCAGGAGACCACAGAGTGGAAAGGTGACATAGTGTTTAGGTAGCAGCAGCATCAGGAGACCACAGAATGGCAAGGTGACATAATATGGAGGTGGCAGCAGCATCAGGAGACTACAGAGTGACAAGGTGACATAGTGTGGAGGTGGTAGCAGCATTAGAAGACCTCACAGTGGCAAGGTGACATAGTGTGGAGGTGGCAGTGGCATCAGAAGACCATAGAGTGACCCGGTGACAGAGTGGAAAGGTGGGTGGCACTAACAGTGTAAGAAGGAGCGCTTGGCATCAGATGTGTGGAATCAGGCAGGTGACAGCATCAGAACAGTAGCTGAGGCAGGTATCCAGAAGAAACCAGTCTCTTTTGTCAAGGTTTATATGAGGCAGCATGGATGTTCTAATCTGATGCATCAGGCATTGGTGGTTAGAAATCCTGGCTGATCCATGCCTGATTCATCTTGACAAAGGTCAGTCTCTCCACATTTTGGGTGGACAGGCGAGTTCTCCTTGGGGTAACTATGGCCCCCACCACACTAAACAACCGCTCTGATGCCACACTAGTGGCCGGGCGGGACAGGGCAAACCCGTCCAGTTGCGGCCACAAATCCAGTTTGGCTGCTCAGTAGTCCAGCGGATCTTCAAAGACGGCTGTCAGGGTGCACTCCAAGTATGCCACCATCTGCTGGTTCACGTTTTGCTCTATATCTAGCTGCTGGTGAGTAGTTTCTTCACTATGCGGGTGAAGAAAGCTGCTCATCAGTGACTCTAGACTCAGGCTGCTCCTGCCACCCAATCCCAGCAGCCATGGCAGTAGAACGTGAGCGCAGAGGGCCCCCCGGGTCATACCTGTGAGAGAATGGACGATGGCGCAGATAGGCAGCGGCCAACTTACTATACATAGGATGTCTCTATAGTTCTATAGTTGTTTAGTTTGTCCTCCCTCTTGGCTAGTGTAAAAAAGGCCCCCAATTTGGACCAGTAGCGAAGGTCTAACATGGAGAGCCAGTAGTCATCCATCTGCTGAATGGTGACAGTTCTGCTGTCACTATGCAAGCAAGGGAGCATGCATCGGGCCATTTGCGCAAGTGACTCGGAGGGACTTCCTGCCTCCATCTCCACTGCATACTGCCACGGTGTGTCTGGGTCATCTTCCTCGCCTTCCTCATCTCCCTCTTGCTCCTCTGGCTGCTCCTCCTCTCCTGTCACCTGCATAGAAAAACCACCCATTTCACTACACATTGCTTGTGCTCCAATGTCCTCCTCCAGTTCAGCCCCCACAGGGCTCATGTGGCCGTGAGATATAGGCGCCACGTCTCCAGCCAGATTTACCAGCATCTTTTCCAGGTTATGAATCAGTGGAATGATGTTGTTCATCCCATAGTCCTGGCAACTGACAAATAAAGTGGCCTCCTCAAAGGGCACGAGCAAACAGCAGGTGTCAAGCATGAGCTGCCACTGGCTAACATCGAAGTTACACTGGGGAGTACCTCTGTCCGCCTGTATCATCAAGAAATGGTTGATGGTCTTTCTCCGTTCATACAGACGGTTCAACATATGGAGGGTGGAATTCCAACTGGTGGAAACATCTCATATCAGCCTATGTTCAGTGAAGCTTTTCTGCCTCTGTAGCTCACGGAGGGTGTGCTTGGCAGAGTGGCTGAAGTGAAAAAACTGAAAAAAACTGAAAAATCCAGCACATGCACTACGGATAAAATCCAATCTCTTTATTATGATCCTTCAAAATTCCATGAGCTGATCAGGTAGCTTTATGGTCTACACATTTCGACAATCTGTCTTATTCATGAATAAGACAAAATGTCGAAACCCATAGACCGTTCTTCATGTTCTACATATGTGTGCAGGGCTGGTACTGCCTTTTTGGCAAAGAAATGACAGCTTGGGACTCTCAACTTGGCTCGGTGCAAGCCATCAGTTCTCTGAAAGGTGCAGAGTCCACCACTTGGAAAGGGAGCAACTTGGCCAGTAGCACGTTCAGCTTCTGCGCCGTTGGATGAGTGCACCATACTGTTGTCTCTTGGCAATCACTTGGGTGATCGATTGCTGACGGAATGACTGACTAGGAGGAGTAGGAGCATCAGGACCAGCAGATGATGGGGACAGACAGCTTCCTTCGGCTGATGTGGTGGAGCCTTGACTGGGTGAAATCAGGTGCGTGTCACTGGGTGATGCAGCGGTTGCTGCAGCAGGCTGGACCACCACATTGGAGACATGGTTCTCCCAGGCTACTTTATGGTGACGCTGCATATGTAGAGGTAGGGCCATGGTGGCACCCTGGCCAAGCTTCACCTTCTGCCCACAGATTCGACAAATACACACATACCCCCCTGGTGGCTTAACAAAAAACTTCCACACCCCCGAGTAGGTGATTTTACACCCAACACTCCGCACTGACTGACTACTACTGCCACTGCCTCAGTGAACCCCTGGGCCGGTAGGCTCCTGCAAAGTGGGTAGTCTACCCCGGGCATGTTTGGCTCCTGACCTCACACTGCTGCAACCCTACTTGCTGGCTCCACCGCTGCTTCACGCGACTTCACACCACCCTCTTCTCCCGATGATGATAAAATACCTTCGTCACCCGGCTCCAAATTGCAATCAGCTACATTATCATTGAGTACAGTCTTCACGTCACTACATGTCCTCCTCAACGGTCTCTGAGCCAGGAGCCTGACAGCTCGCAACACCAGCTCCCACGCCACTCTTCTCATCACTACTTGCCCACCTACCGGAGGAAGCGGCGTATGTCTCCTACGGATCTTGGCTGGGCAGTAGCTGCTGACTGTCCTCTAGTAGCTCGTCCTCTAGTAGCTCATCCTCGCTGTATAGTGGAGCTGAGCCCACAGCATATAGTGCTTCTCTGGCTGGTTGAGGATAGGTGAGGGCACAGGGCCTTCTCCCTGGCCGTGCCAACTAAGGGTTGTGTCTGATGAACCCACCAACTCTTGGCTGGGGGTGTCTGACGTCCCTTGCGACGAAGTCGAAGATCGAGTCAACCCATCAAGAACCGCTGGGTTGTTAGTCAAGACTAGCTGACACTGGGAACTCAGGCCTCTCGAAATGACCCCTGCTGCCACGCCACCTTACTCTGCTGCGACCTGTGTCTGTGCCAGAAGCATTTAGGCCTGTGCCCCACCCCTGTGCAGGGCCTGTCACTTCGCTGTCTGACATACTGTTAAATCAAATAAGTAACTGAAAAAGAAATTAAATCATGCCAAAAAGGGCTATAATTTTCTCACTTCACCACACAACAGCTAACAAGCCCCCCCCCCCCACACACTAATACATGCCAAAAAAAAAGCTTTAGAACATATAACCGCGGCTGTGAACAGCAAGTAATTTATTTTTTTTTGCCACTAATACACGCCAAAAAGGGCTGTAAATTTCTCACTTAATAAGCCCCCCTTTCCCCCCCACTAATACATGCCAAAAAGGGCTTTAGAACATATAACTGTGACCATGAACATCAAATAATACTTTTTTGTCACTAATACATGCCAAAAGGGGCTATAATTTTCCCACTTCACCACACAATGGCTAATAAGCCCTTTTTATTTTCCCCCACTAATACACTCCAAAAAAAGGCTTTAGAACATATAACTGCGGCCTTGAATGGCAAATAAAGTTTTTTTTGCCACTAATACATGCCAAAAAGGGCTGTCATTTTCTCACTTCACCACACAACAGCTAATACGCCTCTTTTTTCCCCCCACTAATACACACCAAAAAAATGGCTTTAGAACATATAATTGCAGCTGTGAACGACTAATACATTTTTGTTTTTGCCACAAATACACGCCCCAAAAAAAGGCTTTAGAACATATAACATAAGACAAAAGGGCAGATCTGAGGTCTGATGGGGGTCTGAAAGAAAAGGGCTGTTCTGGGGTCTGACATGGAGGGCTGATGGGGTTCTGACATGGAGGGCTGATATGGGAGTCTGATGTTTTGTCCTGATATTTATGGTGGTCTGATCTGAGGTTCTGATATGTGGTCTGATGAAAAATATAAATATTCTATTCTTATTTTCCTCCTCTAAAATCTAGGGTGCGTCTTATTATCAGGTGCGTCTTATAAAGCGAAAAATATAGTAAGTTTTAAAGTCTTTCCTAGCACTGTCCCTAGCACGTGCTAACATCTCTTCCTGCTTTAAGTACACAGGAAAATGGCCGAATCCAAGATGGCCGAGGCTATTTATAGGGCTGTGACATCACAGGGCCGGCTGGCTGCTGATTGGCTGCATGCATGGCATTGTGGGTGATCCCTCATTCCCAGAGTTCCTTGCTCCATGTCCTAACATGTGCAGCAGCCATTTTAAAAATGCGTGAGGAAATTCGGATTCAGTGCGAATCGAATAATTCCTAAAATTTGATCGAATTCCACTTCATCAGCTTCGATTCGCTCATCTCTAGTTTCAACTCTAGGTGACAGTCTGATATATTGGGGTAGAGAGTTTCAGAGTATGAGGGGTGCACAGGAGAAATCTTGGAATCGATTGTGGGAAGAGGTGATAAGAGAAGAGGAGAGAAGAGAAGGAGGTCTTGTGAGGATTGGAGATTACGTATGGGGATGTATCGGGAAAGTAGATTAGTGATGTATGGAGGGGACAGGATGAGAAACGGCCTTTTATGTATTTTTTTGTAATTTTAACTGAATTCACTGGGCAATGGGGAGCCAGTGATTGGCGGAGGGGAGAGGCAGAGGAGTAACGGGGTGACAGGATTAGTTGGGCAGCAGAGTTGAGGATAGTTTAGAGGGGTGCAAGAGTGCTGGATAGAAGGCCACAGAGTATGATGTTGCTGTAGTCTAGGCGGGAGATGATGAGGGCATGTAAAAGCATTTTTGCAGACTCCTGGTTGAGGAATGCGCAGATGCGGGAAAGGGCTTGGATGTGCAGTCTGAAGGAGGAGGCAGAATCCAAGGTCACTACAAGGCGGTGGACTGTGTTAACCAGGGAAAGTGTGCAGACATTGATCATGATAGATAGGTCTGTTCTGGAAATTAAAAATGGAAAAATGCTTATGGAACTAGGGGATTCAATACAAGGGTGGACTAAGAGTAATCTAGGGTATGGCTACACAGGCAGTCTTCCTGATGCAGTTTTGGAAGCCAAATCCAGGCAGTAATTCAAATAAGAAGTTGTATTGACCCTTCATACTTTCTCGACTTTTATAACCTACTGCTGATTTGGGCTTCAAAAACTGTATGCAGAAACCTGATCGTGTGGCTGTATCCTAAGCATCATGGGCTATTATGACTCATGACAGCCACAATTTTCATAGGAAATAAAAGGTGGTTGTAAGGGGGTTTAAGAACCTTATGGAAGTGGTTTTATGCTGCCATTGAAGGATGGTGGACGGAAACAGGTGGACACAAGTGTAATAAGAACAGCTTTACTTTTTTGACATGAGGCAACTCACTTGGTGGTTATGCAACTTTTATAACTATATAGTTACAAGAGAATCTTAGTAAAGGCACAAAGCTAGTTAGAAGCAACAGATTAGACAGTTACACTGGCTCTTCAAGGGGCAAGAGTCTTAAGGTACCTTTACACAAGCCGGCTATCATGTAAATTATTGTTAAATCAAGTGAATGCGCGTTTATCAAGCAGTGTAAAAGCAATGAACGATAGAGCAACAACTGACAATCGGTAGATTTCTTGTTGGTTTATCATTTGTGTGGGCACAAAAATCATCGTTGGACGTTAATGATTTCATAAGTGTAAACAGGAATTGTTCACTTTATGCCACTCAAATTTTGTTTTCTGTAAATGCAACTGTCTGCTTTACAAACAATGGAATATGCAATTGAAATTACAATTTTGTGAACAATAATCGGTGCGTCTTAAAGGCCAGTGTTGAAACGTTCATTACACCAAGAAAAAATGACGCATTTATAGCTCAATCATACCCATCATCGGCTCATGTAAAGGTACCTTTACTCTGACTGTCTCTGCAGGCGTTTCACCCAACTCCTGCTTGAGGACACACTGTCTGGGAGTATCCTGCTGGCTTGACAACATTGAAAAAGGTTTTTGCAGCTTGCAACCCTCTCCATATGGAACACTGATAGTCTCTATTACATGCTTGGGTACTTATTCCTTGTGGTACGCTGACATGCATGGGCATCAGGTAATAGTATCTCTCTTCTTAACACAAATTATGCTCACAGTTCACACACCACTCTATTACAGTAGTTTACTTGCAGCTGGCTGGTCTTTACATCTGAGTTGACTTCTCTACAGGTCCTTTGCTGCACCAGGATAAAGACGTGCTAGTAGGCTACCCCTGCTCTAGGAAACCCTCTCCACTGTTATCAGCTGCCTAACCATCTTTAGGCCTTGAGGCAGTGGACTTATTTGAGGTCGAAACCCACCTCCACCTGCTAGCTAGCTATCATGCAGGAGTTTCTCTCAAAGTTGTCTACATGCTCTGAGCATGTGAACCCTTTGGACATCTCTATTTATAACCACAGAGAAATGTGCTTTGTGGTCTAGGTATATCTCAGGTGCGACCCTTATGCTGACTTCTGATCCAGTTCTGTGTTGGCGCATACCTACTTCTATCCCCTTCACAGCATAGAGCTTACAGTGCGTTACCTCAGAATATACACTGTGTTTGTCAATAGAGTGGTTTACATTACTCATGGTTGCTGTGCAAATTGACTGTCTGTCTGACGTGCAAGTGCATGCAAGTCATTGTGGGGTTCAGCATACACAGAAACCACAATGCAGATGGGAACAGAATCTAAAATGCCAATATCTCCTAGGAGATATGCACTATCGAAGGTGTCTAGAAGCTTCTTATGCCCTTTTTCCTAAAGCATTAGACATACATGTTCTGCTAATGTGAATATGTGCATTCATGGGGAATTTTCAGAAAATAGTTGTCAATTGAAGAAGCATTTTGTCTATAACTTATATATCCATGGTTAAGCATAAATACAACCCTATGTACAGCAATGCTCTTAGGGTACTTTCACACTAGCGTTATTCTTTTCCGGTACTGAGTTCTGTCCTAGGGGCTCAATATGGGAAAAAACTGATCAGCTTAATCCTAATGCATTCTGAATGGAATGGATCCAGCATTAATTTTCATTGAAATGTATTAGTGCTGGATCCGGCATAAAATTACCGCATTGACGGATCCGGTCTTTCGTTCTGCGCATGCGCAAACCTTTAAAAATGTGAAAAAGATAAATATCATATCCGTTTTTCCAGATGACAACCGGAGAGACAGATCCGGTATTGCAATGCATTTGTGAGATGGATCCGGATCCTGTCTGCAAATGGTATCCGTTTGCATACAGATTGCCAGATCCGACAGACACTCCAGCAACGCAAGTGTCAAAGTACCCTTATACTATATCTTCTCAACAGTAGCTTTTGACTAATCCGTTCTCTCAAGTTTGTCAAATTATTTCTATGCAGAGGCTAGAAGTAGAATACCATTGGTCACATCACCCTGCAGTAAATGGCTGAAGAGTCCAGAGAAGTTTAAGATTTTTCATTATTAGTTATTGTATTAATTACATTATCAAATTTATCCTAATTACAATCATTTGATTATAAGTTTTGTCTTAATTTCTTTTATATTTTAAACACTTACACAATTTTTCATGCCTATCTGATAACAGAGAATCATCCCTTCTTCAAAAATCTATCTTGGCCCGGTTTGCTGGCAATGCCTAGCTATCCTCAGGCTTCTTTTAGTCTCCAGTATCTCATGTGTAAGACTTGCTTTATTCTCACAGTGAAAATGTAGTTATACATGTATCTATTCCAAACAACCAGAGATTTATTAAGTTAATTCGATCCAAGCTTTCCTGATGAATATACAGGCCAAAAACAACTTGAGCAGTTAAGTGAGTCGTTAATGTTGGTTATTGTAGTGTTCCTCATCTATATTAGTCTACTGCTACCTGCTATGCTATTAGTGATGAGCGGCAGGGGCAATATTTGAATTCACGATATTTCGCGAATATTTGGGCACATATTCGTCATAAATTCACGAATGTGAGAATTATTATGTGATAAATTTCTTGATTGCAAAAATCGGTAATGTAATATGCGCATATTGCGCGTGCAATACAGGCGTGGGTCACTATAGCTACATTTTTTAAGCTGCTAGGAGCTTCCTGAGACTGGAGAAAATGGTTGGCACGGCAGAACATTACAATAGCTTTACAGTCATGTGAAAAAATTAGGACACCCTTTGAAAGCATGTGGTTTTTTGTAACATTTTTAATAAATGGTTATTTCATCTCTGTTTCAACAATACAGAGAGATTAAAGTAATCCAACTAAACAAAGAAAACTGAAGAAAAGTCTTTTCAAGATCTTCTGTAAATGTCATTCTACAAAAATGCCTATTCTAACTGAGGAAAAAGATAGGACACCCTCACATGTATTCCCTCTTAAATTGGCTCAGATCTCACACAGGTATATCACACCAGGTGCACATAATTAGTAGATCGTTACTCTGCATGTTGAATGAGGCTTGCCCTATTTAAACCTCAGACATTTAGTTTGGTGTGCTCCTGACTGTTGAAGTGAGAGTGAGCACCATGGTGAGAGCAAAAGAGCTGTCAGAGGACTTCAGAAAAAAGATTGTTGCAACCTATGAGTCTGGGAAGGGATTTAAAAGATCTCCAAAGATTTTGAAATCAGCCATTCCACTGTCCGGAAGATAGTCTACAAGTGGAGGGCTTTCAAAACAACTGCCAACATGCCCAGGACTGGTCGCCCCAGCAAGTTCACCCCAAGAGCAGACCGCAAGATGCTAAAAGAGGTCTCCAAAAACCCTAAAGTGTCATCTCGAGAACTACAGCAGGCTCTGGCTACTGTTGATGTAGAAGTACATGCCTCTACAATCAGAAAGAGACTGTACAAGTTTAACTTGCATGGGAGGTGTGCAAGGAGGAAACCTTTGCTTTCCAAGAGAAACATCGAGGCCAGACTGACATTTGCCAGAGATAAAGTTGACAAAGACCAGGACTTCTGGAATAATGTTCTTTGGACAGATGAGTCCAAAATTGAATTATTTGGACACAACAGCAGAGGACATGTTTGGCGTAAACCAAACACAGCATTCCAAGAAAAGAACCTCATACCAACTGTGAAGCATGGAGGTGGAAGTGTCATGGTTTGGGGCTGCTTTGCTGCAGCAGGACCTGGTCAGCTCACCATCATAGAATCCACGATGAATTCTACTGTGTATCAGAAGGTGCTTGAAGAACATGTGAGACCATCAGTTAGAAAATTAAAGCTGAAGCGGAACTGGACCATGCAACATGACAATGACCCAAAACATACTAGTAAATCAACCAAAGATTGGCTGAAAAAGAAGAAATGGAGAGTCCTGGAATGGCCAAGTCAAAGTCCAGATTTGAATCCCATTGAGATGCTGTGGGGTGACTTGAAAAGGGCTGTACGTGCAAGAAACCCCTCAAACATCTCACAGCTGAAAAAGTTCTGCATTGAGGAGTGGGGTAACATTTCCTCAGACCGATGTCGAAGACTGGTAGATGGCTACAAGAACCGTCTCACTGCAGTTATTTCAGCCAAAGGAGGTAACACTCGCTATTAGGGGCAAGGGTGTCCTATCTTTTTCCTCAGTTAGAATAGGCATTTTTGTAGAATGACATTTACAGAAGATCTTGAAAAGACTTTTCTTCAGTTTTCTTTGTTTAGTCGGATTACTTTAATCTCTCTGTATTGTTGAAACGGAGATGAAATAACCATTTATTAAAAATGTTACAAAAAACCACATGCTTTCAAAGGGTGTCCTAATTTTTTCACATGACTGTATATGCAGATAGAGTGCTCCGATATATTCGCGATTGCGCAAAAAGGCAATTAATGATGCGCATATTTTTGCACAATACGGGCAACTTCACATTTTAGCAGGCCTGACTACATATTAGTGATTGGTGCACTAAGTATTGTTGTGAACTTGTGACATAACAGCACTATGTCTGTAGCATGTATGTATGGACAGCAGAACCTATCACACTACCTAACACCCTGCACTGGAACCTATCAGCTACACTATATCACAATCTAATCTACACTGACTATCTCCCACTAGCTATCTTTATTATATATATAAGCTTACTAACGAACTATCTAATGTAATGACACAGGTAAGCACAGAGCACAGCAATGACACTGCTCTCTCTCTCAGAACTGCAAAAAACTGCAGAAAATGGCTGCTGGGGAGGTTCTTATATAGTAAGGGGTAGACAACTTTTCTATTGGTTGCTAGGGATGTTGCTAAGCTCAGACAAATACATTGCAGCTTTCTCATTGGCCCACAAGCAAGAATCAGACAAATATATAGCACTATATTCTAAATCTTTGCGAATTCGCAAAGAGGCGATATTCACGATTAAAATTTGCAATTTGAATATTTGCGCCCAACAATATATGCTATATGCATAGCTTGCCCAGGAAAATGAAGCCAAATTAACTTTATTGCCATGACTCATCAGTGCATAAATCTACTTGTTTTATATTAGTCTAGATAAACTTTTTTAGAGTGCTGCAATAAAGATTCAAAGTTCAAGAGTGAGTCTCCAATTTATTCACAAGGGGTTCCTGTAAAAAGAAATTCAGGCTTGAAAACATAAATTTCACCACCTTCAGCCCACTTTTGAATAGAATCATTAGAAAGCGATCCACATCACAGTAATGAGGTACAATGCCTCTGAAGCTGGTGCAGGGGAGAGTGGGGAGGATAGGAGTGGTTGTAGAAATACAGGGGGTAGTAGTTACTCATGGCAGCAGTCTTCTCGCTACATCAGTCCTCCCTCAGGGCACACCCTGGTTCTGTGGGTTCTCCTGCCTGGTGTTGGTTGGAGTGCCGTTGGTGGTGATGAATTGTGAGGTATAGGGCAGGGTACCCTGAGTCTTGGAGGCATGGACAAGGCAGAATTAGGGTCACTCACACGACAGAAGACGTCTGTGTTGCATCCAGTTTTTGCGGACCAGTTTTTGTAACAACGCCTACTCTTGTCCGCAAAATGGACAAGAATAGGACATGTTCTATCTTTTTTGTGGGTCTGTGAAACGGACATACAGTTGAAATGAAATGAATTGGTCTGCATCTGATCCACAAAAAATGTGGATCGGATGCGGAGCACAAATACAGTCATGTGAATGGGGCCTTAACGGTAGAACAGTGCTTAACTTGCAATTGAAGTTAGTTTACGCACATCATTTACAGCCCAGACTTAACATGGACAAGGGAGGTCTTTCACAATGTTGCAATTTCACAGATCTTACAGTTCTTACTGCTGCAAAGGTAGTCAACAGGCCAAGGTCTTTCTTTGAAGCAATTTTCCATGGGAAGACTTTTCTATACCACAGTTAAGCATTCAGGTGTGCAGCACTTCTCACTTTCTCTAGGCAACCATGGGGAGGTTCCATCTCAATGATAGACTAAGTTATGTTCCTTTTTCTGGGTTGCTGTACTTACAGTAAACAGAGCCACATTATCCTCAGCAGGGTTTGGGCTTAGGTAGATCCACAGTCTGCCTGTAAAGTATGTCCAGACTCATGAAGCCTTTCAACTCCTGTGCAAGTGAGCCATGGAGTCCAAGAGTCCATAAGAGACTCTGAGAGATTATCTCCACAGGACTGCACACACCTCCCATCAACAGTGGTATGCTTCACAATATTCTCTTTTTTTCTCTCATAAGCTGTTTTTTAAGCTTTCTTTTTACATTTTTGTTTTTCTCTGCTTGTTATTTCTCAGAGGTATATTTTCTGCTTCTGCTCACTCCATTCTGTCTAGACACTCTGTTACTCATTTCTTCCTATGGGGAGGGTGACAACAGCCCCATCTAGCTACGGTTACTAAGGCATGTCCACTCATCTTGCAAGTTACATACAGACAATGCATAATATACATTTTTAACCCTTTTAGCAGTGGAGCAATGCCCTAGTAGTGGGTTACTACACATCTGGAAAGTCTTCACACCCTTTTACTTTTTTTACATTTTTTATGTTATGGCCATGTGCTAAATTCAAGTTTTCAAGTTTTTTTCTCATGATTCTGCCCTCAATACCCCACAATGACAAAGTGAAAACAGAATCTTTGAACTCTTTGCTACATTATTGAAACCAAAACATAAAATTTAGCTTTTACATAAATATTTAAACTCTTTACACAATACTTATTTGAATCACATTTGCCAGTGATGACAGCCTGCTGTCTTCTTTGGTATGATACCACCTGGATTTGCACACCTGGATTTGGGGATTTTCTGCCATTTCTTTCTGCAGATCCTTTTAAGCTTTGTCAAGTTGGTGAGGAACTCTCCGTGGACAGCCATTTTCAGGTCTTTCCAGAGCTGTTTGATTAAGTTCAAGAGGATGGCTCTGGCTAGGCAACTCAAGGACATTTACAGAGTGATCCCTAAGTCACTCTTGTGTTGTCTTGGCTGTGTGTGCTTATGGACATTGTCTTGTTGGAAGATGAACCTTCACCCCAGTCTGAGGTCCACAGCACTCTGGATCAGGTCTGCATTAAAAATATCTCATTACTTTGTTCCATTCAGCTTTCCCTAAAACCTGGTCAGTCTCTCTGTTCCAGCTACTGAAAAAAAAAAAAAAAAAAAACACAGCGTGATGCTTTCAGCACTATGCTTTACTGTAGGAATGATATTGGGCAGGTGATGAGCAGAGCTTAGTTTACTCAAGACATGAATTAAGTTCAAAAAGTTCAATCTTGGTTTCATCAGACCAGAGAATTTTGCTTCTCATGGTAAGTATTTTCTGCAGACTCCAGGTGAACTTTCATGTGTACCTTACTGAGGGGAGGCTTCTTTCTGGCCACTCTGCCATAAAGCCCAGATTGATGAAGTGCTGCAGTGATGGTTGACCTTCTGGAAGTTTCTCCTGTCTGCGCACAGGATCTTTGGTGCTCAGCCAGAATGATTATGGGGTTCTTTGTCACCTCTCTTATCAAGGCTCTTTTGCCCAATTACTTTTTTTTTTAATTCTTTTATTAGAAAATTACAAAAAAAAAAAATATATAGCAATACATTTTACACTTACATAATAAACACATCAAGCATCAACCAGAGAAGGATGAGAGTAATTAAAACAAATTGATGAATTGGGGCGGTAGGGCATCCATTCCCCTCCCACTTAAATACCCTCTACATGGAAATACTTGACTTATCCAGTACATAACAATAAATATCACATTGCTTATCTTACCTTTAACCCTTTATTCCTTCTTTCCCCCCTCCCCTCTCCCCCCTGCCCCCCCGCAACCCTTCCCCAGCTCTTATCCCCCTACCCTATACCCACAACCACCCCATCCACCTCAGGTAGGTGTGGGGGGTCAGGGGGTCAGGACAAAGAGTGAGAGAGAGAAAAAAAAAAATTAATTATATATATATATATATATATATATACATATTTATTTATATTTTAACCACTGAGTCCAAATTTTTTCATGTCTATAACCTCTATTACTCTTAATATATCCTGCTCTTTCTATTATACAATTGGAATTTATCAAATTTTCCCATTCTTTTATTGTTGGTAGCTCTGGCGCATCCATCTTCTTGCTATCAGTAGATGAAGATGAGCTATAAAACATGATTTATATAGCATAATTTCATTCTCTTTTGATAGATCATGAGAAATATTACCCAAAATACATATAGAATCTGTCCAATGGATTTTAAGACTAAAAATATCCCCGATTAATTTGATCAGACTACACCAGAATGGTTGTATCTTTGGAAATCTCTACCACATATGAATAATGTCCGCTTTATCATTCAAGAATCTAGGACATAGTCCTGACGTTTTAGCTGAAACTTTTTTAAGCCATTTTGGTGTTACATGTAGACGATGTAGTATCATAAATTGAGTTACCCTGTGAGAAGGGTTCCTCAGATATGATTTAAAACACCAGAGTTTTCCCCACTGAAACTCTGATCCCCACATAATACAAGCTTGACACCAATTTGCCCAATTACTTAGTTTGGTGGGGAAGCCAGATCTAGGAAAAGTCCTGATTATTCCAAACTTCTTCAATTTCAGAATTTTGGAGGCCACTGTGCTCTTGGGAACTTTCAGTGCAGCAGATAGTTTTTGTACCTGTCCCCAGATCGATCAGTGCCTCCACAGAATCCTGTCTCTGAGCTCTACAGGCAGTTCTTCACTCCTCATACCTTGGTTTTTGCTCTGATATGCATTTAGCTGTGAGACCTTATATAGACAGGGATGTGTATTTCCAAATCATGTCCAATAAACTAAATTGACCATAGGTGGACTCCAATGAAGGTGTAGAAACAGCTCAAAGATGATCTAGAGAAATTGGAGTTACATAGCAGAGAGTCCATGCACAATTTTACTTTTTTAATACATATGCAAAAATTTTAAAGTTTTGTTTTCACTTTCTCATTATGGGGTATTTAGTGCAGATTAATGGGGGGAAACTTGATTTTATAAAATATGAAAAAAAGTAAAACAGTCTGAAGTGTCACAAGTACTGGTAGCATCAACCTAGACAACCTTCTACACCTACACCATATAGAGTGACAGAATGATCCCACACAAGCGTGGAGATCCAACATTGTTAGGCTACTTTCACTATAGCGTTTTAGTTTTCTGGTATTGAGATCCGTCATAGGGGCTCAATACTAGAAAAAAAGCTTCAGAGTTATCCCCATTAATTGTCAATCGGGACAAAACTGTACTGAACATAACAGAATGCTCCAAAATGGATTCGGTTCCGTTTAGTTGCGTTCCCATACCGGAGAGCAAACCTCAACATGTGGTAGTTTGCTTTCCGTCCTGGGATGACCCCCAATGCAAGTCAATGGGGACGGATCCGTTTACTCTTGCACAATAGAAAACGGATCCGCCCTCCACTGACTTTCAATGGAGTTCATGACAAATCCATCTCGGCAATGTTAAAGACAATACAACCGGATGCGTAAATAACAGATGCAGATGGTTGTATTATCAGTAAGGGAAGTGTTTTTGCAGAACCCTGCCGGATTCAGTAAAAACGATACGCTAGTGTGAAAGTAGCCTTACTTAGTAGCGGAATCTAGTATAAGGGTATGTTGCTAAGCAATGCCCAAGACATCTACTTAACAAGCAGCACCATTTATTGCCAGTTTTCTGTGCAGTGGAAGATTTACCAGGTGTTTTATGAAAAGACTATCTAGGTAAATGGTAATCAGACTTATTTTGAACTAATAAACCTGACCTCCAAATGAATCTGAGCTCAGAAATGTGTTTAATGGAGAACATTGTCCCTTTGGCTTGTTTGCAACAATTTGTCTGTTACTTGCATAGTTTTTTTGATATGCTCATAGATTGTTAGGTCTTGAGAACATCCATATTCCGCTTATTTTAATTGTTAATTTATTTGTTGCTATGTTATTTATGACTGTTTGTACTTGAACCCATTGACTGTAAAGCACTGTGGAATATGTTAACGATTTATAAAGATTATTATTGTAATATTATTTTTATTATTATTAGCTGAACCACCTGGATGCTATCTTGTCGAGAAGGTTTACTTATTGACCGATATGGAGGACGTTGAATAAAGATTATATATATTTTACTTATTGGCTTCTTTTATACTCATATATTCATTGGTCATATTATATAATTTAAATGTAGCCTAAAGGGTCCTATACATGTTAGAGCAAATCAGCAGGACCGACTATCTTCTAAGGCTAAGTCAGAAGGGCCAAACATTTGCTCAACTGCCAGGTATCTCTCCTGACAACTTGGTTGTGCATTAGTGTGTATTAGTGATGAGCGGCAGGGGCAATATTCGAATTTGCTATATTTTGCGAATATTTGGGTGAATATTCATCATAAATTTTCGAATTCGAGAATTCACGATTATTTTCTTGATTGCAAAAATCGGCAATGTAATATGCACATATTACGCGCCTAATACAGGCGTAGGTCACTATTGCTACATTTTGCAAGCTGCTAGAAGTTTCTTGAGACTGGAGAAAGTGGTTGGCACAGCAGAACATTACAATAGCTTTATATGCATATAGAGTGCTCCAGTATATTCACGATTGCTCAAATCGGCAATAATGATGTGAATACCTTGGCACAATACGTGCAACTTCACATTTTAGCAGGTCTGACTACATATTAGTGATCGGTGCACTAAGTATTGTTGTGAACTTGTGACATCGCAGCACTATGTATGTATGTATGGACAGCAGAACCTATCACACTACCTAACACCCTGCCCTGGAACCTATCAGCTACACTATATCACAATCTAACCTACACTGACTATCTCCCACTAACTATCTGTATTATATATATAAGCTAGCTAACTAACTAACTAACTAACTAACTATCTAATGCAGGCATCCTCAAACTGCAGTCCTCCAGCTGTTGAAAAACTACAACTCCAACAATGCCCTGCTGTAGGCTGATACCTGTAGACTGTTCGGGCATGTTGGGAGTTGTAGTTTTGCAACAGCTGGAGGGCCGCAGTTTGTAATGTAATGTGACATAGCAAAGCACAGAGCACAGCAACATCACTGTTGTCTCTCTAAGAACTGCAAAAAACTGCAGAAAATAGCTGCTGGGGAGTTTCTTATATAGTAAGGGGTAGGCAACTTTCCTATTGGATGCTAGGGATGTTGCTAAGCTCAGACAAAGACATTGCAGCCTTCTCATTGGCCCACAAGCAAAAAGCAGGGAGGGATCATGGGTTCAAATGAAAAAAAATCTAGAATATTCCCGAATACGAATATATAGCACCATATTCTAAATATTTTCGAATTCTCAAAGTAGAGATATTCGTGATTAAAATTTGCAATTCTAATATTTGCGCCCAACACTAGTGTGTATGTGTTTTGAATGGGGAGAGATGAGAAAGCCACTGCTAGATATTTCAGCCTGCAGCTTATGTCCTGGAGAACAAAAGGATTCACTGTTGAAATTCAATGCATTCAATCTTTCTCGCTCCCAGCATCATCTAATAGGGAGCTTCCCATACACAGTAGATTGTTGGCCTTAAAGGGATATTGTCATCTGTCATATCTATAGAATGTGCCATAAATAGGTATAAGTCCTATAGGTATAAGTACCACTTCTGGGACCTGCTCCTATCTTGAGAAAAGAGTCTTGCTTGTGCCGCAGTGAATGGAGAGGTGGTCATGCATATGTGACTTTCACTCTTCACTTTCATGGGACTTTCAAAAATAGCAAAGTATAGCCGAGTTGTGCATTTGCATCTATCTCTCCATCAACAGCTATATGCATATGCCATAAATGTCCAGATGGGACAAATCTTTTAAAACCCATACATGCAAAGATTAAACCAAAGACAAGCAGCATTTCATAAAATTGTTGAGGAGGACCTAATGGACATATCCATAATTATGGACTGGAAGTGGAATTTACTCCTGCCATTTTAAAACAGGACCACTTGCTGTGCGGTGAATGTGCCATATGTTTGTGCTCCCTGAGGGTGCCCCCATTAGTAGTAGTGCTCTCAATATTGTGCCCAATAATAATAATAATGCCCCCACAGTACCACAAGTAGTTATAATGCCCCATAGTGTCCTCAGAAGTGGTAAAGCGTCCTGGCGTGATGAATGTCATTGCAACCACCTGAGACCTGACAATTCTTTCTGCAACGGCCATTACTTTTGCGGTCCTGGACAAAACATCTACTCACTTCTGTCTCAGTAGAAGCAACCATGTTTACTTGTTTCTGTCAGAAAATTTCAAAAATGTATTCTGACCACTTGCCTGCAGTAACTGGTCTGGTTTTCGTAGGACTCTCCTTTACCATCTATAAGAATTGGACCACCAATCTTGCATTAGGTCTGTCATAAAAGTCATTACTCAGAATACCCCTTCAATGCACCTCATTAGGAATAGGATGTTAGTGAGCTGACTGTTTGGTTATTACCTTTTGACATGGGTCACGAAGGAACTGAGTACATTATGTTGTGTGGTTGCTGGTTTTATGGAGTGTAGCGTATGTCTTATGGGAGCACTGTGGCATGCTGTGTTATGCAACCTTTATTAGAGACGAGCCGATCAATTGCAAACTAATCAAGCTTCACCCAAATTTTGGAAAAACTCCAATTGCGTCCAAATCTGAATTTTGGAGAAAAAGAGTGAGAGACAACTTAGAGGCTAGAGAGAAAAAATATGAGTCCTAGTAGACCTAGATTGTCATGCAGAAATTTCCAGGACTTCTGATTCGGGTAGAACCGATTTGGACCGAATCACATCGAATTCAAATTCTATTCTCTAGACAATATGATTGGCTTGGTTATGGGGGCACTGTGGCAGGCTGTTATGAAGGCATTTTGATTGGCTTTTCTATGGGGCACTGCTGCAAGCTGTGTAATAAGAGAGGTGTGGATTGCACTGCTATAGTAGAGGGGGCACTGTGCCATCTTAAAATGGTGTTCCACCTATCAATTACTCTTTTTTATGATGACCAAAAACCTTAACAAGAAAGCTTAAAGGAAAACTGATCTTTCAACATTTTTGGATCCAAAAACTGCACCCACCTGCATTGTATGAATCTGGCCTAAAACAAAGGGAACAGATATGAAAGGGTAAATCTGGATTGTTGAACCTTCATAATCCAAACCATGTGTCACAAATGCTTTGATTTCATAGAAGCAGGATTTTTTTTTTTTTTGTGCTCATTCCTGCTCCCTTGCACACATGTGTCAGTGATAACATATGTGTGGCTACAGATACTTTATGTCTTTATACAAAAAGAAATGTGCCTTACAAACTTGTTAAGCAAATAAACTCAAAGGCTATCTTCTCTTTGTCAGGGTTTATCGCTCTTCAAGCTTTCTTCAAAGACAAATCAATACATAAATAATTAATTTAATGAACAAAAACAAAGTGAGTAAGTAAGCATGTTGAGGGGAGGGTGCTAAATTTTACGCATTGAGGATGAAAGCTGGGCCCCTGCTGCCTCGACAACAAAAGAGTGTAAGAACTCTAAGCACTGATCGAGCAGGCCTGCCTTTCTTCTGGCACAGCATTATTGGATTTCAGAACAAAGCAAGATTTTTTTTTTGATGAATTTAAGAAGAAAAAAAAATAAAAGCCACGGTGTCTATTCCTCAGCAGCTCCACTTGTAATTTAACATAAAACCTGAACTGTACAAAATGAATACAGAACAGAGAATACTGACAAGAATAATAACAATCAAACTAATTAGAACAATAACTCATAATAACATACATTAAAAAACAGTATTATTAGGGCTTATGCACGCGAACAAAATTTTAGATTTTTTTTTTGTTTTTTGTGTGAACCGTATGCAGAACCATTCACTTCAGTGGGGCCACATAAAAAAATTCTGTTTCTGTATATCCGTATGGTGGCTCCGGAAAAAAATAGAACATGTCTTATTATAGTCCACATTACGGACAAGGATAAGACTGTTCTATTAGGGGCCAGCTGTTCTGTTCCATAAAATACGGAATGCACATGGCCGGTATCCGTGTTTTGCGGATGCGCAATTTGCAGACTGCAAAACATCCAACAGCCATGCGCATGAGCCCGTATTCAACAAATATTGAGACATATATCAAACTATTAGATAACATACACCAAAATGTCAGTGATACAACAGTCACTGACCAGAAATCTAGCATAATACACCGACTATCCAGACCATTCCATGATTATAATCATTATAATTTTATTAAATTCATATTAAAAAATCAATACACAATAGACAAAGGACAATAACAATACATAAATGTGCATCAGAGATTGGAGAAAACCTCCCTAAAAAATATACAATGGTCAGTTTGAGTGCAATAAAAAACGGAGATCCAAATAAACACTAGGCTTCCATGGACCATGAGCTAATAAATGAAATACCGTATTTTTCGCCATATAAGACGCACTTTTTCCCCCCCAAAAGTGGGGGGAAAATGGCAGTGCGTCTTATATGGTGAATACTACCATTTTCCTATAGTTAAAGCTGATACATCGCACAGCCTGCGATGTATCAGCATGGAAGGAGGAGGGGGCGGAGCCTGTCAACACGCGGCGGGCGGCCCGCCGCTCACAGCGTGACTGCTTTTATACTATTTATAATCTTTATTAATGTCCCCTTATTCCCTATAATCCCAGTACAGTAGCTGTATGCTAACCTGCTATACCGATCCTCTAGCAGGCAGAGCGGTGCGGCGGCAGGCTGCTGTGTAACGTCCTCACTGGACGCCATCTGCCTGCTCCTTTCACTTTATGAATGAAGCAGGAGGAGCAGGCAGATGACGTCAGTGAGGACGTTACACAGCAGCCTGCCGCCGCACCGCTCTGCCTGCTAGAGGATCGGTATGCAGGTTAGCATACAGCTACTGTACTGGGATTATAGGGAATAAGGGGACATTAATAAAGATTATAAATGGTATATCTTTGGATGGCAATGTAATGGGGGCATCTGTGGATGACACTGTGATTGGGTGATCTGTGGATGACACATATAGCATAAGATGCTATATATGTGTCATCCACAGATCCAATCCATTACAGTGTCATTCATAAATGCCCCCATCACAGTGCTATCCACAGATCCCCCATCACAGTGCTATCCACAGATCCCCCATCACAGTGCTATCCACAGATCCCCCATCACAGTGCTATCCACAGATCCCCCATCACAGTGCTATCCACAGATCCCCCATCACAGTGCTATCCACAGATCCCCCATCACAGTGCTATCCACAGATCCCCCATTACAGTGCTATCCACAGATCCCCCATCACAGTGTCATCCACAGATCCCCCATAACAGTGCCATCCACATCTCCCCCACATAACAGTGCCATCCACAGATCCCCCCCCATAATACTGTCATGCACAGACCACCATTACTTCAAAAGCACACCGTTTGGTTAAAAATATTTTTTTTCTTATTTTTCTCCTCAAAAACCCAGGTGCGTCTTATAGGCCGGTGCGTCTTATAGGGCGAAAAATACGGTAGTATCAATAATAAAGTGCAAAAAGTGCCAAAGCATAACCCCAGGCAGCAAAGTGCATTCCCTCCAAATTACAACATGACATATACAGACCAGAGTACACCACCCGACGATCGTTTCGCCTGAACAGCTTCTGAAGAGTCTATCTGCCCCATGTGAGGAGACCTGTGCCACAAATCATGTACAAGAGCTGAGGGGCTCCAGGAGATTTTGAATGAGGGTCAGGGGTTTTAAGCAACATCTCTGATTAGAAGAAACAAATATTGATCAATCAAAAATTTGCAGCTCTTGCAGTATTTTTTCACCTAATAAGGGGTGAGATTAGACAATCACAGTATTGAAACCAGTGGTGGACATACAATATGTTCCACCAGTGTCGTTGTACAGGGGCCGAGATGTTAGGGTGGCTCACTGTCACTTTAAAGAGGTTATCCTCATCTTCACCCCTCCAGCCCCCTGATATGCTTTCCTTTGTCCTGTGCTGAATCGAGCAAAGAAAATACATTTTATGGATATCAGGCTCTCCATGGGGACTGCTAGGGAGAGGCTTCCACCTAGCAGTGAGCCCGTTGACGTCACCGGCAATAATGGGCGGGCTTTAGCGTTGCCCTAGCCAATAAAACGGCTAGGGCAACGTTAAAACCCGCCCATCAGAACAGGTGATGTCACTGGGAACACTGCTGGGTGGATGCACAGGGCAAGGGATACAGCGTTGGGCAAGGAAAAGCATTAGAGCATGAAATGCTTAAATGCTCAAATCAGGGGGGCTGGAGGGGTGAAGATGTGGATATGTCCAGGTTCAGCTCTGAACCTGGACAACCCCTTTAAAAGCTTTTTCCTTCGGCCTATTTTTAGATTCTAAATCCTAGTACATTTAATTCTCAGATATTGAAGTTCAAGAGCAATGGGCCCTAGACTAGTCTTACAAGAGGCCCTCTTCTGTTTGCATCCCCCCTGATTGGAGCATTTAGTATGTCTAATCACATTCAACTATTTGCATCAAAAGAATTATATACTTCACAATGGCCTAGATTGAGAGAAAATTCTTTGGGCCTCCTTCATATATTTACTGGAGCATTTAAAAATGCCATAAAAACAACCCATAACTCACACATAATTTTATTTAGTTCAGGTTTTGCCGAAATGGTGAAAATGTCCTCAAAAACACTGCCACAGAATATGCTACAATTTGGAAAAACAAAATGGCACAAATGTCACTTTCATCAACATGGAGCATATCTTACTGATGAAGCTGTCATGGAGAGAAGTGAACACCATACACATGGTCACGTAAACCAATGGGGCCATTTGTTCTCAAATGAATTATGCAAATTAGCTCATACCAACCAAATCACTGCATCATTTTGCAGTTCTTCCCTTCATCAGTATGAAGCAGAGTACTGGTGGATAAGCCACCAGCAGAGGTGTCTAGCAGCAGACTATGTGCATGATGGACAACATGGTGACTCAGTGGTTAGCACTGGTGCCTTGTAGTGCTAGGGTCCAACCAAGGACGACATCTGCACGGAGATCGATGTTCTCCCTATGTTTGTGTAGTATTCTGGTTTCCTCCCATACTCTAAAGACATACTGATAGGGAATTTAGATTGTGAGCTTCACTGGGTACAGCACATTATGATAATGTAAAGTGCAGCAGAATATGTCAGTGCTATATAAGTGAGTAAAATAAATAACTTTTGGCTGACACCCACCAAGGGTTTTTGAGCACCACAGTGTCAAATTTTTTTTTACAAAGTTTATAATTTTCTGAAACCAAACATTTGTATGTGCTGGAAGGGCCTCATAATTATGACACTTGGCCTAAAATTCTATTTCTTGTGTATTCACACCGCAAACTAGTGTAAGTTTAAATCGGTCTCAATGTGAGTCGAGAACTTCAACTTTCTTTTTGACAGCAGTCCTCTGGTACAACGCCCGAGAAAACAAAACAAAAAAATTAACCCAAATGGCATTTGGTAGTTTAAAAAAAAATGATAACAGATGCTGTCTTTTAGGTAGCATGACCACAATAATTACGTCTTAGAAATGACTCAATTGATACATTTCCCCCATTGATTGCACTTTTCTAGCCCATCCTCATCCAAAGAAGAAAGTATGAGAAGGTAGATGATGCAGATTACCGTTGACATGTAAAATAATATCAGAGACCATTGAAGTGGCTATCAAACCCATTTCTAGTTTCAGCTTACAAATTAAAATGGCAAGCAATCCTATTATCCTAATAGGTGCTACATTTTTGGCGTCCATCAAGCAAATGGATCTATTTAAATGCAATTGTAGAAATGGTTACCTCAATATCGTACCTAGAAAAGGCTTAGCTGTATAACAAGTCAAGTTAAACTGGATATACCTTTATTCCACAACTGACACAATCTCCTTAGGGCAGGGTGTAGCTTTCTTATGTAGCGCCAACAATGTTCCCAGCACCCAGCAACTGCAGATATTTCACAGCAAGGGGATGGGCAATAAGTGGAATAGCTATTTTGAAAATAATAGAGGAAATACTTGTGCTTTACAATGGGACGAAATGAATCAGACTCACTCTGCAGAGCAGATTACAGGGGGAAAGAGGTAACCTTACGACTTCAAACCTGTGTGGTAAAGCAATAGAAAGTGATCCATACGTCACCAGCCCACATATTACCAACAGAACAAAATGATTGAAAGGATTACACCAGTAACAACGCATCATGAACCTTTTGATGATTGCTGTAGTTATTTGTTTCTGTGTGTCTCCTAAAATGCATTATAAATTAGTCGTACTGCATTCTGTCTGTAGACGTGGACATTTAACCACTTCAGCCCCCCTAGCTTAAACACCCTTAATGACCAGACCACTTTTTACAATTCTGCACTACGCTACTTTCACCGTTTATTGCTCCGTCATACAACTTACCACCCAAATGAATTTTACCTCCTTTTCTTCTCACTAATAGAGCTTTCATTTGGTGGTATTTCATTGTTGCTGACATTTTTACTTTTTTTGCTATTAATAAAAATTTAACAACATTTTTGCAAAAAAATGACATTTTTCACTTTCTGTTGTAAATTTTTTTAAAAAAAACTACATTTCAATATAAATTTTCCGCAAAATGTATTGTTCTACATGTCTTTGATAAAAAAACATCCAATAAGTGTATATTTATTGGTTTGGGTAAAAGTTATAGCGTTTACAAACTATGGTGCAAAAAAGTGAATTTCGGCATTTTGAAGCAGCTCTGAATTTCTGAGCACCTGTCATGTTTCTTCAGGTGCTAGAATGCCAGGATAGTATAAATATCCCCCAAATTACACCATTTTAGAAAGAAGACACCCCAAAATATTCGCGGAGGGGCATGGTGAGTTCATGTATCATTTCATTTTTTTTCACAAGTTAGCAGAAAATGACACTTTCTGAGGAAAAAAAAATAATAATAAAGTTTCCATTTCTGCTAACTTCTGGCAAAAAAAAATAAAAAATCTCAGACGGACTCACTATGCCCCTCAGTTAATACCTTGGGGTGTCTACTTTCCGAAATGGGGTCATTTGTGGGGTGTGTTTACTGTTCTGGCATTTTGGGCGGGGCTAAATTGTGAGCAGCCATGTAAAACCTAAAGGTACTCGTTGGAATTTGGGCCCCTTTGCGCACCCAGGCTGCAAAAAAAGTGTCACTCATGTGGTATCGCCGTACTCAGGAGAAGTAGGGCAATGTGTTTTGGGGTGTATTTTTACATTAACCCATGTTGGGTGAGAGAAATATCTCTGTAAATTGTCAACTTTGTTTAAATTTTTTTTAAAAGTTGTCGTTTACAGAGATATTTCTCACACAAAGTATGGGTAGATATACAAATACACCGCAAAACACATTGCCCTACTTCTCCTGAGTACGGCGATACCACATGAGTGACACTTTTTTTGCAGCCTGGGTGCGCAAAGGGGCCCTAATTCCAATGAGTACCTTTAGGATTTCACAGGGCATTTTCACGCATTTGGATTCCAGACTTCTTCTCACGCTTTAGGGGCCCCTAAAATGCCAGGGCAGTATAAATACCCCACATGTGACCCTATTTTAGAAAGAAGACACCCCAAGGTATTCTGTGAGGGGTATGGTGAGTTCATGTAAAATTTTATTTTTTGTCGCAAGTTAGTGGAATATGAGACTTTGTAAAAAACAAAAAAAAATAAAAAATAAAAATATCAATTTCCGCTAAAATTTCTGTGAACTCGACATGCCCCTTACAGAATACCTTGGGGTGTCTTCTTTCCAAAATGGGGTCACATGTGGGATATTTATACTGCCCTGGCATTTTAGGGGCCCTAAAGCGTGAGAATCCAAATGCGTAAAAATGCCCTGTGAAATCCTAAAGGTACTCATTGGTTTTAGGGCCCCTTTGCGCATCTTGGCTGCAAAAAAGTGTCACACATGTGGTATCGCCATACTCAGGAGAAGTAGGGCAATGTGTTTTGGTGTGTAGTTTTACATATACCCATACTGTGTGTGAGAAATATCGCTGTAAACGACAATTTTTTAAATCTTTTTATACAAAGTTGTCAATTTACAGAGATATTTCTCTCACCCAGCATGGGTATATGTAAAAATACACCCCAAAACACATTGCCCTACTTCTCCTGAGTACGGCGATACCACATGAGTGACACTTTTTTGCAGCCAAGATGCGCAAAGGGGCCCAAATTCCAATGAGTACCTTTTAGCATGGCATTTTTTCGCATTTTTCTTCTCACGCTTTAGGGCCCCTAAAATGCCAGGGCAGTATAAATACCCCACATGTGACCCCATTTTGGAAAAAAAACACCCCAAGGTATTCCGTGAGGGGCATGGCGAGTTCATAAAAGATTTTTTTTTTGGCACAAGTTAGCGGAAATTGATTTTTTATTGTTTTTCTCAAAAGTCTCCCTTTTCGCTAACTTTTGACAAAAAGTTTAATTTTTCATGGACTCACTATGCCCCTCAGCGAATACCTTGGGGTGTCTTCTTTCCAAAATTGGGTCAATTGTGTGGTGTTTGTACTGTTCTGGCATTTTGGGTGGGGCTAAATTGTGAGCAGCCGTGTAAAACCTAAAGGTATTCATTGGAATTAGGGCCCCTTTGCGCACCCAGGCTTCACAAAAGTGGCACACATGTGGTATCGCTGTACTCAGGAGAAGTAGGGCAATGTGTTTTGGGGTGTATTTTTATATATACCCATACTTTGTGTGAAAAAAATCTCTGTAAACGACAACTTTTAAAAAATTTTATACAAAGTTGACAATTTACAGAGATATTTCTCTCACCCAACATGGGTATATGTAAAAATACACCCCAAAACACATTGCCCTACTTCTCCTGAGTACGGCGATACCACATAAGTGCCGCTTTTGCAGCCTGGTGCGCAAAGGCCCAAATTCCAACGAGTACCTTTAGGTTTTACATGGCGACTCACAATTAGCCCCGCCCAAAATGCCAGAACAGTAAACACACCCCACAAATGACTCCATTTCGGAAAGTAGACACCCCAAGGTATTCACTGAGGGGCATAGTGAGTCCGTCTGAGATTTATTTATTTTTTTGCCAGAAGTTATCAGAAATTGAAACTTTTTTTTTTTTTTTCTCAGAAAGTGTCATTTTCCGCTAACTTGTGAAAAAAATGAAATGATACATGAACTCACCAAGCCCCTCCACGAATACTTTGGGGTGTCTTCTTTCTAAAATGGTGTCATTTGGGGATATTTATACTATCCTGGCATTCTAGCACCTGAAGAAACATGACAGGTGCTCAGAAAGTCAGAGCTGCTTCAAAATGCCGAAATTCACTTTTTGCACCATAGTTTGTAAACGCTATAACTTTTACCCAAACCAATAAATATACACTTATTGGATTTTTTTATCAAAGACATGTAGAACAATAAATTTAGAGAAAATTTATATAGAAATGTAGTTTTTTTAAAAAATTTTACAACAGAAAGTGAAAAATGTCATTTTTTTGCAAAAATTTCGGTAATTTTTGATTAATAGCAAAAAAAGTAAAAATGTCAGCAGCAATGAAATACCACCAAATGAAAGCTCTATTAGTGAGAAGAAAAGGAGGTAAAATTCATTTGGGTGGTAAGTTGTAAGACGGAGCAATAAACGGTGAAAGTAGTGTAGTGCGGAATTGTAAAAAGTGGCCTGGTCATTAAGGGTGTTTAAGCCAGGGGGGCTGAAGTGGTTAATATCAGTTCAGTATGCCACCTGTGATTGATTTGTTCATTTATTATACACTAAAATTAGTTTTGGGCAATGATGCCTTTAATTCATGTGCAGTTGTAATACATTTTCCCAATGTTTCATTTGCTATAATAAACATATACCCATACTTTGTGTGAGAAATATCTCTGTAAATTAACAACTTTGTATAAAAAAATTTAAAAAGCTGTCGTTTACAGCGATATTTCTCACGCTTTAGAACCCCTAAAATGCCAGGGCAGTATAAATACCCCACAAGTGACCCCATTTTGGAAAGAAGACACCCCAAGGTATTCCGTGAGGGGCATGGCGAGTTTACAGAAAAAATTTTTTGGCACAAGTTAGCGGAAATACCTTGGGGTGTCTTCTTTCTAAAATAGGGTCACATGTGAGGTGTTTGTACTGCCCTGGCATCTGAGGGTCTCCGCAATCATTACACGTATGGCCAGCATTAGGAGTTTCTGCAATTCTCCTTATATTGAGCATACGGGTAATGAGATTTTTTTTTTCCGTTCAGCCTCTGGGCTGAAAAAAAAAAAAATGAACGGCACAGATTTTTTCATTCGCGTCTCGCGAGATGACGCGCCGATGCGTCCAGGAGGAGTGCTGAAAATCCTTCAAAAGCTGTCAGCTGGAAAAAAAAATTGGCTCATGGGTTATGTCTCCCTACTCCCCAATACATATACAACCTTGGCTCAGCCGATCCTGTAGGTGTTTTCAATAAGTTGACAGGATAAAGCCACTGCCAGGCACATGTGACAGATTATCTCCCAGGGGAAGAAAACCATTGAGTGAAAAAATTCAATTCAGGGGCTCTCCATAAACATTAGATTTTCATGCCCAACTGCTAATGTGTATAAAGGCCTTAAAGGGTTTGCCTCACTTCAGCAAATGGCATTTATTGTGTGGATACATTTAATACAAGGCACTTATTAATGTATCATGATTTTCCATATTGCTTAGTTTGCTGGATGGATTTATTTTTCCATCATATTATACATTGCTCATATCCAGGGGTTACGACCACCCTGTAATCCAGCAGCAGTGGCTGTGCCTGCATACTACTGGAAAAGGTGCAAGCATCTATGGTGGCCTGAACTGTAGTACGCATAGGCCAGCGCTTGTACCATAGTGTGCAAGCATGGCCACCACTGCTAGATAGCAGGGTGGTTGTAAGACCTGGATAGCAGCAGTGTATAAGGAAATCCAAAAATGAATCAAGCCACCAAAGAAGGTAATATAGACAATCACAATACATTAGTAAGTGTCTTGTATTCACTTAACAAATGCCATTTGCTGAAGTGAGACAACACCTTTAACTTAAAGAGGACCTTTCACTGGTCCACAGTTTATCAGTTAAAGCTATGTACATTGAGAGCGGCACCCAGGGATGATCCTGAATATGAGCTGAGCGCTGCGATTGGCCAGCGCTCCAGCCCTGGGAGAAGGAGACGCCCAGGGCAAAAGAAGAAGTCTCCGCCCCAGGCAAAATTACAGCAGCAGGAGCGCCGGTACCGGGGGCTACAGAGGACGAACGGAGCGGCACCCAGGGATACAAGT
The DNA here is from genome assembly GCA_033119425.1 of Bufotes viridis. NCBI lineage: Eukaryota > Metazoa > Chordata > Amphibia > Anura > Bufonidae > Bufotes > Bufotes viridis. The sequence goes on from CM065590.1 coordinate 461,792,423, forward strand.
AAGTGCAGGGACACTTTAACTGATAAACTGTGGACCAGTGAAAGGTCCTCTTTAAAGAGAGCCTTCTATCAAGAAATGCAATGTAACCTACAGACAGCATTTTATAGAGAAGAAGGAGTTGAGCAGATCAATATATAGTTATAGAAGGAGTACTACAACCCCAACTGTGCCAATATCCATACATTGCACAATGAATTGTTAGGAACAGTGCTATGATAGCATTAAATGTACTAAAGCTTCCATTGTGCAATTTAATAGACATAGACTTGTCTTCTTTATCTAGTCTGGTTAGTGACTCCAACACTATTCATCTGCCATAGCACCTACATCTTCTGCATTACACCTGTACCAGCCGACAATACCAAGGGCAACCCAACTACCATCAGTCAGGAGCCCCAAAATCGGAGTGCTGGCCGAGGATAGAAGGGAGCACCCTCCTGTCACTGCACTGGACCTAGATAACATCAGGGTAAGGAGTGCCACTGTGATTTATGTGCTACTCCTATCCTCCTCTCCGTTCCTCCCTGGCTGTGGCAGCAGCCCATTTCTTCGTGCAAACAGGGGAAGTGATTCCTACAATAATATAAACTACATGGGGAACAAACAAGCATAATTTTGATCATTCACATGGATTTTGTTTCTCGGCCATTTTAGCTCAGTGAGGCCCTCGTAAGGTTATCTAAAAGATTTCTTACTTAGATCGAATCCACTTTAAAAATTTTTTCATTATTTATAATTAATGCTACTGAACACTTTATTCCGATGCAAAGGCTTCATTCACATCACTGTTTGATAAATTTGACAGTCTTTTTTGACAGGAACAGACTACTGGAATTACCGACGTATCCGGCATAGATGGACACTGCTGGGTGCTGGGCATGGAGCGGTATTTTTCCAGCTGATGGCTGGAATTTATGCTGGAAAACCCACGGGATCCCATTATAGTACATAGGAATCAGGCAGGTGGTTACGGTGATAGTCTTCTCCTCTGCTGGAAGAGACTACTGAATTTACCAAAAGGAGATGTGAACATAAACTTTAACATGACATCCTTGAGCTAAGACCAGGGGTGGACTGGCGATAAACCTGACAGGGAAATTTCCGGCTGCCTGAGCCCTTCTCACAGCCACCAGTTGGACACATAACAATCTGATGCTATCAGGATTACTTAGGAGCATCAGGTACTTATGGACCTGGCCAGCAGCCACAGGCGCCCTCCTGTGGTATTTGGTTCTCCAGGGGTGGAATCTTGTGCTGCACCACGGTATTTCTGCCACTCATACTTCTGTTATCCCTGCCTACTTGTGTTAGCCCTCCTTTATTCAATTTTAATTTGAATATTTGGCCCTACAACATGGGCCACTTTAAGTTACTAGTCCGGCCCTGTCTAAGACAAAACTTGAAATCACTTTGTATATCATTCTTGCAATATCACTGTTTAGGATATCCATAATGTGATATTACTATCTACCGATACTGTAATATCACAGTGTTAATTATGCCTGTACTATGATGTCACTGTATTTATTATCCCTGTGCTGTGACATCACTGTGTTTATTATCCCTGTGCTGTGACATCACTGTGTTTATTATCACACTACAGTACGAATACTGACTAATCACAGTAGTGAAAAGCTGATCGCAATGGACAATTTTAACTGACACGAACAATCATCAGACTTTTTGTGTTTTAAATGATCGATGCCATACCATGGTTTAGAAACAAGTTGGCCATGTTTGATATTTTTGGCCAACAGTCTCTGGTGGTTGAGTATGTATGTATGTATGTATGTGAACAAGCCTTGAACCGTGGCCACAAACGTCTCTCATATGATGTGTCCCAAATCCCAATATATTGGCAGAGAAAAAAGTTTAAAATTTAAGGCCCTTGAGAGACCATAGGGTTGTTAGTAATTGTTGCTTCTCTGGATTGGATTTTGCATCAATATATCTTTTTGGTTATATATAGATATATTTGTGAAAGTAGAATTTGAAATATTTCCTCAGATATCTGGAAATAGTTCATGTAGTCATATGGCGAGGCAACATGCAGCTTCTTTAGAGGAGCATTATGGGACAAGTGATCTCACATCAAAAGTTCAAAAAATGGTTGGTTCAGATCCTTCCATTCCTTTACTTTTCTCCTTTTTTTTCATTCTCAAAAATAGCAAAACTAAAGAACAAAATAGATCTTATTTCTTCTTTGAAAAATGGGCCATGACTGAAGCGGTTCCTTGCATGAAGTTTGAACCTTTGTTCACTTAGTCCCCAAGTACTGAGTACCACCTCATTATCATCCAATTCACTTCCAGGTACACATTGGATATAACCCTGTAGGTATAATTCTTTGTGTTGCCTGTTTCAACTACGATAATGTCCGATATGGAGTAAAATGTGTATTGTTCAGTCAGGGATATAATAATTTGATGTGCACATGTTCGTTCAACGATTTTTTAACCAGCAAACTACTATAAAAAAAGTGTATGGTCACTTAAAGTTCTGTTAACAGGTGCCAACTCTGCGCTTTCAGCAGGGGACCTGGTGGGAGACAATGTGAAGGAACTAAAGGCACTGTCAGCCATCCAATCTACTACCGCCTCTACTTGTTCTGGCCTCACCATTCGTACTCCAGTATTCAGGCCTACAAAATTACGCTGAATGTCCTGACGCCTACCTGCGCCTGAGAAAGGTATTTTATTTGGGCTTGAAGCTGGCACAGATCGACTACGTCCTTTCCCTGTGTAAGAGGGTGCAAGGTATCATAGTCGATGGCAGGTACGTGTCACCGAGGTTCCTGGCCTCGGTGAGGTGAGAGCCGGGTTTTATGTGTCTGCAGCAGCTAGTGCTGCTTGACTTTGTTACTTAGTTTGGCTGCAAAGCTAATCCGGGCCGGCTCTTACTGGGAGTAGGCAAAGAGTTGGGTGGGTGCCTACTCCCCACGGTCCAGGCCGGACTTTATCCGGGCCTTTAAAAAGGCAGCCTCCTTAGCAGCTGGGTGGTGATTGTCCTGGAGCTGCAAACAGGGCTGTGGAGTTCTCTGACTTCGAGGAAAGAGCTCAGCAAGGAGGTGTTGTTGTTCCTGGCACCCTGAAGGTGGATTCTCCTGCGGCTGGGCCGACAGCCTGGTGCGAACCTGCACCTAAACCTCCCAGGTGACTGAACCTGTGTTGGCCTGTTTTGTTTTGCCTCCTTATTTCTGATGTGCATGAATTACCACCAAGAGACTGTTTGTCGTTTATTTTTGTGTCAGTGTGAATAAAACACTGTTTATTGCACATTCTGGACTCCTTGTTTTGCCTCGGTACTGCACCCGCACCGCTATCTACCAGAGCGACTCCCCACATTTGGTGTCGGATGCGGGCATGCGCAGTGAGGCTGGCGTGAACGCCGAAGTTTTTGCTAAACCCGAGTGCATGATATATATTAAGCCAGCAAAGTTGCAAGCAGGAATCTTTGGCAACATGGAGGCTGCTGTGAAGGCTCTCATAGAGGCTAACGTGCAGCAGCGGGAGACCAACCAGCTACTGCTACAACATGTGATGGCGTTACAGGCGGCAGGAGCGTCCCACCACGTCCATGATGCCCGGAAAGCGGTCCGTGCGGCGATCCCAAAATGACCCCCGCAGACGACGTTGAGACATACCTGGCGGTTTTTGAGAAGGTCGCCGTGAGGGAAAAGTTACCCCGTGACCAGTGGGCCGAGGTGGTTGCTCCGCTCCTGGCATCCGGACCCCAGCAAGTTTTTTTTGATTTAGCAGATGACCAGGCTGCTGACTATCCCACGGTGAAGGGGAGATCCTGGCCAGATTGGGGGTAAACGTGTTGGTCCGGGCTCAGCGGGTCCACCAGTGGGACTTTAAAGCGGCTGAACCCGCCAGGCCGCAGTACTATGAGTTGCTGCACAGGTTGCAAAAATGGCTGCAGCCTGACATTCTAAGCCCGACTGCTATGTTGGACCGTCTGCTGGCTGACATGTTCTGGAGGGCCTTGCCTTACCCCCTTCAGCACTGGATCGGCCAGGTGTCACCCACCAATGCTCTAGAAATGGTCGACCTGGTGGAGCGCTATGAGGCCACCCAAAACTTGAAGGGGGTGTTGTTGGGAGGGGCCGGTCAAACCCCGGAGGACTCCGATCCAGTCCCGACGACTGGTACCCGAGAAACCTGCTCGGGTGTACCCCTGCAGACCCGGCCCCGATAGTCTGCTGGCGGTGTCACGAGCCTGGCCACGTAAGGGCCGACTGTCCACAGTGGGGAGAACCCATGGAGATTAATTATGGGTACCGGGCTTCCATGTACGCCCGGAGACTGTGTGCAACCGGCACCCCGAGACAATAGACAATCGTCATCTGTGCCAGGTGCAAGTCGGGGATAACCTGGCAGTGGCGCTGTTGGACTCAGGGAGCCTGGTAACCCTGGTAAGTGCTGCCCTGGTACAGCCCACCCAGTATACGGGCCGGAAAGTTGGTGTGGTGTGCATTCACGGAGACTTAAAGGACTATCCCACTGCTGTAATGTCTCTGTCCACGGCGGCCGGCACCTGGACTTGTGAAGTGGCGATCTCCACAAAGCTACCCTATGAACTGATAATTGGGAGAGACTTCCTGGTTTTCCGTCACTGTGGCCTGAGGTGAAAGTGTCTAATAGCCCTGAGACAGGGGTAACCCTAGCAGAGTGGCCTGATACCACTGGAAGGCCAGAACCCTGGGAGCCCGAGTCTGAAGGGCCAGCGGTAGGGGTGACCACTGCTGCAGCGGTAGTGGGGGAGACAACCCCACTGAGTGTAATGGTGGGAGACACGGAGGACTTGCCACCGGGACCTGAGTTGGCAGACCTCAATGTCTCCGGGAAAATTTTGGGACCGCACAACACCGGGACCAAACCCTAACCAGGGCCTGGGAGAATGTGCTGGAAATTGATGGTAAACCCCAGAAACCAGGGGCTGAATTAATGTTCCCACGATTTATTGTTCTACAGGATATGTTGTATCGGGTGAACCAAATCCGAGGTGAACCTGTTGAACAGCTGGTGGTGCCCACAGCATATCGCAAGCTTGTCATGGAGCTTGCCCACCAACATGTTCTTGGGGACACCTGGGGTGGCAGAAAACCCAGGACCGCATTCTGCAGCGGTTTTATTGGCCCAGTGTGTTCAAGGAGGTAGAAAATTATTGTAAGTCCTGTCCAACCTGTCAGATAACTAGCCCCCAGCCTCATTTCCGTAGTCCTCTGGTACCTCTGCCAATTATTGAAGTACCGCTTGAGCGAATCGCTATGGATTTAATTGGGCCTGTACCAAAGTTCTGCCAGGGGCCACCAACACATTCTGGTAGTTCTCGACTATGCCACTCGGTATCCGGAGGCGGTGCCTCTGCGACATACCTCAGCTAAGCTCATTGCCAAAGAGTTAATGGAGATGTTTTCCCGTGTGGGCCTGCCAAAAGAGGTTCTGACAGACCAAGGGACCCCTTTATGTCCAAAGTAATGAAGGAACTGTGTAAATTGTTGCGTATAAAGCAGTTACGGACGTCCGCTTACCATCCGCAAACAGACGGTCTTGTTGGAGAGGTTTAACCAAACTCTAAAAAATATGTTAAAGAGGGTGGTGTCTAGAGATGGGAAGGACTGGGACCTGCTTCTGCCCTATCTCATGTTCGCAGTGCGAGAGGTACCCCAGGCCTCTACTGGGTTCCTCGCCTTCGAACTGCTTTATGGCAGACACCCTCGGGGCCTGTTGGATATCGCCAAGGAAGCATGGGAACAACAGCCTGTCCCCCACAAAAGTGTCATTGAGTATGTCACCCAGATGCAGGAACGGATAGAAAGGGTGTTGCCGCTGGTCCGGGAGCATATGGAGGCAGCGCAACAAGCCCAGAGTAGGGTGTACAATCGTCAGGCACGGGTACGGGGCTTCAATCCGGGAGATCGAGTATTGGTTCTGGTACCCACCCTTGACAGCAAATTCCTAGCTAGGTGGCAGGGCCCCTATGAGGTGATCGAGAAGGTAGGGGAGTAATTACAAAGTACACCAGCCAGGCGGCGCAAGCCGGAGCAGGTGTACCACGTGAATTTACTTAAGCCGTGGAAAGATAGGGACACGGCCGACGACCACAGCCCCCGGCCAGGGCTTCTAGGTGAAAAGGGTCCAGCCCCACAGTTCGAGGCCTGTGAAGCAGTAACCACGGTAAAAATTGCAGACAGCCTGTCTTCCAAACAAGTTCAGGAAGTCAGGAGTTCATCAGTCGGAACACGGATGTGTTCTCGGACCTCCCTGGCCGCACGTCTCTCATCCAACATGACATCGCCACTGAGCCTCAGGCCAAGATCCGGTTAAAACCATACCGGGTACCCGAGGCTCGGCGACGGGCCATCGCGGAGGAAGTACAGTTAATGTTGAAGCTCGATGTCATTGAGGAGTCGAAAAGTGAGTGGGCCAGTCCCATAGTCCTAATACCCAAGCCGGATGGGACGCTGCGGTTCTGCAACGATTTTCGCAAGTTAAATGAAGTGTCCAAGTTTGATGCGTATCCCATGCCCCGGGTAGACGAGCTTGTTGAGAGTTTAGGGCAAGCCCGTTATTTTTCTGTGCTAGACCTCACCAAAGGGTACTGGCAGGTACCCTTAACGGAGTCGGCCAAGGAAAAACGGCTTTTGTTACCCGCAGGGCCTGTATCATTACAAGGTGTTACCCTTTGGCCTGCATGGCGCCCCGCCACCTTCCAAAGGTTAATGGACATTGTGCTGCGACCACATCGCCGGTACGCCTCGGCCTACTTAGATGATGTAGTCATCCACAGCACCGACTGGGAAAGCCATTTACCCAAGGTGCAGGCGGTAGTGGATGCCCTGAGGAAAGCTGGACTAACCGCCAATCCAAAAAAGTGTGCGATTGGGTTGGAAGAGACCAAATATCTGGGATATGTAATCGGGCGGGGAGTCATCAAACCTCAGGTAGCTAAGGTAGAGGCCGTTCAGTAACTGGCCCCGACCGGTCACCACCAGGCAGGTAAAGTCGTTCCTGGGGATTGTAGGATACTACATGAGGTTTGTGCCCCACTTTGCCACAATAGCAGCGCCATTGACAGATCTGTTGAAGGGGCGAAAGTCTGGGAGGGTTAGCTGGAGTGAGAAGGCGGAGGAGGCTTTCTCCGCGTTGAAGTCGGCCCTGTGTGGGTCCCCGGTTTTGGTGACACCCGACTTCAACAAGGAGTTCGTCGTACAGACCGACGCCTCGGAGGTAGGCCTCGGTGCTGTGCTGTCTCAGGAGGTCAACGGGGAAGAACATCCCGTTGTCTTCCTGAGCCGTAAGCTCAGTCCCGCCGAATCCAGGTATAGTATAGTGGAGAGGAGTGCCTGGCTATCAAGTGGGCACTCGAATCTCTCCGCTACTACCTGTTAGGAGGAGGTTCCGTCTGGTGACCGACCATTCCCTCTCAAGTGGATGAGTCAGGCCAAGGAGAGGAATGCTCGGGTCACCAGGTGGTTCCTATCCCTGCAAAATTTCAAATTCTCCGTGGAACACAGGGCAGGCCGCTTGCAGGGTAACGCAGATGCCCTGTCCCGCGTCCACTGCCTCACGTGTGTTCACCCCTCAGGGCTGAACAAAGGGGGTGTGTAAGAGGGTGCAAGGTATCATAGTCGATGGCAGGTACGTGTCACCGAGGTTCCTGGCCTCGGTGAGGTGAGAGCCGGGTTTTATGTGTCTGCAGCAGCTAGTGCTGCTTGACTTTGTTACTTAGTTTGGCTGCAAAGCTAATCCGGGCCGGCTCTTACTGGGAGTAGGCAAAGAGTTGGGTGGGTGCCTACTCCCACGGTCCAGGCCGGACTTTATCCGGGCCTTTAAAAGGCAGCCTCCTTAGCAGCTGGGTGGTGATTGTCCTGGAGCTGCAAACAGGGCTGTGGAGTTCTCTGACTTCGAGGAAAGAGCTCAGCAAGGAGGTGTTGTTGTTCCTGGCACCCTGAAGGTGGATTCTCCTGCGGCTGGGCCGACAGCCTGGTGCGAACCTGCACCTAAACCTCCCAGGTGACTGAACCTGTGTTGGCCTGTTTTGTTTTGCCTCCTTATTTCTGATGTGCATGAATTACCACCAAGAGACTGTTTGTCGTTTATTTTTGTGTCAGTGTGAATAAAACACTGTTTATTGCACATTCTGGACTCCTTGTTTTGCCTCGGTACTGCACCCGCACCGCTATCTACCAGAGCGACTCCCCACACCTGCAACAGGACCTCCACCAGCACCAGCAGCACCAGGACCAGGGCCACGTCCTTTATTTGATGCTCTCCTCATTCTTTGAGGTCACCCACCAAACTAACAGACAGATTGACTATATTAATTTCCCTGTCACTTATGCAGTGCAGGTGTACCTCACACCAAAAATGGGAATATGTCCACCACCGAACTAACAGACGGATTAACTATATTAATTTCCCTGTCACATATGCAGTACAGGTGTACCTCACACCAAAAAATGGGTATATGTTACCGGCCGAACTAACAGACGGATTAACTATATTAATTTCCCTTTCACGTATGCAGTACAGGTGTACCTCACACCAAAAATGGGTATATGTCACCGGCCGAACTAACAATCAGATTAACTATATTAATTTCCCTGTTACATATAAAGTGCATGTGTATCTCAAACCAAAAATGAGTATATGTCACCCATCAAACTAACAGACAGATTAACTATTATATTTTTGTGTCAGGGGTACAAAAATGGTGCACTGTACCCACAAAAAAATCACTATAGGTCACCCACAGAATTAACAGCCAGATTAATTATTATATTTCTGTGTCAGGGGTTCAAAGATGGTGCATGGCACCCAAAAAGAATCACTATAGGTCATCCACAAAATTACCAGCCATATTTATTATTGCATTTCTGTGTCAGGGGTGCAAAGTTGGTGTATTGCCCCCTGCCCCCTGCCCCCTAAAAAAAAAAAAAAGAAAATCATTATAGGTCACCCACAAAACAAATTCCTAACACTCTCCCTCACTTCAGCTGCCTGCTTCCTGTCCCTGCACTACTTAGAGCTGATGAGCGGTGCTACATGTGATTCAGCTTGTATAGAGGTATAGAGCTTGTATCACATGATGCACCGGCCAATTACAGCCATGCCTTTAATAGGCATGGCTGTGATGGCTTCTAAGTGCCCACAGCTTAAAAGATTGTTGATTGACTGCCCTGCAGCCTTTCAAAAGCTTTATTAAATGCCCAAGCACCAAACTCGAACCCAAACTTTTCCGGCAAAGTTCGGGTCCGGGTACCCGAACTTGCAAAGTTTGGTACAGACCCGAACTTTACAGTTATTATGCATTCATAATAGTGATGAGCTGCAGGGGCTATATTCGAATTCGTGATAATTTGCGAATATATGGGCAAATATTTGCCTTATATTCGCGAATTCGCGGTTATTTTCTTGATTGCGAAAAATTGGCAATGTAATATTCGCATAACGCATGTAACTGGGTGACATCACAGCACTATGTATGTATGGACAGCCGAACCTATCACACTACCTAACATCCTGCACTCGAACCTATCAGCTACACTATCAATCAATGTAACCTACACTGACTATCTCCCCCTATCTGAATTATATATCTAAGTTAACTGTCTAATGTATATACAGCAAAGCACAGAGCACGGCAATCACACTGCTGTCTCTCTCAGAACTGTAATAAACTGCAGAAAATGGCTGCTGGGGAGGTTCTCTTATAGTAAGGGGTAGGAAACTTTCCTATTGGTTGCTAGGGATGTTGCTAGGCTCAGACAAAGACATTGCAGACATCTCATTGGCCCCACAAGCAAGAGGGAGGTTACTGATTAAAAAAAATGTTGAATATTCGAAATTACGAATATAGAGCACCATATTCTAAATATTTGCGAATTCTCGAAGTGCCGATATTCGCGATAAATAGTCGCTATTCAAATAGTCGCGTTCAACACTTATTCACATTAGACTGAAACGTTTCATTTTCACATTTAACCAGTCCCCGACCGCCGTACGCAGGATTGCGTCCTGCGGGCGGCCGGGATCTTCTGTTTGGACGCGCCGGGGCGTCATCTCGCGAGACGCGAGAGTTCCTGTGAACGCGCGCAGGCGCGCGCTCACAGTGAAGCGCGCCTCGAGAGTTGGACTACAGCCTGCCAGCGATGATCAATCGCTGGCAGGCTGTAGATGCGATATAAACGCATCAAACAGTTATATCAGACGCTGTTTTATGAACAGCGCCTGATATAGCTAGCTACCTGGTCCTCTGGTGGTCCCATTTTCTGGGATCGACCACCAGAGGACCAGGTAACACAGTAAAAGTTGCACCAAACACTACACTAACCCCCCCACCCCCTCACCTATTAACCCCTTGATCACCCCATCTAGACCCCTGATCACCCCCTGTCATTGATCACACCCCTTGTAAGGCTCCATTCAGACGTCCATATGTGTTTTGCGGATCCGTGATTCACGGATCCGTGGATTCACGGATCCGCTGATCCGATCCGCGGATCCTCAAAACACGGACACCGGCAATGTGCTTTCCGCATTTTGCAGATCCGCACATTGCCAGAACTATATAGAAAATGCTTTTCTTGTCCGCAATTGCGGACAAGAATAGGACATGTTCTATATTTTTGCGGAACGGAAGTGCAGACTCGGAAGCGCGGATCCGTAATTCCGATCCGAGCGGGACAAAGTCTGTCCCCATAGAAATGAATGGGTCCGCAATTCGCTCGCAAACAGAATTGCGGACGTGTGAATGGGGCATAAGGGTCCCCTATCACCGCCAGTTAGCTAGCTACTTGTTAGGTAGCTAGCGCCCAGCCCACCGCACCGCACCGCAGTCACTGATTTGGCAGAGATTTTTTCATCCACATTGATCGATGCGAATGAAAAATCTGTGCCGTTCATTTTTTTTTTTTTCAGCGCAGAGGCTGAACGGAAAAAAATCTCATTACCCGTATGCTCAATATAAGGAGAATCGCAGAAACTCCTAATGCTGGCCATACGTGTAATGACTGCGGAGACCCTCAAATGCCAGGGCAGTACAAAACCCCACATGTGACCCCATTTTAGAAAGAAGACACCCCAAGGTATTCCGTGAGGGGTATGGCGAGTTCATGGAAAATTTTATTTTTGTCACAAGTTAGTGGAATATGAGACTGTAAAAAAAAAAAAAAAAACAATTTCCGCTAACTTGTGCCAAATTTTTTTTCTGTGAACTCGCCATACCCCTCACAGAATACCTTGGGTGTCTTCTTTCCACAATGGGGTCACATGTGGGGTATTTATACTGCCCTGGCATTTTAGGGGTCCTAAAGCGTGAGAATCCAAATGCGTAAAAATAGCCTGTGAAATCCTAAAGGTACTCATTGGTTTTAGGGCCTTTGCGCATCTTGGCTGCAAAAGTGTCACTCATGTGATATCGCCGTACTAGGAGAAGTAGGGCAGCGTTTGGGGTGTATTTTACATATACCATATTGGGTGTGAGAAATATCGCTGTAAACGACAACTTTTTACATTTTTTATTCAAAGTTGTCAATATACAGAGATATTTCTCTCACCCAGCATGGGTATATGTAAAAATACACCCCAAAACACATCGCCCTACTTCTCCTGAGTACGGCGATGCCACATGTGTGACACTTTTTGCAGCCAAGATGCGCAAAGGGGCCCAAATTCCAACGAGTACCTTTTAGGAGGGTATTTTTACGCATTTTCTTCTCACGCTTTAGGGCCCCTAAAATGCCAGGGCAGTATAAATACCCACATGTGACCCCATTTTGGAAAGAAGACACCCCAAGGTATTCGCTGAGGGGCATAATGAGTTCATGAAAATTAAACTTTTTGTCAAAAGTTAGCGGAAAGGGAGACTTTGTGAGAAAAACAATAAAAATCAATTTCCACTAACTTGTGCCAAAAAAATATTCTATGAACTCGCCATGCCCCTCATGGAATACCTTGGGGTGTCTTCTATCAAAATGGGGTCACACGTGGGTATTTCTACTGCCCTGGCATTTTAGGGGCCCTAAAGCGTGAGAAGAAAATGCGTAAAAATGCTCTCTCTAAAGGTACTCATTGGAATTTGGGCCTTTGCGCATCTTGCCTGCAAAGTAACACACATGTGGTATCGCCGATTCAGGAGAAGTAGGCGATGTGTTTGGAGTGTATTTTTACATATACCCATGCAGGTGAGAGAAATATCTCTGTATATTGACAACTTTGAATAAAAAATGTAAAAGTTGTCGCTTACAGCGATATTTCACACGCAGCATGGGTATATGTAAAAATACACCCCAAAACACATTGCCCTACTTCTCCTGAGTTCGGCGATACCACATGAGTGACACTTTTTGCAGCCAAGATGCGCAAAGGGGCCCTAAAACCAATGAGTACCTTTAGGATTTCACAGGCCATTTTTATGCATTTGGATTCTCACACTTTAGGGGCCCCTAAAATGCCAGGTGAGTATAAATACCCCACATGTGACCCCATTTTGGAAAGAAGACACCCCAAGGTATTCCGTGAGGGGCATGGTGAGTCCACAGAATTTTTATTTTTTGGCACAAGTCAGCGGAAATTGTTTTTTTTTTTTTTATTTTGTTTTTTACAAAGTCTCATATTCCACTAACTTGTGACAAAAATAAAATTTTACATGAACTCACCATACCCCTCACAGAATACCTTGGGGTGTCTTCTTTCCAAAATGGGGTCACATGTGGGGTATTTATACTGTCCTGGCATTTTAGGGGCCCCTAAAGGGTGAGAAGAAGTCTGGAATCCAAATGCGTAAAATGCTCTGTAGAAATCTTAAAGGTACTCTTGGTTTTAGGGCCTTTGTGCACCAGGCTGCAAAAAGTGGCACACATGGATCGCTACTCAGGAGAGTAGGGCAATGTGTTGGGGTGTATTTTTATATATACCCATACTTTGTGTGAAAATATCTCTGTAAACGACAACTTTTAAAAATTTTATACAAAGTTGACAATTTACAGAGATATTTCTCTCACCCAACATGGGTATATGTAAAAATACACCCCAAAACACATTGCCCTACTTCTCCTGAGTACGGCGATACCACATAAGTGCCGCTTTTGCAGCCTGGGTGCGCAAAGGGGCCCAAATTCCAACGAGTACCTTTAGGTTTTACATGGCGGCTCACAATTTAGCCCCGCCCAAAATGCCAGAACAGTAAACACACCCCACAAATGACTCCATTTCGAAAGTAGACACCCCAAGGTATTCACTGAGGGGCATAGTGAGTCCGTCTGAGATTTATTTATTTTTTTGCCAGAAGTTATCAGAAATTGAAACTTTTTTTTTTTTTTTCTCAGAAAGTGTCATTTTCCGCTAACTTGTGAAAAAAATGAAATGATACATGAACTCACCAAGCCCCTCCACGAATACTTTGGGGTGTCTTCTTTCTAAAATGGTGTCATTTGGGGATATTTATACTATCCTGGCATTCTAGCACCTGAAGAAACATGACAGGCGCTCAGAAAGTCAGAGCTGCTTCAAAATGCCGAAATTCACTTTTTTGCACCATAGTTTGTAAACGCTATAACTTTTACCCAAACCAATAAATATACACTTATTGGATTTTTTTATCAAAGACATGTAGAACAATAAATTTAGAGAAAAATTTATATAGAAATGTAGTTTTTTTAAAAAATTTTACAACAGAAAGTGAAAATGTCATTTTTTGCAAAAATTTCGGTAATTTTGATTAATAGCAAAAAAGTAAAAATGTCAGCAGCAATGAAATACCACCAAATGAAAGCTCTATTAGTGAGAAGAAAAGGAGGTAAAATTCATTTGGGTGGTAAGTTGTAAGACGGAGCAATAAACGGTGAAAGTAGTGTAGTGCGGAATTGTAAAAAGTGGCCTGGTCATTAAGGGTGTTTAAGCCAGGGGGGCTGAAGTGGTTAATATCAGTTCAGTATGCCACCTGTGATTGATTTGTTCATTTATTATACACTAAAATTAGTTTTGGGCAATGATGCCTTTAATTCATGTGCAGTTGTAATACATTTTCCCAATGTTTCATTTGCTATAATAAACAGGTTTGGAAGAGCCTGGTTAATGGCATTGAGACTGTGAGATTGCTTAATAGAAAAGTCACCTTTGACCACATACACAGAAGGGTTTTATATAGTCCATAAATTCCATCTAATCATAACTGTTACCTGTGGTAGATAGAAAGGTTCTGCCTGTGTCATAAAGCTTTGAAGTCTGTCCAGCAATAAGCAGTTTAAAAGGAGAGTGAAAGATCAAATAAAAGTGGCACTGGGTTGTCACAGGTGTCTGTGGAAGGTTAAATATCTTCTCTAATCTCTGGTAAAGACAGAACCATTGTTTGCCTAATGTAGTTCAAACATTTCTTGAAAGTGCAACTCATTGCACTTTCCCTTCCTTGGGAACCATATGTAATTGTAATGTGACTTCAATCGGTGACATTTTATATACGAATAAAGCTAATTGTGCAGTGATGGGGAATAGAACGATTGAATCGTCAATAGCATTATAGCATTATCGTTTGGCGTGTGCAAGGAAATTCAAACCTAAAAACACTTGCAGGTTGGTGGCACATTTCTGTTACAAATAAGGGTTGTGGTACCAATATAGCATAAAGTGTATTGGGGATGAATACCTCATGCACTTTCCATCCGCCTGTTTAAAGGCACTTGACTTGATACGTCAAAAATGTTTGATAGATGTAGGTTCTACCTCTGGGACCTATATGTGAAGAACGGATGCCCCCACCTCCAAAAAAAGTAGAGACGTGGCCACCCTTGCACACAGAGTTATCAAAACAACCGGTCAGCCACGGATATGCCATAAATGTGCATGTTGTATAAGCTGCATTCTGACCTCAAGCGGCAATATGTGGAACCGAAAAGTCTTATCTATTAGGATTACCTGTAAATATGTGCAAATACTGTATTTTTCTCTTTATAAGACGCACCTGCGCACAAGGCTACTTTAACACTAGCGTTTTCAATTCCGCTATTGAGATCTGCCATAGGATCTCAATAGCGGAAGAAAACACTTCAATTTTGTCCCCATTCATTGTCAATGGGGACAAAACTGAACTGAACTAAATGGAATGCACTAGAATGCATTCTGTTCCATTTTGTTGCGCTGCCATCGCAGACAGAATAACGCTGCATGCAGCGTTTTTCTGTCCGCAATGTGGCGCGGAGCAAGACGGATCAATCCTGGCACACAATGTAAGTCAATGGCAGCAGATCCGTTTTCTTTGACACAATAGAAAATTGATCCACACCCCGTTAACTTTCAATGGTGTTTATGACGAATCCGTCATAGCTATAGAAGACATAATACAACTGGATCCGTTCATGATGGATGCATGTGGTTGTATTATTGCAACAGAAGCGTTTTTGCAGATCTATGACGGATCCGCAAAAAACGCTAATGTGAAAGTAGCCTAAGGCGCCAGAGGTTTTAGCGGATGAAATCCCCCAGTGTTTATAAGATGAACCATCAGATCTCAGATTAGACCCCCAATGTGAAAAAGACCCACATTCATATCTCAGATCAGATCCCTAACGTGAGTGATCCCCACTCAGACCTCAGATCAGACCCCCAATATGAATAACCCCAATTCAGACCTCAGATTAGACCCCATGTTAATCAGACCACAGTGAAGACAACAAAAATAAATAAATAAATCAACTTACCTCTCATGCTCTGATCGCTGCCACTGCTCCTGAGATCCAGCGCTTTTCCTGTTCTTCCTGTGCTATGACCTGACGTTGCACAGTGTGAGGTCAGAGAGCTCACCGACATCCGCAGGTCACAGCACAGTGTGCAGAGGCCTGCAGGAGAAGACCAAGAAGTGCTGAGTACATAGCCCGCATGGGAAGCGCGGCATTCGCCGCTTCCCGGTCCTCCTGTACTAATGAGTGCTTGCATAATGGAAGCCATCAATAGTATTACCCCATAAAATGCACTGACATTTTCCCCCCACTTTGGGAGGAAAAAATGCGTCTTACAAGACGAAAAATATGGTAACTTTCACTTGAAGTAAGAATCACTTGTGTGTGTGGAGTTGTCTGTATCTCTAAAAAATAAAAACCATATAAAAACAGCAAAACTGGGGGCAGAGATTCTCATTGCCAAATACAGGTAACAAAAATAAAAAATGTTCTTCAATTATGTAAATAGTAAAAAAAAAAACTGAAAAGTAATTCTGAAGAAATGGTGGAAAGCTATACAATTCTTATTTTAATGTCTACAATTGTCACATCCCTAACCCAAACAACACTGAGCATCACGTTTAGAAAGAATGAAAATGTTCTTCAGTTTGGAGGGGGGAGGGGGGGTCCAAAGTAAATTAAAACCCAGGCAAGAATGGTCATAATTCTCCATTGCTGCTCCATATCTCTCCCCCATCAAGAATGTCTGGGACTCGAAGGGAGGACAGATCTCCACCATGCACAGCAGCTAACAAACCTCCTTGGCTAAAGTAAGGTCCAAGTTGGAAGAACTTGGAATGACATACCACAAGAGAATATCCATCATCTGTATGACCGTTACCATGCCAGAGTGGCAACATGTATCACAGCGAGGAGAAAGCTCACCCAGTATTAATGTGCCCTGCCTCCACACAGACCCTGCTACAGAACATAGTTAAAATAACGGATCTATTGTTTTTAAATGTTTGACTGTTTTTTTATTACTGTTTTAATCAGTAACATTGTTTCAGTACTCATTCCAATTTTTAATCACTTAATTTTTATTTCTGATCTATATTTTACTACAGCTGAGCTTACCTATGGATATGGACCCTGGTTTATATAAGGAATGGCACTGATTACATTATAGGGCATCCCTGTGACACTTGAAAGACTTTTCCCTGCAATCAGTATTGATCACTACGTACAAAAGGATGAACACGGAGCAAAGATACTTCTCTGATCTCTGGTGTTACAGCAGAGAGTGACTATGATTGACGGCTATATTCCCGCTACCTGATCATGTCGACACTGTAATCGTAAGGAGCAGACATACTGGTGCCGTACCATTACCAGGCAGGTCTTCAATCAGTTAATGACCTTCTAGATGGCTCATAGAGTACAATTTCAATCTTTACAGACAATACTAAGCTCTGTAGAGTAATTAACACAGAAGTGGATAGTATTATATTACCGTTTAAAGACGTAAGATGTTAAGGCGGAGAAAGTGTCAAATTAGGTTTAATGTGGATAGATGTGAATTTATGACTACGGTGTACATATTGAGTAGTAAAACACTGTAAAACTGCCAATAAATGGGACATGGGGACAGGCAGGAAGCTGCTACTAAGGCAAATTAAAGGAGTTTTCTGAGACTTTTATAATAATGCTCTTTTGACACCCAGGACTCCCACTGATCAGCTGTTTGAGAGAGCACTGGCACTCGCAGTAGCTCCGCGGCCTTCTCGCAGCTTTGCCTAGGCCTGTGATGGCTAACCTCCGGCACTCCAGCTGGGGTAAAACTACAACTCCCAAGATACACACTTGTTTGTTCTCAGAACTGCATAGAAATGAATGGAGGATGCTGGGAGTCGTAGTTTCACCACAGCTGGAGTGCCGGAGGTTAGCCATCACTGGCATGTGACATCACGGTCACCAGTCACATGACCTAGGAACAACTCAGTTGAAGTGAATAGAGCTGAGCTGCGATACCAATACTATACAATGTACGGTACTGTGCTTGGTGAGCTTAGAGAAGGACGCGGCACTATTGTGCAAGTGCTAGTTCCTTCTCAAACAGCTGATCTGAGGGGGTCCCAGATTTCGGACCCCCACCATCAATTTAAAAGTCTTGAAAAAACCCTTTAAATAATAAAATAAATCAAACAGGGCATAGGCTGGGTTCACATCACGTTTTTGTCATACATTTAAGGTATACAAAAAAGTATACGCTAATGGATGCTTAGGACAGATGACGTACATCAACATAGAGTTCCACTGTAAAAAAAAAGTGTATGTTCACGTATACTTTTTCTGCTGTATTTTGCTGGATGGAACAACATGGTACGCTACGTTGTTTCCATCCTGTGAATACTGAAAAAAAAAATACGTTAACGTTTCTGTTTTTTTTTATGATGGAATTTTATGGTGACGGATGCCACTGTATTGCATCTGTCTGAGGCCTCCATTAACGAATACACTTTTTTGTTGACATTAAATGTATAACAAAAACGTGATGTGAACCCAGCCTTGGATGCAAATGCTAAGAACATGTGGCGTATCGAGTAATTAAACAATGGATAGGTTTGAGGAGTACAAAACATTATAAAGTGTCTGGAAATATGATGGCTTAAGGCCTCTTTACAAGGGTTGACTGTATAGGCATTTGGTCCTAATAATTGCCTGATTGTGAGTGGTGGTGAGAGCAGCATTTACATGCAGCAATTATTTCCTCTGTGTAAGGACAAGTGATCATTATGGCAAATGCTCGTCTCTATACAAATATATTGTTTCTCATAGCAAAGCACTGTTCAGACAGGGTGATCTGCTGTCCAGAAATGATTATTTTGTATTTAACATCATCAATGTTTTCACCCGATGAACAAGCTTGTTTGCTCATGCATCAGGTGATCAGTTGTACCTTTACATAGGGCAATTATCAGAAACAAGCAATCCACTTCTGGATTTGCCTCAAAAATTGCATCAAAAACTGCCATAAAAAGTGCAGATTTAAAAAAAGTTTGAATATAATTTACTTGGTTAAAAAAAAAGTAGGTGGAGGGTACCCATGTGTCTCCACTGGACACATAGGAATACCAGAAGCTTTTGAGTAACATCTTAAATGTTAAAAGGATTGTCCTGTTGGACTTCTGAAAATAGACAAGCCATGGTTATTTTATTTTTGTAGAAATCTTCTAGCAATGAATGGAGAAGACGCTGCTGCCACCCTCTATTCATTGCTATGAGACTTCCAATAATAGCCAAGCCAGCTTTTGGCCGGACATTTGCCATAACAATAAGCCATAAATGTCCCAGATAGAACAATCCCTTTAAAGACCAATGAAAAAAGCGAAAAACTGTATCAATTATCTCAGACAATTACATACCATTATTATAATTGTTTGTGTGGCCCTTTATAAGTAAAATGCTTTAGGTGTGCAGCTTCATAAATTACCAGCAGTAACTGGAAAGGCAAGGCTTGCAACCTTAAATGACTTGATTATCTTAGCATAATAAAAAATGACCTATTTTACTCGCACTAATTACGATATACAAATTTAAAGATGTTTCCACATGCCTTTCAAGAGTGACTCTTATCTACTCCAAGTATAGGCAGGTTCATAAGTTGCTCAATACTCATTTAAAAGCATTCAGTCAGCAAGACCTGACTGCCATTCACCTCAAATCTATTGCCTGGCGGTTTCCCCAGTCACATTGCAAATCCCATTTTACAGCATCACCTCCCTTGGAGAGAGCAGCATTAATAAAAACCCTTTAATTAGAGAAGATCAAAGACATGCCAGCTAACCCAAGCACAAAGAAAAGGAATGAGGGTGTATGTGAACTATGAGGGTGTTTAAGATAGAGGAACATGAACTAGTGACTGGGCAGACAATCAAAATAGATGCCATGACACATCTATGCAGCAGGTAGAAATAAATATATGTAGTAAAAAGACTGGGCACTCTCTTGTATCTGGGATTGAAGGTCTGTCTATTTATTGACCCAAAATGAATACACTTAAAAATAATAATAAAAACACATAATAATCACACACACCTAAATCAATATAAAAATATATGGATTAGTATAGCAGCCAACTGTGCAAACCAGCATATAATTCACTTATAGCAGCACTTGAATGGTTAATCCTGGATCTCATTCAAATTTGCTACTTCCTTCCAACATAAGTGATTGGACTGGAACCGACAATGAGTTTGATATATTGTATCACTCCATGTAAAGGTCACATTCCATAAACCAAGTCATGATGTAATCACTCCAGTGTGGGTTTGATATATAAGTGTCCCAAATTAGTTGGTTATCAGCCGTGATATAGAGCGGCATCCCGCTCTTCTGAACCAGCGGCGTCCCGCTGAAATTTGGATATAATCGTCGGCAATATACAATGTTCTCCCTATTTGTGGGAGAAAGCTACAGTCTTACCCCTACGGATATAGAATATGGTACCTCCGCTTGTCCCCAAAGTCGTACCTCCGCTTGTCCCCGAAGTGGTTCCACTGAGGAAGGGTTCATATAATACCCCAAAACGTGTTTGGTATTCCCCAATATTAAAGAGAACATTGGCTACTGTCAATTAAGGATATTCAACCCAAGGACGATCCGGACGGAGACCGCAGTTACCCTATATACAAACACCTCGTCTGCCCCGCGAACAACGGCTCTCCTGCTAAATCTACATCACGTGGAGACGCCAGCAAGGTACTCAATCAGATGGCATCGACTTCGGGGACAAGCGGAGGTACCACATTCTATGTCCATAGGGGTAAGACTGTAGCCTTCTCCCACAAATAGGGGGAACATTGTATATTGCCGGCGATTATATACAAATTTCAGCCGCTGGTTCAGAGGAGCGGGACGCCGCTCTATATCACGGCTGATAACCAACTAATTTGGGACACATATATATCAAACCCACACTGGAGTGATTACATCATGACTTGGTTTATGGAATGTGACCTTTACATGGAGTGATACAATATATCGAACTCATTGTCGGTTCCAGTCCAATCACTTATGTTGGAAGGAAGTAGCAAATTTGAATGAGATCCAGAATTAACCATTCAAGTGCTGCTATAAGTGAACTATATGCTGGTTTGCACAATTGGCTGCTATACTAATCCATATATTTTTATATTGATTTAGGTGTGTGTGATTATTATGTGTTTTTATTATTATTTTTAAGTGTATTAATTTTGGGTCAATAAATAGACATAACCTTCAATCCCAGATACAAGAGAGTGCCCAGTCTTTTTACTACTATTATTATACGCGGAGCAGGTGGACCTGTTGACGGAGAGCACCTCTATTCTATACACTCGCTGTTCTGGTGCGACACTTCACATTACTAGAAATAAATATATGCTTGATGGAGCTTAGTGGATTTTGGGGGCATATTTGGGTTTTGCTCTATAGGGTACTGCGCTGCATGTATAAAGAATGAAACAAAATGGAGAAACTTTGATGTGTGCTGTCAAGAATATTCTTCAAAACACACAAGGAAATGGTTTGGGGGATTTAAAAAATGATCTTTTCTTGATAGGTCATCATGTACTTCTTGTGGGCGTCATTTATGGTACTGTACAAACAATGCAGGGAACCAAAAACATTCTCGACTTACACATCTACTTAAAAAGGGTACCTGGGACTTATCATTTACCTATAACTGCAAAAAATAAAAATCTCAGAGTACTTACCTTACCTATTCACATGGGCTATCTTTAGCATTAGACTGAAGTTCCTTGGGCCCATCAGGAGAATTGATTTTACATATACAGGGCAAGTACATGTCACAATTTAAATAGTGATCCCCATAATGCCCAGGCCCCTCAGATAGGTTATACTTACCCTGATCCCCGCATGGCCGCTGCTGCATCTTCCCACTGCGCAGATCCAAAGATCCGGCGATGGGGGGAGACAGGCAATAGCAGGCAGCGACAGGGATGAGCCCCCCTAGCATTGTGTGTGATGTTTTGTTCCGCGCGAAGGCGAGATACAGCGGCGGCCGTGCAGGGAGCAGGAGCTATACGGGTACCAGGGAGTGGGCTAAGTATAGCTTATCTGACGGGCCTGGGCAATAGAGGGGTCATTATAGGGTTTGAATAACCCCTTTAAGTATTTTGGTTTTTTATGGCACACACAGGACTCAACATCAATAAGATTTTATTTTACAACATATCTCGTTCAAGATGGACATAGACTGCAAGAAAAGTATGTGGACCCTGTTTTTTCAGGGGCCTATTAATGTTTCAGTGCTTTGGCCCACTGGAAGATCCTCTGGTATTCTGGTGGGCCATCCCAAGACTATATTGATCTGCTGTACATGGATGGCATAACATCCGTTCAATGGCAGTAATCATGACTGGTATTTATATTTTTATGTTATATGTTGGCAAAAGAATACTTATATATTCTTATTTTGTGGCACTGGGGAATTTGGTGTTAAAGATTATACATATACAGACTATTTATCATAACTGGAACAAATCATATATCTGTAACACTAAAATTGACTATTACATTTCATAAATGTAACAATCATAATAAAGAAGATTGGTTAATTAATCCATTTTACATATTTTACAAACATAGTTCATATTTACACTTTTTTTTGGCAAGCCAGGCATGTGCCCAGTTACTACATTGGCCCCTTTTACATGATCCAATGATTGGCTCAACAATCGTTTCTACAAGCATTTGTTCCCAACCATAGCCCAGTGTAAAGGTGCTTAGAGATCGAGTGTGGACATTAAAAAATATTGTGGGACACGCTGCCAACACCAATGTGATTGTATCAGACTGTGATTGTTACAGGAATAGTGAATGTGCACCAACTGACTTGCTATACTGTGGATATACAGTTATCTGTCCATGTAAAGAGACCCTTAACCCTTAAAGAAAGAGAACATCCCTCACTGCTCAAGACAGTCTTAGAAGACTCCAGCTGGAGATGTTCTCAGAAGTAGCGATGAGCAGGAGGTGCCATATTCAATTTCGCCATATATTTTGCCATATATTCGTTATATTCATTATATATATTCGATATATTCGCCATATATTCGTTTAAATCTATTTATCGCGAATAATATGCGATTTAATTATTCGCGTATTGCTAATTGAACTTTGAATGGGGTATAAAGGCAACTTTCCTATTGGTTGGCTATCTAGAATTAACGAAGATAAGAAGATAGCGCTATATTCTCTATATTCGTTACTTCTACCAAGCCAAACAATAAGTACTGTAAGTTGCATATACTCCACTCTAAGTTAGATGCACAATGCAACTAATATTACTTAATATTCTCGCATTGCGCATCCAACTTAGAGCTGTGTACAGGCAAGTTTACTTGGCTTGCTAGAATTAACAAAGATGACGAATACGAATATAGCGCTATATTCTCTATCTTCGATAAATCTAGCAAGCCAACCAATAGGTAATTTATACTCCATTTAAAGTTTCATTCGCAGTACGCGGATATCCCGTAATGTAATATTCGCGTACTACGAGTGGAACTTTGAACGGGGTATAACTTTCCTATTGGATGGCTTGCTAGAATTAACTAAGATAGAAAACATAGCGCTATATTCTCTATCATCGTTAACGGTATCTTGGGTTCAGATTGAAAAAAAATAATGAATATTCGTTTTTTATGAAAATATAGCACTATATTCTAAATATTTGCGAATTAGTAAGTGCCGATATTCGTTAAAAAAAAACGCTATTCGAATATTCGTGCTCAACACTATTTAGCAGATGCTCAGAGACTTCACCAATGGAACATTTGTTGTACTTTCAATTGCTGTACTTTTTTACTACATACCTTTTTACTACATTTAGTAATATTGTGAACATACCGTGTGAACATACCATGCTAATTTTTAAAGGGCCCTTAACATAAAATAAAATATGAATCATAAACCACAGCAATCCATAAGAAACAAGCAATTTGAAAGCAAAAGGTATGCCCCCCTTCCCCAAACATCATTCACATGCATGTAATTTGTTTTTTCTGCTGAAAAAAAATCTGTGAAAAAGAGCAGGAAAACACCTAGTGTGAATTTAGTCTAATTTATAGCAGATGTCTGGCTTTGACTTTGAACAAAATACCAGGAAAAATAACCGTGAATAACGTGAAACATCCCAGCTCTAAACACAAAGCATTATAGCAACTTTAGTGTACAGACAGTTGTGGGGTCCTTGCTAGATGCTGCACACGGGTTCCCCAATCCCAGTGACCTGATCATATGGAGGACACCTCTTTTGGTCACTGATGACCATAGCGATTAAAGGATCAGATGTATGTCTGATCCCTGCAAATGGCTGCTGGATAATTACATAAAGACTGATAATGTATATGTGTAATAATTATGGGCAGACTGGATGGATTACTACCACTTCCCTCTGCTGTCATTGATCTGTGTTTCCTTGTATTTGAAAAGCTTGGTCATTTAAACCACACACATTTTAAGATTTTAAAACGGTCTGTAATTTTCCTTTGACGTGTACCCACAAAAGTGATTGGTGGAGATAACGTGTGACAGACAGACACAAGTATGTTAATAGGTAAGGATGAATTCCCTGCCACGAAGCCTAGCCACACACTGTTTGAAAATTGTCTGTAACTTCCTGCAGACACTTTGAAGTTACAATCTTAGAGGCTTCTGATCAATAGACCTTTGAATGAACTGGAAAGTATCAGATTACAGACAATTGGATAAATTGTAAATAAAGGAGAACAAACAGAGCAATTGAAGACTATAATTTGTTTTGTGAAGCTTTGTGAATTTTTCCTTAATATTTTTTTTCATTACTTCCTATGACTTTCTTGATGCTATAAATGAAGGTGATGTATTGCTTAGTTTTTGTTTGATGAACGTCATAGTGAGAATGACCTTAATCCATCTTTCCCTTAACCTAATCCCTCCATCCAAGTAAATTATATAAAAACCACCGAGTGCCTCGGTAAAGCTTTTTTTCTCATAGGGTTCAATGATCCTGGGTGTATTGTCGCTCACTTTGATATACTAAGACTATATGATGAGGCCAGAGCACAATTTTGTTCAGTCGCCTTGTGTATTCAACTTTCTCTTCATCTTTTGACCTTACAAAATGTGTTATTTATATATTTTATCATAGGTCTTACTTTTGCTTGAACGTAATGTAGAGAGGCTTTTTAAAATGTACAGGTTTCTTACATTGTATCTGCTTACATATTTTTGACTTTAGCAAATTACATACTGAAGAGGGCTTTTTGGTGATAAAAATATGAGTGGGTGCATAAGAGTAAATGATCTATTCGTTGGTGTATCCTTGCAAATATTTTGAGCACATTTATGCTAAAATGAAATTATCCAAATAGCATACACCCATATCCCATCCTCCACCGAATGGTTCAAAGAACTCATGACCCTCTACCTCTGAACACCAAATCCTTTACACCAGGATTAAGTGTGATTGGTTCCCTTCAAAGGGATCCAAGACCATATTTCTATCTCCTAATATGGGATTAGTCTTCTGCTTTCTCATAACTAGGCATGTGAGCTTAAAGTAAAGATGGACAAATGCTTTAGAAGTAGGCTGATGGTTGGACAACCATTGAAAGAACAATCATCTGGTGAACGATTGTTTGGCAGATGCAGCCATACAGATTTTAGTCCTTACTGCCCATTACAACCTGGTCATACATGTTCTAAGACACTGGGCGAAGGATGAGCAATTTTTTTTAGAAACTTTTTTTGAAACAACAATCTTGCATCCAAAATTATCTTTGATTGGATGATGAAAGATCTTAACGATTAAAAGTTTCAAACACAGGCAATTTCTTTGCAGGCAAAGATGCTCTGTTGGTGGTTAGCTTAAATGATCATTTGTTGTTAAATTACAGTCAAAGAATGATCCTTTTGACTGAAATCAGCTATTTCAGTCAACTAATCATTTGGCCACAGACATTCAACAGCTGAATGTTCAGCCGACTGCTACCTCTCCCAATTTTCCAATACTCATACATGTTTGGAAAATGAAGAGAGAGCTGCTGTCATACACTTATTGCAGCGGCTTTCTCCTGGGAAAACAAAACGGTTGGATGAAAATATTCTGTTCGCCTGATCCTCCTATCCCCCAACATCATCTTTTTGAGGAGAGTAAGGAGCTCCCCATGCACATTAATCTGTGGACATGCCATTCTAAGCCAACAATACACTAATGTGTATGGGGTCCTCTGGACTAATGTGTATAGGGTGCTCTGGACTAATGTGTATGGGTACCTTGACATCTTTATGACCTCTGCATGACTCGTTATTATATAAAGTTTCCTACAGAAGACACCTGGTTTCTCATTGCTCTTGTAGACCTCCCTGTCACCACCTTTCCCAGACAGAGATTGAATCAACACAAAATATATTTTACTCTATGCATGTATGTAGAGTCTTTAATGCTGGTTTTCGTTTGGTCAAGTTTTCCAGTATATGGGCAGTTTTAGGTAAATCATGATGGAACTGGAAGATCCATTAGGGTTATTTTACACAGGACGAGATTGGGTACAATTAATCCAGAAAAAGTGCTCATTTCTGACAATTGGCCCATGTAAAAGTGACGCAGATCACCTGACAAACATGCAGATGCTCATCTGTCAGATGATCACGTCTTTCATGCAGCCCCAAAAATAATTCTTTGTCGGCAGCACATTGCCCCTGACAAACGATGGACCTCTATGTGGACAAATAATTGTTCATTCCTATACAGTAGCAATGATTCCTGCATCTAAATGCCGCAAACAGGGGGCGGTGATCAGAAATTAACTTCCTCAATTCCCATTACTGCCTATTAGCCTTTTCTAAAAGGGCCCTTATCTCACTGACCCTCATGCTGGATCAATTACGATAATGGCAAATCTAGACTGATGCAATTGACATTAATAAGATCCATCAGATTTTTATTGGAGGATTTGATATTTTTGTGCAGCAAAAATCTTATGCTGTAAACTGTACATTTGTGAATTGAATCTAAAGAAATCCAAAGATTTTTTATTCATTTCTGATAAATCATGTAAAAGGCATTTGGCACCATTTTACTGTCCATGTTGGGGGGAATAACCATGAGAGAGGAAAAATAAAGACTGCTTACATGACATTGGGACAAAGTCGGGGCGTAGGCTTGCCCTGATTGGCTCACAAGCTGACAGATAGCCAAGATCAGCCAATCAGGGGGACCCCAGGCAGGGAGGTGCCAGAACAAGCAGAACTTCATTCTGCTTTGCACTTTGGGGTATATTTAGGGGTGTAATCAGGGAGATGGAGTGAGAACTTGACACTATCAGGTGTATTTTTTGGCAGGCACTACTCAGCTTTTGGCAACTAGTTCTACATTTCAGATTCTTGCAAAAACAGGCATATTTTTTAAAGTTTCTTTCTACACTTCCATACAAATTACATTCTTGCAAGCATTGATTAATTGCCCTTTTTTTTCTAGAAACCAGTTTCTATTTACCTTTCTTAGTGTGTTATAGTCGTGTTACTCAACATGTTGTACATTGCTGCAAGATAATGACCGCATAGGACACAGCAGCATTTCACATCACTTATGCTGTGTTACTGAAGGTGTCTCACATCATAAAATTGCATTGTGACACATGTTATTCTTTAAAAGCATTCAATATTTTTACTGCAATAATAACACAGAAATGATGATGCCAATATTATAGCTGTGTTACTGAACATGTTGTACTTTGCCTCTAGATAAGAGGTGGATACTGCAGCAAATGCATTTCACTTACGTAACGCAAAATATTACGATAGTGAAGGCTAGTGTTGAGCGAAGTGAAGCACTCGAAGTGGAATTCGGTCCAAAGTTTAAGAAAATTTTGATTCCCAACTAATCAGAATTTTCTCATGCTTCATGGTAACGAATCAGGTTTTCCTAAAATAGTGGCTGCACATGTTACAAAGCGAAACTAAGTGTAGTGGAAAGAAGCCCTGAACACAAGGTCACCCATAATGCTGTGCAGCCAGCCATACCCTGTGATTTCACAGCAGTATAAAACCTTCATCCCGCACAGTCTCCACCATTGTCCTGTGAGCTGAGCACAGGAAGAGATGTGGCAAGGGCTCATGTGCTAGGGACAGTGTTGCTGAAAAAAATTAATAGAAGAATATTGGAGAGGAAGAGTTTAGGGAGGGTGCAGGGAGAGTGCAGGAAGGCAGTTTTATTTATTTATTGCTACATTTACTAATTCCTACATTAGCTATAAACTAAGATATGTAATTCAATACCTATAAGATGGACGCCTTTATTGTTCCACTGCCAGCATGCCAACCTAGACCACCCACTCTGCGCCTGTTAGGGGGGCCTGGTCTTAATGATGACCATCCTCATCTTTTGCTGGCTTTACTTCCTCCAAATCATCCTTCAAATTCTCCATGTCCTAGAAAAGTCAGCAAGAAGCAGAGAGAGGAGGAGTTGGATGTTCCTGATGACATACTATCACCGATATTAGATTATGTCATGTGGAAAAGGAGGAAAAACAGATGGCAGATTTGTTCCCTCCTGTAGGATAGGAGAGCGCTGGGGTTGGAAAAGTGGGTTCAGGCCCTGTTTAAAGGTACATTACAGGTGCTGCGTGGCCATAAACAATGAAAAAGGACTATACAGTGCAGCCTTTATTATTAAATGAAAGGCAGCTGCTGATTAATTGGCTGCTCGGTTCTTCACCACACCTGCAAACCGCCTGCTCTGAGCAGCCTGGGTATACCTGATTTATAGCAATTTTGACAGATTAATTCTTAATTAATCAAATTTCTAGTCAAACTTTAAAACTGCCGAAATTATATTATCAAAACTTGTGAAGGCATTAACTGCATCACAGCCTCTTGTTCAAAAGATGTTTCACATCACTGCAAAATATTGCATTGTCAGATGTATTTTAGTGAAGCGCTGGTATTACTGCATCAGAGTGTGTAGTTCAAACACCTTTCACTGCAAAAGTTGCATTATTACCTTTGCAAATTCTCCATACCAATGTTCAGTGTGTTTGTGGACTATGAGGAATTCAGGACATTTAATTGTACCTCTGTCTTTAAATTAAGGAAAAAACACTTTCAATTTTTTTCTAGTACTATTCAATAATCCGTATGTACCCAACCTATGACATTTCATTTAGGAGTAGTAATCAGCAGCAGGGGCAATATTCGAATACACAATATTTTGCGAATATTTGGAAGAATATTCGCCATATATTCGCGAATTAGAGAATTTGCAAATATTTTCTTGATTGCAAAAATCGGCAATGTTAATGTGCACGTATTGCGTTGCACAATACAGGCATGGGTCACTTTTCCTACTTTTATCAAGCTGCTAGAAGTTTCCTGAGACTGGAGAAAATGGTTAGCACGGCAGAACATTACAATAGCTTTATATGCAGATAGAGTGTTCCAATATATTCGTGATTGCGCAAATCGGCACTAATGATGCAAATATTTTGTCGCAATACAGGCAACTTCAAATTTTAGCCGATCTGACTGCATATTAGTGATTGTGTCATGGTGTCGGTTTTGTTCGCCGTGACATGATTGCCATGCATGCGGTTGCAGGTGGCAACGTGTTGTTGCTGCATGTAGGTGGCTCCCCCTTTCCCATTCCCTGTCCGGTGTCGAAAGTGGTTAATTCTCTTGCTGGTGTGGACTTACGTGGAGCTGGGTGTGGTCTCAGGTCTCTTCTCTTACTGTTGCTGTGAGAATGAGATCATTGTTATGTCTGCCTGTTGGTGAGAAGGAGCTTGCTCCTTTCTAGGATGCAAACTGGGGGCCATCCTAGTTTGACAACGATGTCATCTGCGATGTCATTCCTTAGTCTCCTCCTTGTCCCGTCCCTTGTTGTTATGTTTGGTGTGGGTTTGATTTGGAGATTTGTTGTTTATGTATAGTCTGTTGTTAAATGTCTGGTCTGTTGTTTGTTGTTGTCCAGCATGTATGCTAGACATTCCCTTGTCCGCCTGCAGAAGTGGGCTCTATGGTTTCCCGGAGGGATGAACCTCATCTCTGTCTGCAGCGCTGCCTGGGGCCGCTGTGAATCTATCTGCATGGGGGTTCAGGCAGTAACTGGTGTACTAGATTCCTGTGTGTGAGTTGTTGGTATGGTGTCCTGTTTGGTGTGTGGGCTCCAGTACCTATGTATGGGTTCCAGGCGTGGTGTCAGCAGCAGGTAAGTGTTGTATTGTGTGCTTACCTGCCGCCCCAGTTTATGTATACAGCTTCCTCTTTCCTGTTCATCCGTTTTTTGTCGTCTCACCCCTGCTCCTTTGTGAGGGTTTTCAGGGAGGTTTCCTGGGTATGAGCCATCCTAACTTCCAGGTCCGCTCATAAGGTAAGGAGTTAAGGAGGTAAGGGCTAGGATTAGGGATGATATAGGAGGTGACTAGCTCCCTTTTCCCAGTGTCCGGTCTTAGTTGCTCCCCAGTCTTCCTATACATTGCACGGTGGGGGGTTTCCCCCACTCCCCATCGTGACAGATTGGTGCACTACGCATTGTTATGAACTTGTGACATCACAGCACTATGTATGTATGCATGTAGCATACATACATACAGCACTATGTATGTAGCATGTATCTATGGACAGAAGAACCTATCACACTACTTAACACCCTGCACTGGAAGCTACACTATATCACAATGTAACCTACACTGACTATCTCCCACTAACTATCTGTATTATATATATATAAGCTAACTAACTAAATATCTAATGTAATGTGACACAGGAAAGCAGAGCGCACAGCAATGACACTGCTGTCTCTCTCAGAACTGCAAAAAAATTGACAAAATGGCTGCTGGGGGGGTTCTTATATACTAAAGGGGTAGGCAACTTTCCTATTGGTTGCTAGGGATGTTGCTAAGCTCTGACAAAGACATCTCATTGGCCCACAAGCAAGAAGATGGGAGGGATCATTGGTTCAGAGGAAAAAAAAATCTAGAATATTCTTAAATACGAATATATAGCACTATATTCTAAATATTCGCGAGTTCTCGAAGTCACGATATTCGCGATTAAAATTCACAATTCGAATATTCGCGCCCAACACTATTTAGGAAACCTGTGGCTTTTCATTTATAGGAAATCAGTGACTGTCTCATAATAAAATATCTGGAAAATGGAAGATTGCAAAATGAAAGACCCAGTCAGAATGTGTTTAGTAGAAGCAGTTGCAGCACCAGCCATCCAGCAGATAGTAGTAGTCATCGTACTTGTAGCCACAGTGGTAGCGGTAGGGGCAGTGGTAGCAACATTGGCAGTGCGAGAAAATATACAGCAGAGAATCGGGAGGGGAGATCAAGGAGCCCACGATAACACATCACAGTCTGATAAAAGTGGTGGGGAGGGTGAGGACTATGACAATAATTGTGTGTTGAACAGGACCTGAGAGCTGGATCGGGGTGCTGAGTAGGAGGTAACATTAGAGGAAGAGGGCAATGGCCATGGCAGCAATAAAAAGCACTTCATTTTTCTGGGCCATATTTGTCCACGTGCCACCAGGATTTTCTGCTATAGGATTTTTTGCCAGGCAGGAATCAGTAAAAATTGTCTCGTTCTGCAAATGTAGAACACTTCCCGTGACTTCCCCCAAATTTTAGTCACCACTTTCCAGCTGTCTCTGCTACAATAAGTAGCAGAAGCTGCAGCAGCCAGTTCAGTTTGCTAGTTGTTGCATGATAGAACAGTTTTTTCCACTGCTGCGACACCTGACAAACATAAGCATACAGACATGCACTGCCTGAGCAACTAAGTTCAGTCATACCTTGACAGTGCCCTTTCTCAGGCACATACTGTTTTCCCTGAACCAATGGCCTTTTTGGCCATATTGACGACACACTTGTGTCGTCAATATGGAAATGTGGCACACCTTCACAAAAATTGAATTCTGCTGTATGACATATATGACATATGGCCCATTGACTTCTGCGGGGGCAGACTGGAACAGTGGCTGAACTGCCCTAGTATGCTCTCTTTGTTTTCTCTTGGCCAGTCTCCAGTGTTACCTCAGAAAAGGTTTTCAATGTGGTAGGGAGCAGCAGTTGTCCTCCGCCAGTGTAGAAAACACCACTCATTGTGAAAATGAATGAGGCATGGATCTGTGAGAATTTTCAAACTCCCCAGCTGAGAGAAATGAATAGATCTGCCTTGCTGGCCACTGCTGCTGTCTGCCTGCCTACAATCATGTTCCGTACCATGACTGCTAAGGCTGCTGCCATCATCCCACTGTGCTGTCTTCATGCCTACTATCATGTTTCATATGGCTGCTGCTGCCAACATCCCAGTTGCTATTCTCTGCTGCTAATCACCTGTTGCCACTACCATTACTGTTACACAGTCGCCACTACTACTACTTCACACATCTACTACTACACAAGTCTACTACCTGTACTGCTACTGGTGTCGCTACTATTGCAGCCACGTGCCACAATTACCCTATCCTTTCCATGTCCACACTGCACTGCTGCTGCCAATTAAAAGGGAGAATTTTTCCAGGCTCATTCAGGACAAGCCACTCTTTATCTGACAATTCACACTTGTATGAGTATAAATACTGGCAGGCATTCTGCCACATTAAGGCATCATTTCTGAATGCTTGTGCAGAACAAGCCATACTTTCTTCTGGCATTAACGTGTGTCATAATTTTTGGACACTTAGTCCCTCCTAACACTGTATGTACTTTAAACACCATCTATCACCAATAAGGGGCAATTTTTGGAACCTTTCTAATAGGAAAAAGCATAGTGATGGTGCAGTGTATTTTAAAACATGCTGATTGTTAACACCATCTAACATTCATTTACCCATAGTTATACATGTCGGTGTCACTCTTACATTATTTGCTATTGCTGTGATTGCATTCAAGAGCTTAAAGAAGGTGGGTGGACAGCAAAAATTCTTCAAAAAAGTAACAAAAAAAGAGATAACATCTTTTTATTAAAAAAACTGAGCCCTAGGAGATTGGAGTGTGTTCAAAAGCCTTGAAAAATTATTTGAAAACCATGTATCATTTTCTTTTCACTTCACACATACTTGTTACTTAAAATCCCAGAAAAATAAATTTATGTTTGTGGGTGTAACGTGAAAAAATGTGGAAAAGTTCAAGGGGTGTGAATATTTTTTCAAGGCACTGTATATACCAATTTTCAGAGCAATTGGAGCAATTTTGATTTGTGATAGATTCAAAAACTAATAGAATTTTTAAAAATATTCAACAAACTGGACATGAAATGAATTTCATGAAATTCACTCATCTCTATGGCAAACTGTTCTTAAAGGGGTAGAGAAGGTTAATACAAGGCACTTACAAATGTACTGTGATTGTCCATATTGCTTCCTTTGCTGGCTGGATTCAATTTTCCATCACATTATACACTGCTCGTTTCCATCGTTATGACTAGAGATGAGCGAATTTTCAGAAAGTTCGATTTGGCCGTTTTGTGACTAGTTTCTTTGTCACGAAGCGCATTTTTTTGTAAGTAGCGGGTGCAATCACAGGGAGCTGTGATACCGCTGTCCCCCGTCATTGTACCCCTCAGATGCTGTGTTCATACCATCGCAGGAATCTGTTTGTAAAAACAATGTAAAATTAACATACAAAAAATAAAATCAAACTTACCACCTCCATTTGCTCTCGACGGGCAGTCGTCGGCATCTTGCTTGAAGATCTGAAGCGAAATCTCGCGTGGCGAGAGATGACGTCATCACGTCGGCCAGATTTCGGCCAAAATCTTCAATCAAGATGGTGGCTGGTGGCCCGTTGTGAGCACATGGAGGAGGAAAGTAAGAATTTTTTTTTGTTTTTTACACTATTTTAGGTTAAATAGATTCGCTAACACGAAGCACGAGAAAATTTCAGGTCTTTATTGTGAATCGAATTTTCCTGAAATTTGGATCGAATTCCACTTTGGGGATTCGATCATCTTTAGTTATGACCACCCTGCAATCCAGCAGCAGTGGCCATGCTTGCACACTATAAGAAAAAGTACCAGCCTATGTGTGGCCCCACGGTCCTGGACATCATATAGGCCAGTGCTTTTTTCCTATAGTGTGCAAGCATGGCCACCACTGATGCATTGCAGGGTGGTTGTAACCATGAAAACAAGCAGTGTATAACGTGATGGAAAAATGAATCCAGCCACCAAAGGAAGCAATATGGACAATCACAATAGATTAGTAATTGGCTTGTAATAACTTCCTCTACATAACAAATGCTATTTGTTGAAGTGAGACAACCCGTTTAATGTTTGATGGAACCCTAGCAAGAAGCCAACATTTCCTGTGTGAATAGTGACTTATAAGTGGTGTGTCCACAGGATAGAGGATCACTAACTGATCGCTGAGCACTGTACTCGACTATCTCTGGTAATTCCATAAAGAATGAATGAAGAGGCAGGGCACCTGCTCGACCTGCCGCTCCATCAGCTCTCGGTAACAGGACCCCCTTTCTCAGGATCTATGGGGGTCCCAGCGGTCGGACCCCCAGCGATCAATTAGATATCCTCTATCCTGTGCATAGGGGATAACTTCTAAACTTGGCACAACCATTTTGAAATACCGTATACCGAAAAACACACTTTTACACAAAAGGCAAGTGAAGTCATATGATACATTATTTTCAACATTAAGCTATCTGGGAAAACATTGTAAAGTAATTTTTATGCCTCAGGAAGGCACGGATACAGGTAATATTAATCAGGGCAAGGATTTTTGTTTGTAAATGTATTTGTTGCCACCTTGCAGTGTACCGGCAGCTTCATATAAAATGTATCACCATTAAATGGGCAACTTATCTCAAATGTAGCTCGCTTTTGGTAAAATATCCACAGATACAGACACGGAGCCTAGAAATTCTTAGATGCATTGTGAGGCACAGTTGTCTAGGACCACATGCTGAATGTGTTCAATCAACCAAGGCAGGCCTACATCACAGCGTGAGTGCATGCCTTTTACTGGGTAATCAATCTTATAAAAATGTGTTGGAACAGCTAAAAGGGGAAATTCAGTGTGATAAGAAAACACTGAAGTAATAGTTTGTATTTCTGTATTCGAGCACACACACACTCCTCTAATGTCAGCTGCCAAATTACGCAATCTTTTCATTACTGGCTTTAATAAATTAAAGGAACGCCATCCATCTGTGGCCTCAGTTGTCTGCATATTCATCTTCTATTGCTATGAGTAACAGACAAACACACATCAACATGAAAGCAGACAGGACCCCTCTGTGAAGTTCAGGAAAGACAGCGTCTATCTGATTTTTTTTTTTAATCACATCTAAGAGGTCAATGACTGGGTAAATTAGAGGACTGGGATGAAAAGATAGGGCTGAGTATCATCTGGCAAACACTCCCCACCCCCACTATATCTTACCCCCCACTTTCAACCCGCAACAGCAGTATATGCAGCTCTATGGGTTCCTTGCCTAATGAATGATTGTCCTGAGGACAATAGCCTTGGTTGCTGGAAGGTGGTGTGATGGCTGCAGGCTTTTGTTGTGATTATGTAAACATTGGCTATTCAACCTCAGGAACTCCTTTGATCTTAGAATAAAAAGCAATGACCTCTCTTCCCTCTCCCCTCCCACTCTCCTACATTGAATAACAGCTGCAGGAGAAGAAGAAGGTCCTTGGATTTAAGATAGGTCTCTTCACTTCCGCCCTTTGAGGGTCCCATAACAAACAGAAACTTTGCTTGATATCTTTGTAAGTCCTTTATTTTGCTACCAGATCAAAGCTTCCAGACAAATAACTGTGTGGCTCCTACCAAACACTCGCCTAATAATGCTGTTATACTGGACAAGTGACACAGACATGTATGATCTACATCATAAACCTTCAAAGACACTGCAGAAGACAGCAAACATTATGTAAAATGATATTACCAACTATAGGTATACGTATTATAGAATGCCTTGCCAATGGATCATAAATACTCTTCAATATGTGCTAAAAATTGGTCTACAGGGATAAAAAAAAAAGGCCAATATGTGGAACTGAAAATGTATCAGGAAATCTGGTCAGGATAAGAGAGCTTCTCAAAAAGGTGGCGTTTTCACTGTAGAAATTAGAATAATGGAAGAAATGGGAATGATATATGTGATAAGTCTGATGAATGCCAAGAGAGTATTCTTTTGCCATTATCTTGAGTCGTTTGTCTCGGCAATGGTTTCTACACTGCTTTGAAATGTAAGGTAGAGTCCATGATTTCATCTAAAAATTGATGTGCCATAATGGTCCATTGAGGAAATCCCTTTAATGAAATCTTATTGTTTACTATGCACGGACTAAAGTCAATCCTGGGAAAGTCTTTGTCACCTCTGATGCTGTTTCTATTTGGTGTAACAATGACATTGGGCAGATAGAAACCAATTGGTCTGATACTGAAGGTTTGTCTGGCCACCCACTGGAGACATTAGACTGTCAGCATCTCCTGATGAAATCTGTGGGATCCACTGACACAAAACTATAGTCTATGAGCAAGTTTAAACCTTATATTAGTTCTCATCTTTATGAAATACAGTAGGAACTAAGCAGGAGAACCTACTGGATGAGACAATCATTCAATAAAGCTAACCATACATATAAGAGAATTGTCAGACGACCATTACGGTACTTTGAAAATGTCTGCAATGGTCAATGACATGACTATTGTCTGCCACAGAGGTAAACTGTCTGGTTGGACATTTTCATCCATGTTCGGCTGAAAATACAAACCTTTGTCATGATTGGACAACTTTGGCTGATTGACTCTTGGTACAAACCTACTGTCTTGTTTCTTTTTAATTTTAAGACTTTACATTTCGTCAGAATGTAAGGCCGCTTGCTTGTAATTTGCAGTATATGAAAGAGTATAACTTTCAGTCCCTAAAATAGTTTGTCCTTTATGTGTTTAGGAAGGTCTAACTATAAAATCACAGTGCCATAGTTTCATTGCCACTTGCTGGCCACAAGTGGTACTGCAGCTGCTACTAATCCATTTGCCTGTTTTCCCTTATTTGCACCTCAATTCATAGCAATTTGGATGACTCAAAGTACCCAATGGTGCCAATAATTTCTTAGAAAATAATCATCTAATTATTAATAATGGAAAAATTGAGAATTTAGTTAAATTCTCACTAAAGATTCTTAAACAATCACATTCTTTCATACAACTGATGTATTTTGCTACAATGGGAACAAAAAGTGTTCCCATCACTGAATATCTGAATGAATAAAAGGCCAGTACAGACAATTTACCATATAATGAAATACTGAGACATTGGTCTGGTGGGAAAATATTGAAATATTGTCACATCATTTCTTTCAAGTATTTTTTTGCTATTTTGTATAAATGTTATACATGAATATCTATCAAAATCAAAACTTATTTTTCCTACATATTTCCTTTCAAATTATGGGGGTCATTTGTTATACTGAAATACGCCTACATTAGGCGTATTTCAGGTGCAGATGGCAGCCCAATGGCAGGCCCGTCTCATTCCTGGTTTAGGTGTAGGACACGGTCTAAATGTAAGACAGCTCGGAAGCTATCTTTCATTAATATCTGGCGCTGGATGCGCCGAAGTTATGGAGAGGCATGCGTCTCTTCATAATTTTGGCGGATCCTCTAAAGCGCCGGTCTTAATAATTGTGCCCCTTTGTTTTTAGTCCTCTGATGCCACTGAACATAAAAAAAAAAAGATTCACCTGTTCTCTGTCAGAGGTCACAGAGGCTTGAATGATACATCACTGTTTGAAGTATTTTTCAAGTGGTCATGGGACATGGGCTGGGAATGGAGTAACAGTGGGACTGTGGACAAGTAAATCTTATTTTCTTATGTTCAGTAGATTCATGGACATTCAAATGCCAAACAACCCCTTTAATTATGTTCCTGAAACCAGTCCTATAGGCAGACTACACCACTGCTTTGGTACTTGTGGTATGAGGGATTACTGATCTACTTCTGATTCTTATCATACAGTAATTGTGTATACCTACAGCTACCACTAGAGGGAGCTAACTGCATGCATAAGAAATTTACAGCCACCGATGGGTTCAGTAATAAATAAATGAATCAATATACAGTTATCTCCCCCTAGTAGTGGCTGCAGACAGCCAAAGTTTTATAATTTACATTATGAAGAGAAGCAGGGGGTTTTGAGCTCTATGTGTGACATTCAGAATTCCAACCCCTTTTAAAGTTGAATTATGGAATTTCAGTCGGCAAAGACCTTAAATGAACAATACAAAGTAGTACATTTGTTGAGCTCTCTCAGTTTGTAAGGGTCATTCAAAGTTTTCATATGGAACCTTATGATTTCTGTGTAGACCCCTGCCCAAAGCCCCATGATATAACTCTGTACTTAAAAAGCACACTACCATCTTGGTCATTGTGGTTCTATAGATATGCAGTGTTTGTCCATAAACGCTACAGCTTAGCTGAGCTATTGTAATGTAATGAACTGTGCTGCATTGCATTCTGATGGATTTATTTGATTTTCTAGCTTTAACTTTTGTAGAGTGCAGGGTGAAAAATAGGCATCCCTGGATGTGAATCATGAGGAGTATACTCTATAAAGACAATTTATCATTCCCCCTCACACCAGTTTTCGGGTGTTAAAAAGTCACAAAACTTGTGATTTATGACTAGGTGTACATCTAGACATAAATTAGGCACATTCTCCAGGCAGCGAGAAGGAGATATAATAGAGTGACATAAGGCACCAGTCTATGATAAATCCCCCTCCCTCTTCCCCAATTGAATCAAAAAAGGGTAAAAGGAAACTTAGATTCAAATCAAGGGACATTGCTAAAGTCTCCAAAGATCTGGGGCCTAAGCTAGCACTAAATTAGTTAGTCCATTGCTACCTCCAGTAAGGTGCCCACTTTGCTCTCCAATACAATACTATAATACTATACCAAATTCTATACTGCAGAAATGATAATGCCATAAAGAAAGTACCCGCCTAGTAATTCAAAAGTCCCACTAATAACAAATAATTCCCTCTCAGGGTGCCCTCATCAGTAATAGTACACATATAGTGCCCACAATAATTATACTGTTCCCCAAGAGTTTCCCTGTTAGTGGTAGTGCCCTCTATATTGTGCCAAATAATAATGCTCACCATAGTGCACCCAGTAGTAATAAGGCCTTTCTATAGTGCACCTATCATTAATAAGGCCCTCTGTGGTGCCCCAGGAATATTAAGGCCCCTTTATAGTTCTGCCTGTAGTTGTAATGTCCCCTATAGTACCCCTTGTAGTAACTGTATAGTGCTGCCTACAGTTCATCAGTGGGTAAACTGTCCCCCTATAGTGACCCAGTAGCTGTTATTCCTCCTATAGTGCCCCAGTATTTATAATGCCCCCTATTTCACCCTATGTAGTTATAATGCCCCCTGTAGTACCGCAGTAGTTATACTCTCTAAGGCACCAGTAGTTATAATGCCAGGTATAGTGTTTCAGTAGTTGTAATGTCCCTGCCCATTGTAACCCCCCAGTAGTTATAATGCCCCTGCCCTCAGTAGTGCCCCAGTGGTTATAATGCTCTGCCACTGTAGTGCCCCAGTAGTTAAAATGCCCCTGCACCCTGTAGTGTCCCACAAGTTATAATGCTCTTGCCCCCAGTAGTGCCCCAGTGGTTATAATGCCCTGCCACTGTAGTTCCCCAGTAGTTAAAATGCCCCTGCACCCTGTAGTATCCCACAAGTTATAATGCTCTTTCCCCCAGTAGTGCCTCAGTAGTTATAAAATCCCTGTCCTCTATAGTGGCCCACTAGTTACAATTCCCCATGTAGTTCCCCAGTTGTTATAATTCCCATTCCCCATGAAGTTCCCCAGTAGTTATAAAGCCTCTGCCCCGAGTAGTTCCCCAGTAGTTATAATGCCCCTGCCCCCAGTAGTGCCACAGTAGTTATAATGTCACTACCCCCTGTAGTGTCCCAGCAATTATAATGCCCTTGCCTCCTGTAGTGCCCCAATAGTTATAATGCCCGTGCCCCATGTAGTGTCCCAGTAGTTGTAATGTTACTGCCCCCTCTAATGCTCTAGCAGTTAATGTCCCAGGCCCAGGAGTGCCATAGCAGTAATAATGCTTCTTCCCCCTGGTAGTGCCCCAGCAATTATGATGCCTCTACCTTAAAAAGTGCCCCAGCATCTATAATGCTTTTGCTCCCAGTAAGCCCCAGCAGTTAAAATGCCTCTGCTCCCAGTATTACCTCTGCAGTTATAATGCCCCTGACCCCTATAGTACCCACTGGTTATGTTCCCCCAAAGTGACAAATAAAACAAAAAATCAAATACTCCTCCAACCTCACTTCCCCTCTGCCATCTGCGATTCAGGCCACAGCCCTCTCCTGGCCTGCAGCCTGAGTTGTCTACGTCTTGGCACAGGGTGTCACGATAAAGTCATCAATCAGCCTGCACTGTTGATGGAACCTCTAATAGGCTTCAGGCCTGGTGACCTATAAGAGAACAGCGATACAAGTCAATATGAGGCGGTCACAACATTTGGGACCCTGGGCAAAGCATTTGGGACCCTAACCACAGATATTTTAGTTTAGTGATGGCCCTGTTCAAATCTGAGAACAATCAAGCAGCATTATGAGTGCAGATATTTACGGAAATACGCTCACTGAAAAGATAATGCACCAAGAAGGAGTTGTTGGAATTGCATGACTGTTTCTATGTGTTAATATGGTGATGATATATGTAAGTGAGTGCAACGTTAGAGCGAAAGGATAAGTTTCTTGGGCAAAACTTTATAACTGTACATCTAGTACCCTGTTGGGCCGCCTCTAGCCTACTAGCCTAAATACAAGATGAGATACGGTTGAGCATAGAGTCATACAGGTTCTCTATGGTGTTCTGTGGCACATTTGCCCACCAATGTTGCAGCTGGGTCTGTAGATCCTGCCCACTCCTAGGTTGCCTTAGCTGGCATCCCAGCTGGTACCACAGATGCTCTATTGGCGATAAATCTGACAGCGGGACATGTCAAGAAGGTGTTTCAACCTGGCAGAGACATTCCTGGAAAACCCTTGCTGTGTGTGGGCATGCATTATCCTGCTGAAACCCTGTCATGAGTGGCAACACATGTGGCCACAGGATGTCCTGTACATATCCCTGAGCTGTTATAGTCCCTCATATCACTACTAGGGGTGCCTCACATTGTAGTGTCATATGCGATGGCTCCACAGATCATCACACTAGCAGTTGGGGCACTGTGTCACTCCACAGCAAAGACAGGATTGAAGTGTTCACCATGAGGCCGCCATACTTGAACCCAAAGCAGATTTCAAACAGAATGTGGATTAGTCGCTAAAAACGATAGGGTACTAGCAGGGCCGGGCCATTGACCACGTCGCTGCTGCTGCTGCGCCTTCCGGGCTACCGGCCGCGCTGGAGGACGGAGGGAGTAGTCCTGAACTGGAGGAGTCGATTCATCTGACTCATCGTTTGAAACCGCTCAGTCAGACAACAGAGCAATAGCAGATAGCAGCAGAAGGGAGGAGCGTAACCTGATCCTAGAGTGTAAGCCAGGCTACTGCCAGCCCCGCCCTCCTGCCCTGCAACCAATCAGATGTGAGGCAGCAGAGTCTCCGGACACAGTACAGGGAGCCTAAGAATCGAATGAGTCTATGAGTGATAAGGACCGAATGATTCTCCTACTTGGAGCGGCTGTAAACACAGAACAGGGGCCCTATGTCTGTGGAGGCTCCAATCCTGGTTTTGGCTCACAATCACTGATGGAAATCACTGACCAAGCACTGACGTGTGAACTAGGCCTTATAGACTCATTTGATTCTTTGAGTTAATAGAATCCTGTCACCACAGAGCAGAGAGCACTACTGAGTCTATTGCTTTTGTTCATTGCAGCAGTAATAAGGTACAGACAGGACAGTCAGCAGAGAGATAAGAGAAATGACAGGACACAGAGTTTAGTTTACAGGAGATCCTCATTCAGATTGAATTAACCCTTTAGGATCAAATTGGTTTATCAAGGAGATATATGTATGTTAAAGGCATCCCTTCTTCTGAAACATCTGTCTCACTCAGTAGCTCTATAACTAAGGCTGGATTCACACGTCTGTGGAACACGGTCTGTGTGATACCGGCCTGGATTTGCATCAATGCACAACCTAGAAGGGTGGAAACAACTTTGTCAGAAAGCCCTCTCCTCAACCAGATGCCCCTGTCAATCTCCATACTGCCAATTGAAGAATCTCTGGGTTGGGATGCAACACTGGTCCCTGGGAAAGGAGATCCTCCCTTGGAGGAATCATCCAAGGGGGGCCCCTGGCTAGGCTTAACAGGGAGGAATACCAGACTCTCTTGGGCCATTTTGGGGCTACCAGGATTATGGAGGCTCCTTCCGTCTGTATTTTCTTCAGTACTTGTGGAATTAGGGAAATAGGCGGGAAGGCATATCCAAGTTCCTGGATCCAGTCCTGAGCCAGACTGTCTACCGCTGTAGGATTCTCTGCATAGTTTAAGGAGAAGAATCTTTCTGCCTTCCTGTTCTTTCGGGTGGCAAAGAGGTCTATAGTTGGGGTCCCAAACTTTGACACAATCTGGGAAAAAATATTTTCGTTCAGACTCCACTCTGCTTGACTGAGTTTGACTCGGCTTAAAAAGTCGGCCAGAGTGTTCTCTTTGCCCCTCAGATGTGTTGCAGACAGGGTCAGGTTCCTCTCTTCTGCTATCTTGAAAATTTCCTGGCAAAGGAAGATTAGGGATGGTACTCTTGTTCCGCCCTGATGGTTTATATAAGCCACTGTGGTTGAATTGTCCGAGTAAAAGACTCATTTTTTGTTTGAGACATCTGGAAATGCAACTTTTAGCACTCTTTCTACTGCCTTGAGCTCTTTGTAATTTGACGTGCAGGCCCTGGTTCTTAAATCCTATCTTCCCTGCCAGTATCTCCCATCTGAGTAAGCCCCACAACCCCATGGACTGGCGTTTGTTGTTATCAGTATGGGCTCCGTGAAGGACCAAGGCATTCCTGGTGAAAGGTTCTTCTCGGATGTCCACCAAAGGAGAGAATACCTTGCTTTGGAGGAGAGATAATATTTTTTCTCTAGCGTCTGTGAAAGACCATCCCAATTCTTCAAGATGTCCAACTGTAACGGTCGTGTGTGAATCTGAGCGAACGGTACCGCAGGAATTGTAGCAATCAGGTAGCCCAGTACTGCCATCGTCTTTCTGAATGAACATCGGAAGGAAAGGAAAAGGATCCAGACATGTTCTATTGTTGAAGAAACTTTTTTCTGAGGGAGGAATGTCTTCTGAGCCGTGGAATCTAGCTGCATTCCTAAAAAGATGCAATTTTGAGAGGGGGTTAGACAAGATTTTTCTTGATTCATCTTCCATCCTAGTTTCTTCAATAGGGAACACACAAGGACAAGGTCCATCTTTAACTGTTCCCATCCAGAGGACAGGAAACCTGAATTGGTGTTTGGTGGGGGTGTGTCCATTTTTATCTTCTCAGGTTTCCTGTCCTGATGGGAGGTCCTGAGTCGCATAGGGTGCCGTCATGGGTGAGGGGAAAATTATATAAAACAGATAAAAAGAATATTAAAAATATATGCACCTCCAAAAAAAATACTGGTGACCCAGTAAGGCAGTGAACCCTTTGAATTTTGTTTTTTGCCATACCATCTTGACTTGTCTTCCATGTGTCCTTCTGCTTTGATTTCTGACTCGGACTTTTACTCTGCTTCCATTTTCCTCCTTCTGGATTAGTAATTACTGGTTGGACTTCTGACCCACGATTTTACATAACTACTGTCCTGTTCTTGCATCTCTACCATAATCCCATGACCTCATTGTAGAATTGAAGGATACCTAAAAGACACCACATGGATTAGTGTTTTACCAGCCGAAGCTGCTGACATTCACATGTGTCAGGGCACAGAAGGATTGGGTAAATTGAGTTGTTTCAATCAAACTTTTTTTTTCCTGGAAGACAAGCCACCACAAGAGGTGTCTGGCAGTGGCTTTCTCCTCTCTCCATATTGAAAAAAGACGCTTGACTAAACTGAGCGTGTATGATGGATGATGTCCACCAATGTCGCATTAGGCAGGCAGCTACTGAAGGAATATGACTACAGATGAGTGAATCTTCCAACATTCAGTTCGTTTTGGATTTGCCAAATTTTTCAAAAAGGTTGATTCTGGTCGAAACTATTTGTTCCGAACCAAAATTGCTCCAATTGCCTTGGAAATTGGTATATAACCCACTCTAGTCCTCAAAGCACAGATTTCTTATGAAAAGCTCCTATCTTATTTCGTTCATTTTTTACACTTTTTTCCCCTTTTCCCTCGCCTGTCCCCTCAGTGTGATACAGCACCAAGTGTGATGGTATGTACTTTTATTATTGCTGCCACAAACTGCGGTTATTGTTTGACCGCAACTGACTGCAATTACCTCCTGCCTGGTGGTGACAGAACATTATTGATTGCTTCTGCGCTGGGTGCCGTTACAAGAGTTGTCCGAATCAAACCAGAAAAGATTCGCATTCGATTTGGTGCCTGAAAAGTCAGAGATTCAGAAAGAAATCTCAAAATCTGCGAATAGATTCGCTCATCTGCACTCTGCACCTTACTAGTCAGTGGCAGACCAACTGCAGTCCAAGGTGCAACTTTCAAGGTATGCCT
The DNA here is from genome assembly GCA_033119425.1 of Bufotes viridis. NCBI lineage: Eukaryota > Metazoa > Chordata > Amphibia > Anura > Bufonidae > Bufotes > Bufotes viridis. The sequence goes on from CM065590.1 coordinate 461,836,807, forward strand.
TCTTAATGCAGTGTCCTGAAACACACTGCTTAATGTTATGATTGTGTTTCATGTAAATTGTGCTTGTATATGAGTGCTCTAAAGTTGCATAGGGAGGGGGAAGTGGAGAGATTACAATTTACTAGGCAACTCTGAGAGGGAATGAGAATATTGACAAATAAAGGGAACTGTTGTTTATCAGACTCTAGTCTCCTTTGCATCAGGTGGAGAGATTCCAAGCTACAAGCCCCCCACCATAGTCAAAGACAAAAAGGCCATTTGTCTGAATATAGTATTCTTAGAAAAAGGATAAAGACGTATAGGATCATACAGTACAGCAGAGATAGTTCATCCCTCCTACCTGGAGAATTAAGAGATAGAAAGACTGATTGTCACAGAGGACTATTCCTTATGCAACTTCTGAGAACTAATGGGAATCCTTGTAAAAGCTGCCTTGATGTAAATGCCTTTTGCATACATTGATGACCTGTAGATCCGCTTCAATAAAGTATTGGGAGTTTGTTAAAAGCTCTAGTCTCCTTATTCTATATCATCATTACTACTACTCTCAACATTTTCACCTAACAGTGCTGGCGGCACGAACACAGGGGCCCAGCCACCAAAGCACCCTAACCACCACCACCACCATCAAGGGCACCTCAAGCAACATCTGGCTTGTGTACCCTGTAAACGAGAGTGCCCCGGAAGATTTCTTGACGTCTTCCCATCCACTGCACGCCGGCCTCAAGGGACAACTTAACTGTGAGTACTACTATCCTCGGCACCTCATCACTAGTATGCTCACACACAACATCCCCTAGGGTGCCCGGTCGTCACAAGAATTTGGCGTCACGAACAGGATTCAAATTCCTCTGCGCCTTATGCGAACTATAAAGAACAGGATTCCACAGGTGTGCGCCATAGCCTTATGAGAATAGGCCTCACTTGCTTTATTGACTTTTGTTTGTTACACGCTTTATTGGACTGCAGAACTGTTCAAATTGCTTAAAATTGCATGGTATAAGTCACTTGCTTTAGAATCACTGTGCTAAAAGTGGAAAAATTGCATGTTTCTGTGTTACTACCACTGTTTGTTGTCAGTAAATGGACTTTTGCATTGAACCTAAAATGGCCGCCTGAAGTCTCTTTATTAGTTGTGCTGCGCCATTGCTTTGAGGCCTCGCCTTCTATAAAGCGGGAAAAGAGAAGCCAATCCTCTTATGCAAAATAACTTCTTACGATTGTACCAATACTAATGCTACTGCTAGTACTTGTGAATCAGAGAACGTGACGCGAATCAGAGAGCGTGACATGGGTACGCACGCTAAAGAAACGCGAGACTATGGGAGGGTGTACGGAAAAAAATAGAGAGGTCAATAGCCCGTCTCCACAGAAAAAAACATATAATAGTGTTCCTATTCCCCTGCAACCTGAGGACCTTCCAGGAATGTCAGAGGGAGTGCCACTGGGAAGAATTAACTTTAAGCGGGACTGTTTGGGATCATAAAATCAGCCTTGCAGAGCACCATACTGCTCTATATTAAGTTGTCACAACGATTCTTAAAGGGCCAGATGCCTACAAAGTAGCAGTTGCCCATAGCAAAGCAACGCAACAAGTGTGTAAAACTGGACCTAATCTGCATTTTATTGAAAGACTGTCACTGCCATGTATGAGCAAGAAGATATGACGGTTTGAAGAAAAATAGGACCACTTTCCGGCCAAAAAAACATCCAAGCCATGCAGATCGATTTATATGCCTACAGCGCCGGGAAGTGGTCCTATTTTTCTTCAACCCATCAAATCTACTACTCCTGAAGCTTGCAGCAATGAGACAGGACGGTACCAGGCAGCAGTAAAGCATCCCCTTATGCCGGTGAGGGCAATCACCTGCAAGGCTCTTATAGCAGGATCCGGTAAGCGCAATACGCACCATTTCCCATTACTTTTAGTCCAGACGTACCGCACATGAGGCGCTGTTTTTTGTCTTTTTTTGTTTCCATATATGAGCACGGAGATAGTGAGCATCCTGACCTTAACAGGTCCCCTGCAGTAGCCGCCGCTGGTCCTAGTGCATCACCAGCCGCTGCAGCACCAAGCATGATGCCTTTAACAATGCCTTCTTTCTTTGGAGCACCCTGGTTCCCACAATATGCTGGAGAAGCTCATACTTTAAGGGAATTTAAAGAAAAGATGTTGGCTGTGTTTAAATTGTACTCTATGTCGCTGAACAGCAAATGGAAATCCTCGGAAGGATCTGCCCTCAGATAAGTGAAATCCTGGCCAAGCTCAAAGAAAAAAACACTGGAGCAGATATTTGAACGTCTCTACACGACTTTTGAACCCAGGACTGTGTCAGAGATCAAGATGAGATTCTTCAGCAAGAGACAGCAGCCTGGTGAGTCACTTAGAGACTGCATTATCCTTACAGGAGGCCCTGCAAGAGGTTAGCTGCACAGCACCCAAGTTCTACCTTCCTAGACTTTAAAGAACAAGCTATCAGTATTCTGGGGAAAGACCCACAATCAGAGCCTGCTAGGCCTGCTGATACGTCTGTGAATAAGCCAACTATATCTCCAAAATGTCACCCTATAGTCAGTCAGGAAGCCCAAGCTCCGTTTCATGATGCAGTTGATGCCTTGACAGAGCAAGTCAACTTCCTAACCAAAAGTCTGGGAAAAAGTATGCCAAAAACTGGAACAGTGGGAGAAACCCTTATTGCTGGAAGGAACCATACTACCCCAACAAGGTATCATTGTTATGCAAATCAGGGAAGATAACAACCCTCCAGTAGTCCTAGGAATGAATGTCCTTAGGAAATGTTATACTGAAAGCTTTGCACAAGTCTATGCCTACCGCTTCACCTGCCTCCAAAAAGGTGATACAACAGACCATCAGTGTATTAAGTGCACAGCAGAAATTTGCTAATGAGAAAGGAGAGATTTGCTGCGCTTGCATCAAAGGTAACCAACCAGTAGAGATGAGCGAACTTCTATTTTTAGTTCGGCGTCCAAAGTTCGGGTTCGGGTTATCGTAGCATCCCGTTATGGATTCCGCTACCGCGGACCATAACGGCATTTGGAATCTATAAGGGGATGCTTCATTGAACCCGGACCTTGTACAACCCTAAGGACCTGGGGTGACGTCACCGTCATGTGATCAGTGCAGGGGGCGTGGCTCAGCACTGGATTAGATAAGAGGTGATCCAGTGCTGAGCCACGCCCCCTGCACTGATCACATGACGGTGACGTCACCCCAGGTCCTTAGGGTTGTCCACGGTTTGGGTTCAATGAAGCATCCCCTTATGGATTCCAAATGTCGTTATGGTCCGCGGTAGCGGAATCTATAATGGGATGCTACGATAACCCGAACCCGAACTTTGGACGCCGAACTAAAAATAGAAGTTCGCTCATCTCTACCAACCAATGATACCTAGAGGACCATCCTCTAGTCCGAGCTGCAAGAAGCCTAGTGACAGTTTCACAAGGTAAAGTGCTAATTCGTCTCCTGAACTTAAGTAGTAGCAGTATAACTTTGACCAAGCACTACCCTGTTGCTCAGTAGAGATGTCGCGAACATAAAATTTTCCGTTCGCGAACGGCGAACACGGATTTCCACAAATGTTCGCAAACGGGTGAACCGGGCGAACCGCCATAGACTTCAATAGGCAGCCGAATTTTAAAACCCACAGGGACTCTTTCTGGCCACAATAGTGATGGAAAAGTTGTTTCAAGGAGACTAACACCTGGACTGTGGCATGCCGGAGGGGGATCCATGCCAAAACTACCATGGAAAATTGCGTAGTTGACGCAGAGTTGGGTTTTAATCCATAAAGGGCATAAATCACCTAACATTCCTAAATTGTTTGGAATAAAGTGCTTTAAAACATCCAGTGTGTGTATACGACAGGTTTGATGTTGTATCGATCAGGTAGTGTAAGGGTTACGCCCCCTTCACATTGACAGACCAAACTCTGACAGACCAAACACCCCGTTTAACGCACCGCAAACAGTTCATTTGCACAACCGCAAACTCCCCATTTGCACAAGGTTGGATACCGAGCTAGCCATGTCCAATTCCTTGTCCTCACTGACGTCATTAAAGGTCTCTTCCTCCACCCAGCCACGTACAACACCAAGGGTTCCCGATAGGTGACAACAAGCCCCCTGGGACGCCTTCTGTGGTTGGTCTTCCACCTCTTCAAACACACCTTCCTCCTCTGACTCCTCTTCTTCAGACTCCTCTCTCTGCGTTGCCGCAGGTCCAGCAATCGACGATGACAAGGATGCTTCTGGTGGTGATGGTGACCACAACTCTTCCTCTTCATGCTCATCTACGGCCTGATCCAGCACTCTTCGCAGGGCACGCTCCAGAAAAAAAACGCATATGGGATGAGGTGGATGATGTTGCCTTGGGTTTGACTGACCAGGTTTGTCACCTCCGCAAAAGGATGCATGAGCCTACAGCCATTGTGCATGAGCGTTCAGTAACGCGGCCAAAAAATACCCAGCTCCGCAGAGGCTGTCCTCATTTTTTTAAATTTAAAAAATCTGTTCTTACCAGTTTAATCTCTGTTTTGTCCACTATCAGGGGACGGTGTATCGAATAGATTTTAGGAACCGGGAGATCGAAAAAGATGATTGGTCGGTCCTCTTACCTCCAAATTGGGGCACTGCGCGTGCGCTGCACAATGTACTGTGCCACCAATACAAATAGTGTGAACTACTATTCTTACCATTTTAATCTTTGTTAAGTCCCCTATCAGGGGACGTGTATTGAATTGAATCCTTGCATGGGGAGATGGAGAAAAAAGCTTGCTCTGTCCGCTTCCTTCTAATTTTGGGCACTTGCAATGGAATTTACCACCAATGCAACTAGTGTTAACTAAGTACTATTCCTATCAGTGTAATCTCTGTTTTGTCCCTTATCAGGGCCAGGGCCGGTGTAGGGAATAGATTTTTGGAACCGGGAGATGGAAAAGGACCCATGCTCGGTCTGCTTTGTTTGAATTTTTAGGTCACTGCGCGTGCGCCGTGCAATTTACTGTGACACCCTAAATGAGTGGTGGACAGTGGGCACAGTACAGTCTGTGGGCCTGACACAAACTGGCAGGCAACTGCAATTATCTTAAAGGGTAATAATTAAATGACTTTTTTTTATCTGCAAGGTACTGTGCCACCCTATATGAGTGGTGGGCAGTGGGCACAGTACAGTCTGTGGGCCTGACACACACTGGCAGGCAACTGCAATTATATTATAGGGTAAAAATTGAATGACTTTTTTATCTGCAAGGTACTGTGCCACCCGATATGAGTGGTGGGCAATGGGCACAGTACAGTCAGTGGGCCTGACACACACCGGCAGGCAACTGCAATTATATTAAAGGTTAAAAATTAAATGACTTTTTATCTGCAAGGTACGGTGCCACCCGATATGAGTGGTGAGCACTGGCAGTGGGCACAGTACAGTCTGTGGGCCTGACACACACTGGCAGGCAACTGCAATTATATTAAAGGGTAAAAATTAAATTACTTTTTTATCAGCAAGGTACTGTTCCACCCAATATGAGTGGTGGGCACTGGCAGTGGGCACAGTACAGTCTGTGGGCCTGACACAGACTGGCAGGCAACTACAATTATATTAAAGGGTAAAAATGTAATGACTTTTATCAGCAAGGTACTGTGCCACCCGATATGAGTGGTGAGCACTGGCAGTGGGCACAGTACAGTCTGTGGGCCTGACACACACTGGCAGGCAATAGCAATTATATTAAAGGGTAAAAATAAAATGACTTTTTTATCTGCAAGGTACTGTGCCACCCATATGAGTGGTGGGCAGTGGGCACAGTACAATCAGTGGGCCTGACACACACTGGTAGGAAACTGCAATTATATTAAAGGGTAATAACTAAATGACTTTATCTGCAAGGTACTGTGCCACCTGACATGAGTGGTGGGCACTGGCAGTGGGCACAGTACAGTCAGTGGGACTGACACACACTGGCAGGCAACTGCAATTATATTAAAGGGTAAAAATAAAATGACTTTTTTATCATCAAGGTACTGTTCCACCCAATATGAGTGGTGGGCACTGGCAGTGGGCACAGTACAGTCTGTGGGCCTGACACAGACTGGCAGGCAACTACAATTATATTAAAGGGTAAAAATTAAATGACTTTTTTTATCAGCAAGGTACTGTGCCACCCGATATGAGTGGTGAGCACTGGCAGTGGGCACAGTACAGTCTGTGGGCCTGACACACACTGGCAGGCAACAGCAATTATATTAAAGGGTAAAAATTAAATGACTTTATCTGCAAGGTACTGTGCCACCTGATATGAGTGGTGGGCACTGGCAGTGGGCACAGTACAGTCAGTGGGACTGACACACATTGGCAGGCAACTGCAATTATATTAAAGGGTAAAAATTAAATGACTTTTTTATCAGCAAGGTACTGTTCCACCCAATATGAGTGGTGGGCACTGGCAGTGGGCACAGTACAGTCTGTGGGCCTGACACAGACTGGCAGGCAGCTACAATTATATTAAAGGGTAAAAATAATATGGCTTTTTTATCTGCAAGGAACTGTGCCACCCTATATGAGTGGTGGGCAGTGGGCACAGTACAGTCTGTGGGCCTGACACACACTGGCAGGAAACTGCAATTATAGTAAAGGATAAAAATTAAATGACTTTATCTGCAAGGTACTGTGCCACCTGATATGAGTGGTGGGCACTGGCAGTGGGCACAGTACAGTCAGTGGGACTGACACACACTGGCAGGCAACTGCAATTATATTAAAGGGTAAAAATTAAATTACTTTTTTATCTGCAACGTACTGTGCCACCGGATATGAGTGGTGGGCACTGGCAGTGGGCACAGTACAGTCAGTGGGCCTGACGCACACTGGCAGGCAACTGCAATTATATTAAAAGGTAAAAATTAAATGACTTTTTTTAATCTGCAAGGTACTGTGCCACCCGATATGAGTGGTGAGCACTGGCAGTGGGCACAATACAGTCTGTGGGCCTGACACACACTGGCAGGCAACGGCAATTATATTAAAGGGTAAAAATAAAATGACTTTTTTATCTGCAAGGTACTGTGCCACCCATATGAGTGGTGGGCAGTGGGCACAGTACAGTCTGTGGGCCTGACACACACTGGCAGGAAACTGCAATTATATTAAAGGGTAAAAATTAAATAACTTTTTTATCTGCAACGTACTGTGCCACCGGATATGAGTGGTGGGCACTGGCAGTGGGCACAGTACAGTCAGTGGTCCTGACACACACTGGCAGGCAACTGCAATTATATTAAAAGGTAAAAATTAAATTATTTTTTTTTATCTGCAAGGTACTGTGCCACCCTATATGAGTGGTGTGCACACAGTAAAGTCTGTGGGCCTGCGGCCTCTAACACATAGGCAGGGAACTGCAATATATATATATATAAAAAAAAAAAAAGCAGACTGATGTACCAGCCCTAAAAAGGGATTTTTGGGGTGCTGTCAGGACACTGTCCTTACAGCAGATGAGTCTTTGAGGACTGGAGTGGACACAGAACACTGGCCTAGCTAACGCTTTCCCTATTAATTCAGCAGCAGCAGCACTCTCCCTGCTCTAACTAACACTGCAGCTTCAGAATGAATCTAAGATGGATGCAGTCCTTGCTTTTTGATAAGAGGTGGGAGAGTCTGGGAGGGAGGGTATGCTGATTGGCTAGAATGTGTCTGCTGACTGTGAGGTACAGGGTCAAAGTTTGCTCAATGAAGACGTATAGGGGGCGGACCGAAAATCGCATATGTTCGCCCGCCGCGCCGAACGCGAACATGCAATGTTCGCCGGGAACTGTTCGCCAGCGAATAGTTTGGGACATCTCTATTGCTCAGTTGTTACAAGTCACTTTTCAAGATGTTATCAGTGTACCTGCAGCTACGACTGAACAGTCTACTTAGAAGCTGAATACTCAAGATAATACTCCAAATACATTATAGTGGAAAGAACTCAATATGGGAGCTACTTCTACACCTGAGGAACAAAGTGAAGTCATAAAGGAACATCATCAAGCCTTCAGTAAACATCCTTTAGATTATGGAGAGGTCAGTGAAATCAAGCACACCATCCCTACCGGTTCACACCCTCCAATTAAAGAAAGGTACCGGTCTATACCACAACTATGTATCAATCTGTGAAAAAGATGATCAAGGAGATGAAGGATTCAAAAATCCTCAACGACAGCCATAGTCCATGGGCTGCAACTCTAGTCCTTGTCCGAAAGAAAGATGGTAACATTTTGTTCTGTGTGGACTACAGGATGATTAATCAAATTACCCACAAGGATGCCTATCCTTTGCCAAGAATCAAGGAGTCCTTGACAGCATTAGGATCCTCAGCTTACTACCCCTATGGGCCTATTTGAATTTAACTATATTAATCCAAAGATTAATGGAACGCTGTTTAGGCCACAATAACTGTCTTGCTATACCTAGATGATATAATCATCTACTCTAGGTCTTATGAAGACCACTTAAAACATCTTGCAGAAGATTTTCAAGTCCTCATCAAGCACGGACTCAAGATCAAACCCTCTAAGTGCTACCTACTAAAACCAGAGGTCAAGTACCTGGGAGATATTGTCAGTTCTGAAGGTGTGAAGCCAGATCCAGTGAAGATAGCCGCAGTCCGGAATTGGCCTACTCCTACCACAGTAAAAGAGGTGAGAAGTTTTCTTAGTTTTGCAGGATACTACAGACCTTTCATCCCTCACTTCACCCAAATTGCTGAACCGATACAAGAACCTATACAAGAACGCCTAGCTGATGCCAAAGAGATTGTCCAGATCCGCATGGCGAATGCACGCCAAAAGCAACAGAAAGACTATGATCAGTCTGCAAAAGCAGAAACTTTAAAAATTGCTAACCATGTGTGGCTGAAAAATAATCATCGCACTAGTAAGCTCTATAGTAAATGGGAAAGAGAACCCTATGTCATCACATCTATTCCTAATGCTGAGATTAATATCTACAAAATCACCAAAAAGAACAGAGCACCACAAATAGTGCATCGTAAACGTCTCAAGCTGTGTTTAAAAGAAATTGCCTAAGAAGAAACTCCATCTACAGAGTAAGAGTCTGAAAAGTCACCTGATCCAGAGGAGCCAACACAGTCTATTGGAAAATGATTATTATACGCAGATCCTCTACACTGGTTCCTTACACCATGGCTTAACTTTCTTGTTCCTGCCAAGACTTATACAGCCCCAATTCCGCCAGAACAACTACCTCGTGAAGGATCCTCAGTAGCTCAAGATGTACCAAGTTACCTTGAACCAAGGTCTTTAGAGCAACAGCCACTTGGGAGATCCGACCGGACCACTAAAGGCCAGTCGCCTGCTCATTATAGGGAGTTTCAACAACAGCAGCTGAGAAGGAGACTTCCAGCCCTTCCAGTTCAACAGTGATTACATTCCTGCATCATTTGGAGCTACAGAGCCAGAGTAAGACACTCATTGCCTTAATTATTTGCCTTGCTCTAAGAACTCTCTAAAGACTGCTTTACTCTTGTGCCCGGAGATGGACTTTGATGCACTAAAGCTCTCCGTGATGTTCTAAAACCATCATGCTTCATGCCCAGGGAACGGACTCATGCTCTGTGAGTCTCCTGAGAAGCTTCCTTTTTATTTACATTATGGACTATCCTGGTCTTTATTGTCCGCTGTACCAGGTCAGTGCCCCAGATCTCTAGTGACAAGAGAAACTACAGCCCTTGTCACCCATGCTATATTGTGATGCTCCTGATATAGTTGCTTAACCCAATTCTCTTATAGCCAAAGAAGAGAGAACACAAGAATGGGGTAATGGTACTGTGTATACGCATGCATACTCTTTTAGTATTTTTCAGGTGATGCATCATCGTGGCAAGAGTGCGTCGAGGACGACTTACATTAAAGAAGGGGGGATGCAGTGTCCTGAAACACACTGCTTAATGTTGTGATTGTGTTTCATGTAAATTGTTCCTATATATGTGTGCTCAAAAAGTTGCATAGGCAGGAGGAGGTTCTAACAAGCCTCCCAAGGCTGACTCCACCCTACACTGAATGCACAGTGCAGGAAGAAGAAGGTCAGTGTGTAATGTCTGAGGACAAGCTGAACCTAGGCAGCCATTTTGCTGAGTTATCCAAACTCCATAATTAGTTCCTTGCACCAACACATAGATAGGAAGGGATTACAGAAGAACTAGGCAACTCTGAGAGGGAATGAGAATATTAACAAAGGAAGGTAACTGTCGTTTATCAGGCCATTTGTCTGAATATAGTATTCCTAGAAAAAGGATACAGAAGTATAGGATCATACAGTACAGTAGAGATAGTTTATCTCTCCAACCTGGAGAATTAACAGAAAGAAAGACTGATTGTCACAGAGGACTATCCCTTATGCAACTTCTAGGAACCAATGGGAATCCTTGTAAAAGCTGCCTTGATGTAAATTCCTTTTGCATACATTGATGACCTGTGGATCTGCTTTAGTAAAGTATTGGGAGTTTGTTAAAAGTTCTAGTCTCCTTATTCTATATCATCATTACTACTACTCTCAACATTTGCACCTAACGGTGTTGGCGTCACAAACACAGGGGCCCAGCCACCGAAGCACGCTAAACACTACCACCATCAAGAGCACCTCAACCAACATCTGGCTGGTGTTTCCTGTAACCGAGAGTGCCCCAGAAGATTTTGCAGATTTTGTCTTCCCATCCAAGGGACAACTTAACCATGAGTACTACTATCCTCGGCACCTCATCACAAGTACGCTCACACACAACATCCCCTAGGTTGCTTGGTCGTCGCACTAACTTTTATTGATAAAGCAGTACAGTGTGTTAGGCTCCCTGACAATATCTAGCACACTCTTCACCTTTCTCCCTCCTTCCCCATTGCCCTTCTTGGGTGTCCTCCTCTCATTCCCACATCACTGTGACTGCCTAATTATCGTATGCATGCACAGACTTTATGAATGCACATTCATATACAAATGTTTCTTTTAATAGGTGATTTTCTCTCAGGGTTGCCTGTAGGCAGAGACATGAGCCTACATTTTATGTCAAATATGTGTATACTGTATTGCAGAAAGGGAAGAAGTTGTAGTCCAGCTTCTATAATGAAATACTTTATTTCCATATACAAGACGCGGTACACGATCTACGCGTTTCGGACCAGACAACTACGGTCCTTACTCATGTCAAGTGTACCACAGAAAGAAGCTTCTCAGTCGAATAAGCTTACTGGATGTTTGAATTGGGAACTTGTTTCCCTATGGGTCTTAATATAAGATATGATCTAATTTTGCGATATTTTTGATGGATTTGCTGCTTAGTTATTATGTTCAGTATGTTTGGTCTTAAATCAGTACACTTTTGTTTATATTTTTCTTTTTTGGACATATGGTGTTAAATCGGAATGGGAGTCTCCTTTGTCTCCTCCCATATTGATCACATGCAACCTTTTTTCTCGTGGATTGGTGAATTGTGATATATATGGGTCAGAATTTTATGGTACACTTGTCATGAGTAAGGACCGTAATTGTCTGGTCCGAAACACGTAGATCATGTACCGAGTAGTGTGTGGAAATTTTACCGCTTGTAATAAAGTATTTCATTATAGAAGCTGGACTACAACTTCTTCCCTTTCTGCAATTCATTACAGCCGAGTCCAGGCTGTGTCCACGCTTCCTAATTGCTGGATGCAGGTGAGCGCTGCTTTTGTTTCTCAGTTACTAATATGTGTATACTATATATACTGCTTTTTCTTTACTCTATTGAGTGTGCTATTGATTTAAGCTGGCCATACACATCAGTGTTTTGATGGCGGAACCTGCAGAGAACAGCGGGTTTGGCAGACACAATTATGTGTGTGGGGAGCTCCAGACTCTTCCCCGTAATTTTGGATACGACAAGGATTGGGCAAAATTAATATTTTTGCCCAATCCTTTTATTCTCCCAGGAGACAAGAAAACCACCACCAGATGTGTGTGGCGGCGACTTTCTCTGTTCCACCCATAGAATACACATACATCTTCGGCTCAGCTGAACATGTATGTGTAGAAGCTGAGAGGGAGACGGGAGAGATAGCTGTCAGTGATCCATCATTCGGCCAACAGTTATCGAATGTGAGTTTGCATGTTTACAGCATCACACTAATCTCCAACGTCACTTGGTTGGATCAGTTTTCTCTCTACCACTAAAATCCAATGAAATGATAGAAAATGTTAATTATCTTAATAGATGTATTGCGATTGTATTCCCTTGTGTTCTGAGCTGAACCCGGACATACCCATATTTTCACCCAGGCAGCCCCACTAATATGAGCATCAGAGCATTTCATGAATCGTGCAGGGCAAAGGCATTTTATAGACTGCCAGGGACTACCCGGCGGAGGCTTCTGCCCAGCAGTAAGCCTGGTGATGTCACCAGCACTGATGGGCAGACTTTAGCCCTGACGTCACCGAATACACTGCTGGGCGGAAACAATGCAGGGCAAGGGAGAGCATTGGAGCATGAAATGCTCCAATGCTCATATCACAGGGGCTGGAGGGATGCAAATGTGGGTATTTATTATGTAACCCGGACAACCCCTTTAATTCTTGGCATATATTGCTTAATGAAATGTGCATTTTAGTAAGTTAACTGAGATCAAATGCACATGGGGATACTATTTAAAGAAAGAAGGGTAACACTTCAAGTATACACCCCTAGACGATACAGTGTGTTAGCAAGCTTGCCACCTGGTAGAAAAGTCTATATAAATGTATTTCTACATATCTCATGACTTGAACCTTTGATTCAGACTAGAATCGCCATCAGACATTCTGAACTGCTGTTTTCCTTTTCTGCTTTCCTTTCTCTACTATCTTTATTTTCTTTTTACTTTAGCTTTTAACTCACTTTAATTTAAGCTCTGCAGTATAAGTGAGTACACTTCACAAGCCTCTGTGCAGCACAATAGTCTGCTTCACAAATCAATCCTGCTGCCCCGGGGCCAGTAGCCAGGTGGATGCCAGGCTCTGTGCACTTGTGGTTGGGACAGCAGGAGGTGCGTCAGAAGTTCTGGAACAAAACACAGGTTGCCCTGGGCTGATTTGAAGTTGAAGGAGTGAAGTTTTAATATTCAAGGCAAAAGTTTAACCCATTACTAAAATAATAGAATATCACCAGAACTGCATGTTACGAAAGGTTGCAAAATCCGAAAAGACATTTTAAAGGGGTTGTTCCAGCAATACGACATCTGACCATATGCACCGTTAGTTTTAACAGCTCAATTACCTGTTAGAAGGTCTGATCAACATAAGTGTTATATGAGAAAGCTATTTATCACAGACTACCACCGTTTAAAACATAGCCTTTAATCTAGTCCATTATAAAAAAAATAACCCATATAACACTGCAAAAAAAATCTAAATAAACAATAACCAAAAAAAATATATGACCAAGGTCGGGAAATATTTATATAGGCAGGGGTGTGGACTAATAAATATATGGGGTACTAACCCTAAAGGTACTTTCACACTTGCGGCAGGATAGATCCGACAGGCTGTTCACCCTGTCGGATCCTTCCTGCTGCTATTTTGCCGCGCTGCTGCTCAGTGCACGGCGAGAGGCCGCCAGACTAAAAGTACTGCATGTCCGACTGCTGTGCTGCGCCGTAGCTCCACCCCACCCCCATTATAGTCAATGGGGACGGAGCGGCAGTCCGGCAGCACGGCGGAATAACAGCAAGAAGGATCCAACAGGGTAAACAGTCTGTTGGATCCGTCCTGCCGCAAGTGTGAAAGTACCCTAAGGCTGGGAACACACCTAGGCGTTTCTGAATCGCGCGTATGACGCGCGGTTTACGCGCGTTTTTGAATGCGCGTTTTTGTAACTAAGAAATGCGCGTCATACACGCGATTCAGTGATTCTCCCCTATGGCAACATTGTCCATAGGCGCGTTAAAACGCCCCAAAGAAGCTCATGTACTTGTTAGGGCGTTGGGCGTTTTACAGCGCGTTCAAACGCGCTGTAAAACGCCCAAATGTGAACCATGCCCATAGGGAAGCATGGCTTTTCACATGTTGTGCGTTTTACAGCGCGTTTGAACGCACTGTAAAACGCTTAGGTGTGTACCTAGGGTAAGTCTCACCCTGTATATAAATACTCTGCCTATAAATGTCCGCCCCGATAGGGGAGATCCTGTATCAGGAATCTCCTAAACGCCCTAGGATGGCCCTGATGAGGGGATGGTGAGCCAACTACTATCAGTTGGTACAATAGCAAATTGATAACAAAACAAAAACAAAGAAAATATATATATCAAAGTTACCAAAGATATCAAAAATTATAAAAAATAATTTACAAACTCCTATATCTCAAAGAATCAATTCTGTATATAAAAAGAATCAGAAAGATATCAAAAGTTTTTCTATCCCAATGTCTCTTAAAGATGGTGTCCCTGTCCCAACTCGTTTCGTCTGTTCAATATAGGGGCTCATCAGGGGACACAATCAACTGTATGCATCAGATGGATAAAGTGATTCCGCTAAAAAGTTTACAGCAGACATATAATTGTATGTTGGCAATTTTCAAAATGAAATATTCCATGAGGCAAAAAAAGTAACATAAACAAAAAGATAGGAGTTTGTAATTAAGAGGACGTGGCGTTGGCGCGGTAGGCCCATCTCATTCATCATTTTCTACTCCTGTTTTAGGCATAGAAAACAGAAGCTGTCTTACATTTAGACTGGCGCTGGATGCGCCAAAGTTTTGTAGAGGCTGGCGCCTCTTCATAACTTTAGCGGATTAACACCAGATATAGGGGTTATTAATAAATAACCCCCTTAGTGTAGTCATCAGCGCTGGTCAGAACTTCCTCGGGCCCAACAGAAGAGATGATTCTGAGGGTCTACCCTCTGTGTATACAGGGCATGTGCAAATCCACAGTAATTTTTGTTATCATTGGACATGTGGGACATATCATCAATAAGATCTAATAGGATGTCTGCAAAGGCTAAGTATGTGGCCCATTGTTACGCAGCAGTAAAGTCTATGACAATAGCTACTAGTACTTTATATGAAATGAAACTGATATTAGGATGCACTGGCGTTAAATGGTGGTGGGTCCTTTTTTCCTACTGGGCTGCACAGACTGCACATATAGTATGTCTAGTCAGCTCAAGTTGACCTTTGATGCCCTGTTTTATTAGGGGTCCATTATTGTGTCAGAGCTTAGGCCCACCAAAGGATCCTCTGGTGCTCTGTCAATGAGTTATTCAATAATATCTATCTGTATAGGACCACCTGCTGTTTGCTATTTTCTTATTTCTCTGTCCACCTTAGTAAGACATAGTGAGTTCCAGGGTAGAGATGGCCCGAACTATCCGCCGGCGAACAGTTCCCGGCGAACATAGCTTGTTCGCGTTCGCCTCTGCCGGGCGAACATATGCGATGTTCGGTCCGCCCCCTATACATCATCATTGAGCAAACTTTGACCCTGTACCTCACAGTCAGCAGACACATTCCAGTCAATCAGCAGCATACCCTCCCTCCCAGACCCTCCCATCTCCTGGACAGCATCCATTTTAGATTCATTCTGAAGCTGCAGTCTTAGTGAGAGGAGGGAGAGTGTAATTGCTGCTGATTTAATAGGGAAATTGATAGCTAGGCTAGTGAATTCAGTGTCCACTCCAGTCCTGAAAGACTCATCTGATCTCTGCTGTAAGGACAGCGTCCTGACAGCACCCCAAAAAGCCCTTTTTAGGGCTGCAACATTAGTCTGCTTTTTTTTTTCCTTTATATACATATTGCAGTTGCCTGGCCTGCCTGTGTGTGAGGAGCTGCAGGCCCAAAGACTGTAGTGTGCCCACTGCCAGTGCCCACCCCTGTCATTCCGTGTGGTACAGGACTTTGCATCAAAAAAAGGCATTTAATTTTTACACTTTAATCTAAGGTTAGTTGCCTGCCAGTGTGTGTCAGGCTGACTTCCACTGACTGTAGTGTGCCCACTGCCAGTGCCCACCACTCATACCGGCTGGCACAGGACTTTGCATAAAAAGGCATTAAATTTTTACACTTTAGTGTAATTTCAGCTGCTTGCCTGCTGCTAGTGTGTGTCAGGCCGACTTCAACTGACTGTAGTGTGCCCACTGCCAGTGCCCACCCCTGTCATCCCGTGTGGCACAGGACTTTGCTTAAAAAAAGGCACTTCATTTTTACACTTTAATCTAAGGTTAGTTGCCTGCCAGTGTGTGTCAGGCTGACTTCCACTGACTGTCGTGTGCCCACTGCCAGTGTCCACCACTCATACCGGCTGGCACAGGACTTTGCATAAAAAGGCATTTAATTTTTACACTTTAGTGTAATTTCAGCTGCTTGCCTGCTGCTAGTGTGTGTCAGGCCGACTTCAACTGACTGTAGTGTGCCCACTGCCAGTGCCCATCCCTGTCATCCCGTGTGGCACAGGACTTTGCTTAAAAAAAGGCACTTAATTTTTACACTTTAATCTAAGGTTAGTTGCCTGCCAGTGTGTGTCAGGCTGACTTCCACTGACTGTAGTGTGCCCACTGCCAGTGTCCACCACTCATACCGGCTGGCACAGGACTTTGCATAAAAAGGCATTTAATTTTTACACTTTAGTGTAATTTCAGCTGCTTGCCTGCTGCTAGTGTGTGTCAGGCCGACTTCAACTGACTGTAGTGTGCCCACTGCCAGTGCCCACCCCTGTCATCCCGTGTGGCACAGGACTTTGCTTAAAAAAAGGCATTTAATTTTTACACTTTAATCTAAGGTTAGTTGCCTGCCAGTGTGTGTCAGGCTGACTTCCACTGACTGTAGTGTGTCCACTGCCAGTGTCCACCACTCATACCGGCTGGCACAGGACTTTGCATAAAAAAGGCATTTAATTTTTACACTTTAGTGTAATTTCAGCTGCTTGCCTGCCAGTGTGTGTCAGGCCGACTTCCACTGACTGTAGTGTGCCCACTGCCAGTGCCCACCCCTGTCATCCCGTGTGGCACAGGACTTTGCTTAAAAAAAGGCACTTAATTTTTACACTTTAATCTAAGGTTAGTTGCCTGCCAGTGTGTGTCAGGCCGACTTCCACTGACTGTAGTGTGCCCACTGCCAGTGTCCACCACTCATACCGGCTGGCACAGGACTTTGCATAAAAAAGGCATTTAATTTTTACACTTTAGTGTAATTTCAGCTGCTTGCCTGCCGCTAGTGTGTGTCAGGCCGACTTCCACTGACTGTAGTGTGCCCACTGCCAGTGTCCACCACTCATACCGGCTGGCACAGGACTTTGCATAAAAAAGGCATTTGATTTTTACACTTTAGTGTAATTTCAGCTGCTTGCCTGCTGCTAGTGTGTGTCAGGCCGACTTCAACTGACTGTAGTGTGCCCACTGCCAGTGCCCACCCCTGTCATCCCGTGTGGCACAGGACTTTGCTTAAAAAAAAGGCACTTAATTTTTACACTTTAATCTAAGGTTAGTTGCCTGCCAGTGTGTGTCAGGCTGACTTCCACTGACTGTAGTGTGCCCACTGCCAGTGTCCACCACTCATACCGGCTGGCACAGGACTTTGCATAATAAAGGCATTTAATTTTTACACTTTAGTGTAATTTCAGCTGCTTGCCTGCTGCTAGTGTGTGTCAGGCCGACTTCAACTGACTGTAGTGTGCCCACTGCCAGTGCCCACCCCTGTCATCCCGTGTGGCATAGGACTTTGCTTAAAAAAGGCACTTAATTTTTACACTTTAATCTAAGGTTAGTTGCCTGCCAGTGTGTGTCAGGCTGACTTCCACTGACTGTAGTGTGCCCACTGCCAGTGTCCACCACTCATACCGGCTGGCACAGGACTTTGCATAAAAAGGCATTTAATTTTTACACTTTAGTGTAATTTCAGCTGCTTGCCTGCTGCTAGTGTGTGTCAGGCCGACTTCCACTGACTGTAGTGTGCCCACTGCCAGTGTCCACCACTGCATACCGGCTGGCACAGGACTTTGCATAAAAAAGGCATTTAATTTTTACACTTTAGTGTAATTTCAGTTGCTTGCCTGCTGCTAGTGTGTGTCAGGCTGACTTCCACTGACTGTAGCGTGCCCACTGCCAGTGCCAACCACTGATACCGGGTGGCACAGTAGCTTTGCCGATAAATAAGGCATTTAATTTTTAGACAGTAGTCTAAATTCAGTTGCTTGCCTGCTGCCAGTGTGTGTCAGGCCCTCTTCCACTGACTGTAGTGTGCCCACTGCCAGTGCCAACCACTGATACCGGGTGGCACAGTAGCTTGCCGATAAATTAGGCATTTAATTTTTAGACAGTAGTCTAAATTCAGTTGCTTGCCTGCTGCCAGTGTGTGTCAGGCCCTCTTCCACTGACTGTAGTGTGCCCACTGCCAGTGCCAACCACTGATACCGGGTGGCACAGTAGCTTGCCGATAAATAAGGCATTTAATTTTTAGACAGTAATCTAAATTCAGTTGCTTGCCTGCTGCCAGTGTGTGTCAGGCCCACTTCCACTGACTGTAGTGTGCCCACTGCCAGTGCCAACCACTGATACCGGGTGGCACAGTAGCTTGCCGATAAATAAGGCATTTAATTTTTAGACAGTAGTCTAAATTCAGTTGCTTGCCTGCTGCCAGTGTGTGTCAGGCCCGCTTCCACTGACTGTAGTGTGCCCACTGCCAGTGCCAACCACTGATACCGGGTGGCACAGTAGCTTGCCGATAAATAAGGCATTTAATTTTTAGACAGTAGTCTAAATTCAGTTGCTTGCCTGCTGCCAGTGTGTGTCAGGCCCTCTTCCACTGACTGTAGTGTGCCCACTGCCAGTGCCAACCACTGATACCGGGTGGCACAGTAGCTTGCCGATAAATAAGGCATTTAATTTTTAGACAGTAGTCTAAATTCAGTTGCTTGCCTGCTGCCAGTGTGTGTCAGGCCCACTTCCACTGACTGTAGTGTGCCCACTGCCAGTGCCAACCACTGATACCGGGTGGCACAGTAGCTTGCCGATAAATAAGGCATTTAATTTTTAGACAGTAGTCTAAATTCAGTTGCTTGCCTGCTGCCAGTGTGTGTCAGGCCCGCTTCCACTGACTGTAGTGTGCCCACTGCCAGTGCCAACCACTGATACCGGGTGGCACAGTAGCTTGCCGATAAATAAGGCATTTAATTTTTAGACAGTAGTCTAAATTCAGTTGCTTGCCTGCTGCCAGTGTGTGTCAGGCCCTCTTCCACTGACTGTAGTGTGCCCACTGCCAGTGCCAACCACTGATACCGGGTGGCACAGTAGCTTGCCGATAAATAAGGCATTTAATTTTTAGACAGTAGTCTAAATTCAGTTGCTTGCCTGCTGCCAGTGTGTGTCAGGCCCACTTCCACAGACTGTAGTGTGCCCACTGCCAGTGCCAACCACTCATACCGGGTGGCACAGTACCTAGCACGCGTAGTACCACTTATCTAAAAAAAAATGACAGGCAGAGGCAGGCCACACTGCAGGGGCCGTCGTGGTCGTGGTGCTGTGATTTCCACTGTCCCTGGAATAATGCCCAGTTTTCAGAGGCCACGCACTCCTGAACCCGAAAATTCAGAGGACGTAGTTGACTGGCTTAGACAGGACACCCAATCTTCAACAGCTTCCGCTAAGAACCTTGACGCACCATCCTCCTCCAGCTCAGCTTCGGTCACCTGCTCTCAAGTTACCACGCACCCGCCCGTCGCCACCACCACCACTACCACCACAGCCACCACAGCCGCTTCACTTGATCCGTCAGAGGAGTTATTTACACATCAGTTGGATGCAATTAGTGATGCGCAACCATTATTGCCAGATGATGTAGATTACGGGATATGTCTCAGTCAGGCAGGATTACACACATGGACGTACAGTGTGATGATGATGATGATGATGTTGTACCCGCTGCTGCTTCCTTTGCTGAGGTGTCAGATACAAGTGAAGCGGTTGATGATGACGATGTGTCCACGGATGCCACGTGGGTGCCTGCTCGAAGAGAAGAAGAGGGGAAAGTTCTGAAGGGGAGACAGAGAGAATGAGGAGACGAGTTGGAAGCAGGGGAGGTCGTCGCAAGGAGTTAGTGGCACAGTCAGACAGCATGTATCGGCACCTGGGGTCAGCCAGACAGCACGCCAGTCAACGCATGCTGTTGCCACCACTAGAATGCCGTCATTGCAAAGCTCAGCAGTGTGGCATTTTTTTGTGTGTCTGCCTCTGATAAAAGCAATGCCATTTGCAACCTGTGCCAAAAGAAACTGAGTCGTGGGAAGTCCAACACCCACCTTGGTACAACTGCTTTGCGAAGGCACATGATCTCACATCACAAACGCCTATGGGATCAACACATGAGTACAAGCAGCACACAAACTCAAAGCCACCATGCTCCTCCTGGTCCAGCATCTTCAGCCACGTCAACCACTGCTGTCCTCCCTGCCCCCTCTCAACCACCCGCCACTCCATCTCTCACCTTCAGCAGTTCCTGCTCATCTGCCCACAGTCAGGTGTCTGTCAAGGACATGTTTGAGCATAAGAAGCCAATGTCACAAAGTCACCCCTTGCCCGGCGACTGACAGCTGGCTTGACGGAACTCTTAGCCCGCCAGCTTTTACCATACCAGCTGGTAGAGTCTGAGGCCTTCAAAAAATTTGTCGCTATTGGGACACCACAGTGGAAGGTACCCGGACGAAATTTTTTTCAAAAAGGCAATCCCAAACCTCTACCATGTCATTGAAAAGGAAGTCATGGCATCTCTGGCATACAGTGTTGGGGCAAGGGTCCATCTGACCACTGATACCTGGTCTGCAAAGCACGGTCAGGGCAGGTATATCACGTATACTGCGCATTGGGTCAACCTGCTGACGGCTGACAAGCATGGAATGCGTGGCTCCGCAGCGGAGTTGGTGACACCACCACGACTTGCAGGCAGACCTACTGCCACCTCCTCTACTCCTACTCCATCCTCTTCAATATCCTCCTCGGCTGAGTCCTCTTCTGCTGCGGCGTCTGGCTGCACATCAACTGATTCCCCCAGCTCCCCAGGGGCTATTCCACATCCCGGATACGACAGTGTCACGCTATCTTGGGGTTGACTTGCCTGAAAGCAGAGAGCCACACAGGACCAGCACTCCTGTCCGCCCTGAACGCACAGGTGGATCAGTGGCTGACCCCGCACCAACTGGAGATCGGCAAAGTGGTGTGTGACAATGGAAGCAATCTGTTGGCGGCATTAAATTTGGGCAAGTTGTCACATGTGCCGTGCATGGCACATGTGTTGAATCTCATCGTACAACGTTTTGTGTCTAAGTACCCAGGCTTACAGGACGTCCTCAAGCAGGCCAGGAAGGTGTGTGGCCATTTCAGGCGTTCCTACACGGCCATGGCGCACTTTTCCGATATTCAGCGGCGAAACAACATGCCAGTGAGGCGCTTGATATGCGACAGCCCGACACGTTGGAATTCAACACTCCTAATGTTCGACCGCCTGCTCCAACAAGAAAAAGCCGTCAACGAGTATTTGTATGACCGGGGTGCTAGGACAGCCTCTGCGGAGCTGGGAATCTTTTTGCCACGTTACTGGACACTCATGCGCAATGCCTGTAGGCTTATGCGTCCTTTGAGGAGGTGACAAACCTAGTCAGTCGCACCGAAGGCACCATCAGCGACCTCATCCCATTTGTTTTCTTCCTGGAGCGTGCCCTGCGAAGAGTTCTGGATCAGGCTGTAGATGAGCGTGAAGAGGAAGAGGAAGAGTTGTGGTCACCATCACCACCAGAAACAGCCTTGTCATCATCGCTTGCCGGACCTGCAGCAACGCTGGAAGAGGAGTATGAGGAAGAGGAGTCAGAGGAGGAATGTATCGGCACCTGGGGTCAGCCAGACAGCACGCCAGTCAACGCATGCTGTTGCCACCACTAGAATGCCGTCATTGCAAAGCTCAGCAGTGTGGCATTTTTTGTGTGTCTGCCTCTGATAAAAGCAATGCCATTTGCAACCTGTGCCAAAAGAAACTGAGTCGTGGGAAGTCCAACACCCACCTTGGTACAACTGCTTTGCGAAGGCACATGATCTCACATCACAAACGCCTATGGGATCAACACATGAGTACAAGCAGCACACAAACTCAAAGCCACCATGCTCCTCCTGGTCCAGCATCTTCAGCCACGTCAACCACTGCTGTCCTCCCTGCCCCCTCTCAACCACCCGCCACTCCATCTCTCACCTTCAGCAGTTCCTGCTCATCTGCCCACAGTCAGGTGTCTGTCAAGGACATGTTTGAGCATAAGAAGCCAATGTCACAAAGTCACCCCTTGCCCGGCGACTGACAGCTGGCTTGACGGAACTCTTAGCCCGCCAGCTTTTACCATACCAGCTGGTAGAGTCTGAGGCCTTCAAAAAATTTGTCGCTATTGGGACACCACAGTGGAAGGTACCCGGACGAAATTTTTTTCAAAAGGCAATCCCAAACCTCTACCATGTCATTGAAAAGGAAGTCATGGCATCTCTGGCATACAGTGTTGGGGCAGGGTCCATCTGACCACTGATACCTGGTCTGCAAAGCACGGTCAGGGCAGGTATATCACGTATACTGCGCATTGGGTCAACCTGCTGACGGCTGACAAGCATGGAATGCGTGGCTCCGCAGCGGAGTTGGTGACACCACCACGACTTGCAGGCAGACCTACTGCCACCTCCTCTACTCCTACTCCATCCTCTTCAATATCCTCCTCGGCTGAGTCCTCTTCTGCTGCGGCGTCTGGCTGCACATCAACTGATTCCCCCAGCTCCCCAGGGGCTATTCCACATCCCGGATACGACAGTGTCACGCTATCTTGGGGTTGACTTGCCTGAAAGCAGAGAGCCACACAGGACCAGCACTCCTGTCCGCCCTGAGCGCACAGGTGGATCAGTGGCTGACCCCGCACCAACTGGAGATCGGCAAAGTGGTGTGTGACAATGGAAGCAATCTGTTGGCGGCATTAAATTTGGGCAAGTTGTCACATGTGCCGTGCATGGCACATGTGTTGAATCTCATCGTACAACGTTTTGTGTCTAAGTACCCAGGCTTACAGGACGTCCTCAAGCAGGCCAGGAAGGTGTGTGGCCATTTCAGGCGTTCCTACACGGCCATGGCGCACTTTTCCGATATTCAGCGGCGAAACAACATGCCAGTGAGGCGCTTGATATGCGACAGCCCGACACGTTGGAATTCAACACTCCTAATGTTCGACCGCCTGCTCCAACAAGAAAAAGCCGTCAACAGTATTTGTATGACCGGGGTGCTAGGACAGCCTCTGCGGAGCTGGGAATCTTTTGCCACGTTACTGGACACTCATGCGCAATGCCTGTAGGCTTATGCGTCCTTTTGAGGAGGTGACAAACCTAGTCAGTCGCACCGAAGGCACCATCAGCGACCTCATCCCATTTGTTTTCTTCCTGGAGCGTGCCCTGCGAAGAGTTCTGGATCAGGCTGTAGATGAGCGTGAAGAGGAAGAGGAAGAGTTGTGGTCACCATCACCACCAGAAACAGCCTTGTCATCATCGCTTGCCGGACCTGCAGCAACGCTGGAAGAGGAGTATGAGGAAGAGGAGTCAGAGGAGGAATGTGGTGGCTTTGAGGAGGAGGAAGACCAGCCACAGCAGGCACCCCAGGGTGCTCGTTGTTGTCACCTATCTGGGACCCATGGTGTTGTACGTGGCTGGGGGAAGAACAGACCGTCAATGACATCAGTGAGGACGAGGACGGGAAATGAGTAGCTCTGCATCCAACCTTGTTCAAATGGGGTCTTTCATGCTGTCATGTCTGTTGAGGGACCCACGTATAAAAAGGATAAAGGAGAACGATCTGTACTGGGTGGCCACGCTACTAGACCCCGGTATAAGCAGAAAGTGGCAGAAATGTTACCAAATTACCGAAAGTCGGAAAGGATGCAGCAGTTCAAAACCAAACTAAAAAATATGCTTTACACAGCTTATAAGGGGATGTCACAGCACAACGGGGAATCTAACAGGGAAGAGGTGAGTGTAATCCTCCTCCTACCACGGCGGCAAGGACTGGACGATTTACAGATGTGTTGTTGATGGAGGACATGCGGAGCTTTTTCAGTCCTACTCATCGCCACAGCCCTTCGGGATCCAGCCTTAGAGAACGACTCGACCGACAGGTAGCAGACTACCTCGCCTTAACAGCAGATATCGACACTCTGAGGAGCAATGAACCCCTTCACTACTGGGTGTGCAGGCTTGACCTGTGGCCTGAGCTATCCCAGTTTGCGATAGAACTTCTGGCCTGCCCTGCTTCAAGTGTCCTGTCAGAAAGGACCTTCAGTGCAGCAGGAGGCATTGTCACTGACAAGAGAAGTCGCCTCGGTCAAAAAAGTGTTGATTACCTCACCTTCATAAAGATGAATGAGGCATGGATCCCGAAGGGACTGACAGTGGGGGATACGTTTGACTAACAAAAGGCCTGATTACATGCCATGGCCTTAAAATGGTCCCCACGCTGCTGTATTTAATGTCTGCATACCGGATGACTTTCGTGAATTCTCCACCACCAACTAGGGTTCAAGCCGCAATGTTTTAGTCACTTTTCTGCCTGGAAAACATAAATCTTTCCGGCCGCTGCTACAATAGCGGCTGCAACAGTGCCATTATTTTTCAGGCATGTGTACATGCCTAATTTTCTGTCCTATGGTGCAGCACTGTGGCTGCAAAAACAAACCAAAAAAAAGGCACATACAAGTGTCAATTCCCCTTCGTGATCGTTACCTTGTTGTGGTGAAGGGGCTTGCGTATCACAATGAAGCAATCATCATCACCTCTATAAGTGTGTTGGCAATGTTGCCACACCCCAGATGATAAGGCCGTTGCTTCATTATGATCAGACCAAAAGCGATCGGGTGGCCACGCTACTAGACCCCGGTATAAGCAGAAAGTGGCAGAAATGTTGCCAAATTACCGAAAGTCGGAAAGGATGCAGCAGTTCAAAACCAAACTAAAAAATATGCTTTACACAGCTTATAAGGGGGATGTCAATGGGGATTCGACAATGGTTAATCAATTCGACCGGATAGGGTCCGTAACAGGGATTAAACTGATAGCAATAGTACTAGTTAAGACACCACTCATATAGGGTGTCACAGCACATTGCTCTGTGCACGCGCAGTGCCCCAATTTGGGAGTAAGAGGACCGACCAAGCTGCTTTTTCCATCTCCCGGTTCCTGAAATCAATTCAGTTTAGTGTACGAGAGTTTGGTCTGTCACTGTGAAGGCAGTCGAAGGTACCCGGCCTAAATTTTTTTCACAAAAGGCAATCCCTGATATGGGACGTAACAGGGATTAAACTGATGAGAATAATACTACAGAAAATACCACTCATATCAGTGGAGGGAGCCAGCGTTTTTAACCATCTCCCCGTTCAAAAAATCTATTTAATAAATGGCCCCCAGATTGGGGAGTCGGGGACGTTAGAGGATTAAACTGATGAGAATAGTACTACAGAAAATACCACTCATATCGGGTGTGACAGTAAATTGCACGGCGCAGACGCAGTCACCGTGGTTTAAAACAGAGTGGAGAGGAGCCAGCGTTTTTAACCATCTCCCCGTTCGAAAAATCTATTCAATAAATGGCACCCAGATTGGGGACGTTAGAGGATTAAACTGATGAGAATAGTACTACAGAAAATACCACTCATATCGGGTGTGACAGTAAATTGCACGGCGCAGACGCAGTCACCGTGGTTTAAAACAGAGTGGAGGGAGCCAGCGTTTTTTAACCATCTCCCGTTCGAAAAATCTATTCAATAAATGGCCCCCAGATTGGGGACGTTAGAGGGATTAAACTGATGAGAATAGTACTACAGAAAATACCACTCATATCGGGTGTGACAGTAAATTGCACGGCGCAGACGCAGTCACCGTGGTTTAAAACAGAGTGGAGGGAGCCAGCGTTTTTAACCATCTCCCGTTCGAAAAATCTATTCAATAAATGGCACCCAGATTGGGGACGTTAGAGGATTAAACTGATGAGAATAGTACTACAGAAAATACCACTCATATCGGGTGTGACAGTAAATTGCACGGCGCAGACGCAGTGACCGTGGTTTAAAACAGAGTGGAGGGAGCCAGCGTTTTTAACCATCTCCCGTTCGAAAAATCTATTCAATAAATGGCCCCCAGATTGGGGACGTTAGAGGGATTAAACTGATGAGAATAGTACTACAGAAAATACCACTCATATCGGGTGTGACAGTAAATTGCACGGCGCAGACGCAGTCACCGTGGTTTAAAACAGAGTGGAGGGAGCCAGCGTTTTTAACCATCTCCCGTTCGAAAAATCTATTCAATAAATGGCACCCAGATTGGGGACGTTAGAGGGATTAAACTGATGAGAATAGTACTACAGAAAATACCACTCATATCGGGTGTGACAGTAAATTGCACGGCGCAGACGCAGTGACCGTGGTTTAAAACAGAGTGGAGGGAGCCAGCGTTTTTTAACCATCTCCCGTTCGAAAAATCTATTCAATAAATGGCCCCCAGATTGGGGACGTTAGAGGGATTAAACTGATGAGAATAGTACTACAGAAAATACCACTCATATCGGGTGTGACAGTAAATTGCACGGCGCAGACGCAGTCACCGTGGTTTTAAAACAGAGTGGAGGGAGCCAGCGTTTTTTAACCATCTCCCCGTTCGAAAAATCTATTCAATAAATGGCCCCCAGATTGGGGACGTTAGAGGATTAAACTGATGAGAATAGTACTACAGAAAATACCACTCATATCGGGTGTGACAGTAAATTGCACGGCGCAGACGCAGTGACCGTGGATTAAAACAGAGTGGAGGGAGCCAGCGTTTTTAACCATCTCCCCGTTCGAAAAATCTATTCAATAAATGGCACCCAGATTGGGGACGTTAGAGGATTAAACTGATGAGAATAGTACTACCGAAAATACAACTCATATCGGGTGTGACAGTAAATTGCACGGCGCAGACGCAGTGACCGTGGTTTAAAACAGAGTGGAGGGAGCCAGCGTTTTTTAACCATCTCCCGTTCGAAAAATCTATTCAATAAATGGCCCCCAGATTGGGGACGTTAGAGGGATTAAACTGATGAGAATAGTACTACAGAAAATACCACTCATATCGGGTGTGACAGTAAATTGCACGGCGCAGACGCAGTGACCGTGGTTTAAAACAGAGTGGAGGGAGCCAGCGTTTTTAACCATCTCACCGTTCGAAAAATCAATTCAATTCATCTTTTGGGGACCCTTGGTGTTGTACGTGGCTGGGTGGAGGAAGAAACCTTCAATGACATCACCGGGACGTGGCTAGCTTGGTATCCAACCTTGTGCAAATGGGGAGTTTGCGGTTGTGCAAATGAACTGTTTGCGGTGCATTAAAAGGGGAGTTTGGTCTGTCAATGTCAGTGAAGCGGGCGTAACCCTTACACTACCTGATCGATTCAACATCATACCTGATCGTATACACACACTGGATGTTTTAAAGCACGTTATTCCAAACAATTTAGGAATGTTAGTTGATTTATGCCCTTTATGGATTAAAACCCGACTCTGCGTCCACTACGTAATTTTCCATGGGAGTTTTGCCATAGATCCCCCTCCGGCATGCCACAGTCCAGGTGTTAGACCCCTTGAAACAACTTTCTCATCACTATTGTGGCCAGAAAGAGTCCCTGTGGGTTTTAAAATTCGCCTGCCAATTGAAGTCTATGGCGGTTCGCCCAGTTCGTCCGTTCGAGAACATTTGCAGAAGTTCGCGTTCGCTGTTCGCGAACTGAAAATTTTATGTTCGCGACATCACTATTCCAGGGGTTGTTCACCCTTAACCACCTCAGCCCCCCTAGCTTAAACACCCTTAATGACCAGGCCACTTTTTACAATTCTCCACTACACTACTTTCACTGTTTATTGCTCCGTCATGCAACTTACCACCCAAATGAATTTTACATCCTTTTCTTCTCACTAATAGAGCTTTCATTTGGTGGTATTTCATTGTTGCTGACATTTTAACTTTTTTTGCTATAAATAAAAATTTAACGACATTTTTGCAAAAAAATGACATTTTTCACTTTCTGTTGTAAAATTTTTCAAAAAAAAACTACATTTCTATATAAATTTTTCTCTAAATTTATTGTTCTATATGTCTTTGATAAAAAAAAAATCCAATAAGTGTATATTTATTGGTTTGGGTAAAAGTTATAGCGTTTACAAACTATGGTGCAAAAAAGTGAATTTCGGCATTTTGAAGCAGCTCTGACTTTCTGAGCACCTGTCATGTTTCTTCAGGTGCTAGAAAGTCAGGATAGTATGAATACCCCCCAAATCACACCATTTTAGAAAGAAGACACCCCAAACTATTCGTGGAGGGGCATGGTGAGTTCATGTATCATTTCATTTTTCACAAGTTAGCAGAAAATGACACTTTCTGAGGAAAAAAATAAAATAAATAAAGTTTCCATTTCTGCTAACTTCTGGCAAAAAAAAAAATAAATCTCAGACAGACTCACTATGCCCCTCAGTGAATACCTTGGGGTGTCTACTTTCCGAAATGGGGTCATTTGTGGGGTGTGTTTACTGTTCTGGCATTTTGGGCGGGGCTAAATTGTGAGCAGCTATGTAAAAGCTAAAGGTACTCGTTGGAATTTGGGCCCCTTTGCGCACCCAGGCTGCAAAAGTACTATGTGGTATCGCCGTACTCAGGAGAAGTAGGGCAATGTGTTTGGGGTGTATTTTTACATATACCCATGCTGGGTGAGAGAAATTTCTCTGTAAATTGACAACTTTGAATAAAAAAATTTAAAAAGTTGTCGTTTACGATATTTCTCACACAAAGTATGGGTATATATAAAAATACACCCCAAAACACATTGCCCTACTTCTCCTGAGTACGGCGATACCACATGAGTGACACTTTTTTGCAGCCAAGATGCGCAAAGGGGCCCAAATTCCAATGAGTACCTTTAGGATTTCACAGGGCATTTTTACGCATTTGGATTCTCACACTTTAGGACCCCTAAAATGCCAGGGCAGTAAAAATACCCCACATGTGACCCCATTGTGGAAAGAAGACACCCCAAGGCATTCCGTCAAGGGGCATGGAGAGTTCACAGAAAAAAAAAAAATTTGGTACAAGTTAGCGGAAATTGATTTTTTTTTTTTTTTTTTTTACAAAGTCTCATATTCCACTAACTTGTGACAAAAAATAAAATTTTGCATTAACTCACCATACCCCTCACGGAATACCTTGGGGTGTCTTATTTCTAAAATGGGGTCACATGTGAGGTGTTTGTACTGCCCTGGCATTTGAGGGTCTCCGCAATCATTACACGTATGGCCAGCATTAGGAGTTTATGCGACTCTCCTTATATTGAGCATACGGGTAATGAGATTTTTTTTTCCGTTCAGCCTCTGGGCTGAAAAAAAAAAAAAATGAACGGCACAGATTTTTTCATTCGCATCGATCAATGTGGATGAAAATATCTCTGCCAAAATCAGTGACTGCGGTGCGGTGGGCTGGGCGCTAGCTACCTAACAAGTAGCTAACTAACTGGCCGTGATAAGGGACCCTTATACCCCATTCACATGTCCGCAATTCTGTTTGCGGAACGGAATTGCAAACCCATTCATTTCTATGGGGACAGACTTTGTCCCGCTCGGATCCGGAATTACGGATCCGCGCTTCCGGGTCTGCACTTCTGTTCCGCAAAAATATAGAACATGTCCTGTTCTTGTCCGCAATTGCGGACAAGAAAAAGCATTTTCTATATAGTTCTGGCAATGTGCGGATCTGCAAAATGCGGAAAGCACATTGCCGGTGTCCGTGTTTTGAGGATCTGCAGATCCGCGGATCCGTGAATCCACGGATCCGCAAAACACATATGGACGTCTGAATGGAGCCTTACAAGGGGTGTGATCAATGACAGGGGGGTGATCAGGGGGTCTAGATGGGGTGATCAAGGGGTTATCAAGGGGTTAATAGGTGAGGGGGGGGTGGGGGGGTTAGTGTAGTGTTTGTTGCAACTTTACATAGCTACCTGGTCCTCAGGTGGTCGATCCCAGTAAATGGGACCACCAGAGAACCAGGTAGCAGCTATATCAGACGCTGTTCACAAAACAGCGTCTGATATAGTGCTTTGATGCGATTTAATTCGCATCTACAGCCTGCCAGCGATGGATCATCGCTGGCAGGCTGTAGTAGAACTCCTGAGACGCGCGGCACTGTGAACGCGCGCGCGTTCACAGGAAGTCTCGCGTCTCGCGAGATGACGCGCCGCCGCGTCAGATCAGAACTACAGGACCGCCCGCCGGACGCATCCGTGCATTAGGCGGTCCTGTAGTGGTTAAGGATGGAAGAGCCAATGACTGGCTTACAGTGGTGATGTGTCCTTCATGCATCAAGTGACTCAGTAACATGACGCATGGGAGACATGTCAATGACTAGTTGCAGCAGCGATATCAAACTGCATATTGATGTGGGGACAGAGGAATGAAGGAGTCAGAACCCAATGGCGAGGATTAGTTAAAGGGGTTATCCTCAAAAAGATAATGATGACTTATCCTGAGGATAGGTGATCATTATCACATTACTGGGGGCCCAAGTCCTGGCATCCCCGGTGATCAGATGTTTCAGGGAGTCGGAGCTCTTCTGATCAATCATTCCCGGCAATGTTCTAATGACAGCACCGTACATTGTATAGTGGCAGTTCTTCGTATTATAGCTCAGCACCATTTACTTGAACAGGGCTGAGTCGCAACTAGGCCATGTGACCGATGTACAGCAATGTCACAGGCTCAGCAAGAGGTTGCGGCCCTCAAGGCCTCTTCTAACGTCTGCAGGGGTCCCAGGTGTCACACCCCCACAGATCTGATACTTGATAACTTATCCTGAGAATAAGTCATAAATATCTTTTCTTGGATATCCCCTTTAAGCATGCCATGCTGGTGGAGAAAACCTCCTTAAACTGCCACCAGCCATATCTACTATTAGAAGCTATATAGGGAGAAAGATGCAACAAAAAGACCCACCTGACCTCTGAGAAAGGACACACCCCCTGAGCTGTGATAGGAAGAGAGATGGAACAGAAAAGACATACCACCTGAGAAAATACATTTAACCCTGAGCTGCCAGTTTCAAATAAATCAAGAAGAGCAATTGAAGCAATGAATGAGGAGATCTCTGAGGCACAGGGCTGGCTCCAGAAGCTGTCATCTACTATATGATGTCCGATTTTCAGTTTTATATTAATCATGGGATAACCCCTTTGATTACTGTTGCAGACATTTCAGAAATTATCCAGCACATTTCTCTTCTCAGAATTGTCTAGAAAGAGGTATATAAAGGTGTAGATCAGCAACCTCCGGCTCTCCAGCTGTTTTGAAACTACAACTCCCAGCATTCTCCTTTCATTTCTATGGGAGATACAATAACAGCCAAGCAAGTGTGCATGCTGGGAGTTGTAGTTTCACAGCAGCTGGAGTGCCGAAGGTTGCTGACCCCTAGATATAGATATCCGTCTTGGTTTATTCTGTTACTATCGGCCAGACACAAACTGCAGATCACAGCATTTTTGCCAAAATGCGAGCAGATCTCCAATGAACCCCATTATACTTAATGTGGTTGGCGGGCATTCCGTTTGCATCCGGCAGTGCCAGATCCAGAAAATTCTGGCAGGCTGAAAATTCTGTCTGGCACAGCCTGCCGGAATACACATCACAGATGTGAAACTAGCTCAAATCATGCCATTATTACTACCAACATTGCTCCAGAAAGGGAAGCAAAGAATCGAAAAATGTGAGCCACAGTTTTTACAAATGTACTGTTTATGAGTAATCACATGGATTTTAGCACAGAGATTGCTACACTTGTTCCCATGCATCACTTTATGCCATCCAGTTGGAGCTGTTGAATTTTTTAGGAATGTTAATTACTTTATACATGTTAGGAAGAGGAGTGCTCCTGTACTGGCATTCACTCTTACAAATATAAGATGAGATTCCAGTGTCAGGCTCCTTATCCAAGCTTCAACTGTATAACAATGCTATCATAAACATCTGATATTCTGACACCTAGTGGCAAATATAGAAACTGCAATATTTGTCTTTTGGACAGCTGTGAGAATGCAGAAAACCACTAGGTAATCAATATATTATTAGATAAAAATAGGTTTACAGAATTCTAGCAAATAAAAATATTAATAATTAGAGATGAGCAAATTGAAGTTGACGAAGTGAAATTCAATCCGAATTTCAGGAAAAATACGATTTGCACCGAATCCGAATTTCCTTACACTTCGTGGTAACAAATCGCATTTTTTCCTAAAATGGCTGCTGCACGTGTTAGGACATGGAGAAAGGAACTCTGGGAATGAGGGATCACCCACAATGCCATGCATGCAGCCAATCAGCAGCCAGCCAGCCCTGTGATGTCACAGCCCTATAAATAGCCTCAGCCATCTTGGATTCAGCCATTTTCCAGTGTACTTAGTGCAGGAGAGACGTCAGCAGGCGCTAGGGATAGTGGTATAAAAGACTTTAAAACTTTTATTTTGCTGTATAAAAGTTCAGGGAAAGAATAGGGAGGAATCATTCCACAGCATTTATGTAGAACAGGGTTCAGTAGGCGAGTTTACAGCCTGGGTAATAGGAACAATCCTATTACACCTTGCTGCACTGACTGCAGATCCAAATGGCCATTTGATACAGCCATTAACAGGGTTTTTTAAAAGGAAATATTTCAACTAGTGTTGAGCGAGCATACATCGCAGTGTTTGACCAAATACCACGTGTGCTCAAGCGTGATGCTCGAGTCTCCTCCCTGCATGTTTGTTGGCTGCTACGCAGCCAATAAACATGCGGTTAAGTACTGCCACTCACTGTAATGCCGTAACCATGTTGGGTACTGGCATTACAGTATTTGGCTGGCTGGAACGCATCATCGGGTGCTATAAAGCACCCTATGACACGTGGTTCGGCTCAGTCTTAGTCTGGTAAAGCTGTGCTGTAGAAAAATTTAATTTAATTTTTTTGTTAGGCAGGGTTGGTGTTAGAGACCCAAAAGTCCATTTAAGGACTATTGTTGTGTCTGGCAGCAATATATATTTTAGCGCAACCTGCGCTAAATTGCGTGCAATTATAGAGATCCAAAAGCCTTTTTAAGGACTATTGTTGTATTTGGCAGCTATATATATTTTTAGCGTAACCTGCGCTAAATTGCGTGCAATTGTTAGAGACCCAAAAGTCCTTATATGTACTATTGTTGTATCTGGCAGCAATATATATTTTTAGCGCAACATATGCTAAATAGAGTGGCCGCTGCAGACAGCGACATTATCTGCGTTACATCTCCTGTTTAATGTGTACGCATACTAAAAATATCTGTGACATCCAGTGTACTTTTTCTGTAGACGGTATCTGCTGCAGACAGTTACATTACCTGCACTACATCTCCTGTATAACGTTTGCGAATCCTAAAAATATCTGTGACATCCAATGTACTTTTTCCGTAGACGCTGCGGACAGTGACATTACCTGCGCTACATCTCCTGTGTAGTGTTTCTGCAGAGCACAAAAAACACACTCATCCACGATACCTGCCTTCATGTTCCAATTTGCAGGGCGGCGCAGGACACCACTCTCGAAGTCAGACCAGTGCCAGCAGGTGGTAGGTTGGATTGCAGCAGATAATGCTTCCAGTCGGTTAAGTACCACCCTGCCTTCCACAAAGTCCAGTCTTAGTAGCCAAGAGTCTGGTCAACAGAATCCTCACCCTGATCCTCGTTCCTCCCACCATGGAGAGTCTTTTAAAAAAAAATTATCCCACACTCGGATATTCCGAGGAGCTATTTTCATCCCCATTCCTTAATTTGGGCCTCTCACTAAGCCCGCTTGAAGAGGGACATGAGGAGATCTTGTGCCCTGATTCCCAAACTCTTGAGCATTCACAGTCAGAAGAAGATGGCGGTGGGGAATGGCAATTAGTGTTTCACGAGGTTATTGATGAGGATGAGACACAGTCAATAAGGGAGGTTGTTGTTAGGTCAACAAGTCAGGAGGATGACCAGAGTGAGGAAGTGGAAGAGGAGGTGGTGGACAATGAAATCACAGACCCAACCTTGGAAGGTGGCAAGCCGAGCGAGAACAGCAGTACAGAGGGGGATGGATCCGCAGCACCGCAACAGGCTGGAAGAGGCAGTTGGGTGGCAAATGGGAGAAGGTGGGCCACACCAAACAGGCCCGCAACTATTCCCCGGAGCACCCCCTTGCAGCAATCTCCCTTGCCAAGGGGTAGATGTTCCGCAGTCTGGGGCTTTTTTGATGAAAGTGCGGACGATAAAAGAATTGTCATTTGCAACCTGTGCCGTACCAAAATAAGCCAGGGCATGAACACTAGCAACCTCACCGCCACCAGCATGATCCGCCACATGGCATCAAAGCACCCTAATAGGTGGGCCGAACGCCTGGGTCCACAATCAGTGTCTGTTGGTCACACCACTGCCTCCTCTTCCCCTGTGTTACATGCTGGCCAATCACCTGTCTAAGACGCAGGCACGGATGCCTCCCGCCCTGGAATTTTGCAAGCACCATCTGCTAGCACATCCACTTCTGTGTCCCAGCGCTGCGTACAGATGTCCATACCCCAAGCCTTTGAACGAAACCGCAAATACCCAGCCACCCACCCACAGGCCATAGAACTAAATGCGCACCTTTTTAAATTGCTGGCCCTGGAAATTTTGCCATTTAGGCTTGTGGACACCGAGGCTTTCCGCAGCCTGATGGAGGCGGCCATCCCTCGTTACTCAGTCCCTAATCGCTACTATTTTTCCTGGTGTGCCGCCCCCGTCTTACACCAGCATGTGTCCCGTAACATCACCTGTGCCCTGACCAATGCAGTTATTGGGAAGATCCACTTAACGACTGACACATGGACAAGTGCTTGTGGCCAGGGACACTACATTTCTCTGACGGCACACTGGGTAAACATTGTGGAGGCCAGGATCGATTTGTACCCTGGGATGGCACAGGTGCTACCGACGCCAGGGATTGGGGGCCTTAATTCCATCAGGATTTCCGCCACCACCTACATTAGTGGCTGCAAACCCCCTTCTCCTCCTCCACCTCCTCCTCCACTTCCACCTCTGAATTCTCATCTTGCAGCACCAGTCAGCCATCAGTCAGTAGCTGGAACAGTGTAGCACTGCAGTGGGGAAGCAGCAAAAGACTGTGCTGACACTTACTTGCTTAGGTGACAACTAGCACACCACCGCAGAGCTGTGGCAGAGGATATGGGAGCAGAATGAGCTGTGGCTCTTGCCACTCAACCTACAACCAGGCATGGTTATGTCTAATAATGGCCGTAACTTGGTGGCGGCTTTGGAGCTCGGCAAGCTCACATACATACCATGCCTAGCCCATGTATTAAACTTAGTGGTTCAGCGGTTTCTCAAAACCTACGCCAATTCGCCTGAGCTACTGGTGAAGGTGCGTCGCTTGTGTGCCCATTTCCAAAAGTCATTTACAGCTGCCGCCGGTCTCGCAATGCTGCAGCAGCACTTGCAATTGCCAGCTCACTGACTATGGTGCGACGTGAGCATGCGCTGGAACTCCACGTTCCACATGTTGGCCAGGCTTTGTGAGCAACAGAAGGCAGTATTGGAATACCAGCTGCAACATGGTCGTCACCTTTCCAGTCAGATTCCGCTCTTCACAAGCGACGAGTAGGCATGGATGTCTGACCTCTGTGAGGTTTTACGCAACTTTGAGGAATCAACACAGATGGTGAGCGGCGATGCCGCTATTATTACAGTAACCATCCCACTTCTGTCTACTGAAACGCTCGCTGCTCACAATGAAGGCGGACGCTTTGCATGTGGCAGAGGCGGAAATGGGGGAAGACAGTACACAGGGTGATAGCCAGACCACCCTCATTTATGTCTTCTCAGTGCAAATTGGATGATGATGAGGAGGAGGAGGGAGGAGGAGGAGCAGGAGACGGTTGCCTCCGCTACAGAGGGTAGTACCCATAGCAGTTTTATTCAATCTGTTCTGCGTGGATGGGCAGAAGAGGAGGAAGATGATGAGGAGATAGAGAGTCATCCTTCTGATAAGGACAGCGAAGTCTTGTCTGTTGGGACTCTGTCACACATGGCTGACTTTGTGTTATGCTGCCTTCCCGTGACCCTCGCATTATACGCATTTTGGCCAACACCCATTACTGGTTGTTCACCCTTCTCGACCCCCGCTATAAAGAGAATTTCTCATCTCTCCTCATTCCTGTGGTAGAGAGGACTAGCAAAATGGTGCAATACCAGAAAGTCCTTATGCAAAAATTGCTCTAAAAATTTCCAGCTGAAAACGATGGAAGGGGAGAAGAGGGGAACACACAGCAGTTCCAACAGAGGCAAGGCAAAACTCTCCAAGGCCTG
This sequence comes from Bufotes viridis, assembly GCA_033119425.1. NCBI lineage: Eukaryota > Metazoa > Chordata > Amphibia > Anura > Bufonidae > Bufotes > Bufotes viridis. Next base: position 461,873,271 of record CM065590.1, read on the forward strand.
GGACAGTTTCATGACACCCCGCTAGCACCCTCACCCTGAAGCGCGGCCTAGTGTCACAAGGAGGGAAAAATTTGGGAAGATGGTGAAGAAGTACTTAGCAGACCATGTCTGCTTCCTCAATGATCCCTCTGTGTCTTACAACTATTGGGTGTCCAAGACATGTGGCACGAACTGGCGCTCTACACCTTGGAGGTGCTGGCCTGCCCTGCCGCCAGCGCTTTGTATTTAGTACTGCTGGGGGCATAATAACTAATAAGCGCATCTGCCTGTCATATGAAAATGCTGACCGGTTGACTTATAAAAATGAACAAGGCCTGGATTGCCCCTGACTTCTCTACTCCACAAGAGGAAAGTGGCTGAACATAAAGGCACTTTATTTGTGGCTTTTATGGTGTATTGAATACACTGTATTCCCATGCACCCCTTTCACCGCAAAAAAGAGTTTATGGTTCAATCTTCCTTTTCTCGTCCTCCTCCTCCATAATATCAACATGCTTATTAGGCTGCCCTCGCTCCTAATGTTTTAGAGGGTCAGCTCAGCAGCAAGCCCACAACCATAATTTTTTCTGTGGTCAGATTAGCAGCAGGCCCTCTACCCTAATGTTTTAGAGAGTCAGCTCAGCAGCAGACCCTCATCCGTAATGTTTTAGGTGGTCAGATCAGCCGCAGGCACTCACCCATAATTTTTTCCATGGTCAGCTCAGCAGCAGGCCCTCGCCCCTAATGTTTTAGATGGTCAGATCAGCAGCAGGCACTCGCCCCGAAAGTTTTAGATTGTCAGATCAGCAGCAGGCACTCGCCCCTAATGCTTTAGATGGTCAGATCAGCAGCAGACCCTCACCCCTAATGTTTTAGAATGTCAGCTCAACAGCAGGCCCTCTCCCCTAATGTTTTAGATTGTCAGATCAGTAGCAGGCACTCACCCCTAATGTTTTAGAGAGTCAGCACAGCAGCAGACCTTCACCCCTAATGTTTTAGATCAGGCATCCTCAAACTGCGGCTCTCCAGCTGTTGCAAAACTACAACTCCCGGCATGCCAGAACAGCCTACAGCAGGGCATTGTGGGAGTTGTAGTTTTACAACAGCTGGAGGGATGCAGTTTAAGGATTCCTGTTTTAGATGGTCAGATCAGCAGCAGGCCCACACCCCTAATGTTTTAGATTGTCATCTCAGCAACAGGCCCTAGTCCCTTATTTTTTAGATGGTCAGATCAGCAGCAGGCCCTCACTCCTAATGTTTTAGATGGTCAGATCAGCAGCAGGCCCTTGCCCCTAATGTTTAAGAGGGTCACCAGCGGGCCCTTGCTCCTAATGTTTTTGAGGGTCACCAGCATGCCATCAATCCTAATTTTTCAAGGGTGTGTATGATGACCCACTTTATGTGTAATAAAAGGTGTATGGAGTGCCGGTTCCTTGTAATTTTTGGCAGCCCTTTCACTTAGTGCATAGGCTTTATGAGTGTAGGAGTCCCACTACCTGAGCAATTGTACCACAATGTGAATGAGGCCCTCCTTTATGTGATATGCAGGTTGTATCAGATTTGGAGTGTCTCTTCCTTGTAGTTTTTGGCAGCACTTGCACTTTATGTACAAGTAAATATACAGGAAAGAATTTTTCCTAACAATTTTTCCTCTAAAATCAATTTTATCTTCGGTTTTGTGCGTAGTATTGTCAGTCTGTAAAATTGGCATACTACTCGGACAACATCGTTCCCAGCAGTGACCTGGGAGTCCAAGATGCATCCAGACATCCTCCCCATGCTGTTCCCAAACCAGTTCAGTGTTGTTTCCATCAATATCTGACCTGTTCCTGTGAACTAGACCTATTTAGAGGGTCCTTCCTGGGGGGTGAGGGGGAGGTTCCATCTCAGAAATTCGCACCAAAGTCTACTGAAATAATCAATCCTGTATTGTTCCATCTAAACTACCTAAGTTGTTTAAAATTAATAAGGTGTTCCATAAGCCTTTACTGAAAAAATCCATTACTCCTCTGGTTTAACAGGACATCCTGGTCTGGTGGAGGTAGAAGGTGAAATGGAGTATAAGGTTGGTAGTATTTTCAATTACAGCAGAATCCGTAATAAATTCCAATATCTTTTCCACTGGAAGTGTTATGGTCCTGAGGAGGGATCATGGGTGTCAGCTGATGAGGTCCATGCTGATCGATTGGTTAAAAGGTTCGATGAGTTTTACCCTGATAAACCTGCTCCTATTTAGAAGGTCCCTCCTGGGGGGTGGGGGGATGTGTTTTCAGGGTTTCTCTGGCTGCTGCTGCCTCCATCTTGCAGCAACGTCTGCAGGCCCTGACCTGTGCTGCTCTGCCAATTTCCTCAGGTCTGTCCCTAGGGCATGCATGGCTGGCAACCACTGGGTACTTAAGACACCTTCCCCTAGTTATATCTATTCCAAAACATATACTGAGTTGCCATGCCCCAAAATAAATTCAGTCAACAGATTCCAAATTTAAATTCAGAACCTCTCCAGACAGCCCACAAATAATATTAGAACCCAGATGCTGAAAATTCAGACCCATGAGCAGACCCCTACAAGCAAAAAGCACCAGACCAGGCCCATGCAGTTATCATCACTTCTTAATGGGATTTCCCATAACTAATGTAAAAAATAAAAACCAGACATCATATAATACATGATAATGGTATTACTGTCCTGATGAAGGGGGCGTTCCACCCTTGAAACGCGTTGACCTGAAATAAATTATCACATGTCTTTCTACCAATACTTACCTGGTACTGAATCCCTGCTGACAGCGCCGATACAGAGGTTCCAATAGTTTTTCTCTCTCTCACTGATCTTTTTCTAGCAAAGATAGAACCAGCTCTGTACCAAACATAGATCCAGAGATTTTCCTATTCATTTTAAACTGGCAGCTCAGGGGGTCTGTCATTTCAGCTGCAGCTCTCTCGTAGCTTCTGAAAAAAGATCCCATTAGTGACAGTTGAAGGATGGCACTAAGTATGTGTGTAATACCTGGAGTGGTATTACCATTTCTGCACTCCGCTACTGTCTCTAATGGTTAACATGAATGTCATTTTGTATTTATTTCCAGGTCCTTCACCATTGTGCATTGATATTGTTATGCAACTGTTTTGTACAGGTAATATGCCTGGTTCACCAGCAGGTGGCAGTGTACATCTGGAAGAAAGAGAGATCTCTAGACAGAATGTAACTCATCATTCCAGTCTCTCCCCTTTGGGTAGAAGTGGTCCAGTCCTGCTTCCTACCAGAAGGCAGGGGTTGCAGTTCTAGTTGAGAGCATCCTAAGCCTGGGCCCATCAGAGCCAGACGTGCCTAACAGGTAGCAGCCAGTGCAGTCTAAGCTAAAGCTAAACTTGTGATGGAGACAAATGTATGGAAGATGTAGCAGCAAGGGGAACATGTTCTCTGGGTGCAGCAGGAGTCTCTACAGAGGGAAGTAGCTAATAAAGCACCCTGACTCCTTAATAATTTACTTACCGAGTTTCAGGAGAGGGACAACAGCCAAAGGCACCCTAATCCATGGATACCAGAACTGACCGAAAGTCCAGTAACCAGACTAAAGCCGAGTTTAGCACAGCAGAGAGAGAAAGCAGAATTATCCAGTGTACCTGCCAGTTTATGCCAAAACCTGCTGGAACCAAGAGAAAGCCTGAGTATTGTTTGGATGAAAGCTTACCCAAGTAAAGCTGTTGAACTTTATCGAGGTCTGGACTCAATTCTACCTCAATTATTGTTCTTTTTTGCTTCTGAGCCTAATCCTGGGGAGCAACGGTATCCAGGTAGGAGCACCATGACACACACAGAGACTATTAAGGGCCACACCGCACCAATCGGCATTCCTATACACCTGGGATGTGATCGGCCCTCGAGGGCGGCATTTTGCATGTGCATCCACCTCAACTGTTACTGACGTGAACACAAAAGGAAAAGAACATACAGCTGGTGGCGCTTTACAGACAGACTTTATTAAATAACTCAGTGGTTACAATAAATGTTTAATTACATTTAATTACAAAAGTATTAAGATCCAGGTTTTAGTTTTGATAAATGTAGAATATGGAACAACCCCTCTAACTTCTGCGGGAGTGAGTACTGACTTTGAGATAATGAGCCAACTACCTTATTTCCTCTGCTCAATATACAGCTCAGAGTGAAATTTGTGCTAGATTTATTTCACAATGGCTGATATATCACCTGATTGAAATATATAACCACTACGTTCGGGTGTTATTTTGTATTTATTTTGGCTTATACTATTACATACGTATGTACTATTACTTGTATTCTATGCACTACATTTCTGACAGAATGGACAGATCAGATGGATTTCTGCACCAGGACCAGGACAGTTTGAGGTCAAGTGCTTACTGTACATTACTGATATGACAGTCTTCTGCGCTAACCAGCGTTCAGTGGCTGCACTTATCCATACCTGTGAGAAGTTCGGACAGGCTAATTGGGAAAAGGTCCCCTGTGGGAAGTCAAAAGCTATGCTCCTCAGGGAGTGGCACCTGTTTTCTTCTGCCCCCTTCCCCATTGCCATAAAATTAGACAATTAAAATCCTGGGCTATGCTTGCAATGTCATGCCCCAATTTAACTTCTTTCCACTATGGTTACTTCCCTTAAAACTGGGTTGCAACCTGGTTCTATGAAGATGTCATCCAATTTGCAAGGGAACAATAGCAGGAGGGTCAAAAACCCGACTTGAGGAAACTCAAAATGATTTACAAGCACATCACAGCAAAATTGTAGAGACTGTATGGACTAATGTGTTTTCAGGCAGTTATTACAACAGACAAACGAGATAGACGAGGCGGCAAATCATAATGAAGTCGTTATTATGGGGGACTTCAACTACCCAGATATAGACTGGGAAACTGAAAGCTGTACATCCCATAAAGGAAACAGGTTCTTGGCAATAGCCAAAGACAATTACCTTTCCCAAATGGTTCAGGACCCCACTAGAGGGACGGCCATACTGGACTTAGTATTAACCAATAGACCTGATAGAACAACAGATGTGCAGGTTGGGGGACACCTAGGAAATAGTGACCATAAAGTAATAACCTTCCAATTATCCTTCAAACTAGAGTTTCTACAGGGAGGAACAAAGATACCAAACTTCAAAAAAGCAAAATTCAGCCAACTAGGCGAGGTCATAGGCCTAACTAACTGGGACATAGTCCTCAAAAATAAAAATACAACCATAAAATGGGAGATTTTTAAAAGGATTGTAACATATAATTGTGAGAGGTACATACCTTATAGGAATAAAAGGCTAAGAAACAATAAGAAACCAATGTGTATAAATATAACCATAAAGAAAGCAATAAATGACAAAAAGAAAGCATATAAATCACTAAAACAGGAGGGGAGCCAGGAAGCACTGATAAACTATAAGGAAAAAAATAGAATATGTAAAAAACTAATAAAAATTGCAAAACTAGAGACGGAGAGATTAATTGCCAAAGAGAGTAAGGCTACGTTCACACAACGACAATTGTCGCGTGACAATTTTTATAATGGGAGTCTATGGTGTTGCATTGCGACATGCGACATGCTGCGTCTGCGACACGACAGTCGGAAAAAATCCATCCGGGATGGATTTTTGGCGACTGTTGTGTCGCAGTCTCAACATGTCGCATGTTGCACGTGCGACACCACCATAGACTTCCATTATAAAATTGTCGTGCGACATTAATGTGACATCAATGTCGCGCTACAAATGTTGCAGTGTAGTGGTTCCCAATTTGTCATGTGAACGTAGCCTAAAACTAACCCTAAAATGAAGCGTGAGAATCCAAATGCGTAAAAATGCCCTGTGAAATCCTAAAGGTACTCATTGGAATTAGGGCCCCTTTGCGCACCCAGGCTGCAAAAAAGTGTCACTCATGTGGTATCGCCGTACTCAGGAGAAGTAGGGCAATGTGTTTTGGGGTGTATTTTTATATATACCCATACTTTGTGTGAGAAATATCTCTGTAAACGACAACTTTTTAAATTTTTTATACAAAGTTGACAATTTACAGAGATATTTCTCTCACCCAACATGGGTATATGTAAAAATACACCCCAAAACACATTGCCCTACTTCTCCTGAGTACCACTATACCACATTACCTGATTGGAGTCGGGAAGGAATTTTTTCCCCTTAAGTGGGGAAAATTGGCTTCTGCCTCACAGGTTTTTTTTGCCTTCCTCTGGATCAGGCCGAACTGGATGGACAAATGTCTTTTTTCTGTTTTATATACTATGTTACTTTGTTACTATGTAGACTAAAGGGCTTGTCATGTATGGCTATACAAGAGCCAGTACACGTTTTGCACTGGTTGTGGGCCTGCATGAATGACCTGAAAGGCAGGCCCACAACCAGTGCAAGACATCCTACTGCCTCAGGTGCCCATGCACAGAGGAAACATCTTTGCACCTGTTTTGGGAGTGCCCTTTTGCACAGGGTCTATTGAATGCCCTGAAACAAAACTCAAATGCTTTGTACCCAAGTTGCTCATATGAACTATTTCCAGGGATAATACTGTTGGGGCAATTCAGGAGGCTTGGCAGCTTATGAACAGTTTTAAGGATGCTGTATGGCTAGCCAGGAACCAACTCATTTTGAGGATGGAGAACATGTTCATCTTTCCATAGCCTGCTCAAAGACTATTCCATCTTGGACAGCCCAGGCACCGTAGGAGAAGAGAATTAGGGGTACGGCCATAGTCAGGTTTCTGCATGCAGTTCTGGAAACCAAAATCAAGAATGGATCATACAAGAAGAAAAAAGTATAAAGGACAGATACAACTTTTCCTCTTTTTTAATTCATTTCTGTTTCAAAAAACCTGAATGTATGGCTGTACCCTAAAACTCCTCTTCCCTTTATATGTCTGTCTCTCAGTAAAGCTTCGGACCTGTTACTTTCCCTCTGTGTAACCTTTTTTCTCCTCCCCATTCTTTATAGTTATGTCACAATTGTGCTTCAGTGCGGCAGCGACGTCTGGTTGCCAGGGGAAACTGAACTATGAAACAACCCTCTTAGCCTGGGGCCAATGATGGAACATGTTGGAGCATTAGGGTGTCAGCTTGTCCAGCTGACCGCTCTGCCCGACGTGTAGGGAAGTCGGCTGGAGATCATTCCCAGCTATCTATATAAGGCTGGCTCCTGTGGGTGTGGGTGCCTGTGGGTTTCTTGTCCTCTGGCTCCCCCTACCGGTTCCTTGTGTAACTAAATACTACCCTGGCTTTGGATTTCCGGATTTGACTAGGTAACTACAGTTTTGGCTTCTCCCAATCCTTTTGTTCTCCCTGGAGATAAGCCGCCACCAAGAGTGTCTGACAGAGGCTTTCTCCCTATTGAATACATACACACATTCAGCCAAACCAGACATCTATGTGTTTGGGGGAGCCAGGCGGGAGTCGAGAAAGATTGCTTTTGGCTGAACAATTGCTTGGCCAACAGTTAGTGCATGGCTGCCCTTAGGCAGTAGTGCCCTTTCACCAAATCACAGGTCCCTGAAACAGGTGTTTGGAGTTCAAAATGCTAAAATTATTGTTCTAACAAATCCATGACTTATACACAGTCAGTTGTGTGACTTCAGAATATGTTTGGAATCTGATAATTAGCCATAAAAAGATTCTCTTTATATAACGGTTAAGTAATCTGGCCACATATGAAACAGATCAAACTGTGAATTTTGTTAGTGAGGCCTAATCGACGAATACTCATGGGAGCTTAGAGATAAGCATGAAAAATAAAGCTTTAATGGCTAAAAGAGATCATGCTGTGAAATGTACATCTGGTATTTTAATGTGTATCATAACTACTCATCTTATCTCTTGCACAACTAAATTACTTGTTCGGTATCCTGTACTGAAGGTAGCTCTGCAGTTTGCGATGGCCTCTAAACTGCAAAGCAAAAATAAAAGAGTATTTGCACATTTTTAATCTGTGTTCATAGTTTAGAAGTTTCAGCTTAGCTCCATACTACAAAGCATTATGGATGCAAATTTCAGAACCATGAATAATGCACTTTTGTTAAGTCAATTGATATAATGCTGCATTTATAAACGGATGCTCACTGCATGTAAATATACATAAAAATGCATAAACTTGCATAAACTACAAAGGACAGCTGTCATGCCTGTCCTTGTGAATTTACTCTACCTTGTATTACTGCTGTTATAGCTCCATCTAGTGGCTGTTTGTGCAAACATTTTCTAGCTAGCCAACATTTAATTCTTTGTATGTCTCATGCAAGCCACTTAATATATCAACTATGCAGCTCATAACAGCCATGAGATTAACCGTTGGACATGCAGCATCTCTACTTATCTTCCGTGCCCCGACTTAATACGGCATCGCTGGTATGTTGTGGTTATTAGCATAGCAGGATTGTATATTCACGAATGTTGACATGCTGTACTGAATGTAATCTGTATTTCATGCACATTTCTGTTTGCATAGCTGTGTACAGTAATGTGTTACAACCTACTGCCACATGATGATGAACTGTTCCTTATTTTTACCCTATCCTTGCAACAAAAGTTTAATTTGAAAGTTACCGTAATCCTGAGTCAATGAGTTGCTAGGAGGCCAGTCAACTTGTCATCTTGTACCACTGTTACACATAAGGAGGATAGAATAACAGCTATTAAATGGAATTTTGAACCTGAACCTGGATCCCATCATCTCCGTCGCAAATCGTAAATGTAAAATCTGTCCAATACAAAAAAAAAAAGAAAAGAAAAAAGCAATGCATCCAATGGTATGTGAACTACCCTCAACAATTGGAACTGCTTTTTCTCTCCCTCTCACAGCTGAAAGTCACAGCAATATCATAAGTTATAACTAACAGATGAATTTCAACTAGTACATCAGCTGCATCTAGCTAGCTTTCTGTATAGCTGTGTCTTCAAGCTCAGTTTTATTGACCAGATCTTACACAAAGTGCACTTTAGGGAAAATATATATATGATAGAGAGAAATGTTTCAGTTATTGTTAAAGGGGTTGTCCAGCCTTTTTTAAGTGATGGCCTATCCTCAGGAAAGTCTATCACTAGCTGATCGGCAGGGATCCGTCATCCCACAACTTCACTAATCAGCTGTTCAGTGTAGCTCCGGAAGTGCTTGCAATTGCAGAGATGCTCCCATTCTTTTCAATGAGAGCAGCAATGGAGTTGTGAGCGCTACCCACTACAATGTAGTGTTGGGCGCGAATATTCGAATTGCGAATTTTACTCGCGAATATCGCAACTTCAAGAATTCACGAATATTTAGAATATAGTGATATATATTTGTATTTTCGATTATTCAACTTTTTTTTTATCAGTAACCTCCCTTTTTGCTTGTGGCTCAATGAGAAGGCTGCAATATCTGTGTCTGAGCTTAGCAACCTCCCTAGCAACCAATAGGAAAGTTGCCTACCCCTTTACTATATAAGAACCTCCCCAGCAGCCATTTTCTACAGTTTATTACAGTTCTGAGAGAGACAGCAGTGTTATTGCTGTGCTCTGTGCTCGGCTGTGTCACATTACATTAGATAGTTAGTTAGTTAGTTAGTTAGTTAGTTAGTTAGTTAGCTCATATATATAATACAGATAGTTAGTGGGAGATAGGTCAGTGTAGGTTAGATAGTGATATAGTGTAGCTGATGTTCCAGTGCAGGGTGTTAGGTAGTGTGTTAGGTTCTGCTGTCCATACATACATGCTACATACATAGTGTCTGTGATGTCACAAGTTCACAACAATGCTTAGTGCACCAATCACTAATATGTAGTCAGACCTGCTAAAATGTGAAGTTGCACGTATTGCAACAAAATATTTGCATCATTATTTCTGATTTGCGCAATCGCGAATATATTGGAGCACTCTATCTGCATGTAAAGCTATTGTAATGTTATGCTGTGCCGACCATTTTCTCCAGTCTAATTAAACTTCGAGCAGTTAGAAAAATGTAGCTATAGTGACCCATGCCTCTATAGCGTGCACATTGCGTGAATATTACTTTGCCGATTTTCACAATTTAGAAAATAGCGAATTCGTGAATATTTGACAAATATTCTACCAAATATTTGCGAAATATCGGGAATTTGAATATTGCCCCTGCCCCTCATCACTACTACAATGTTGACAGTACAGAGTAGTTCTGGCGCCGATTTTTGGCGATGGAGCTGCACAGAACTAATGATTGGCAGAGGTGTGGAGTGTCGGATCCCTGACGATCAGCTACTGATGGCCTAATAGGCCATCCCTTAAAAAATCCTTTTAATAGAGGATGAGCTTTCAAACTGTTATTTAATCCTGATTTTTTTAGAGTTTTCGTTTTTCACTCCCAGCCTTCCCAGAGCCGTAACTTTTTTATTTTTCCATTCACATAGTCGTATGAGGGCTTATCTTTTGCAAGACAAGTTGTACTTTCCAACACCACCATTTAATATTGCATAGAGTGTAGTGGGAAGTGGGAAAAAAATTCCAAAGGTGGTGGAATTGGAAAAATAACACGCAATTTTGCCACAGTTTTACAATTTTTTTTTACACCGTTCATTATGCAATAAAACTGACTTGTTATCTTGATTCTCCATGTCAGTATGAATCTGTCGATACCACATATGTATACTTTTCCTAGCATTTTGATGCTGAAAAAAAATTAAATCTTGAAAAATATTATTTATTTTTCTTGTTGTCATATTCTGTCCCCTATAACTTTTTTGTAGTTATGTTTGCAGAACTGTATGAGGGCTCATTTTTGCAGGATGATGTGTAATTTTCATGAATACTATCCTGGGGTGTGAACGGTTTTTTAATAAATTTTCATTTACTTTTTTGTGGGAGAAGAAGCAACCAAAAAATGGAAAATCTGCCATTTTGACCCCTTTTTTGTTTCCCCCTAATCCTTTTATGGGATTAATACTTGTATATTTTGATAGTATGCGGTGATACCCGTGATGTTTATTATTTTATATTTTTTATTCTCATTTTGGGGAAAAGGGGTGATTTGAGCTTTTATATATTTTGTTTATTTGTAAAAACCTTATTACTGTAATTTTCTATAACACTTTTTTATAGTTCCCATAGGGAACTATAACAATCGACCATTTGATTTCTATTATCATAGACTCCCATGCACTTGCATTGGATTCTATGATGATTTTACTACTTTTCTATGGAGCCCTATTACAGGCAAGGGCTCCATAGCAAATACTATGCAGCAGTCTCCTATCATTCACAAAGACAGGAGCTGCAGCACACAAGCTCTGGCTCCTCCGATTGTCGCACGGGAGAGCCAAAGCATAACTGGAAGCAAGCAATTTTGGTTTTCAGTGCGCTTAGATGCCGTAGTCAGGTTTGACCACGGCATCTGAGGGTCTAAATGTCCACAATCGGCATTACCACCGGTCGCAGACATTAGCCGCAGGTGTCTCCTGTAGGAAACAGCAGGCACTGGGCTGTTATGGCGCCTGCTCTGCTTGGGAGCGGGCACCATCTTTAAAAACCCAACATGTGACGTAACAGTATATTACATGTCGGGAAGGGGTTAAAAAGATGCGTACAGTACTTAAAACACAATTGTTATGATCTTGTGTCAAAGTATTGAATTTTACCAGTTTGCCACTTTCAATTCCTGTAATAATAAGCTGGAGAGAATCTTTCTGCACATGTTTCTACACATTTTCATTCTAACTATACATTTACTAGGCAGAAAATGACATGAAATACTACGCCGCCACACTCCTCTCAGGTAAGCGAGACTCTGCTTTATACTGCTGTGATTAAACCTTGAAATGACTTTGTGAGTTGTTGCAGCTTTTGCCTCAAGTGTTTGATCTGCAAGTTTAAACTGGTAAGACTGGCAGCAAGCTGATTAAAGGTGCAATTTTCCTACAAAACAAGCAGGAAATCAAAAGCATCTGAATATTTCGCAAAGTGCTAAACCAGTCTTTTAACCTTTTTATAACATTTGACAAGAGAAAATTAACTCTTGTAATGCCGTATAAAATGTGTAACTTCTATATTCTGTTACATCCTTGATACTCATACGTTTTAAGTCATCCAGTTATTAAACCTTTCAGGACCCTGTCATATTTCACCTTAAAGGGGTTGTCCGAGTTATGAAAAAAAAAATATAGCACAGTAAATCTGATGGTCAGCAATATATAACTAAGCTAAGCAAGTTTTCTGCAAAAAAAATATTTTTTTCTCAATTCCCTGGTTCTCTTCTGGCCCTTTGTTTACCAACAATAACAACAATCTCTGCCCCTCCCCCTGCTCTGCAAAGGGAGTGAATAAGTCTGCCCTGAGTGACATGTCTGACTGCTGGGATACTGAGCAGTATGTTGTATGTGTAGGAATACAAGTCCCAGCTGTACAATGACACTGCTGATACACACAGGATCTTCCCCCTACCTGTTTTTGTGCAATGCTCTGCAGAACTCCTCTGTCAGCTCCTGTGCCCAGCATTTGTCTCCTCACTGCCTGCAGCTACTCAGTAAAGCCTTCAGCCCTGAGTCTGTGCTGCTGAAAAGGTTAAGAATCCATGGAGAGCGCAGACAGCAGCAGACGGCAGTGCAGGGGGCGTGGCCAGCACAGTGACGTCTTGTGTACAGACTCATATCTGATCTCTCGGGCTTGTGCATGAAACATTATCAGAGCAGGGAGAGAAGTTGACATCACATGTCATGTGACCCTCAGTGAAATCTGAGAAAGCAGCAACTGGAGATAAAGAAAGTGAATTGTAAAGTCCTTACATTTGCCTAGTTAGAAACATACAAAGATAAAAAAAATAACTCAGACAACCCCCTATTTCTCTGCTTTTAAAACAGATAGTAATACCTCATATAACAGTTATTACTTTACATTTCCTATATGTCTACTTTTTATGTTTTGATCATTTTGTGAATGCTATTTTATTTTTTGGGGACGTTAGAAGGCTTAGAAGTTTAGAAGCAAATCTTGAAATTTTTCTGAAAAATTTACAAAACCCACTTTTTTAAGGACCAGTTCAGATCTGAAGTCACTTTGTGGGGCTTACATAATAGAAACCACCCATGCCTGGCCCCATTTTAGAAACTACACCTCTCAAGGTATTCAAAACTGATTTTACAAACATTGCTAACCCTTTAGGTGTTCCACAAGAATTAAAGGAAAATGTAGATTACATTTCAGAATTTCACTTTTCTGGCAGTTTTTCCATTTTTATCCAGTAACAAAGCAAGGGTTAACAGCCAAACAAAACTCAATATTTTTTTACATGATTATGTAGTTTACAGAAACACCCCATTTGTGATGATAAAGCACTGTATGGGCACACGGCAGGGCACAGAAGAAAAGGAGCACCGTATGTTTTTTGGAGGGCAGATTTTTGAAAAAAAAATGATATTTTTAGCGTCTCCATATTCTGAAAGCCATAGTTTTTTTTATTTTTTTGTGCGACTGTCTTATGTAGGGGCTAATTTGTTTCGGGATGAGATGTTGGTTTGATTGGTACTATTTTAGGGTGAATTACACTTTTTGTGACATAAGGTGCCAAAAAATGGCTTTTTTGACAGTTTTTTTTAATGGTATTTACCTGAGGGGTTAAGTCATGTGATATTTTAATAGACCTAGTTGTAACTAGGCGATGCCTAAGGTGTCTACTTTATTTTTCACTTTAAACACAATAAAAGCATTTTTGAAACAAAAAAAAATTATGTTTTAGTGTCTCCATATTCCGAGAGCCAAAGTTTCTAAACATTTTTGCCCGATTGTTTTATGTAGGGGCTCATTTTTGCAGAATGAGGTGACGGTTTGATTGGTACTATTTTGGGGGGCATACGCCTTTTTGCACTTTATGTGATGTAAGGTGACAAAAAATGGTCCTTTTAGAACAGTTTTTATTATATTTTTTCTACGGCGTTCAGGTGAAGGTGATATTTTTATAGAGCTGATCATTAAGGACACGGCAATACCCAATATTTCTGTTTTTATTTTTTTTCCGCACCCTCCGCAAACCCTCTGCATGCCGCGGTCAGCTTTCACCGATGCTGCACCCGCATCCTCCCGATCAGCCGCCGTACATGTATAGCGTTGGTCCTTATGTCACGTCCACCAGTGCCGTACATGTATGGCGCGGGTCCTCTATGGGTTAAAAGAAGACCCCTGACCAGTGTTACCAGAAAATAATAACTATTTAATCTGTAAAATTATTTTTTTCTTCTAAATGTATCACCTTTTTTTTTTATTAATTAGGAATAAAATGTTATTTTTTTCCTGATTTATATTTTGTAAATACATTTTTACATAATTATAGAGGAAACCATCTTTCCTGGGCTCTTACAACAGTGGCTGCAGAGATTTACTTTACCGATGACACCTCAACATAAGAAAATAAAATCATGAGATAACTCCTTGACCTATGGGCGAGATTGTTGTGCGCATGCCTTGTGACGTGTGCAAGGATCAGTGTGCGAAGAGGAGTAGGAGAGAGAGGGTGAACTGCTGACCACCTATTATCAAAGGAGTGATCCTGTGTAGTGTTGAGCAAACTTGTTTTTTTAAGTTTGGCATCCAAGGTTCGGGTTTGGGTTTATCGAAGAATTCGTTATGGATTCCATATTCCGTTATGGTCCGTGGTAGCGGAATCCATAATGAGATCCTTTGGATGCAGAACTTAAAACACAAGTTCGCTCAACCCTAATCCTGTGTTTTCTGCTTCATGCTTTGTAATGGTTATCCAGCCCATAATAATGACTGCTGAAAAGTGATCTCTACAAAACAGTCAAGCCTATTGTTAAGCTTAGCAGCCATTTATAAAGCTATGAAGTCACTAAATATTCAAAAATAAAGAATAATGCTTTTTTGTCTGACAACAGATTCTATTCAGTGCAGATTAAGCATTTTTTCTGTGTATCTGTATCAGGTTGTCAATTGGCATTACATTATTATTGGCAGATCCCATTAAATTTTATAGAATCCACTCACAGTCTAAAGTCTTTTGCAGCTGACAGTCCTTCACCGGGGTGTATATTTTGAGTAATATGGGTCAGATAAGGTGCATATCCTGCTTTTCATAGATAATCTACACCAATGGTATCTCTTGGCCATCCCCCCAACCCTGGCTGCATGGAATTAACATATGAAGGAATGGATCATTTTAATTGCACACTAAACAATCTTTAAAGGGACACTACCATCAATTTTTATTTATTATGTTAACTCATATTTGAATATTCTATGTCATGGTGGATCATTTATGTCACTCCTCGTATTCTACTTCATGTCGTAGCCTGCTTTACACTGCCGGCAGGCGGTTTAGGTAGGTTGTTCCGGCATAGAATGCCAGGAATCGTCTGGCCAAAAACCACTGCGTGCAGCGGTATTTGTCTGCCCAATTTTTAACATATTTGCTGGATCATAACTGGATCACCACTGGACCCCATGATAGTTAATGGGGCCGGACGGCATTCCAGTAGCGTCTGGCAATGCCGCATGCGGCAGGCTGCCAGCTGGAACAGCTTGCTGGATTAGCAAATGCAAATGTGAAACAAGCCTACATTTTTCAGTCAGTTCATCACTGCGACTTGAGAGAGAGCTCCCCCTGGATTGGCTGAATTAGAGCATCGCACATTACAATATCCACTGCAATTCTCTTGTATAGGCATCTTAATCTAGTCATATCAAGAAAAAAAATAGAGCAGCCATACTATTATCCCAGTTCTACACCTACTTTTGCAATGGGGATTGCCCTGTAGATAATATCCTCCCCTCACAGCAGTAGTAAACTGACAAAGGATTACCTATCTATATAGAAAGTGTAACTATTTGTGTTAACTGCTACAGAAGGACAATATATTATATTTAATTCTGATTGCCCTAGTACTGTAGAAAAGAAACAGCCAAAAATTCTTAACAAAAATGTTTCTACCAATATTAAGTTTCAAAAATATATCCCGTACTGACGGAAATGTCCCTTTAGTGTGTAATTGTCATTTCGGTGTATTTTTAATATAGTGTAAGGACAGGGATGTTAAACAGTTTGTCATATACGTTATTGCATGAAGGAGAGAAGTAATAATCTTTGCATGTGCGCGGTAGTGTATTGAAAACGAAATTCAAGACTATGAATGAGTTAAGCCACTGTATGGAGGCAATTATACTTACCCTTCCCCCTTTGTCAAACAGCGCCATAGCCAAGAACAACATCTGTTGTATAAATCAGAGCGCATTCTTTCTCACTGGATCAACCAGCCTCTTTAGCTTTCCATATTGTCAAAAGATGTACCTACTTATTCCCTGTCACTGGAAAAGTACCCATAGCATAAAGGGAGGAATTAGGAAGGAGTAGATTTATTTTGACTGTTAACTGTGTAAAAGAAACAGATTATGTTCAAAGTGAAACTTCCCACATTTACAGGAATTCAGCATGTCCGCACCTGTGGGGAATCCCTTGTTTCTCTTATGCTGCATTTTCTTTAAGACAATATATATCCAAAATAGTTCAATAAATTCTTTCCATGACATTACTCACATTCTTCTTGTGACCACAGACGTAATATACGTTTTTTTTCTTTTTCTTTTAAGTGACATCTACTGTACACACAATAAAAAAATGTGACACATACATGGAAGCATACATATGAAATCCAGTGACCAGTTCTGCTTCAGACCTCTTGCTCATCAACATATTGGTTCCGTTCCGTGCATTGGGGATCGCAATTTGCAGTCCCTAATGCACGGGCAATGTCAGTGCGGCGGCCGGGACGGATCCAGACCCATTGAACTTGAATGGGTCTGTGATCCGTCCGTTCTGCGAAAAGATAGAACAAGTTCTATTTTTTTGTAGGGGGGTTCCGTTCCATACTTCCGTTCCATTCCGCAATACGGCCACGGGAGCATTGTGCAAGAGGCCTTATGGAGAGAGCTTATAGGGGTTGTGCAAGAATGGGGTGGAGGGTGGAGGGGAGTGTTGGCAACTAGACATGGAGTTTTGGAAAATTCGATTCGGCTGCTTCGCCGAATTAAAAAAAAAAAAATGTGACAAGTTGCTTTGTCACGAAGCGCATTTTTTGTAAGAAGTGGGTGCGATAGTGCCGCTCACCATCATTGTATCCCTCAGATGCCAGGTTCATGATCGCGGCATCTGAGGGTAAAAGCAGTGTAATTAAATCATACTTACCACTTCCATTTACTCGCAACAGCAAGCCGGCGTGGTGATGTATGGTCGAGATCTTCAATCAAGATGGCGGCAGCCAGCCCATCGCGTGAAAATGGAGGAGGTAAGTAAGATTGTTTTTGTTTTTTTACACCATTTCAGGTTAAATTGATTCGCTACCACAAAGCACAAGGAAATTCGGCTTTGTGGCGAATTTAATTTATCCTGAAATTCGGATCGAATTCCACTTTGGATTCGATTCGCTCAGCTCTATTGGCAACGTCACTCCACCTTACTAGACCTGTAAAGGTAAGATTACTCACCTGCTTCCTGCTGCTGGGTCCCCGCTCCATCACCTTTGGGCCTACGATGCTCTGCTAGGCTCCCTCCATGTAAACTTCTAGTTTGACATCACCGCAGGGTGAGCAGCTCAGCTTGCATCATGACAAATGATCAGATGATGCAAGGAGATCAGGTCTCTCACTGGCCACGGCAATGTCAAACCAGATGTTTACATCGAGGAAGCCTTACAGAGCATCACAGGACTGAAGCAGAAGGAGTGGTTAGCCAGCGCTGGGAAGCAGGTAAGTAAGCTTCCCTTTACAGGTCTGGTAAAGTGGGAAGGTTTGCCAAATCCTCCCCCATTTTTGCACAACTTATTTACAGCTTTATATGCATTTGCTATGCAGTTGAATGCATGCTGCTGTTCTCTGTAGGCATCCATTTCAAGTTGGGAGGAAATTGACTGAAGTGTTTTTCTGGTGGGAATTCTAGAAATCTGCCCCCTTTATTCTTTGATTGGGAGATCTGAAGCTGCTGTCTAAAATAACTGTCATATGGCGGTTTCCACTTAATATCACCATAATTTGCTCACATAATACCATCTTTCAGCATTTACATAATTTAATTTTACGCTGCTCACATAAAACTGACTTGCGATACTTAAATAGTTGTTCCAAATGGAATACAATTATATTCGTAGAAACCAAATAATATAGCTCCTAAAAACATCTGGTACTTAGAAGGTCTTAAACTTAGGTACATGCAGCCTCAGATGGAAAACACAATAAATTCCAAAAAGTAGGCAAAAATACATGTGTATACAATGTGTATAAAAGATTAAAGGGTTTGGTCTATCTCACACGTTGGTGAAGCTGGGCCACCTTCCATTCACTTCTATGAGAGTGGCAAAAAATTTTGAATCTCCCATAGACGTGATTGAAGTTCCAGATATATCCAAGGGCGCTCACTTTGGGGGCCTCGCTCTAGAGATAGGGACAGGTCCCAGAGGTTGGACTCCCCTATCTGCAGGCATGGGATTTAGGGTACTTTCTCACTTGCGTTGTTTCATTCCGGCAGGCAGTTCTGTTGCCTGAACTGCCTGCCTGATCAGGCAAACTGTATGCAAACACATGTCATTTTTTCTGACCGATCAGGCATTTTTCAGACTGATCATGTCTGAAAAATGCCTGATCAGTCAGAAAAATGCATTGCAATACCGGATTCGTTTTTCCGGTGTCATCTGGCAAAACGAATCCAGTGTTTATTTTTTTCACATTTTTAAAGGTCTGTGCATGCGCCGACCGGAATGCGAGTTCCGCAATTGCGGTATTTTTAATGCCGGATCCGGCACTAATGCATTGCAATGGAAGCTAATGTGTTCTGGAATTTTGGATGGAGATAATACCGCAGCATGCTGCTGTATTATCTCCAGCCAAACGCCGTTCAGTGACTGAACTGAAGACATCCTGATGCATCCTGAACGGATTTCTCTCCATTCAGAATGCATTAGGATATAACTGAAGCGTTTTTTTCCGGTATTGAGCCCCGAGGACGGAACTCAATGACGGAACACAGTTTAACGCTAGAGTGAAAGCACCCTTGGCCAGCTCCGGTTGTTAAAATTACAGCGGCAGCTGGAGCTGAGCACTTCCATGCCATAGTTTAGTTTCTTAGGCTTTTTAAAAGTTGGGTGGTATGTGTGTGTAGTGTATATATGGTGTATTTATGTATGTGTACCATGTATATGGTGTATTTATGTCTGTTGCATATATATGGTGTATGTATATGTAAACATGTGTTATGACGCCGTGTGTCTGCCGTTGAGTAGGGAACCTGTTGTTAAGTATTTTTATCCCACCCCTACCTATATGACATTAGTGGCATATTCTAGTGATATACCACCAATGTGTGAGATGCGCAAACCCCTTTAAGTACATCCTTACTGCCTCCAGTAAAGAATTAAGTAGCAGACATGTGCAAGTAATCAAATGCCCTTGATCTATTAATCATCAGCAAGTGTGACCACTAGAGATGAGTGAATCAATTCTAAAATAATTGGATTAGTCATGGATTTCACAACAATTCTTCAAAACAAATCATAAGTTTTGGGAATTCACTTCAGGCAAATCATGCAAAATGGTGCCCGCCATTTTACATTTATAATTCAGTACATTAGTGAGGAAATTATGTCAGAGAGCATGAGGACGGAGGATCACATGACCCTGGCCAGTGGCCTGGCTGGCAGGCCTGCCCACAGTGCTTTGCAGGCAGCCTGTCAGCCAATCAGAAGGGAGGTTATTTGCTGGTCAACCAGTCTGTAGGTTAGTGCTGAAGCAAATACACCTTTGTGAGCTCAGCCACTGTAATAGTACATGTGTGTCCTATCTGCAATACACATACAAGCCAGCTTTCTTAGGGTCTTGCAGGGACAGTATAGGGATTGTGAAGAAGATCTATTTAGTTAGGTAGATTGACTTACTAGGTAGAAATTCAGGTTTTATCATTAGGGACAGGATAGGGTGAGTTACAGTTGTGTCTTACAGTCAGGGCCGTTGCTGATAAATCACCTGTGGCCTGCATCGCAGACATTGGCGGAAAGTTGGGTGAGTATTTTATTTGTTGTTTTTCTTCTAACTCACTTTAGGAGCAAGCTAATACTGGAGTACTAGCGGAGGAGGCATTATAACTATAGGGGGCACTATAAGTACTGGGGCCGCTACAGGGGGTATTATAAGTAGTGGCGGCACTACAGGGGTGCACTATAATACTGAAGGTGCTACAGGGGCATTATAACTACTGAAGCACTACAGGGCACATTATACCTACTGGGGGTGCTATAGGGGGTGATAGACTTACTGGTGGCACTGCAGTGGACCATTATAACTACTGGGGCACTATAGGGGCCATTGTACTTACTGGGGGCATTATATGGGGTCATAACTACTAGGGATGCTATAGGTGGTCATTATAACTATTGAGAGCACTACAGGTGGTCATCATATCTACTGGGGGCACTGCTGGGGGCAATGTAGCTACTGGGGGCATTATAGGGAATATATTCTAACTACTGGGGCATAAGGGGTCATTATACCTCCTGATAATACTAAAAGGGACATTATAACTACTAGGGGCACAGCAGGGGACCATTCGAATTACTGGGGCACTATAGGGGACCTTACAACTACTGTGGCACCATTGGCATGATTATAACTACTGGGGAACTACAAAGGACAATTATAACTACTGGGGTACTACACAATACTGGGTCTATTATAATTATTAGAGGCATTTTGTTTACTGGGGGTAGCAGAGAGGGCATTGTAATGTCTGGGGGCAGTATAGGAGGTATTATAATCACTGGGGGCACTATAGGAGACATTAAGTGTTATTTAACTAGAACTGTGTTTTAGAAGGGCTGAAGGGAATGGAGGGATGTTATTTACATGGGACTGACTATTATAGAAGACTGGAGGAAAGGGAGTGATTTTACTTACATGGGACTGTATATTGGAGGCAGCTTGGGGAGGGAGTGATGTTATATACATGGGACTGTATATTGGAGGCAGCTGGGCAAGCAAGAGATGTTATTTACATGGGACTCTATGTTGAAGGAGGCTAAGGGAGGGGAGTGATGCTATTTACATGGGACTGTGTGTTGGAGGGGGCTGAGGCGAATAGAGTGATGTTATTTAGGCTATATGCACACAAATGTGAAAAATGGCCATGTGATGGCTGTTTAAGTAGTGGCCATCACACAGCCATTTTTACATCCAATTAAAATGTATGGGGCTATTCACATGGCTGCATTTTAATGGCCAGTGAATAACAGCTGTTAAAAAATAGGATATGTCCTATTTTTGGCTGTGAATTGCAACAGGAGTGCACTTGTCTAAAGACTGTTAAAAATGAGCATAAGTAAGGGGAAAAAATGGCATTTCAAGGGTTAAAAAAACAATACCTCAACCCCTTGCATGTTCAGGGACTCTTGCTCTTCACTGGATGCAGCAGGACCTGTACTCCTACTGTGATGACATCACATGATCATGCTGGGAGAGCAGGTCCTGCTACTTCCAATGAAGATGAGTGTCCGCACGCATGCAAGTGGTTGAGGTCAGTATTTTTCATATTTTTTTTTTATCGGCATTGGGGACATTATTAACCACTTAAGCCCCCCTAGCTTAAACACCCTTAATGACCAGGCCACTTTTTACAATTCCGCACTACACTACTTTCACCGTTTATTGTTCCGTCATGCAACTTACCACCCAAATGAATTTTACCTCCTTTTCTTCTCACTAATAGAGCTTTCATTTGGTGGTATTTCATTGCTGCTGACATTTTTACTTTTTTTGCCATTAATACAAATTTAACGATATTTTTGCAAAAATGACATTTTTCACTTTCTGTTGTAAAATTTTTCAAAAAAACTACATTTCTATATAAATTTTTCTCTAAATTTATTGTTCTACATGTCTTTGATAAAAAAAAGTCCAATAAGTGTATATTTATTGGTTTGGGTAAAAGTTATAGCGTTTACAAACTATGGTGCAAAAAAGTGAATTTCGGCATTTTGAAGCAGCTCTGAGTTTCTGAGCGCCTGTCATGTTTCTTCAGGTGCTAGAATGTCAGGATAGTATAAATACCCCCAAATCACACCATTTTAGAAAGAAGACACCCCAAAGTATTCGCGGAGGGGCATGGTGAGTTCATGTATCATTTCATTTTTTTCACAAGTTAGCGGAAAATGACACTTTCTGAGAAAAAAAAAAAAAAAAGTTTCAATTTCTGCTAACTTCTGGCAAAAAAAAAGAAATCTCAGACGGACTCACTATGCCCCTCAGTGAATACCTTGGGGTGTCTACTTTCCGAAAAGGGGTCATTTGTGGGGTGTGTTTACTGTTCTGGCATTTTGGGCGGGGCTAAATTGTGAGCCGCCATGTAAAACCTAAAGGTACTCGTTGGAATTTGGGCCCCTTTGCACCCAGGCTGCAAAAAGTGTCACTTATGTGGTATCGCCGTACTCAGGAGAAGTAGGGCAATGTGTTTTGGGGTGTATCATGTTGGGTGAGAGAAATATCTCTGTAAACTGACAACTTTGTATAAAAATTTTTAAAAGTTGTCGTTTACAGAGATATTTTTCACACACAGTATAGGTATATATAAAAATACACCCCAAAGCACATTGCCCTACTTCTCCTGAGTACGGCGATACCACATGTGTGCCACTTTTTGCAGCCTGGGCGCAAAGGCCCTAAAACCAATGAGTACCTTTAGGATTTCACAGGGCATTTTTACGCATTTGGATTCCAGACTTCTTCTCACGCTTTAGGGGCCCCTAAAATGCCAGGACAGTATAAATACCCCACATGTGACCCCATTTTAGAAAGAAGACACCCCAAGGTATTCCGTGAGGGGTATGGTGAGTTCATGTAAAATTTTATTTTTTGTCACAAGTTAGTGGAATATGAGACTTTGTAAAAACAAAATAAAAATAAAAATATATCAATTTCCGCTAACTTGTGCCAAAAATAAAATTCTGTGAACTCGCCATGCCCCTCACGGAATACCTTGGGTGTCTTCTTTCAAAATGGGGTCACATGTGGGGTATTTATACTCACCTGGCATTTTAGGCTCCTAAAGCGTGAGAATCCAAATGCGTAAAAATGGCCTGTGAAATCCTAAAGGTACTCATTGGTTTAGGGTCCTTTGCGCATCTTGGCTGCAAAGTGTCACTCATGTGGTATCGCCGTACTCAGGAGAAGTAGGCAATGTTTTGGGTGTATTTTACATATACCCATGCTGTGTTTGAGAAATATTGCTGTAAACGACAACTTTTTACATTTTTTTATTCAAAGTTGTCAATTTACAGAGATATTTCTCACACAAAGTATGGGTATATGTAAAAATACACCCCAAAACACATTGCCCTACTTCTCCTGAGTACGGCGATACCACATGAGTGACACTTTTTGCAGCCAAGATGCGCAAAGGGGCCCTAAAACCAATGAGTACCTTTTAGGAGGGCATTTTTACGCATTTTTCTTCTCACGCTTTAGGGCCCCTAAAATGCCAGGGCAGTATAAATACCCCACGTGTGACCCCATTTTGGAAAGAAGACACCCCAAGGTATTCTGTGAGGGGCATGGCGAGTTCATAGAAGATTTTTTTGGCACAAGTTAGCGGAAATTGATTTTTTATTGTTTTTCTCATAAAGTCTACCTTTCTGCTAACTTTTGACAAAAGTAAAATTTTTCATGGACTCACTATGCCCCTCAGCGAATACCTTGGGTGTCTTCTTCCAAAATGGGGTCATTTGTGGGTGTTTGTACTGTTCTGGCATTTTGGGCGGGGCTAAATTGTGAGCAGCCATATAAAACCTAAAGGTACTCATTGGAATTTGGGCCCCTTTGCACTCATGGCTGCAAAAGTGTCACTTATGTGGTATCGCCGTACTCAGGAGAAGTAGGGCAATGTGCTTTGGGGTGTATTTTACATATACCCATGCTAGGTGAGAGAAATATCTCTGTAAATTGACAACTTTGAATAAAAAATTTAAAAAGTTGTCGTTTACAGTGATATTTCTCACACACAGTATGGGTATATGTAAAAATACACCCCAAAACACATTGCCCTACTTCTCCTGAGTACGGCGATACCACATGAGTGACACTTTTTGCAGCCAAGATGCGCAAAGGGGCCCTAAAACCAATGAGTACCTTTAGGATTTCACAGGCCATTTTTACGCATTTGGATTCTCACACTTTAGGACCCCTAAAATGCCAGGGCAGTATAAATACCCCACATGTGACCCCATTGTGGAAAGAAGACACCCCAAGGTATTCCGTGAGGGGTATGGCGAGTTCACAGAAAAAAAAATTTGGCACAAGTTAGCGGAAATTCATTTTTTTTTTTTTTTTTACAGTCTCATATTCCACTAACTTGTGACAAAAATAATATTTTACATGAACTCCCCATACCCCTCACGGAATACCTTGGGGTGTCTTCTTCTAAAATGGGGTCACATGTGAGGTATTTGTACTGCCCTGGCATTTGAGGGTCTCCGCAATCATTACACGTATGGCCAGCATTAGGAGTTTCTGCGATTCTCCGTATATTGAGCATACGGGTAATGAGATTTTTTTTCCCGTTCAGCCTCTGGGCTGAAAAGAAAAAAAAATGAACGGCACAGATTTTTTCATTCGCATCAATCAATGTGGATGAAAAAATCTCTGCCAAAAAATGTGCAAAAACAAAACGGCACAGATTTTTTCATTCGCATCGATCAATGTGGATGAATAAATCTCTGCCAAAAATGTGCAAAAAAAAGTAGTAAGGCCCCATTCACACGTCCGCAAAAGTCCGCATCTATTCGCAATTCTGCGGAATAGATGCCGACCCATTCAGTGTGAATGGGGCTGGCGGTGATGCGGAGAGCACACTATGCGCTCGCCGCATCAGCATTTGCGGAGCTGCGGCCGCAAACTTCCGGGTTTCGGCCCCCAAGCATCCGGCCGCAGCTCCGCAAAAGATAGAGCATGTCCTATTCTTGTCCGCAATTGCGGACAAGAAAAGGCATTTTCTATATAGTTCTGGCAATGTGCGGATCCGCAAAATGCGGAAAGCACATTGCTGGTGTCCGTGTTTTGCGGATCCGTGGATCCATGGATCCGCAAAACACATACGGACGTCTGAATGAGTCTTACAGGGGGTAATTAGTGTCAGGGGGTGACAGGGGGTGACATGGGGTGATCGGGGGTTAATCAGGGGTTAATCAGTAACGGGGGTGGGGGTGGGGTGGATGGGTGGGGGGTCTGTGTGGTGTTTTGGTGCACTTACAAAAGTTTCTTTGGTGGTCCCAAGCAAAGGGACCACCAAAGGAACGATCAGCAAGCATATCAGACGCTGTTAACAAAACAGCGTCTGATATGCCATTTTTGACTTCTACAGCCTGCCAGCGCACGATCAGCGCTGGCAGGCTGTAGCTTACCTTCTCCTCGACGTGATCCTGTGAACGCGCACGCACGCGCTGCTCACAGGAAATCTCGCCTCTCGCGAGATGACGCGCGGGCGCGTCAACGAGGAACAGACCGACCGCCCGCAGGACGCAATCCTGCGTGAGGCGGTCGGCAAAAAGTTAATGCTGAGGGCCACTATGGGGAACATCATTTATGCTGTGGGCTACTATGGGCTCATTATTTACAAGGGGCCCACTATGAGATGTATTATTTACAATGGAAGCCACTATGAGGTACATTATCTACAATGGGGGCCACTATGGGGAAGACATTATGTATCCTGCCCCTGTAGCACCTGAAATACATTGGATTTTAATGGCGGTTAAAAATGAATGCAAAACGGCCAGACATTCAGAAAATGGATGCACAAATGGCAAAAAAATGTCTTTGTTTTTTAAACATTTTTGTACATGTAGCCTTACATGGGACTGTATATTTGAGGAGGCTGAGGGAGAAAGTGATGTCAATTACATGGGACTGTGTGTTGGAGGCATCCTGAGGAGGGAGTGATGTTATTTGCATGGGACTGCATGCTGGTGGGGGCTGAAGGGAGGTAGTGATGTTATTTACATAGGACTGTACATTGGAGGTAGCTGAAGTAAGGTTAGTGATATTATTTACATGGGACTGTATGGTGGAGGTTGGGGAATGATGTTATTTACATGGGACTGTATGGTGGAGGTTGGGGAATTATGTTATTTACATGGGCCTGTATGTTAGAGGGGCTGGGGCATTATCATTTCTGGGTGCACTACAGAGAGGATTATAACTAAAGGGGGCACTGCAGAGGCATTAATAAGCATGGGTGTACTACAGGGTGCATTATAATTACAGGGGGCACTACAGAGAACATTATAAATACTGTGGCACTGTTGAGGTCATTACTACTACAGTGCCATGTAGATTGTCCTTATTTCTACTAGTGGGTCTAAATGAGTGCCTTATAGCAGGGCTTATTAATACTGAGGGCATTATAGGGAGCCCTATTATCACTGGGAGCATTATAAAGGGAGCTTATTTGTACTGGGGTTCTGCGGGACATTATTACTACTGGGGTACTGTGAGGGCATTATTATTATAGACTGGTGGAGCAGCAGTTAGTATAGGAGGCGGGGAGCCGGTATGTGACGGGACACACATTGTCACCGACATGCTATCAGTGAGCAGACAGGTGTATGGACCGCCGAAAGAGGTGCCTCGGTTATGAAGAGGTGTATGCCTGTTAGTAACACTGGAATAGGAAAAGTCAGTCTTAATATAATCTGCTCCATGGTGTTTCGTAGATTTTTCTTTTGCAGTGTGGCTTTCAGTTAAGTGTGCAAGACTATGAAGGAGTCGTAAGGGATAGCTGTATGTATTCAGGGGGGGAGGGGGAGCAGACCAGCATAAACGCTAAATATGGCCCTGTGTACAAGGGGGCATTATAACTACTGGGGGGCACTATTGGCGGCCTTATATAACTACTGTGGGAGCTACAAGGGTACATTATAACTAATGGATCACTACTTACTGGGGGCATTATAACTCCTGGGAACACTATAGGAGGCATTATGACTGCTGAGGGCACTATAGGAGGCATTATATTTATTGTGGGCTCTACAAAGGGGGCAATATAACTACTGGGGGATATACAGGGGGCACTTTGGGAATCCATTTCACTACTAGTAACAGTACAGGTTATTTGTACTGAGGGGTTCTGTGAGGGCCTTATTATTATTGGTCAAAATATGAAGGGCACTACTACTAACAGGGGCACTCTCAGAGATAAATATCACCGTAGTATCACCAATGAGGGCACAGTGGGAGATAATTGTTACTATTGGTGGGTCTTTTGGGAGCACTTTGAGGACTTTCTGTATGGCACTGTTATCCTGTAAGTATGGTATTTCTGAGCATTGGGGGACACAGTGGGCAGCATTGGATGTAGTAGCATAATAACCATGTTGGGTTTATTACCTTTATTACTAAAGAGCCTAACCACAATTAGCCCTGGGGGGCGGCACGTTGCACAGTGACTTCATTGCGCCATCTGCATCACAACAAAGAGCTTAATGGTGGGGCCGAGAACCTATAGTTGCTTTGTTCTACCATTGCTGAGATAAATTCTCAATGTCTGAATCTTATGGATGCAGATACAACTGAGTGCAGGGGTGCCCAGAAACCAGGTTAATTGACCAGGTGCCCAGTAAAGAGGACCATCTGGTGCCAGCTTCAGGAGTGGGGGTAATCAGCCTAGTGAAGCCACACTCTCACACTCCTAAAGCCGGCTCTGGGTACCAAATAACCTCTTGTAATTTAAAATGTGTTTATTATATCATATATCATTCTTAAATTATTGTGCCGCTAAATAGAATGGAGTGGTACTGAATAAATAATGTGAAATACATAAAGTCTAGGTTAATTTGCATCAGTCTTCATTGATGTCATTGAACGATGCACTGAAATAAACGTTGCATTAATCACGGTGATACACATTTGTTCCCACTAGATGGTGCTACCAGCCACAAATTCAGTTCACTTTATACAAAGCAGCTGATAGTAAAATTAAAGTGAAATTATGCAGTTAGTAAGTAAGGGAATACTACTTTCGCCACACAAAAAATAAATAAATTATAATAAAAAATAAATATTTTTTTTCCTATTATGTTGACTGACTTCGCCCCCCTTACTAATCAGATTCCAGCAGTTCTACTTGTAAACTTCAAAAAAAAAAGTCAAAAGTGGGTGAATTCTCAAAGGAGATGTAGGTCAAAGATGTTACACAGTGAGGTGAAAATTATGCAAGTCAGGGTGGGATCTGGTCAGTTCTCCCAAACCGGTTGTTCCAGTTCCAAAAACCTGGGAGAAGTTGCATCCTGACTCCCCCCAGTCCTGGATTCAACAGTGCCTAAATCCTTTGTTAATGTGCTATCTGTGTTACTTATCAGTGGGCAGGTATATCCAGAAATTGTCATATTGTTATCTAGATAACTGGTAAGAGGTGAGTATACAGTACAGTTTAGTATTTCAATGGGTAACACTATATTTTCACATTTATTTCAGGGGACACAGTCTGATTTTAAGTATTTCAGAGGCACAGTATATTTTAGTATTTATTTCATTATGTACCATGTACAGTAGTATTTATTTCAGTAGGTAGTGTGTGGCAGTACTATATTCAGGGTGCCCATTGTCTAGCAGTTATTCAGGAGGCACAGTGTGTGGAAGACTATATTTAGGGGGTACAGCGAGTGTCAGACTGGGATGCCTAGGGCCCACCAGTAAAATTTATTTTGGGGGCCCACCCTACGGATACATTCAAATATTACCTGCTCACACAGCAGCAAGATGCTACCAGATGATTGAATATGGGGGTCCCAGCAGCAACTTTGAGAAGCTAGTTCCTGGGGAGAATAGGACACTGGCAGCTTTCCTCTTTACCTAGAAGTCTTCTCACCTCAGCTCTGATCGTGGCTATAATAATAAACTGGGGAGTTTCTTTAATAATCTATCAAGTTTTTTATATGAACATAGGCTGGTTGAGGTGCTATACACTGTATATATGTATGTAGTGCAGTAAGTCTACTGTGTTATGTGCCACTAGTGCAGGGGGTGGGAGACTAGGGGCCCACCGGGGGATTCACCTTTACCCCTGTGGACCAGTCCGAGCCTGGGTACAGTGTATGGCAGTATTATATTCAGGGCGCACAGTGTGTGGCACTATGAGGAGCTTGCCTGATTGGCAAAACCGCAACGGCAAGACATCTGAAAAAAAGGTCATAATGGTGTAGACCTAATGGAGAAAAGAAGGCCTATTGCTAGTATTTGCCATCACTTTAGGATTGGTGGAGGTCCAAACTCTGGCACCCATACCAATCCTGAGAAAAAAGAGGATGCATAAAATGCAGAATGGTGCCATTAAAGTGAATAGGGCTGATGCAGTTTCCTGCACAGGGGGTGGCCAGGAGCACTAAATCAGCACTGTGGTCCCTTCCTTCTCAGAAACAGTGGGGGTTGCAAAGGTCAGATCACAGAATGATGACAAATCCTAGCAGTATGCCATGACTTTATGAGATGGGAAAATGGATATGAGCAAGCTAGCCCTCTCCAATAACCACTTACATGTTAAGGGGCAAGTCACACAAATCCTTCTTAGAATATTTAATATTAATATTTAATAATGTTGTACTTCGGACAGTTCACATTATTTGCCTTGTAGCATATAGTTTTCAATAAAGTATTGCAAATGTTGTATCACAGTGATGAATGCTACATCAATCAGTTGTTTAAAGAGTAAATGTGGAACTTTGCCAGGAAAACATATTATAGCACGAGTTTCCCAGGACAAGCTCATTAAACTTCTGTTGGATTGTAATACATAAATATCTTTGTCTTGCTTCATCACATCAACATTTGTGAAGCACATGTTGTCATAAAGCAACATGAAAGGCCATTCAAAGGCACCTGGAATGTCTCTTATGTCTCAACCACAATACTTAGTACATTAGTAGTAGTGTTAGTCACATCCTCCCATAATGGTGTCTTCAAAATGAATACTGTTTTTACCATTAACTAGATAAGAGATTGAATGGAGGATACACTGTAACAAAAGAAATAACGACAACAATAAGAGACAAAAAACACTTATGGAGGAACAATCAGTAGTCAAAAGACTCCTTGGTTGTCCTCATTATCCGTTAGCTACAGCATTACAAATTTTAATTTTTTTGGCACAGTTATCTTTGAGTTACAGCACTGGGTGTGTGGAACCACTGTATCAACCAACAGATATGGCTTTGGGCTATTTCTAAGGGCATTATCTTGGCAGTCTCATGGTTTTCCCCCCTCTAACCCCTGTACAGGGATCAGGACTTCGCTGCAGGGGAATCACCAGGCCTCTATCTCTTGGAGTAGTCCCTGTATGATTGACAGCTGACCCATACGGGTTGGAGACACCAGTGTGGGGCACCAAAGGATCAGGCAAAACCGTAGTCAAGGACAGGGTGAGGTCAAGGCAGGAAGAGTACAAGCAATCCTATAGACAGTCCAACGTCAGGGAAGGCAGTCAAGGGTCAATACACAGGTCAGGCATGGGTCAGGTCAGGCAGTGGAGGGTTAATTTCCAGGAAATGGGCAATAGTCAATACATGATCAGACAAACTAATACAATAAACCTTTTCCAGGAACCAGCAAGCTACACAACCTATTTGTTAGGCACCCTCCCATCTGGGAAGGTGTCTTGAAGTGCCTACAGGTGACCAGCCATTTGCTGATGAGAACTAGGGTGCATGCTGGCCCTTTAAGAGTTGGAGGAAGCATGCGTGTATGCCCTATGGGCAGGAAAGGTGCAAGGATTTTTGCCACCCTAGGCAAAAGCTAATTTTGCTGCCCCCTTGACTCCGCCTATTGACCACACCCTTTGACCCACCCCTGTTTTGTCGGCCACCTATTTATACAGACTGTACCCTTCATTGTGGTAAGGCCACATTTTCTCCATCCAGCTACATACCATGTCATCCACAGATCCCCATCGGTGTCATCCACAGATCCCCATCAGTGTCATCCACAGATCCCCATCAGTGTCATCCACAGATCCCCATCAGGGTCATCCACAGATCCCCATCAGTGTCATCTACAGATGCCCATCAGGGTCATCCACAGTTCCCCATCAGTGTCATCCACAGATCCCCCTAAGTGTAATCTACAGATTCCCATCAGTGTCATCTACAGATTCCCATCAGTGTCATCTACAGATTCCCATCAGTGTCATTCACAGATCCCCATCAGTGTCATCCACAGATCCCCATCAGTGTCATCTACAGATTCCCATCAGTGTCATCCACCACAGATCCCCCTAAGTGTCATCCACCACAGATACGCCTAAGTGTCATCCACCACAGATACCCCTAAGTGTCATCCACCACAGATACGCCTAAGTGTCATCCACTACAGATACGCCTAAGTCTCATCCACCACAGATCCCCCTAAGTGTCATCCACCACAGATCCCCCTAAGTGTCATCCACCACAGATACCCCTAAGTGTTATCCACCACAGATACCCCTAGGGGTCATCCACCACAGATCCCCCTAAGTGTCATCCACTACAGAACCCCCTAAGTGTCATCCACCACAGAACCCCCCAAGTGTCATCCACCACAGATACCCCTTAGTGTCATCCACCACAGAACCCCCTAAGTGTCATCCACCACAGAACCCCCTAAGTGTCATCCACCACAGAACCCCCTAAGTGTCATCCACCACAGATACCCCTAAGTGTCATCCACCACAGATACCCCTAAGGGTCATCCACCACAGATACGCCTAAGTGTCATCCACAGATCCCCATCAGTGTCATCCACAGATCCCCATCAGTGTCATCTACAGATTCCCATCAGTGTCATCTACAGATTCCCATCAGTGTCATCTACAGATTCCCATCAGTGTCATCCACCACAGATCCCCCTAAGTGTCATCCACCACAGATACGCCTGTGTCATCCACCACAGATCCCCCTAGGTGTCATCCACCACAGATCCCCCTAAGTGTCATCCACCACAGATCCCCCTAAATGTCATCCACCACAGATACGCCTAAGTGTCATCCACCACAGATACGCCTAAGTGTCATCCACCACAGATACCCCTAAGGGTCATCCACCACAGATACGCCTAAGTGTCATCCACAGATCCCCATCAGTGTCATCTACAGATTCCCATCAGTGTCATCTACAGATTCCCATCAGTGTCATCCACCACAGATCCCCCTAAGTGTCATCCACCACAGATACGCCTGTGTCATCCACCACAGATCCCCCTAAGTGTCATCCACCACAGAACCCCCTAAGTGTCATCCACCACAGATACGCCTAAGTGTCATCCACCACAGAACCCCCTAAGTGTCATCCACCACAGATACCCCTAAGTGTCATCCACCACAGATACCCCTAAGGGTCATCCACCACAGATACGCCTAAGTGTCATCCACAGATCCCCATCAGTGTCATCTACAGATTCCCATCAGTGTCATCTACAGATTCCCATCAGTGTCATCTACAGATTCCCATCAGTGTCATCTACAGATTCCCATCAGTGTCATCCACCACAGATCCCCCTAAGTGTCATCCACCACAGATACGCCTAGTGTCATCCACCACAGATCCCCTAGGTGTCATCCACCACAGATCCCCTAAGTGTCATCCACCACAGATCCCCCTAAGGGTCATCCACCACAGATACGCCTAAGTGTCATCCACCACAGATACGCCTAAGTGTCATCCACCACAGATCCCCCTAAGTGTCATCCACCACAGATACCCCTAAGTGTCATCCACCACAGATCCCTCTAAGTGTCATCCACCACAGATACCCCTAAGTGTCATCCACCACAGAACCCCCTAAGTGTCATCCACCACAGAACCCCCTAAGTGTCATCCACCACAGAACCCCCTAAGTGTCATCCACCACAGACCCCCTAAGTGTCATCCACCACAGAACCCCCTAAGTGTCATCCACCACAGATCCCCCTAAGTGTCATCCACCACAGAACCCCTAAGTGTCATCCACCACAGATACCCCTAAGTGTCATCCAGCCCAGAACCCCCTAAGTGTCATCCACCACAGATCCCCTAAGTGTCATCCACTACAGAACCCCCTAAGTGTCATCCACTACAGAACCCCCTAAGTGTCATCCACTACAGAACCCCCTAAGTGTCATCCACTACAGAACCCCCTAAGTGTCATCCAGCACAGAACCCCCTAAGTGTCATCCAGCACAGAACCCCCTAAGTGTCATCCACCACAGAACCCCCTAAGTGTCATCCAGCACAGAACCCCCTAAGTGTCATCCAGCACAGAACCCCCTAAGTGTCATCCAGCACAGAACCCCCTAAGTGTCATCCACCGCAGAAACCCCTAAGTGTCATCCACCGCAGATCCCCCTAAGTGTCATCCACCACAGATACCCCTAAGTGTCATCCACCACAGAACCTCCTAAGTGTCATCCACCACAGAACCTTCTAAGTGTCATCCACCACAGACCCCTTTAGTGTCATCCACAGATTCCCCTTAGTGTCATCCACAGATTCCCCTTAGTGTCATCCACAGATTCCCCTAAGTGTCATCCACAGATCCCCGCCTTGCACCGCCTCCTAGCTAATTTAATCACTTCACTTGCCTCTGTGTAATTGCTGAGAAGAGGCATCGTTGAGTGAGGTGCGCTGGAAGACGGTGCATGCGCACTTCGCTCGATGATGCCTCTGCCAGTGCGCCTGTGCGAGATTACGGCGTTTCTTTTAAGGGGTTGGATAATCCCGTTTAAAGACATAGTTGGAAAACATTACATACAGTGCTACAGTACATACAGGATAATACAGCAGCATAAACCTCTTACATACAGTTATGTCTTCTCTGATGTAGACGTTCTCTGTCCTCATCTTTTCTATTCAGACCAGACCACCATGATGATTTATTTCTGCTGCATCTTGTCTCTGCAGAGTTTGACAAACAGACATTTTAGTTTCCTACTTTTCCATAATCCTCCTGACATCTTCTCAACACCCCCACAGTAATATTGCTCCCCAAAGTCCCAATAGAAACAATTATCTCCCAGAGTGCATAGTGTTAACAGTGCCTCCAATTAGGAATAATGCCCACATTGTGCCCATACTAGTAATCATGTTCTCTATAGACCCCAGTACTAATACTTCTACACACCACACTATATAGATGATACCCTATAAACACACACACCACACTATCTAGATCACACCCTATATACTGACACACACTCCACTATACAGAGAACACCCTATAAACAGACACACTGGACTATACAGAGAACACCCTATAAACAGACACACCGGACTATACAGAGGACACCCTATAAACACACACTGAAATATATAGAGGACACCCTATACACACACACACTGAAATATATAGAGGACACCCTATACACACACACTCCACTATACAGAGGACACCCTATACACACTGAAATATATAGAGGACACCCTATACACACACACACTGAAATATATAGAGGACACCCTACACACACACACACTCCACTATACAGAGGACACCCTATACACACACACAGTGAAATATATAGAGGACACCCTATATACACACACACACTGAAATATATAGAGGACACCCTATACACACACACTGAAATATATAGAGGACACCCTTTACACACACACTGAAATATATAGAGGACACCCTACACACACACACTAAAATATATAGAGGACATCCTATACACACACACACCACTATACAGAGAACACCCTATACACACACACAGTCCACTATACAGAGGACACCCTATACACACACACTCCACTATACAGAGAACACCCTATACACACACAGTCCACTATACAGAGGACACCCTATACACACACACGCCACTATACAGATGAGATGACACCCTATATAAACACACCACACTATACAGATGACACCCTATATACACACACACCACACTATATAGATGACACCATATATACACATGCCACACTATATAGATGACAACCTATATACTAACACACAGTGCACTATACAGAGAACACCAAATATATACACACATACATCACACAGTGTATAGATGATCCCTATACACACATCACATACAGAGATGACCCCTACACACATCACACACAGAGATAACCCCTATACACACATCACACATAGAGATGACCCCTATACACACATCACACACATAGACATGACGCCTATACACACATCACACACAAAGATGACCCCTATATACACATCACACACAGAGATGACCCCTATACACACATACAAAAAACAAGAGATAATGCAACAGCACTCTGCAACCAGAACTCTGCCCAAGATAGAAGCCATAAGAGCACATAGATGTACCTAATACACACATGCACAACAGTGGATGACATTAGTTCACACATTTGATCAAAGGTAGTAAGCCCACTCACCCATCACGGTTGTCTCCATAGAGATGGGTACTATACGCTACATCTGACACTGCAGATGGGCCATGACAGTCACATACAAATGCTCCTAGCGCTAAATATTACCTGTTATGGCCCCTACAGACACATAACATCCAGAGAGTGTGAGCCCTACACATACATGCTGGAGATGAACCTATACTCATTACACACATCAGATGCTGTAACAGTCACCATTAGATCACAGGATGCACGTACCAACATGCATGCTGAGCCCTTATGCACTTCTCGCAGGCACAGGGCTGACTAGCAGGTACTCACATTACCTGCTAGATGACCCTATGCACATCACACACAGAGATGACATATGACTCAGCATGCATAGATGACACCTATACATGCATCACATGAGATGACTCTTACACACATCACACACAGAGATGGCTTTATACACAGCATGCATACTGAGCATACCCTGATGTATGCGTCATCACACATAGCAGGTGACACTATTCACACGCTAGAGATGACCCCTATACACACATCACACATGCAGTCAGATGACCCTTAGTACCCACTCATAGGAGACACACACATGAAGAGGTGATGGCTATACACACATCAAACATAGACCGATGATCTCCACTGTAGCAGCGTGATCATACACTAGATGACCTCTATACACACATCATGCACAGAGATCTGACTTACAGAGTACTGTATACACATATCATGCTCATATGTATACATGCCATTAGCTACGTGCACACATGCATACATGGAGATGACTGACTGATACACACATCATAGATGTTTATGTTCCCTATACACACATCACACACAGAGATGACCCATATGCACACATCACACACATAGAGATGACCCCTATACACACATCACACACAGAGATGACCGCTATACACACACATCACACACATAGAGATGACCACTTTACACACACATCACACACTGAGATAACCCCTATACACACATCACACACACAGAGATGACCCCTATACACACATCACACATATAGATGACCCCTATGCACACATCATACACAGAGATGACCCATATGCACACATCATACACTGAGATGACGCCTATACACACATCACACACATAGAGATGACCCCTATACACACATCACACACATAGAGATGACCCCTATACACACATCACACACATAGAGATGACGCCTATACACACATCACACACAGAGATTACCCTTATACACACATCACACACAGAGATGACAACTATACACACATGACACACAGAGATTACCCTTATACACACATCACACACAGAGATGACAACTATACACACATCACACACACAGAGATGACCCCTATACACACATCACACATAGAGATGACCCCTATACACACATCACACACAGAGATGACCCCTATGCACACATCATACACTGAGATGACCCCTATACACACATCACACACATAGAGATGACCAACTATACACACATCACACACATAGAGATGACCCCTATACACACATCACACACATAGAGATGACCCTATACACACAACACACACAGAGATTACCCTTATACACACATCACACACAGAGATGACATACTATACACACATCACACACAGAGATGACCCTTATACACACATCACACACATAGAGATGACACACTATACACACATCACACACATAGAGATGACCCTATACACACATCACACACAGAGATGACCCCTATACACACATCACACACAGAGATGACCCCTATACACACATCACAAACAAAGATGACCCATATGCACACATCATACACTGAGATGACCCCTATGCACACATCACACACATAGAGATGATGCTTATACACACATATAGAGATGACCCCTATACACACATCACACACAGAGATGACCCTTATACACACATCACACACAGAGATGACCACTATACACACATCACACACAGAGATGATCCCTATGCACACATCATACACTGAGATGACCCCTATGCACACATCACACACATAGAGATGATGCCTATACACACATCACACACATAGAGATGACGCCTATACACACATAGACATGACACCTATACACACATCACACACAGAGATGACCTCTATACACACATCACACACATAGAGATGACCCCTATACACACACATCACACACTGAGATGACCCCTACACACACATCACACACATAGAGATGACGCCTATACACACATAGACATGACACCTATACACACATCACACACAGAGATGACCCTTATACACACATCACACACATAGAGATGACCTGTATACACACATCACACACATAGAGTTGACGCCTATACACACATAACACACATAGAGATGACCCCTATACATACATCGCACACAGAGATGACCACATCACACATAAAGATGACCCCTATGCACACATCATACACTGAGATGACCCTATACACACATCACACACAGAGATGACAACTATACACACATCACACACAGAGATGACCCTATACACACATCACACACATAGAGATGACCCCTATACACACATCACACACAGAGATGACCCTATACACACATCACACACATAGAGATGACCCCTATACACACATCGCACACACAGAGATGACCCCTATACACACATGACACACATAGACATGACACCTATACACACACCACACACAGAGATGACCCTTATACACACATCACACACGGAGATGACCCCTATACACATATCACACGCAGAGATGACCCCTATACACACATCACACACAGAGATTACCCATATACACACATCACACGCAGAGATGACCCCTATACACACATCACACACAGAGATGACCCTATACACACATCATACACTGAGATGACCCCTATGCACACATCACACACATAGAGATGACTCTATACACACATCACACATAGAGATGACCCCTATACACACATCACACACAGAGATGACCCCTATACACACATCACATGGATGATACTTACCCTCTTCACACAGTAGATGCTAGAGTGGAGTTGTTAGAAGGAGGTCTGTGACATCACTGGTCACATGCTCCTTCATGGTCACAGTTCAGTCTTCCTCCTCTGCCCTGCTTGGCTAAAGGACCTTAATCAGGTGACTGTGACATCACCAAAGGTCCTGCAGATTTCTGCTGCAAATGCTGTGTACAGCTTGTAGTCCTGCCCACTCTCCAGTCCTCAGCAGATTGCTGGGGGGAGGGGCTTGCTGCTGGCTCTGGAGGCGATGCTGTGCAGGAGAAGGAACTGCACAGGGCACATCCTGGAGGAGACCAAAGCACAGGCAGCGCTTCTCTCCCCCTCCTGCTGCAGGCTAGTGAGCGCTTCCAATATGGAAGCGTCCACTAGTATTCGCTTCATAAGATGCACTGCCTATTATAAAACGAAAATGGGTAATTAACAGAGCACTTCTGGCAAGGGGTGGCTCTCTGGGACCCCTATAGGTAAGCCAGTGTGCGCGCCGTCTGATGATGTAATTGCGAACACGCGATGATATCATCACACGGCTCCCGACCTGTGCTGGGATAGAGTAAACTCTGCGGACAGGCTGGAAAAGGTGTGTGGCCTACATCATGGATGGCAGCATGAAGTAGGAATTGGGTGAGGATTTTTTTTTTATTTTCGCCTCTGAGCTACAGATCATGGGGGCACAATAGAGGGCTAAACTACTGGGGACACTGTGAGGAGCTATCTAAAAGACTGGGGGCACTACAGGGGGATTTCTGAACTACTGGGGGAACAATGGGGGCAGTGGCGTACTTACCATATAGGCAGACCACGCAGCTGCTATGGGGCCCGTGAGGGTGGGGGGGGGGGTCACTCAGCTTTCCCAGACTATTCCTCTGAACATATGCCATTCAGAACAGGAGGAAAGCTGGTTGTCACTACGTTATGTAATGTGACTCAGATTTCTT
Organism: Bufotes viridis; assembly: GCA_033119425.1. Taxonomy (NCBI): domain Eukaryota; kingdom Metazoa; phylum Chordata; class Amphibia; order Anura; family Bufonidae; genus Bufotes; species Bufotes viridis. Next base: position 461,912,528 of record CM065590.1, read on the forward strand.
GATGTCCTGCATGGCACAAGTGCAGAGGCATGAGAAGATATGAGGGTAGGTGGGGGTTGTGTTACTCAGCTTTCTCAGACTATTCTCATGTCTCTCCACATGTGCCATGCAGGACAGCAGAAAAGCTGGGTGCTATTATATCATGTAATGTCACCCAGATTACCTGCTATCCTGCAAGGAGTAAATGCAGATAATATGAACATGGAGAGGCAGGGGGAGGGGTTCATTCAGCTTTCCCAGAGACTCATGTCTCTGCACGTGTGTCATGCAGGATAGCGAGTAATGTCAGTGTCTCCCAGCTGTCCTTCGATAACACAGAGGATGGGGGGAAGGGGGGCACTCACTTCCTCAAACTTTTCTCATGTCTCTGCGCATGTGCCATGCTGGACAGCAGGAAAGTTGGGTGGTATTACATCATGTAATGCCCCAGATTCATGTCAAAATATGCTGAACACCGCCAGAACATGCCAGATCCCATTCACTATCATGGGTCTGATGGCGTGAGTATTGCCATTTTGTAGAAGAAAATACTGCTGCATGAGGTGGGGCAGGGGAGAAGTTAGGGAGGGTAGTGAAAGGAGCCAGGGTGCATAGTGGGATGGATTAGGAAAGGGCATGGGAGCCCAATTTAAATTCTTGCTATTGGGCCCAATAATTTCTATGTACGCCCCTGACTTGGGGCACTACAGGGGTCTACATTAACTACTGAGGGTACTATAAGGGGCTTTCTAAACTACTAGGGCACTATGAGGGGCTACCTAAACTACTGGGAGCACTATGAGGGGCTATCTAAAGTACTGGTGGCAATATGAGGGGCTGTCTAAACTACCTGGGGCAATATGAGGAGTTATCTAAACTATAGGGGGCTATCTTAACTACTGATGGCATTATGAGGGGCTGTCTAAACTCCTGGGTGCAATAGAGAGGGCTATTTAACCCCTTAAGGACACATGACGTACCGATACGTCATGGTGTCCTGGTACTTAAGGACACATGACGTACCCGTTTGTCATGAGTATTTCCGATCACCACCGCACAGTGCGAGGTGATCGGAACAGCGTGCCTGCCGAAATCATTTGGAAAGCACTCTGTCACAATACCTAGGGGGGTCCTGTGACCCCCCGCATCGGCGATCGCAGAAAACCGCAGCTCAATTCAGACCTGCGGTTTCAGGTGACCCGAAAACCTGGTACAGTATAGTGATCGGTGGTGTGATAACACCCCACCAATCACCATCCTTCGATCCTGTGAGGTGATGGTGACATAACCTCACAGGATCGCTTCTGATTGGCTGCACGGGCGGGAGGGGCTTAACTCCCCCTGCTCTCCACCTCCATTTTACGTCGGAGGAGCGAGGAGGGAAGAGCCTGCATCGGATCCAGAGAGTCCATTACCCAGCCTTCACCCCCCTGTGCCCATCCATAGTGCCATCTGGCACTTGCAGGTAGGTTAGGGAAAGCCAGGGCAAGCATTAGTTCAGGCAGGGAGAGTTAGGGACAGTTTAGAGTTACATTTTTTTTTCAGTGTTGCATCATCCTCTTAGGGTGTCTAGGGTCCACAGCACAGCTTCAGCAAGGGGTGCTGAAGATTGCCCCCCCCCCCTCCACCTGTTTTTGGGGCGCAAGTTTTTTTTTTTTTGCATCCGCTGACAGTGGCCGACACTCTTTAGCGTCCGCCCACTGTTAGCCCATCGCCCACCCCACCGATGATCAGCGCTGGACGGCTTTTTTTTTTTAACACTTTTTACATTTTTTTTTTTTAGTTAGTTTTTTTTTTTTTAGTTAGTATTTTTTTTTTTTCCTGTTAGTCTTAGGGAAAAGTCGGGAACACCCGTGCCCCCAAACACACTCACACTAAATAAAGGTTTTCACTCACGCACATACACACGCACCCACACACACTCCCCTATGGCCTGCCGAACGTTCTCGGCTGAGGAGGCATATGCCCAGCTTGCCTCCGAATCCGAGAGTCCCAGTGAGGACGAGAATGACCCCACGTTCCTTTTGTCATCCGCGTCCTCCTCATCATCTAGCGATGATGATGAGCCCCCAAGTCGGCGAAGACCCTAGTACGAGCAGCTCTGTTTCCCGGCCCATCAGCTAAGATCACCTGAGCCCCCAACCGGTGAACTTGCCTGGTGTACCCCAGAGAATTTTGAGCCCGCGACTCCTGATTTTGTTGGTCAACCAGGAATCCAGATTCTCACAGTGGGCTTCACTGAATTTGACTATTTCAGTCTTTTTTTCAGTGAACCTCTTGTGAATCTGATGGTGGAGAAAACAAATCTGTACACCCAACAGTTCGTTGCTCAACACCTGGCTCTTTTTTGGCTAGGCCCGGTGGCTGGACGCCGGTCAGTGCAGCCGAGATGAGGACGTTCTGGAGTGGGGACGTCCTGGGGCCTTGTGCTGCACATGGACCTAGTCAAGAAACCCAGTGCCAGGCTGTACTGGAGTGGGGACGTCCTCTACCAGACCCCACTTTACAGTACAGCCATGACACTCCTGGTTTGAGGCCATCCGGAAATGCCTGCATTATGCAGATAATGCAGCATGTCCCCCCCGTAGTGATCCTGCCTATGACCGTCTGTATAGGATACGGCCGGTCATCGATCACTTTGGGGCCACATTTGTGGAGGCCTATGTACCTGAAAGGGAGGTCGCGGTTGATGAGTCTCTCATTGCTTTCAAGGGGAGACTCATTTACCGCCAGTATGTTCCCGAAAGGGGGGCAAGGTATGGCGTGAAGCTGTACAAAATTTGTGAGAGTACCTCAGGGTACACTTACAAGTTTCGTGTATACGAGGGGCGAGATTTCCGTATTGAACCTCCAGAATATCCTCCCACTCTGGGTGTTAGCGGGAAACTTGTGTGGGACCTTATGCACCCACTGCTAGATAAGGCTTACCACCTGTACGTGAATAACTTTTATACTAGTATCCCCTTGTTCAGGTCCCTCGCCGCCAGATCCATGTCCGCTTGTGGGACCGTGCGGAAAAATCAGCGCGGCCTCCCTACCGTCCCCCTCCAGGTACCTATCCCCAGGGGTGAGACCAGAACTTTTACCAGTGGAAACCTGCTGCTGCTGGTTAGATATAAGGACAAGAGGGATGTCCTTATGCTGACCACAATTCAAGGTAATGGCATCTAACCTGTCCCTGTGCGAAGTACCACGGCAACGGTCGTCAAGCCCGATTGTATCGTCGACTACAATCGGTATATGGGAGGAGTTGATCTCTCTGAACAAGTCCTTAAGCCATATAACGCCATGTGCAAAACCCGAACATGGTACAAAAAAGTTGCGGCCTACTTGGTGCAGGTTGCCATGTACAACTCTTTTGTACTGTTCCAGTGCGCTGGCAACACAGGGAATTTCCTTCAGTTTTATGAGGCAGTCCTCAAGGCCCTGATCTTTTTTGACCGGGAAAGAGCAGGGGGGAGTACCTCGGGAACTGGAGGCGCCCAGATCGTCCCTGGCCAACACTTTCCAGGAGTGGTCCCCCATACTGGAAAGAAGGAACGAACCCAAAAAAGATGCAGAGTGTGTCACAGGAGGGGGATATGAAAGGACACCACCACTCAGTGTGACACGTGCCCCGATCATCCGGGCCTCTGCATTATTGGTGGATTCAGGGAGTACCACACTTCCATGGAGTACTAAATTTATTATCGCCTTTTCCATGTAGCCACTGACAATCGGATAAAAACTATGGTTCTCAGACTTGAGACACCCAAAAAATTTTTTAAAAAAAAGGTTAGTTTAAAATAATTAAAAAGTCTACAAATTAGGTATCGCCGCGTCTGTAATAATCTGGCCTATAAAAATACCCCATGACCTAACCCTTTGAGATTAACACGAAAAAATTTTTTTTTGAAAAAAGGAATTTTTTTGTCACCTTACATAATAAAACGCGTAATAGCAAGCGGTCAAAAAGTCACATGCCCTCCAAAATAGTGCCATTAAAACCGTCCCCTCATCCCGCAAAAAATGAGCCCCTTCCTAATACAATCGGCTAAAAATTAAAAAAAAATGACTATTAGACTTTAGAGATACAAAATGTTTTTTTCTATCAAAAAGGATAATATAGACTAAAACCTAAATAATTGTAAAAAAGTAGACTTATTAGGTATCGCCGTGTCCGTAATATTCTCCTCTATAAAAATACCCCATGACCTAACCCCCCACATTAACACTGTCCCAAAAAATAATTTAAACTGTGTCATTTTTGGCACTTTTCCATTTCAATCCGTCTTTACCGGTAAAAAAGCAAGGATTAACAGCCAAACAAAACTTAATATTTATTACCCTGATACTGCAGTTTACAGAAACGCCACATTTGTGGTCGTAAACTGCTGTATCACTAAAAGGCAGGGCGCAAAAGGAAAGGACCGACATGGTTTCTGGAAGGCCGATTTTGATGGCCTTTTTTATTGACACCATGTCCCGTTTGAAGCCTCCCTGATGTGCCCTTAGCGTAGAAACTCCCTAAAAGTGACCCCCATCTAAGAAACTACACCCTCAAGGTATTCAAAATTTATTTTACAAACTTTATTAACCCTTTAGGCGTCCCTCAACAATTAATGGCAAATGGAGATGAAATTTCAGAATTTCACTTTTTGGTAACCTTACCTCACAAAAATGTATTATAGAGCAACCAAAAATCATATGTACCCTAAAAATAGTCCCAACCCCCCCCCCCCCCCACCTTATCCTGTAGTTTCCAAAATGGGGTCACTTTTAGGGAGTTTCTACTCCAGGGGTGCATCAGGGGGGCTTGAAACAGGACACGGTGTAAATAAACCGGTCCATAAAAATCAGCCTTCCAAAAACCATACGGCGCTCCTTTCCCTCTATGCCCCACCGTGTGGCCGTACAGTAGTGTACGACCACATATGGGGTGTTTCTGTAAATGGCAGAGTCATGGCAATAAAGATACAGTCTTGTTTGGCTGTTAACCCTTGCTTTGTTAGTGGACAAAATGGGTTAAAATGGAAAATTTGCCCAAAAAAAAATGAAATTCTGAAATTTCATCTCCATTTGCCAATAACTCTTGTGGAGCACCTAAAGGGTTAACATAGCTTGTAAGATCAGTTTTGAATACCTTGAGGGGTGTAGTTTCCAAAATGGGGTCACTTCTAGGGAGTTTCTACTCCAGGGGTGCATCAGGGGGGCTTGAAACAGGACACGGTGTAAATAAACTAGTCCATAAAATCTGCCTTGCAAATTTTAGTCCCTTTAGTCGTGATGCCAGTAGCGTTGTGGTACAACAATGATATGAATAGTAGTAGTAATTGAGGAGCAGAACACAAGTTGAATCCAACTCACAACTTTTACTGAATGATGGCTCCTTGGTAACAGTTACATCCAAAAGTAATAGTCTCTCATATCAATGGAGGCAGAATATAGTAAGTCCACAGTTCACAGACTCTTTATGTGTACAGCTGCATATCAGGCATATAGTAAATAAGTTGGTATTTTGGGTCTGCAGCTCTTACCTCTCACTAATCCCAGTCAAGGTGATTTGCAGATTTCTTAACTTCTACTTTAGTGCTTTCTAGCAGATGGCCTTTCTGCTCTCAGAATTTAAACTGGCGGTGAGGCTGCCAGTGGCTCTATGTCCTACTCCGAATACAAAGGTGCCTGGAAAGCCCTATAAAACGGCTGATATACTCCTTTGTCTTTCTTATATAAAATAGTCCTTTCTCTTATTACTTGTAAAACTTGTCACTGGTCACTCCGGAGGAATGAACTGTAGAAGTGGATCTCACCTTTCCTTGCTTTTGCCTACTTCTTTGGCTTTTATGATTTGGATGCCTCCTTGGTTTCAATGGACCATGGGGCCCAAGAAAGCTGAGAGAGAGGGGCTGTCTCCTGCCCCCTCTCCTCTTCCCAGCTACAACATAGCTGTACTTCTTGACTCTAGGCTAAAGGCTCAAAGACCCTCCTTACCAGGGCCGGGCCGACATAGAGGCTGGGGAGGCTCCAGCCTCAGGGCGCTCCAGCGTCAGGGCGCAGGCCAGCTCCCCAGCCTCTGGGCGGCAGGCAGGCCACTGACCACGTCTGCAGAGGGACGGTGGCTTCACTGTTCCCAGCGTAGGCCGAGCGTACAGGGCGGGAGCAGGCTGGGAGCGCGGTAGCCGCAGAGTTGACGTCAGCACGACACACTGTGTGCCTGCCCGCGTGAGCGCCTGCTGCTGCTTCTAGTGAGCCTCCGTGCCTAGGCCCCAGCTTCGGAGGAGGACTGAGCCTGCTGCGCCTGCACCACAGCACCAGCCAGAGGCACCCCTAAGAAGTATGCCTGGCCCTGCCCTGGCCCCAGCAAGTATGTACCGTACCCTACCTAGCCTCATGGCCTGCCTGCTACCCCAGCCCCTCCTCAGTTATAACCCTAAATGTACCCTGATACCCCTCAGTTATATAATATAACCGAGGGGTATCATTGTATATTATACAGGGGTAACATAACTGAGGAGGGCTATCAGACATTATACGGGGGTAATATAGCTTACATTACCCCTGTATAATGTCCCCTGATACCCCTCAGTTATATTACCCATAATGTCCCCTGATACCCCTCAGTTATATAATATAACTGAGGGGTATCAGGGTACAATATAACTTATTTTACCCATGTATAATGACTGATAGGCCTCCTGAGTTATATTATCCCTGTATAATTATGTACCCTGATATCCCTTAGTTATATTACCCCGCTGGGGTAATCTAACTAAGGGGTATCAGGATACATTATTATACAGGGGTAATGTAACTCAGGAGGGATATTACACACTATATAGGGGTAATATAGCTTACATTACCCCAGTATAATGTCCCCTGATAGCTGTCCTCCATTATATTACCCCAGTATAATGTCCCCTGATAGCTGTCCTCTATTATATTACCCCTGTAAAATAATGTACCCTGATACCCTCAGTTATATTACCCCCTGTATAATGTCCCCTGATACCCTCAGTTATATTACCCCTGTATAACTGATACCCTTCAGTTATATAATATAACTGAGGGGTATCTGGCTAAATTATACAGGGCGGGGTAATATAACTATGGGGTATCAGGGTACATTATTAAACAGGGGTAATTTAACTGAGAAGGGCTATCAGGGGACATTATACAGGGGTGATATAAGTTATATGACCCCTGTATAATGTCCCCTGATAGCCCTTCTCAGTTATATTACCCCCTGTTACCTCTTGTACAGTGTCCGAAGAGGAAGAACAAAAAACCATACTGCCCAGGGGACGGCATGTTCTTAGACCTAGCCCCCGAGACAAAGTGTTGAAGTGTCGTCTGAGATCTCCAAGGTCCAAGCCAAGTAATTGTAAGTTTTTTTGTGGAGTATGTTTATGGTATACACACATAGCATGCACTATGTCACACAATATACAGTATATCTCTACACTTTGTAGGGGTTATACTGTATATTGTACTGCATGGCGCAGGGGTTATATTGTCCGGCATTATAATCCTTGCACTATGCCGTACAATATACAGTATAATCCATACACCATGCCGTACAATATACAATATAGTTCATACACCATGCTGGACAGCATATATTATAATCCTGTACATCCTGCATATACTGTACAGCATGGTGTATGAATAAAATAAATAAATGAATAAAAAGGTATCTCTGCATACCGCAATACTCTCGTATTTTATCTTATTTATATACACTTATTTAGTTTTTTTTAGTAGTATTATTAACTGGTGAAAATTATTAGTGCCCCCAATTTTTGACTGTGTATCTTCTGTGCCCCCATATATTGATCCTAGAGTCGCCACTGCTGCGCATGCCGGACTGCCAGCCGTGCTGGAGGACAGAGGGAGTAGTGAGCACTTGGCACTGACTTACGTGCTCCCTCCCCGCTCCGCCTCCTGGCTCGGCCGCTCCGCTGCTCTGGTCTCTGCTCAGTTGCTTGCCAGACTCGCTGCGTACAGCGCACACTTTTACCCGACGCGTTGTACACAGTCAGGTCACATGTGCGCCCTCTGGAGACCAGGAGCAGCGCGGGCAGCAGCAGGCAGCAGCACAGCACTGTGTCACGACCCAGCCCAGGCCCCAGCAGGAATAGCGTGAGAGTCTGCCCTGAAGTGAAGTAAGATAGTTCTTAAATAAAGAATATTCTTTTCCGTCTGATCTGAGGTCTGATGGGGTTCTGGATGGGGTAAAATTACAAGGAACGCCCTTGGGGGGGGGGGGGCCGCACTTGGGCAGCTCAGCCTCTGTTGGTGGTGGGTCTTGTCCCAGCCCTGCTCCTTACTAGGCTGAGCTGGTCTATATGTAGACTTATGGCACTATTCCCCCATCTAGTGGTGAAACTAGTGTAGTGCAGCTAATCAGACTGTGAATGAGGATCTTAAGGGATAAATCACATAAATGTATGACAAAGTATGACATGAGGTAAGAGATGGCATAAAATACAAAACTATTTTGCAGTACCCACGTACACTAGTGGGACACTGCACTGTCCGCATCTATTCTGGCCCCATTGAAAATGAATGGGTCTGAATCTGTTCGGCAACGTTGCGGAACAGATCCAGACCCATTCAACGGACGTGTGAATGGACCCTTATTCTAGGGTGTTTGTGAATCAAGGGCATTCTGAGGGCATGGAATGGGGGCATGTCCTCTAAAAAAGGGGCCGGGTGTATGTCTGTAAAAATTTAGGGCTGTCCATGAATTTTTGTTCAGCTGTCCACAAAAATCTGAAGGGCAGATTTATTATTTATTATATTTATTATGTAGAGAAAGTGAATACAAGGCACTAATGTATTGTGATTGTCCATATTGCTTCCTTTGCTGGCTTGATTCATTTTTCCATCACATTATACACTGCTTGTTTCCATGGTTACGACCAACCTGCAATCCATCAGCGGTGGTCGTGCTTGCACAGTATATGAAAAAGCACTGTCCTCTCTGGTGGCCAGGACCAAGTTACTACACATGGGCTAGTGCTTTTTCCTGTAGTAAGCAAGCAGGGCCACCACTGATGGATTGCAGGGAAACAAGCAGTGTATAATGTGATGGAAAAATGAATCCAGCCAGCAAAGGAGGCAATATGGACAATCACATTACATTAGTAAGTGCCTTGTATTAACTTCCTCTACATAATAAATGCTATTTTCTGAAGTGAGACAGCCCCTTTAATGTTATTTTACACGGCCCAATAATTTGCATTTGCAAAGTCTTCAGACCCTTTCGTCTTTTTCACAATCTGTTATGTTCCAGCCTTGTACTAAATTGAAATCATGCTTTTCTCCATCATTCTATATAAATAACGAATAACATTACCATAAAGTGCATGTGAAAAAACTGTAAAATAATAGAGGTATATTACAAGTATCCATTTCCGGGACCCCCAGACAAAGGATGAAAACGCGCGTTGCGGTTGGCTATAGGGGAAAACTTGATTTTAACAAAATATAAAAAAAACGTGAAAAATAATGAACGGGACTATCTCCATTATGTACAAAGGAATTGGGCATATGTGTTGAGTCCTTATGTCCTCCAATATTTGCAGTGGGGGAGAGTTGGGAGGCCCTTATTCACATTGAATGGTCAGTTAGTAATGGCTAAATTGATGAAACTCACTGATTTCAAGTGCATGGCCAGCTTTATCTGAGGCAGTAGAATAGACCAGTCACTCCAGCAACCCACACAAAAATGTAAAAATATCCCAGGAATCCCTCCATTATTATCCTCTCCTATGATCCTATTTTATACTTCTGTATGTTGTGCGAACATTAATAAATCTAACCATTGTTTGTAGAAATTAAGGCTTGCTATGTAGATTATTCGAGTTCTGAAATGGAATCCCAGCAGGAAATTTAAAAGACGAATTTTTGGTGCATGCTGAATAACTCCCCATTATTACGCTGCTTCGTATCTCAATATCTGCTGTATCTATAGGTCGAAAGACAGGGCAATGATGGTGACCCAACCGTTTGTTCCCAATGATTGCCTGCTGATATAAGTAGTATTTACATGCAGAAATCATCTCCTCTGTATGGGAATGATCCTTACTACAGTCATTCATCCCCATACAGATTCATTACTTGTAAGCAGTACATCCCTGTTTACTCACAGAGCTGGATGGTCAAATCCCTGCATAGCTCCTGCATTTGGTGATGTGCATTTGGGATTGCCTTACACAGACGCCCTCACTGGTGTCTCCTCAATTGCCCCTGTGCCATGTGTGAAACTGCAGCTTGACATCAGAACTTGGAGGTCGTGTCCATTGCACCATGTCCCCACATCCTTTGCTGCTCTTGCCCTGGGGACACTGCTGCAGGGGACCTCAGCTCCTGGGCTATTCTGTGAGAGGAACTAGTGACAGCTCCTGCTGAGGGGCTGCTCTCCAGACTTCCCTGCTGACCCTTGGTTTCGATATTTATATTGCTTTAAAGGGCAATCTACCAAATTTGTTCTGAACCCAGAAACTGCCTATGGGATTTCGTTGAACTGTCCTATATACATTAACACACTGATATAAGGGGCACCTTATACCCGTTTTTTTTTCTTTAGAGCGACTACAACATTGAGTCTGTTATATTGATGATCATTTTTAAGGCCCCTTGTTAGAGAGTTCACACTTTTTTATCCTACAAAGCTGCATTTTATGTCACTTTTGGTGCGGTCAGTGAACACTATACTACATTTTACAAGTGCAGGCTCTTACTGTCCCATTCTAACAAGAACCCCAGCACTGTCTCCAGAAGCCTCAGAAGATGACAGTATAACCTGCTGCTCTCTTACTAAAACAGAGAAATCCACAGCCAGATTCCAGATATGGACTGTATAGCTCTCTTTTTATGTACCCTCAATTATATTATTTGCTTTGTAGCTGCTACTTGAAATTGAGTGCTGTTACAATATTTCGATGAGAACCCTATTTTGTCCTTATTCTGCTCTGCTGTTCTAGGTTGTATTCCATTTAGAGGATTGTCTGGCCTAAGAGCCGACAAGATTCACTGAACAACCACCATTGACTAATAAAGTATAACTTTTATTCTTATAATATTAAAATCAGTATTCCACCTTAGTTATATTTGCTAAAAAATAATAAACATATAGACGGGATGTATACCAATATTTCTAGGTGGGTCAAATGATTAGGATTGGAATATTGAGGGAGATGCTGTCCCTAACCTCTCCCTGTACTAATGGACCCTACCTAAGAACGGAATGGCTGCCCCGGTAGGGGCGATCCCGTATCACATGCCTCCTGAATTCCCTAGGAGACCCTGATAGAGATTGGCCTCGTATGTACTGGCCTAGACTGTTAGGATTTACCAAAAACAAAAATAAAAATTACAGTTTAAAGTCCCCAGTGAGGTGCAAGAAATTAACAAGTGAAATAGAAACAAATATCACTATAAATCTGAAGACTGTCCCAATGCGTTTTACCTTTGAATGATGTTAGGTTTATCAAGGGACAAAAAGTCGTGGATCTATGTCCATATAAAAACAGTCTAGAGATAGATATTCAGACCATATCCAGCATGAATTTGAAGATATCAAAAAAATGTCGCTAAATGTACGCTAGGAACCGACAACCCAATTGGTCATAATCTGGGTCAATCAATGACCTAAACGGTCACAGGTGCTTGAGCGGCATATCACCAGGAGTGATGTGCTGTTTGAGCAAATGTGACCATTGAAGCCTGTGATTGATGTAGAAGAATAGAGGCAGCATCCCAAATAGTAAAAAAAGGGTGGCAATCCAGTAACAGACAACCCAGATACATGCAACATTTCAGCCACTTCTTAGCCTTCTTCACGCATGTGTACTACAGTGAAATCTTAAGTCTTAATACCCATCATTGGGGTGGACCCGGAAGCACTTCATTTTGTACTTATAAGAATAGATTCATTGATCATATAGCCCTTTGTGGTTATCAAAGATCAAGCTATCAATAAATATATGCATGGTGATCCAGTTATTATGTTACCTGTACCTAGGGTGGCCATTTGCTTCACCCTGAAAAGCCAGACACTGTAGCAATGCTCCTGAAACCGCCAATCCACACCCCCAAGTCCACTCGTCACACCCCAAGTCACGTCCATAAGCCATGCCCCCAGTTGCCAGAGAAGGGCGGAAAAAATAGACCTGGAAGATGGTGAGGTGAGCTGCACTGGGGCTGGGAGTGCTTCTCTCCCCCTCAGTCAGCCAAAGAACCAATGTCTGCCAGCTCTAGGGACTGACTGGAGGTGAGAGAAGCCTCAGGCAGTTAATATGCTGCTGCTGCTCATGATCAGACAGCACAATGCTTCTGTCTAAGCGTGAACTGCTGAAAGGGAGGACATCCATGCGTCCGTCCAGGCCTTGGGCCGGACAGAGGACAGGGAGGCAGAAAACCGGACTGTTCGGCCTAAAACCAGACATCTGGCCAACCTACCTGTACCTCAGTATGAATGTCTCTCGACCCCTCTGCACACAGTCTCCTCCCAAGATCCGAACTTCTCTTTGAATGAGCGAGTTTACATTGGGTTGCCATGACCACATTATTCTGTACTAACACATCTTTTAACTAACAGATAGCGCCGCAGCACCCCTGACATGTACAGTAGAAGGGGTGTAAGATAGGAAAAGTCCCTCCCACAGTTGTACTGAGCGTGTTTCTGCACCTTGGGAAGAGACTGCATGTAGAGGGGTCGAGAGACACGGGTCCACCCCAATGACATCATAGCACATGGTAATACTGGGATTACACTGTAGTATGCATGCTTGAAGAAGGCTAAGAAGTAGTAGAAACATTGCATGTATCTGGGTTGTCTGTTACTGGATTGCCACTTATGGATTAAAGACACCATCTTTTCAGGGACCACAGACAGGTGTTTTTTTTTTTAATGGGGCACAGGAAAGGACCACTGGGATTGTTGGCTCCTAAGCTGGACATATGTGTACAGTATATCAATTAGATGGGGGTTTAGGAACATACGTTGAACTAAAACTACACACGCTTTGTACAATCATTGGATAAGTCTGATAGAAGGCAATACTTAAACTAGATAACATTTAACCAGATAATTAACTCCACATTTTTTATTTGCCAATGTGCTGTGGCCAGGTCAAAGAATTACAACCATGCCACCCCCCCACACATGACCGTATGGTTGCCATGCCCGTATTGTGGACCGCAAATAGCAGTCTGTAAAACACGGGCACCAGCCGTGTAAATTCCGGACCCATTGACATGAATGGCAAAAGATAGGACACGTCCTATCGTTTGCAGTGCGGAGGCACAGACCCGAAAGCCCATGGAAGGGCTTCTGAGTGTTTCCATGGGCTTCCGATCCATGCCTCTGCACTCCAAAAGATAGGACATGTCCTATCTTTTGCCTTATCTTACAGACCATGGATCCATTCAAGTCAAGTGTGCAGTACGGAGTTTAATACTGTATAAGCCAAATGTGTCTATAACATTGAGAAACGAGAATTAATATTATACCTCCTGTGTCCAGCAGGGGGCCTTCTTCAACCTTTTTTCTAAATGCTTATACCATAAACTGTACATTATAAAGACTCCACAATCTGTTTAATGAATATCCCAACTTTCCCGGTTTTAGATGAAGCATCAGCATGAAGTCAGTGCCTATAAGACAGTAAACTGGGACACCTGGACCTTTACTGAAGTAATGTTAGATCATCATAGGATTGTAGAAGAATTATGCAGGTTATGGGTGTTGCAGTCCTTAAAGTGGACCTGTCACCCCTCCTGATATTAAAGTTTTAGTAACTACTTACATTTTCCATAAAATTATAATTCTGAAGCATCTTTTCTTATAACTATAAGGCCTTATTCACACGTCCGCAATTCTGTTCCGTGATTTTGCGGTAACAGAATTCTCAGGACCATTAGTTTCAATGGGGACAGGCGATGTCCCGCCGGGTCGCAATTGCGGATTCGCACTTCCGAGTCCGCAATTGCGTTTCCGAAAAATAGACATTGTCTCATTCTTGTCCGCAATTGCGTGACAAGAAAAGGCATTTTCTATGAGTGCCGGCGATGCGGTCCGCAAATTGCGGAACGCACATCGCCGATGTCCGTGTTTTGCGGATCCAGCGGATCCGTGGATCCGCAAAAACACGACGGACGTGTGAATTAGGCCTGAGGCTCCATTTACGACCGTATGTTGTCCGCAAAAAACGGATCCGTGTCCGCAAAAAGGATTGCATTCCGTTTTGCTGATCCATAGACTTCAATAGGACATGGCCCTCATTGGAGGTCTATGGATCAGCAAAAAACGGAATGCAATCCGTTTTTTTGCGGACACGGATCCGTTTTTTTGCGGACAACATACGGTCGTGTGAATGGAGCCTAAGTTGCGGGGTTTCTCTATTATTCCTACAAAAATGGTCCTGTATGAAGGGTCAATCCAGGATTTTACCACTGATGGCTGATCCTAAGGAGAGGCCATCAATATCTGATTGGCAGGGTATCACAACCCACAAACCCAACGATCAGCTGATTGAATGGCAGCAGCACTGCAGTTACCTGCTCCGGTCACTACACAATGGATGGAGCTATGTAGTTTCGGTGCCAACTTCCAGTCCTGGAGCTACTCTTAAACTGATACCGATATGTTATTAATGGCCTATCTTGAAAACCCTGGAATAACCCTTTAATATGCAACCATATTACAGCAGTTTTGAATAGGCCTTGGTTGTTTTCCCCCCCCCAAAAAAATGGAGCATGTTTTTTTTTTTTAAGAAAAAAAAAATGACACAGCTAGATGTTACATGCCAGCCAAAAGGAAATGATACACCTTTAAAACACTGCGTTATTTTTTTTTGTGAAGTTTTAAGAAAATTCTTTTTTTGGACCATGTTTTTTTAAACTGCGGCATGCTCTAGTCCTGCTGCTTTTTCAGGAATTTTCCCATAGACTTCCCTATAGGAAAGCACAGACACAGAATGAATAAACTTGTGCATGCAGGTTACTACTTGTGCATGCTATTACTGTATGTTTATTACACTGTGCCATAGTCACAGCCTCATAGACAGCCTGTCACTGATACAGTGATAGGCTATAATATAGTGGTATACAAGGTATACCAGTGCATTATAAAAGCCATGTTCCCTAGTAACAGTAAAAAAAATAATCTCAGCTTAATATAGTTTATTTATGTAAAAATTAGAGAAATAAAACCATATTTTCATAAAAAAGTGGTAAAAACATACATATATATGGTACCACTCTGTGTTTGCCACAACAGCTTTAATAAATAAAACATTATATTTACACACCACCCTGTGAAAATAAAAAGACAAAAAATGCAAAAGATAACAGAATTGTTTCTATTCCCCCCCATAAATAAATGTTAATTAGTAAGTCCCACGTACCCCAAAATGTTACCAACGAAACCACATTTTGTCCTGCAAAAAACAAGCCCAGTACCTAGCCCATCAGCGGACAAATGAATAAGTTCTGATTCTGCAACAACATAAAAATCTAAATAAAAAATAATCGCAAAAATCTATATAATGGTTAAATAAAAAATAAGATTACTTATTTTTCAAAATAGCCCAATCCTAGCATGTAGCTAATGATTCAGCTCCATCTTAAGGATGAAATGAGTGCTTGGAGATCTGTTGATTGCAATTGACTGGTTGCCAACCCTTGCTATGACTCTTCAAGGGGTCCATTTTCTAACTAAGCAGACACCATTATTGAAAATAGCATAAGATTTGTGGGCAGTCTAGTTAAAGATTTTTGCATTAGGGCTCAGGAGCTTCATGTTATGCCATTTGATATATGGTAAAGCTATTAACGAAAAAAACAGTCATGTCAACATGTGTATTTATGTCAGGTCCAAACACTCTGCATTTCCTATTTTGTAACTGTTATGTTTATATGTAATGTGCCTGGTTCACCAGCAGGTGGCAGCAAACATGGCAGAGCTATAGTTGGAGAGAATGAAGCTTTCCATTCTATTCGTCGCTGTTGGACGTTACCATGCCCAAGCCAAGCCAGCTAGAGCACCTTCAGTTCTGCTGGATATGGAGGCCACAGCTTAGAGCCTCAGGAGCCAGGAGGAAAAGTTCCCTGGTAAAATCTAGAGTCAGACTACAAAGAGAGAAGTTGCAGCATAGAGAAAAAAAGATTCTATTTAAGCCTGTTAGTACAGCAGAGTCAGAGAGCAACAGATGTAGAAGGGGCGAGTTTGCCTGCCAGAGTTTTAATGCTAAAGCCTGCTGGGACCAAGACAAAGTTTGAAGATTGTTTCTGATGAACGTTTACCAAAGTAAAGCTGCTTTTCAACTGCATCTCAAGGTCTGGACTCAAGTTATTTCTTTCATCCCTCAATTACTACCCCCTATTTGTCTGCTTCGAGTCAACGCTCTGAGTCCAGCCGTATCCAGGTCAGAGCACTGTGACACAAAGCATTAAGGGACATTGTAGGCCACCCTATACCACTCGGCCATTCCTACACCTACCAATCATATTATAGGGCCCCAGTGGGCGGCCCGCTGTGACTGGCATCACAAACACCAGGGACCCTGCCTCCACGGCACCTTAAACCCACACCAGAAAGGGCATCTTAACCACCATCTGGCGGGAGTCCCTGAACGACAGAGTGTGCCCTGAAGGAACTAATGCTGTCCTTTCTTCCTTTCTCTTCACTGCACGCCGGTCCAGGGAGCGCTACTAACTGTGGGTCAAACTGCTACTACCCCTGCAGCCCGATCACTGCAGCTATATTTACAACAGGGCACATAAGGGCACATGCCTAGGGCATCAGGAAGGAGAGGGGCAGCACTTCACAGAGAAAACTAATGATTTAGGTTTATTATTTCTCCTCAATGCTGCTTCTCCAGTCTCCTTATCACTTACTTTTGTTTATTTTAGCTACAAGGAGAGTTAACGCTCATGCTGCTTACCTACATCTAATGTAACAGTAATCTCTTCAGGAAGTTAGTGTAAGGCTTCTTTCACACGAGAGTGACGGATTGGCTCCGGGTGCGTTCAGTGAAACTCGCACCATTTTGCAAGCAAGTTCAGTCAGTTTTATCGCAATTGTGTTCAGTTGTTCAGTGCTTTTGATGCGTTTTTCACACGAGTGATAAAAACGGAAGGTTTACAAACAATATGGCCCTTTGCAGACTGAGCGTTCCTCCCACAGCAAGTCCACGACGCAGCTCCCGGCCTGAACTCCCAGCGCTCACATAGCATTATATTGATTTATGATGCTATGTAACCCATACAGTTCTGGAATGTATTGGATAACACTGGCATAATGCTGTCAGTGTTATCCAATACATTCCAGAACTGTAAGGGTTACATAGCATCATAAATCAATATAATGCTAAGTGAATCCTGTCAGTACTGGGAGATCAGGCCGGGAGCTGTGATGCGGACTCGCTGCGGGAGGAACGCTCGTCTGCAAGGGGCCTATCTCTTAGCAACTATCAGTGAAAAACGCATTGCATCCGCACTTGCTCCCAGATGCAATGCGTTTCTCACTGAAGCCCCATTTACTTTTATGGTACCAGGGCTGTGTGAAAAACGCAGAATATAGAACATGCTGCGTTTTTTACGCAACGCAGAACTGATGCGTGAAAAAAAAACGCTCATGTACATAGACGCACCTGGGAAGAAGGCTGGACCACTTATTTAAAGTAGGTGCAGGATGGCTTGGATTGGTCACACAGGTCACATGTGCAAAACCTTTAAATCACAGTAAGTGATGTGCACCAGCCCTTAATGAGGTGCTAGAAGGAACAGGCTGGAATGCATGCTGTGTTTGGGGCTGGAATGAAACCATGGAGCAGATTCCAGGAAGGATGACGCCTGAAAGGACAGAGCTCAGGACCGCGGCAGTGAATGGGAAGACACCAGCAACAGATCATTGCAGCCAGACACGGACAATGACTGTTAGGAATATTCATTTCTTCCCCTCTTATTGGTAGTTGGTACCCCTGGTACTAGACTTCGGTATTCAGCTTGATTTGATTCTTATCTAGCGCTAGGAGAGCAGCATTGACACACGATACGATTCTGGTATACAATGCCACTCTAACATTTATTACGTACATGTGACATATATAGTCGTAGTCCAATGACATGATATTTAAGTTTATCCAATGATAGAGAGACACGAGTCTTAGCTACACATTTGTTATCTTATCTGTAGAGTCAAAGCTATATGTCAGCAAAACAGTTCCTGGAGAACTCTCTCACCTCCATGTTCCTGATATATTAATGTATATAGACCTTGGACTGCAACGTAAGCATTTACAGCTACATTACAGTCCAAAGTCCACTCCACACAAGCTCCAAGCAAACAAATGTATAGATGTAACTCAAAAAGCCCATATAAAATAGCTCAGTAATAGAACCCTTCAATCCCCTCTTAAAAACCATCTACATATTTCATTTTTGGTTTTTTCATTTTGTTCCTTTCAAAATATTTCTGTAAGTATTGTTGGTACTCCTCTGGAGACCCAGGGTTTCTTGAGGTACCTGAATGTATGCAACTTGTGGTGTATCTGAGACTCGCCTACATCTCATAAATGTATTAACTAATGAGGGTATACATTGGATACAGTAACAACACATGTTTGTATAAGGTCTCGTGGACTCTGTAAATCTTTAATCTAGGGCATTTAGGGCCTTCACTATCCTGATTATACTATTTTGTTCAGAATAAGAGGGGCCAGGAACAACTGGATCTTGCTCCTGAGCTCCTTTAGAGACTGTGTGATTATTTGGTGCACCACATAATAAACTCATCTCCTCTGGATGATAAATACAAGTGGTAATGAGTCCGATTGGCAAGAAAACACAAAGATTAATAATCAGCAGCAGACAAACAAATCTCCCAGAATATTGTGGGGTCTTCATCTTCAGCCTGTGGCAAGGCTTCTTCTGAGCTCCGCTCTTTGTCTTTGTTGGACACCGGAGAAGAAACCTCAGGGATCCTTTTCACTCTGCTAGCATGAATCCAGATCGGAGCCTCCTCTGTGAGAATCGCCGTTCTAGTGACTGCTACCACCGTGGTAGGGGGTCCGAATGCCAGCTCCTTTGGATCTTTTCCTTTACGTAGTACCCTGACCACCACCGTGTCTCCAGCTCGGAACGAGTGCGTCGGTTCCTGTGGAAGAGAGGGAGACTTACAAGCAACTTTTTCTTCAGTTTTGTGACATTTTCTTCCCTATTCTGGTCTATGTCGCCTTCCTGTACCACTAGGGGGTGATTTGCCCAAGGAGTTGGAAAGGGCCTACCTATGAGGATTTCAACGGGTGACAGTCCTAACCTCTTATTAGAAGTCATTCTTATTTTTGTCAATATAATAGGTAGGGTTTGTTTCCATTTCTTAAAAGTACCTGCTGTGGCTTTCCTAAGTTTGTCTTTAACTGTTCGATTCATGCATTCTACAAGAAAATTTTTGATGCTGTTGTGTTCTACTCTGTGAAAATGTGCTATGAAAAGTGCAGCGCTGTGCTGGGTATACATGGTTTCCCTCTTGCAGACCAATCCAGTGTGTGGATTTTTCTGCAAAACAGGATAAACCCAGTCTTTTCCTCGAGTATGTGCTTTGCAATGTATAACAGCTATTTGTGAGGGAAGCTGGAGGGCGGCCAACAGATCATCTATAAGCTGGGAATGGGATATTTTCTTACCGTCAGCTGTGGTGAAACCCCTGCGTTGCCAGATTACCCCATGGTCCCACACAACTCCGTGTGCATATCTGCTGTCTGTGTATATTGTGACAGGTTTGTGTTTGTGTATTTGACATGCCCTTGTAAGTGCTATTAATTCTGCAGCTTGGGCTGATTGCACATGAACGGGTCGTGACTCAAGGATAATATCTGGCAGCATCACTACTGCATATGCTGCACAGTAGACGGTATCGAGTGGACGTGAACATGAACCGTCTACTGACACTTCTGGTGCGTTTGGTATGGGGGTGGCTGACAAGTCTAGTCTGGGGAGGTTTCGTATTCGAAGTACCTTGAGACAGTCATGTTTGTCTGGTAAAAAGTCTTCTGTCCCTTTTAGTCCTAGTAATGCATTCAGTATAGGTGCTGGTCCTGCCGTATGTGAGGCATATTTAATCTGTAATGATGGATCACTGAGTAAAAGGACTTCATATCCTGACAATCTTTGTGCTGACTAGTGATGAGCGGCAGGTGCCATATTCGATTTCGACGAAATTCGCGAATATTCGAATGAATATTCGTTTCATATTCGTCGAAATCGAATATTCGTCATTTTTTCTAGTTATCGCGATTAACATGCGATTTAAATAATCGCATATTGCGATTTGTACTTAAGGCTACTTTCCTATTGGTTTCATATCTAGAATTAGCGAGGATGACGAATATGACGAATGTATTCGTCTATTCCTCAAAACGAAGATAACGAAGTATTCTACATCTTCGCTTTAGCAACCTATTCGTCAACTTCGCTAATTCTAGCAAATCAAATAGGAAGGTTGACTATAGAGACAGCTGTGTTAAATTCGCTATGCGATTTTTTTTTTTTTTAATAAATAGAATACTTATAATAATTTTATCAAGTAATATAATTATTGTATTAAAAAAAAAATCGCATAGCGTAATTTAACACAGCTGTCTGGTAAGTCAACCTTCCTATTTGATTGCTAGAATTAGCGAATAGCGAAGTTGACGATGACGAGACGAATAGGTAGCTAAAACGAAGATGTAGAATACTGCTATCTTCGTTTTGAGGAATATGACGAATACATTCGTCATATTCGCTATTCGCTAATTCTACCAAGCCAACCATAACTTCTGTGCTCATGGAGCGTCCCCATCACCATGGGAACGCCTCCATATACTAAAATGTACTGTCGGATTTGAGGAATTACGTTGAAATCGCAATGCGATTAATTCAAGTTATATTAATCGCATTGCGATTTCAACTTAGAGCTGGGTTTATAATGGGTCAGCTTGCTAGAATTAACGAAGTTAACTAATATGGAATATAGCATATAGCAGCAGTGCTAAGTTGAAATCGCAATGCGATTAATTTAACTTAAAGTATTCGCATTGCGATTTCAACTTAGCACTGCTAGTGCATAGCTATACTCCATATTCGTTAATTCTAGCCTATGTAAGATAGCAGTGCTAAGTTGTAATCGCAATGCGATTAATATAACTTGAATTAATCGCATTGCGATTTCAACGTAATTCCTCAAATCCGACAGTACATTTTAGTATATGGAGATTCTCCCATGGATGGGGACGCTCCACATGAGCACGGAAGTCGGCAGAAGCGGCAACGGGCACTGACTAGAGCAGCCAGGAAGCCAGGAATCCTCAGGACAGGTAAGAACTACTTTTGGGAAGTAGGAAAGAAAAAAATATAACTAAAAAAAAAAAAAAAAAAACGAATATTCGAAATAGCGAATTTATAGCGCTATATTCGAAATATTCGCGAATTAGCGAAGTGCCGATATTCGCTAAAAAAATTCGCTTTTCGAATATTCGCGCTCAACACTAGTGCTGACATGTTCTGCGTATAAATACCTCTGAGTAGTCCCACTACATCATGAATAGTATGCAAGACAGTGTGGTGTCCCAGTGTAAAAGGTGTAGCCAATTCCACCATCATCGCACAGGCCGCAAGAGCACGTAGACATGCCGGCATCCCTTGTGCAGGGACAGGCATTACCTTTGAGAAAAAAAGCACAAGGACGCAACTTTCCCCCATGTTCTTGAGTGAGTACCCCGCCATGGTTTTACAGTTTTGTTGTGCAGACATGTGGAATGGTAGGTTATAATCAGGGAGGCCCAATCCTGGGCTACACATCAATGAACATTTCAGAGTATCGAAAGCATTCAACATTCCTTTTGACCATCTTATTAGCTCTGGGGATTCTTCCAGAGTGGCTTGCCTCAAAATATTGTCATATTAAGAACAGTCGGGGATCCATTGTCTACAGTAGTTTATCATACCAAGAAAGGACAGCATTTCCTTTTTGGTGTGGGGTGACCAGACCCACAATAGACTGGATTCTCCCGCGACTGATTCTTCTTTCCCCTGTGTGAGGACAAAGCCCAAGTATTCAACCTGCTTTTTGCACCACTGCAGTTTCTTTAACGACACTTTATGACCACATTCTGACAACCATTTCAACAATCATTTACACTTGCCTCCACTGACATGCTGCACAACAGTAGATTATCAACATACTGCATCAGGATGGAACCTTGGGGGGTGCCAGGGTTTCAAAGTGGCTTGGAGGACAATGCTGTACACAACTGGTGAATCAGCATACCCCTGTGGCATTCTACCCCAGGTCAGTTGACGTCCCTCAAAGGAAAAATCAAAATGGTACTCTTATTAAACAGACGGCTTCCGCGGGGATGGAGGAAAGGAGAGTTGTGACATCAGGAACCACTGAGGCTATGGGCACAATGAGATTGTTGATTGCCCTCAAATCCTGGACAAAGCGGGTAGTACCATCTGCCTTTGTCACAGGATTGATAGGGGTAGAGTAAGGTGAAATCACCTCCTCGAGGATTTCTTCTCAGAAATTCTTCTATCATTGGCCGTAGACCCTCAATCTTTTCCTTGGACAGTGGGTATTGCTTTTGATACACTGGTGTGGCACCGGGTTTAAGATTGGCTTGATAAGGTGTGCAATCAATCAGGCCCGTGTCATAGTCGCCCTGTGACCATAGTGAAGGGTTTATGTCTCCTAGCTAAGGGTGGTCCTGTAAACTAACAAAAGTACATATAGCCGGGGTGACTATGGGCATGGCGGCTGAGTGAATACTTAGTCCGTCATTTTTTACTGTCACTGCCAAGTCCAACTTTACAAACAGGTCCCTTCCTAATAAACTTACAGGGCAATCTGGTATGATGCTGAAAATATGGTCTGTGATGTATTCACCGCCCACTGTCTCTATTGGGAGGACACTTGTTTTATATGTTTTAGTTAATACCCTGTTGATTCCCATAGAGGGGTCAGACTTTCTTAAAGGTCCCTTGTACATGTCTTTGTTAAACACACTGGAGGTGGCGCCGCTGTCTACCATGAATCCTACCTTCTTTCCTGCAACTTTAAGCAAAATAATCGGTGTATCTTTCCAGTGGGTGGTGACCTGTGTGAAAGCTTGGGTGACTCCCTCCGGGCAGCGTCAGTAGGGTTGTTGATGATTCCAATCAATGGGGAACCTGGGCTGAGTCTGCGTACCCTTTCTATCTGTATTCTGTCCCCTTTGTGTCATGGGCTGTTGTTGGCTATGTGTTCCCCGATTCTGCGTGTCTCTCCTGGGCATTGTGCACTGTCTAGCCCAATGTCCCTCCCGTCCACAGTTATAACAGCGATTATTCCTGGTTTGGAAGTCTTGGTTTCTATCATTTGATCTATGAAAGTTTCCTGCTGTCTGTCGCATATTTCTCCCTTTACAGGCTTTCTTTAAATAAGCCACTGTGCCAGACGGAGCCACAGTAGGCTTGGGGCAGTGTTTAATAATTTTATTAAGGTCATCTATGTCCAAAGCCTTTTTCATCAGTTGATTACCAACCGTCAAAAAAGGCATGGATGTCTCAGATCCCCTTATCTCACTATCCTTTTTCCTCTTAACCCTTGTTCCTTAAATTATATCTCGATACAATTGGGGGTGTGGGTTGTTTATTAACTGCGTGTCCTGCTATTATGTGACTGGCTGCTATTAAATCCTGAGCGCTAAACAGTTAATTTTATGTAGATATGAAGGTGGGGGATACATCTGATGTTTTTTATCATTTTCCTTCTTAGTCTGTATCTCATGTACTTTTCTATCGTCTTTTGATCTTTTTAAACCTTTTGCACATGTTGGGGTCCTACCAGTGGGGAGCTATCTCTAGCCATTGTTCTCCTCCTTTCTGCATATAATCCATATCCCATGAAGGGTCAGGTTCAAAATACAGCCAGGCGGCAGTGTCGCCTAAGCATAGACCCTTGACCATGTCCATGTGATATATGCTATTATCTCCTTCCCTGGGAAAGGGGTCTACTGCTTCCATTGCCTCTGTCCATCCTGCCAAATTATCTACCCATGGGTTAACAAGATAATAATTTGTAGGACTGACTCGGGCAACATATTGTTTACGTGTTTCACCTGGTTCTAGTTTAGGGCATTCTGTCTTAGATTTTTGACTACCCATTATCAAAACTTATTTTCTTACAAAAAGAATTCAAAACAGCAATAGCAAAAAATAAAGCAGAATGTTAGTCTTGGGACGACAGCTGTACACTTACCACCCAGCCTGTCACTTCCCTTATATAAGTATGTTAGACAAAACAACTTATCATGCAAAACTTCTACAATTATCAAACAACTTATCATTCAAAACTTCTATAATTATCTTATTAAGAATCAA
Source organism: Bufotes viridis (assembly GCA_033119425.1). Lineage (NCBI taxonomy): Eukaryota > Metazoa > Chordata > Amphibia > Anura > Bufonidae > Bufotes > Bufotes viridis. The sequence continues at coordinate 461,936,897 of CM065590.1, forward strand.
ATCAAGCTGTGAAACCTTCTGTGAAGTCAAGCCCTCTAAAGTACACTTTCCTTGTTACTGGACTTCCCTAAATTCCTAACTTGACAGTTCCCTGAACTGTGTACAACTCCCTGAGTTGTATCTTATGTGTCCCTGACACAATACTGGGTACTCCCTGAGTACCTAATCTAACAGTTCCCTGAACTGTGTACAACTCCCTGAGTTGTATCGTATGTGTCCCTGACACAATACTGGGTACTCCTGAGTACCTATCTGACAGTTCCCTGAACTGTGTACAACTCCCTGAGTTGTATCGTATGTGTCCCTGACACAATACTGGGTACTCCCTGAGTACCTATCTGACAGTTCCCTGAACTGTGTACAACTCCCTGAGTTGTATCGTATGTGTCCCTGACACAATACTGGGTACTCCCTGAGTACCTATCTGACAGTTCCCTGAACTGTGTACAACTCCCTGAGTTGTATCTATGTATCCCGGATACAAAAAAACTCTGTACTTACTCCGAGACGTGGCCAGTGCCCTCGGATCGGCCAGAGGACAAAATTGGTGTCTCTTCTCACCAGACCCGAGGATGACCTTCTCGATCCCGGACAGAGCCCCCAGATTGTTAGGAATATTCATTTCTTCCCCTCTTATTGGTAGTTGGTACCCCTGGTACTAGACTTCGGTATTCAGCTTGATTTGATTCTTATCTAGCGCTAGGAGAGCAGCATTGACACACGATACGATTCTGGTATACAATGCCACTCTAACATTTATTACGTACATGTGACATATATAGTCGTAGTCCAATGACATGATGTTTAAGTTTATCCAATGATAGAGAGACACGAGTCTTAGCTACACATTTGTTATCTTATCTGTAGAGTCAAAGCTATATGTCAGCAAAACAGTTCCTGGAGAACTCTCTCACCTCCATGTTCCTGATATATTAATGTATATAGACCTTGGACTGCAACGTAAGCATTTTACAGCTACATTACAGTCCAAAGTCCACTCCACACAAGCTCCAAGCAAACAAATGTATAGATGTAACTCAAAAAGCCCATATAAAATAGCTCAGTAATAGAACCCTTCAATGACGGAGGCGGTCAGGGAGAACAGTGCTCGCCCAAACATGGAGTCCGGAACCGTGGCAGTAAGTTGGGGAACATCGACAGTCAGCAACCACCATTACAAAGGGTATGTTTAGATGAGGTGTTTTTAACCACACAGTCAAGTTTGCACTAAAAAGGCACTTAAAATGGCACTCAGTTTTCTAGGTTTGCTGCGGTTTTGTGATGTGGTTATTTGCCATGCAATCACAATACAACAGGTTTTCAACAAAGTTTTTTACAGCATGGTGAAAATAATTGTATGTAGCTACTGTGTACCCTCAAGGCAATAGGTAGCTATAGCTGAACTAATAGGGGGTGTAAGCACTAAACATGTCTAGGGCAGCATAAACTCTAAATATAGCCCTGGGCTTTGAAGTCAAAGAGGTGGCCCTATCAGTGATTGACAGCTATCTCTATACAGTCATACAAGGAAAGTTATCAACCACTGATAGGACCGCCTCCTTGACCTCACAGCCCAGAATGAGCAGGAATTTAAATGACTGAAATACACGTTTTACTGGTTCTTTTTCCACAAAATAAAGTCTGCTCAGCTCTATCTGCTCTGCAATATGGTGCCTGCAGCTCTGACACCATGTTCAATGGGTAAGATTTCCTTTAAGGCCTGTTCTCCAAACATGAGCAATTAAAAATGTAATTCTAAGCAACACATAAAACCTGTAAGGCCGCATTCAGGCAACTGCAATATTGCTCTGCATGGAAGCCGCAGTCAGCATTTTGTGGCAGGAACAGAGTTGGATTGTGGTCAGAAGAATACAGGAAAACCCTTCCTTTAGGCCCCATTCACACATCCGCAAATGGGTCCGCATCCATTCCGTAATTCTGCGGAACAGGTGCAGACCCATTCATTCTCAATTGGGCCGGACGGGAAGCGTAGAGCACACTATGTGTGCTCCGCTTCCGCATTGCGGAGCGCGGCCCCGAACTTGCGGGCTCGGCCCCGAATTTCTGGTCCGTGGCTCCGCAAAAGATGGAACATGTCCTTTTCTTGTCCACAGCTTGCGGACAAGAATAGGCATTTCTATGGGGGGTACCGGCCGGGTGTGTTGCGGATTCGCAACACACCACAGACGTGTGAATGGAGCCTTAATTGTACTCATCTGTTTCCATAACTTACACAGAGCTGCAAAAAATAGCAAGTGTATCTTTTGAATAATCTAGATTTTTGCATTGACTACTAATAAAATGTGGTGATTGTTACAATTATAGACAAACACAATCTAACTAAACTAATAGCAAACAGTTGTGACGTTCATGTCTCTTATTGAACACCTTGAGTAAACATCCTCTGTCCAAGGCAAAAAAGTAATTTAGATCCGCCCTTTAGCAGCAATCATCTCCACCAAATACTTCTGGTAGCTGCAAATTAGATTTGCACAACGTTGAAGGGGAATTTTGGACGATTTACCCCTTAAAATATGTTTCAGTCCATGTCAATATGTCTAGGATGCCTTGCATGCTACAGCATCTCAATAGGGTTAAAATGGTTTCCTGGGTTTACAGAAACAGCCTTTCACCCCTTCCTACCCAGCGCTGTACATGTAAGATGCAGGGTAGGTCTTTAAAGAAGGTGCCTGCTCACAGGCGCAGCGGGTGTAATAGCCTCTGACTGCCTGTTGTTTAAAACAGCAGGCACCCGGAGCTAATGTATGCTATCGATGATAACAACGATCACACACGTTTAACCCCTCAGATTGGTCAAGTGTGACCAAGAGATCTTGGAGCGCAAAAACCCAGAAGAGAGGATTGGGGGGTCAGGATAGTGTGTGCTTCAGTCTCAGTCCTAATGAACGATCCGAGGCTGCTGCGCATAGATCTCTATGGAGACCCTGCCTGTAGCATGGCTCCATAAGAACATAATGTGAGTCTCATAGACACCAATTATAAGGCATTGGGGTCTATGAGAGAACCGATCTAATGATTAATTGTTCAAGTTCCTTAGGGGAACTATAAAAATAGATTAAAAAGTTTAAAAATGTAAAAAAATATTACCTTTCAAATCACTTCCCTTTCCCCAAAATAAAAATAAACTATTCAAAATAAACATCATGGGTAGAGATCAGCAATGCATTGGAAAATTCGATTTGGCTGCTTCGGCGAATAAAAAAACCTAAAAAATTTGCTTTGTAACGAATTACTATGTCACAAAGCATATTTCTTTGGAATTAGTGGGTGCAATGACAGAAAAAGGTGATTGTCTCCCTCAGCTCCCCGTCATTGTACCCCTCAGACGCTGCATTCATACATGATCGCGGCATCAGATATACATAACACGGTGTAAAATAAAAATAAAATCATACTTACCTGATCCAGGTTCGTGGCGGTCTGGCCAACGCCATCTTGCTTGAACATTTGGAGCTAAATCTCGTGCGGTCCATGATAATAGCATCACACCCGTTGTGATGTCATTTGGCTGATGAGCCAAGTAAGTTATTCACGAACTTGAAACCGAACTCGGCTTCAGTTCCGACTAGTACCTCGGAAGCCGAGTTTGGTTCAAAGTTTTAAAGTGGTTTTCCACTTTAAAAATCAACTACTGAAGTTATTCAACAAAGTCACGTGCGACTTCGTGAATAACTAACATCGATTCATCGGAGCCCATACATTCTAATACTGTATGGAGATGAATCTCCGTACAGTATTATTCCGAAGTTTTGAGCAAAGCGTCTTCCGATGAAGCATCCGAAGCTCGCTTCGCTCAACACTTATGGTGACGGCTGGCTCATCGCAAGCAAATTTCAAGTTAAATCGATTTGCTACCATGAAGCATGAATAAATTCGGATTTGCGGCAAATTGAATTTATCCTGAAATTTGGATCAAAGTTCACTTTGTGGACTTCGATTCGCTCAACACTAATCATGGGCATCAGTGTGGGCAAAAACGCCTGTACTCTTAAAATATAAAAAAAAATTCTCAAACCGCAAAAAGTCAAAATGGCCTATTTGCTGTTTTTTTTGGTCTTTTCACCTCCCACAAAGATTTGAATAAAAAGTGATTGAAAAGTCATACACACCCTAAAATGACATTGAAGTGAATGCTGCAAAAAAAATAAAATAAATAGGTTTGTGTGCATGAGCCCTAACTGAAACACCTTTTGCCAATTACCTCTTGGAATGAGTTTTTTTTCTAACTGCAAGTGTGGTTATTTACTCAGTGAAGATATTAGTGTATTTAGATGTTTTTGTGTACACGGTAATTGCGACAGAAATCCATGTAATTCCAAAGGGGTTACTTACTTTTCCTTGCTACTATAGTCTTTAATGCAGAAAAAGCATGGCCAGCTTTTTATTTAGACCAGGGATGCTCAACCTGCGGCCCTTCAGCTGATGTAAAACTACAACTTCCACCATGCCCTGCTGTAGGCTGATAGCTGTAGGCTGTCTATACATGTTGGGAGTTGTAGTTTTGCAACAGCAGGAGGGCCGCTGGTTGGGCATCCTGTTGCTTTTACACTGCACTAACTGTTAACCCCTTAAGGACACATGATGTACCGTTACGTCATGGTGTCCTGGTACTTAAAGGGAACCTGTCACCTGGATTTTGTGTATAGAGCTGGGCACATGGGCTTCTAGATGGCTGCTAGCATATTTGCAATTTCCAGTCCCCATAGCTCTCAGTGCTTTTATTATGTCAAAAAAACGATTTGATAGATATGCTAATGAACCTTAGATGAGTCCTGCTTTTTGAGATGAGTCAAGCGTCCTCTGTTTCCGGAGCCCAGGCACGCCCACTGTGAAGAAGCCAGCACCACCCCGCATCCTTTGACTCTCCTCCTTGCTCCCCGACGTCATAAAGCTAGATCGCCGTAATCTCGCGATAAATGAGCTAGCGCATGTGCAGTGCCGACATAGTTCCTTCCCTGGGCTGGCATCAGCCTCAGGGAGCGAACTGCGCATGCGCTAGCTCGTTTATCGCGAGATTACAGCGATCTAGCTTTATGACGTCGGGGAGCAAGGAGGAGAGTCAAAGGATGCGGGGTGGTGCTGGCTTCTTCACAGTGGGCGTGCCTGGGCTCCGGAAACAGAGGACGCTTGACTCATCTCAAAAAGCAGGACTCATCTAAGGTTCATTAGCATATCTATCAAATCGTTTTTTTGACATAATAAAAGCACTGAGAGCTATGGGGACTGGAAATTGCAAATATGCTAGCAGCCATCTAGAAGCCCATGTGCCCAGCTCTATACACAAAATCCAGGTGACAGGTTCCCTTTAAGGACACCTGACGTACCGGTACGTCATGTGCACTACCGATCACTGCCGTGCAGCGCGGGGTGATCGGAACAGAGTGCCTGCTGAAATCATTCGGCAGGCACTCTGTCACAATGCCTAGGGGGTTCTGTGGGGGTCAATTCAGACCTGAGATTTGCTGCGTTTCCGGGTTATTCGGGTCTCTGGTGAATAGGATGGCAATCGGTGGTGTGATAATAAACCACCAATCACCATCCTTAGATCCTGTGAGGTGATGGTGACATCACCTTTTAGGATCGCTTCCTATTGGCTGCACGGGCGGGCGAGGGTTAACTCCCCCCTGCTCTCCTCTGCTCCTCCATTTTTTGTCGGTGGAGCTAGGAGAGAGCAGCCTGCAGTGCAGCTGGAGAGCCCAGCACCCCCAGATCTCACCCTGATCCTCCAAAAGGTAGGTTAGGGACAGGTTAGGGAAAGGTTTCGTTCAGGCAGTGAGACTTTAGGGAAAGTTGAGAGTTAATTTTTAACTGTTGCATCACCCTCTTAGGGTGTCTGGGGTCCACAGTACAGCTGTGTGACCCTAGACCCCCCCAGGTGTGCTGAAGCTTGCATCCTTGCCCCCCCCCACCTCTTTTTTTAAAGGGCGCAAGCGTTTTTTCTTTTTGCGTACGCTGACAGTGGCTGGCACTCTTTAGCGTCCGGCCACTGTCAGCTTCGGACGGCTGATCAGCGTTTTAACTTAATTTTTATTTTTCACCATTTTTTTTAGTTAGTTGTTTTTATTTTTCCCTGTTAGGTTTAGGGAAAAGTCTGGGAACACCCTCCCCCCCCCCACAAGCGCACTGAATAAAGGTTTCCATGCACGCACAAACACACATGCATACACACACTCCCCTATGGCCCGCCGGACATTCTCGGCCAAGGAGGCATACGCCCAGCTTGCCTCTGAGAGCCCTAGTGAGGGCGAGGATGACCCTACGTTCATTTGGTCATCCGCGTCCTCCTCATCATCTAGCGATCATGATTAGCCCCCAAGGCGGCGGAGACACAAGGGGACCACCATGCTAGGGACCTTGTGGCCCACCCTAGTACGAGCAGCTCTGGGGCTCGTACTAATTTTCCGGCCCACCAGATAAGTTCACCTGAGCCCCTTACTGGTGAACTTGCCTAGTGTACCCCAGATGATTTTTAGCCCGTGATTCCTGATGTTGTTGGTCACCCAGGAATCCAGATTCCCACAGTGGGCTTCACTGAATACGACTATTTGTCTTTTTTTCAGTGACCCCTTTATGAATCTGATGGTGGAGCAAACAAATCTGTACGCCCAACAGTTCATTGCTCACCACCCGGGTTCTTTTTTGGCTAGGTCCGGTGGCTGGACGCTGGCAGTGCAGCCGAGATGAGGACGTTTTGGGGCCTTGTGCTGCACATGGGCCTAGACACAAAACCTAGTCCCAGGCTGTAGTTGAGTGGGGACGTCCTCTACCAGACCCCACTTTACGGTATGGCCATGACACCCTCCCGGTTTGAGTCCATGCGGAAATGGCAGCATGTCCCCCCGAAGGTGATCTTGCCTATGACCGCCTGTACAAAATCAGGCCGGTCATCGATCACTTTGGGGCCAAATTTTTGTAGGCCTATGTACCTGGAAGGGAGGTGCGGTTGATGAGTCTCTCATTGCTTTCAAGGGGAGACTCATTCTCCGCCAGTATGTTCCCTCAAAGCGGGCGAGGTATGGCGTGAAGCTGTACAAGTCCTCAAGCCATATAACGCTATGCGCAAAACCCGGACATGGTACAAAAAAGTTGCGGTCTACTTGGTGCAGGTTGCCATGTACAACTCTTTTGTACTGTTCCAATGCGATGGCAACACAGGGAAATTCCTGCAGTTCTATGAGGCAGTCCCCAAGGCCCTGATCTTTTCTGATCAGGAAAGAGCAGGTCGGAGTACCTCCGGAACTGGAGGCGCCCTGATCATCCCTGGCCAACACTTTCCATGTGTGGTCCCCCATACTGGAAAGAAGGGACGGACCCAAAAAAGGTGCAGAGTATGTCACAGGAGGTGGATACGGAAGGACACCACCACTCAGTGTGACACATGCCCCGATCATCCGGGCATCTGCATTATTGGTTGCTTCAGGGAGTACCACACTTCCATGGGGTACTACATTTATTATCCCATTTTTCATTTAGCCACTGACAATCGGATAAAAACAATGGTTCTCAGACTTAGGACACCATAAAAAAAGTTTTTTTTTCAAAAATGATAGTTTGTAAAACTAAAATAATAAGAATAGTAGACACATTGGGTATCCGTAATAATCTGCTCTATAAAAATACCCCATGACTTAACCCCTTAGATTAACACGGTATAAAAAAAGTGCAAAAAAAGGAATTTTTTTGTCACCTTGCATCACAAAAAGAGTACTAGCATGCGATCAAAATGTCATATGCCCCCAAAAACGTGCCAATTAAACCGCCTTCTCATCCTGCGAAAATTGAGCCCCTACCTAAGACAATCGGATAAAAACTTTAAAAAACTGACTCTTAGACAGTGTAGATACAAAAATTTTTAATTTTGTTTCAAATTGGATAATGTAGTGTTAAACCTAAATAAATTTTAAAAAGTAGACAAATTACGTATCGCCGCGTCCGTAAAAATCTGCTCTATAAAAATACACTGTGACCTAACCTCTGAAATGAACACGGTCAAAAAAAGAAAATAAAAACAGTGCCAAAACAGCAATTTTTTGGCAAATTTTTCGTTTTAATGCATTTTTTCCAGTAACAAAGCAAGGGTTAACAGCCAAATAAAACTTAAAATGTATTTCCCTAATACTGCAGTTTACAGAAACACCCCATATGTGGTGGTAAACTGCTGTAAGGGCACACGGCAGGGCGCAGAAGGAAAGGAACGCCATATGGTTTCTGGAAGGCTGATTTTGATGGCCTTTTTTTGACGACATGTCCCCTGATGTACCCTAGAGTATAATTTCCATAAAAATGACCCTATCTAATAAACTACACCCCTCAAGGTATTCAAAACTTATTCTACAAACTTTGTTAATCCATTAGGTGTTCCTCAAGAGTTTATGGCAAATGGAGATGAAATTTCAGAATTTTTATTTTTCATAACCTTGCGTCACAAAAATGTAATATAGAGCAACCAAAAGTCATATGTACCCTAAAAGTAGTCCCAATAAAACTGCCTCCCTATCCAGTAATTTCCAAAATGGGGTCACTTTTATGAGGGGGGCATCATGGGGGCTTCAAATGGGACATGGTGTAAATAAACCAGTCCAGCAAAATCTGCCTTCCAAAAACCACATGGCGCTCCTTTCCCTCTACGCCCTGCCGCGTGGCCATACAGTAGTTTTCGTCCACATATGGGGTGTTTCTGCAAACTATAGAATTGGGGCAATAAAAATTGGGTTTTGTTTGGCTGTTAACCGTTACTTAGTTACTGGAAAAAATGGATTAAAACTGAAAATTTGTAAAAAAAAATCAAAATTCTGAAATTTTAGCTTAATTTCCCATTAACTCTTGTGAAACACCTAAAGAGTTAACGATGTTTGTAAAATCCGTTTTGAAAACCTTGAGGGGTGTAGTTTCTAGAGTGGGGTCATTTTTTGGTGGTTTCTATTATGTAAGCCTCACAAAATGACTTCAGACCTGAGCTGATCCCTAAAAAGTGGGTTTTTTAAAATTTCTGAAAAATTTCAAGATTTGCTTCTAAACTTCTAAGCCTTGTAACGTCCCTAAAAAAATAAAATGCCATTCCAAAAATGATCCATACATGAAGTAAACATATGGGGAATGTAAATTAATAACTTTTTTTGGCGGTATTACTATGTATTATAGAATTAGAGAAATTGAAACGTGGAAAATTGCAAATATTTCCATTTTTTTAAAATTTTGTATTTTTTTTATAAATAAAAATGAATTTTTTTGACTTCATTTTACCAGTGTCATGAAGTACAATATGTGATGAAAAAACAGTCTCAGAATGGCCTGGATAAGTACAAGCGTTTTAAAGTTATACACACATAAATTGACACTGGTCAGATTTGCAAAAAATGGCCGTGTCCTTAAAGGGTTAATGACCTGCTACCATCTGATCTAAGCTTTCCTACAATTCTACAAAGACTAACGGGGTTTCATGAATACAACCCTCTTTATATGCCCAGAAGAGACCCAGAAGAGAGTACCCCTCTTTGATGTTCACATGGACTTGTGATGCAGTTCATCTGAATACTGTAATACCTCAGAGTGGTACTGCCATTTCTACACCTTGCTACTGTCTTTAATTGGTAACCATAATGTCATCTGTGTTTAGATTCCAGGTCCTTTGTCACTGGGCATTGATATTGTTGCTATGAAACTGTTTTTTGTACATGTAATATTCCTGGTTCATTAGAGAGATCTTTATATAGAATGGAACTTACCATTCCATTCACCTACCTTTTGGGCAGAAGTGGGCCAGTCTGTTTCCTACCAAGGGAGGGGCTGTAGAAAGTTTTCAGTCTGAGTCTAGTCTAGAGGGAAATTGGGAGATGGAAGGAGATAAGTCACCCTGTCTCCTTACAGATGAACAGACAGAGCATTGCAAGGGGGTCAACAGCCAATGGCACCCCACTCCAAAGGTACCAGAACCACTATAAAGTCCAGTGACCAGACTAAAGCCGAGTTTAGCACAGCAGAGAGATAAAACAGAAAATATTTAAGTTTGTACCCAATTTATGCCAAAACCTGCTGGAACCAAGAGAAAACCTGACTATTGTCTGGATGCAAGCTGATTCAAGTAAAGCTTTTAAACTTTTTAAATGTCTGGACTCAACTATTTCTCCACCTCCACCATTACTTTCCCCTTTATTGCTGGGGAGTGATGGTCTCCAGGTAGGAGCACCGTGACACACATAGAAAACTATTGGGGCCCCACCACACCACTTGGCCTTCCGATAAACCTGGGACACAATCGGCCCTGGGGGGTGGCACAGCACAATACTACTTTTCTGCCTGACTGGATGTGGCTTTCCGTGGTCAAACCAGAAGTTTTCTGGAGGTGCTGAGTGTGGGACTGAAAGCAAATAGTTGACTAGCCTGCATTTTCAAAAGGGTTGTGTCTAATGAGACATGCCCTTTAAGTTCACTGCTCTAGCCCTCTCTATGTATGCCCTGTTCAAGGCAGAGTGGCTTGTAGGCACCCCACTAAACAGCAACTGGGGCTTTTAAGAGGAGGACTGTGTAGTTGGCACTATTATTGGAGTCTTTGTCTGGCTAGTTTGGGGAGGGGGTTGGCAATGTGTAAAGGGCATAATTAAAGGGAAACATCATGCTGACATTGTTATGGGAAGCATTGTGTGGCAGGAAATATGGGGCATCAGTGTTATTTGAGTCACTGGCACTGTTATGGAGGCACTGCAAAGCTGTATTAGTTCTATTTTAGTCAACTATAGAAACAATCCAGGTAAAACTTTTCTTTAGTTCAGGCTTGCAAGACTGGTATGCTCTTTGGTGCTCTTTGAATCCCTGCGGTATACACTGTCTCTTCCATTCTTGCAATAGGCATCAGTTAAATCCGTAGTTATCCTTTATTTCATATCCACAGAATATGCTATGAATACCTAATCCATAAGGGTCCAATCCTGGTACCCCCATGTATCAGTAAATTGAAGATCCCCTTATCAGCACTCCAAAACGGATGAGAGATGGCCATTAGCGTTGGATTGGCCACAAACCTTACAGGTAAATTTCCCAGTGGTCCAATGCCCAGGGGGCCGCCCAAGCCCTCCTCTCTGCCACTGGCCTGGTACATAACGAACCAGCAACCACACATATCCACCTGAATTCAATGGCTGTGGCCCACATCTCACCTCCTAAGCCTTGGCTCCATATCGTAAAGGGCATCTGTCAGCAGATTTGTACCTATGTCACTGGCTGACCTGTTACATGTGCACTTGGCAGCTGAAGATATCTGTGTTGGTCCCATGGTCACATATGCCTGCATTGCTGAGAAAAATGAAGTTTTAATATATGCAAATGAGCCTCTAGGAGTAACAGGGTCAATACCATTATACCTAGAGGCTCAGCCCTCTCAGCAAATGTTGTGCCCTCTGCACTTTGACAGGACTAGGCAGTGAAAATGTCATCACACCTGGCTCTGTCAATCAAATTGAAGAGTGTGCAGCAGTTGCAGAGAGAGCAGAGCCTCTAGGTGTAACGGCAACGCCCCTATTGCCCCTAGGGGCTTCTTTTGCATATATTAAAACATAATTTGTCTCAGCAATGTGGCAAATATGAACATGTGACCAACACGGATGCCTTCAGCTACCGAGTGCACATGTAACAGGTCAGCCAGTGTCATAGATGCAAACCTGCTGACAGATGCCCTTTAAAGGGGTTGACCCACAAAAAATATTCTAGTTTTCAAACCAGCAGCTGGATCTGAATACTTTTGTAATTGCATGTAATTAAAAGATTTAGTCAATGAGTTACTCAATATAATGTATCTGTATAGCACCACCTGCTGCTTGTTGTTTTTCTTATTTCTTTGTCCGGCTCACTGAGAAGGCCGCACATGCTCAGTTTCATCCTTCATCTGCCTCCTGAGCTGTGATAGGCAGAGCTGAGACACACCCCCTGAGCTGTGATAGGGAGAGCTGAGACACACCCCCTGAGCTGTGATAGGCAGAGCTGAGACACGCCCCCTTAGCTGCAGCAAAAAAGACACACCCCTGAGCTGTAGCTTGATATAAATCTAGCAGAGCAATGAATGGGGAGATCTCTGGATCCATGTGAGGTACAGGGCTGGTTCTAGCTTTGTTAGAAAGAGATTGTCATGTACTATATGATGTCTGATTTTTATTCTTTACATTAATCATGGGATAACCCATTAAATGACAGACAACTGGAGGTGGAAGACAGAAAATGGCAACTTTGGGGGCAATATATTGTGTTGTACTATGGTATATGATACTGATGGGATGGAATTTTGTGCTATGGTATTGCTGACCCTGTCTACTTGCCCCACCTTCGGTCAATTTGGGGCCACTTTAGTTTTTTTTTTCCAGGGCCACTTTAAGTTCCCAGTCCGCCCCTGGTGGCCATGCATGCATATGGCTTTCTCTTTCACTGTAGTTCATGGGAGTTGAGAAACATTCAGTTGCTTCCACGTTCTCCTAAGAGATGGGTGTTCCAAAACTGGAATTATCATAAGACACAAATATCCCAGATGGGAATTCCATTTTCAGTTTCATTGTGGCACTTGGGAGTGCTACAGACTAAGAATGAGAGAGCTTGTACACCCCTCATGTAGACTATAAGGAGCCAGCAATTAAGAATTCTTGTTTTCAGTAGACACCATCTGGTGAATTGCCTTATACAGAGTGTCTAGTTTAGAAGCCCACTAATTCTGGCTTCAAACTCTCCCATGATGGTCACAACAGTGAAACTGGGATTACCTATATTCTAGACCAATAATTTATTTTTATTTTTTACTGTAATTTTAATAATAATACATTTATAATAGATTATTGAAAATAAAGAGTTAATTGTTGTCTTTCAAGCAGTTAAATAGTTGAGGCAGTAAAGGCATAATGTGTTAATAAACCGGTTAAACAGCTGATTACAGTTATATAGTGGTTTACACAACCCTCACCAATACACTAGTGTTACTTCATTGCACAATGCTCCTCCACTGTGACAAACGTCACTGCAAATGTCAGTAATAATGCATTCAGAAAGTCTTCAGACCCTTTCACTTTTTTCACATTTTGTTATGTTGCGAGTTCAAGTCTTTCCCCATCAGTCTGCACTCCATAATGAGAAAGTGAATACAGAATGTTTAAAATCTTTGCTAATTTATTGTAAAGGAAAATCTAAAATCTTGCATTGACATAAGTACTTTTTTTTTGCCCTCTAAGACGAAGACGCACCGACCCATAAGATGCAGCTAGGTTTTAGAGGACAATAAGGAGAAAATATTATTTATTAGACCTCAGATCAGACCACCAATCAGGGCCCTATTGTTAATTAGACCTCTGCTCACAGCCCGAATCAGACCACCAATGTTATTATGACCCTCCATCAGACCTCAGATCAGACCCCAATGCTAATAAGACTCCAATAAGACCTCAGATGAGACCCACAATCAGACCTCAGCTCAGACCTGAATGTGAATGACCCCCAATCAGACCTCAGATCAGCCCTCCATGCCACAGATCAGCCCCCATGCCACAGATCAGCCCCCATGCCACAGATCAGCCCCCATGCCACAGATCAGCCCCCATGCCACAGATCAGCCCCCATGCCACAGATCAGCCCCCATGGCACAGATCAGCCCCCAGCCATAGATGAGCCCCATGCCACAGATAAGCCCCAACTTCAGAGCAAATAAAATGTAAAAATCTACTTAACTCTCCTGCTCCTGACGCCGCCACTCCTCACCTCCTGCACTCTTCTTCTTCCTGCCGTTGGCTGTGCTGTGACCCGACGAGCACAGTGTGAGGTCACAGAGCACTGATATCCTCACGCTGTGTGTAGCCACAGCACAGCCGACAGCAGAGGACCAGGAAACAGTGAGTACATAGCCTGGAGAGCGTTGCATTCATGGCTTTCCGGTCCTCCGGTACTAATTAGCGCTTTCATAATGGAAGCGCTCATTTAGTACTTGCCCCATAAGACACACTGACATTTTCCCCCACTCTTTACTCAGGACTTAGTTGAAGCATCTTTGGCAGTGATTACTGCCTCCAGGCATCTTTGGTATGATGCTACAATGTTTGCACACCTGGATTTGGGGATTTTCTGCAATTCTTCTCTGTGGATCCTCTAATCTCTATCAGGTTATACGGAAGCTGTCAGTGGACAGCCATGTTCAGGTCTGTGTCCAGGGCCGGTGCAAGGATTTTTGCCGCCCTAGGCAAAAGAAAAGTTTGCCCCCCCCCCATGTGACATCACAATGCCCCACCCATATGATCTGCCATATTAAAGGGGTTCTGCAGTTTATTTAAACTGATCGACACCCGGGACCCCCGCCAATTAGCTGTTTGAGAAGGCAGCGGTGCTTGCAGTAGTGCCTTAGCCTTCTCACAGTGACGTCACGACTAGTATCACTGGCCTGGGTGGAGCTAAGCTTCATTCAAGTGAACAAAGCTTTACCCCGCCAAGGTCAGTGATACTAGTCGTGACGTCACTGCGCCTGCAGTAAACAGCGAGAAGGCCGAGGCTCTACTGCCAGCGCCGCTGCCTTCTCAAACAGCTGATCGGCGAGGGTCCCGGGTGTCGGACCCCTGCCGATCAATTTAGCCACCCAATGTCAGCCACCCAATCTACTAACGCCTCTACTTGTTCTGGCCTCACGATTCGTACCCTGGTATTCGGGCCTACAAAATAACGCTGAACGTTTTGTCACCTACGTGCACCTGAGAAAGGTGTTTCATTTGGGCGTGTAGCTGGCACAGGTCGACCACGTCCATGTCCTCTCCCTGCAACAGGAGCTCCACCAACACCAGCAGCACCATGACCAGGGCCACGTCCCTTATTTGATGGTCTCCTCATTCTTTGAGGTCACCCACTGAACTAACAGACGGATTAACTATATAAGCCAGATGAGATTCCTAACAGTATGCCTCACTGCCTGCTTCCTGTCCATGCACTACTCAGAGCTGATGGGTGGTGCTACATGTGATCCAGCTTTTATAGAGGCTGGGTCACATGAAGCACTGTCAAACAACGTAATTCCATTATTAGGCATCTGACTATGACCGTGCAACCCTCTTTCCGCAGGCATCGCTCGGCCCCCAAACTTCAGGCTTTACAAAGCCTTGTGGCCCCTCAGCGCTCCTGGCTGAGACCACACAGAGCCTCTCAGGCCTTCTCAGCCTTTCTCCCTCCCAAGTCATAAACAGTTTTTTTTTTATCCCTCCTTGATTACAGCAGTAGGCCACTCCTGCAATCACCTCTGGCAACAGACAATACATGAAGTGGAAGGGTGTGGACTGTCAGATCCCACTACCAAACCTATCCCCCAGTCGACAAGAAATCCAGCCCAGAATAACATCTAGACAAAACTGTCTCGGCAAACTACACTTTGCTAAAACCACTGTAACCCCATCAGCACACTGATGTGTTGCCTTGATGGCCATGTATCTATCAAAGGTCCCCAGTTGTACCATAAATGTGAACCAATAAGGTAGTTCCTAAGGCAGAATGTAACATGCTGCCTTTCAGTGTAACACTGACAGGCAATAGGCATACTAAAGTGCAGTACACCCAATGTATTACGTAGGCAATCAAGTCAACGTATTTAAATTTATAATAGTTGGACTAGTATAAATAATTGTAAAAAACTGTGCAAAGTCAATGGCCAAGTCAAACCCGGATGTAAGTTGTATCAAAATGCTATGGGGAATTTGAAATATGATGTGCGTTCAAGAAATCCTTTCAACATCACTCAGCTGAAAAAAAAATCTCTGTACTTTCCATGCTTACTGACATTTCAGAACTCCTAGGCAGTCATTATTCATGTTGACTCATACTGTATATGTCAAGGACTTAGTTGGCAATCAAGAATCATGAGAGCCATAATATAGCGTCCATTGTAAGCTGCTGAGACCAGAGCCTGGACAGGGTATTTTGGTGCCGTAGTCAGATAAGGTAAATTGTGCCCTCTCTATAGAATTAATTATAAACTACCTTATTTGGCAATAAAACAGATTCTAACACATAAAAGATACAGACGTGGTAAGAATACATAACTAAGTCTAGTCATTCACAACTGACATCATTAGAGTAATTCACTTTCCTTTTCTTCATCATTCGCCCCAGACCGTCATAACAAGTTCTCTTGAAGACTGTAGCTTTTCCTGCTGAGACACTTGTGACCAGTAACAAACTCACCTGAGCCAGGAAACCCAAAAAACCCTCTGCCACATTGGAGGATGCCAGTAATATACATGGCACATGGTAGCTGGGGGTCCTGTTACAGACTTTACATTGGGGAAAAATCAACTGCTGCAGAGCCTTAAAACAAATACCCTATCCTGCTGCTAAACCTCATAATATACACCCTAGCTGCTGCAGAACTTCATGATATCAGAGCTGTTCATAATCTAAATTTCCAACTTGGTTTTTCTTTTTTCTACACTCTGACTCCAAATCCTTAAAAAATAATATAATAATTAGCAATAACATTTACAGTAGTAAATGGTAAAATAAATATTTTATATTTTAATTAACATTAATTAACATTGATATATCAATTAATACTCATATATTAAATAGTATTGTTAATTAAATATTATTTTCATGTTTAATATTATACATATTTAAAATGGTAAAATTATTTTTAACTTTGAAACCGGAACTACTAAGGGTGCATTCACACGACCTTATAAATGGATCCACATCCGTTTCACAATTTTGCGGAACAGGTGCAGACCCATTAATTCTGTTGGGATTTGAACTCACAGCTTCTGCATTACAGCCCAGATCTTTAACCACTACACTATCCAGCTATATAGTGTAGTGGTTAAAGATCTGGGCTGTAATGCAGAAGCTGTGAGTTCAAATCCCATCACAAACCATTAATTCTGTTGTTCTGCTTTGCGGCTCTGCAAAAAATATAAAGCATGTCCTATTCTTGTCCGCAACCACTGACGAGAATAGACATTCTCTATATAGCGCCAGTCACGTGCGGTCCGCAAAATGTGGAACACACGCGGTCTGTAACAATGTTTTGTGGATCCGCAATTTGCAGATCGCAAAACACTCATGGTTGTGTAAATGTGGCCTATCTCTGACTTCAACTGTACCCAGAACTAGCACCATCTCCAATTCCACAAATCCTACTTCACAGCCCTGAATAATACCTCAGGTGCTGCTGAACCTCATATTACACATCTCAGCTGTTGCAGAGCCTCATAATACACAACTTAGCTGGTACAGAACCTCATAATACACACCTTATTTGGTGCAGAACATCAACATACACACCTCAGCTGGTGCAGAACATCATTATACACACCTCAGCTGTTGTAGAACTTCCTATTTCACACCCCAGCTGGTGCAGAACGTCATAATACTCACTTCAAGTGCTGTAGAACC
This sequence comes from Bufotes viridis, assembly GCA_033119425.1. Taxonomy (NCBI): domain Eukaryota; kingdom Metazoa; phylum Chordata; class Amphibia; order Anura; family Bufonidae; genus Bufotes; species Bufotes viridis. Next base: position 461,954,303 of record CM065590.1, read on the forward strand.
TCATGAGGCTTTGATAAAAGTCTCTGTTGCAGATAGGGTCAAAATGCCAGCCAAAAGTGTTGGAAGTGCTGCAAGCTGCACTATTTTGTCCAACTAAAAGCTAGCCTCACTAATAACCTCAAATCAGTTCTCATTACAGTCAATGGAATGTCATGCGCTGTTGTTGTCCAGATATGGAACTCCCATGATTTTCGTTCTCCTACCTCTATAACAGAGCAGAACAGCAGAAATTACTGGTACAGAGCCTAATAGACACCTCAGATGCTGCAGAACATCATAATGGTGACAATGGTATAAGATTACAGGTAAGTATCAGCAGGGACGTGCACACATAGGGCTCAAAGGGGGCTTGAGCCCCTGCCCTTTTCTGCCTCTGCCCCTTTAATGCCCTTCTTTTTTTTTTTGGGGGGGGGGGGTCGGCGGCGCTAGGCGGAACAAGTGGCTGCCTTTTTTTTTCCACTTTCACAAATGCCGGGCAACGGGCACCCGCCTAGCTTGCGTGTGTGGGGCCGGGCCCGTGTGGCGCATGCACGCAGCACTATTCAGCGCTGCAGTCAAGTGCCTGACTGGTAGTAGTCACGTGGGGGTGGCGCGCGGGAGTCTGGAGCTGAGTTGATTTCAAGTTCAGAGCCTGTGACTGCGTGCAACTACTAGTGGTGCTCATAACTGGTGAGTGAGCTTGTGTGGTGCTCGAGTGAGTGCCACTGTCAGTCTGTCACTGTGTCATCATGGAGGGGTCGCCCGGTCGGAGGAGAAATGTACCATGGGGGAGGGGGGATTCAAGATGTGCTGCAGTGCTGCCAGTGCCAGGCCCAGAAATGTGTGGGGAAACTACTGTGTGTGGGGACAAATTACTATGTGGGGGCAGCGTGGGGACAAATTACTATGTGGGGGCAGTGTGGGGTAAATTACTGTGTGGGGGCAAGCACTGTGCACTGTGTGGGGGCAGTGTGGGGACAAATTACTGTGTGGGGGCAGTGTGGGTAAATTACTGTGTGGGGGCAGTGTGGGGACAAATTACTGTGTGGGGGCAATCACTGTGTGGGGGCAGTGTGGGGTAAATTACTGTGTGGGCCCTGTGGGGACAATCACTGTGTGGGGGCAGTGTGGGGTAAATTACTGTGTGGGGGCAATCACTGTGTGGGGGCAGTGTGGGGACAAATTAACTGTGTGGGGGCAATCACTGTGTGGGCAGTGGGGCAAATCACTGTGGGGACAAATCACTGTGTGGGGACAATCACTGTGTGGGGGCAGGGGGCAATTACTGTGTGGGGCAACACTGTTAGGTGGGGACAATCACCGTGTGGGGCAATCACTGTGTGGGCAGTGGGGACAAATTACTGTGTGGGGCAATCACTGTGTGGGGGCAGTGTGGGGACAAATTACTGTGTGGGGGCAAATTACTGTGTGGGGTAAATTACTGTGTGGGGGCAATCACTGTGTGGGGGCAGTGTGGGGTAAATTACTGTGTGAGGGCAAGCACTGTGTGGGGACAAATTACTGTGTGGGGGCAATCACTGTGTGGGGGCAGTGTGGGGACAAATTACTGTGTGGGGGCAGTGTGGGGACAAATTACTGTGTGGGGGCAATCACTGTGTGGGGGCAGTGTGGGGACAAATTACTGTGTGGGGGCAATCACTGTGTGGGGGCAGTGTGGGGTAAATTACTGTGTGGGGACAATCACTGTGTGGGGACAAATTACTGTGTGGGGGCAAATTACTATGGGGGAATTACTATGGGGGGCAGTGTGGGGGAAATTACTATATTGGGGCGTTTTTATTGGGGAGGCACTGTAGAGGCAATGTTATTATTTTTGGGGACACTATACAGGGATTATTGCCTGGAGCACAATATAGGGTGTTATTATTACTGGGGGCACTCTAGGGGACATTATAGTTGCTGTGGACACTATAGGGACATTTGGGGTAATTTATCAAACTGGTGTAAAGTAGAACTGGCTTAGTCGTCCATAGCAGCCAATCAGGTTCCACCTTTTATTTTTGACAGCTCTTTTGGAAATCCACTTCTCTTTTACACCACTTTGATAAATGACCCCAATTATGTCTATTGGGGTCACTATTTTTCAGCAGTATAGTACCTGGGACATTGGTGAGTTCCACGGGCGCAGTATTGGGAGTGGCAGCAGGATGGGGAGGGGGATGGAAACATTGAGAAATCTAACGTGTCTGTATTATAAACTCTGTAGAGACTAGATGCGGCTGAAAGAATTTGCCATGGCGGTCTGGTTCAAATGGAAGAGAAGAGGAAAGAGAAAGTCTACATGACAGGAGATGTCACTGGATGTAAGAGGTATGTGGTCCATCCTGCCGGCGGCAGTGCAATTTATTCACAGATACAATTGATTCAACAGTCTGCCCGCTCACCAGTGCAGGGTTAGGGTGACAGGGTCCTTTAAGGCTAGCGCAGGGGCTACCTGGGTAGAGGACGTGCGTGACGCACGTCTGTTACGTCACGTGACAAGTGCCCTTTTTTTAATTTTAGCCCCTGCCCTTCAAAATGTCTGTGCACGTCCCTGAGTATCAGGGAACAGAACTACAAGTCCTGCACTGTTATTATGGGCTATCAGAGGACATTAAAAGTAGAGATAAGCAAGTCGATTCAAAAGAATCAATTTGTCTCATCAAACAGAGTTCTGCACCTGCTGTGCGGGTCCCTGAAGCTGAGGAAGCTCCCCTGCCATTTGACTGACAGGGACAGACATCTTGGCCCTGACCATCTTGCATCTGTGCTGCTGTTCTGAGTAGCGGTGCAAGCGCAGAGGCTCTGCTTCCACTGCTGTAGCGGTGACTGTACATGTGCCGCTAAACTTCAGGGTAGCAGCGAATGAACAGTCACTGCTCCAGAAGTGGAAACAGATCCTCTGAGCTTGTGCACCTACTCGGAGCAGTGGCACAGAAGCAAGATTATCAAGGCTGGGCAAGATGTCTAGCCCTGCCAATCAAGCGACAGGGGGAGAGTCCTCAGCTTCGGGGTCACCGAGTAGCAGGTGCAGAACTCTGTTCATCTTAAATTATAGGAAAGCATAAGAGGAAATAACTACAACTCCCAGGATGTCCATGCTATTATTATTGGATATCAGACATTACAGGGAGGGTGAATAAGAGGAGCGAACTGCAAGTCTCAGCATGTCCAGCATGTTATTATGAATCATCAGTGAACATTACAGGGAAGAGAGTATAAGTCCCAGCATGTCCAGACAATTATCATTATGGATAAGAGGACATTACAGGAGAGGCCAGATGAAGGGTAGGTAATGCCACATCCTATTCTGGTCAGTGTCACTATAAAGAAGATCCTCTTGGGAGTGCTATTTCTGTTCTTTACTTCCCACCATTACAGGAGAGAACTACTAAATCAAATATGTCCAGGATAGTTTTATCTTCTATCCATATCCATGTCCAGATCTCAGACAACCGCTGACAATGTGATCTATGGAAGAAATACTATATCTGTTACCTTATTATTTCTTCTTTTCCGTACAAAACTACACAGCACATGAGCCCCGCCACCTCTTGTCACATGGTGGTGACATCACAAAGGTCTTTCAGCCACAGCCTTTGCACTGCTGAGCTCAGTCCTTTCATGCACTGGTCACATGACATCACACAGGTCTTTGTGCTACCTCTCTATTCCACTCAAATATAATCCTCAAGTCTCATGTCCTCTACCAATACAACCCTTACCCTAATCTGAACACACAATAGCTAGAACAGGGTTAGGCAACCTCTTGCAGGTCAGCTGTTGTCAAAGTACAAGTCCCAGCATGCACATTTTCAGAACTCCCATAGAAGTGAATGGAGCATGCTGGGAACTGTAGTTTCTCAACAGCTGGAGTGCCGAAAGTTACTGACCCCTGACCTAGAAATGTCTTGCAGCACCCCAAAACACAGCAGGGTCCTCAGTGATACTTTTCATCACACCTGTCTCAGAATCACATGACCCAAACCTCCTGGGAGGCCATACACTGTAGGATTTACCTTCCACTGCAGAGCAATTTTTACAATAAAGTTGCACCTCTTCTCCCTGTCAGGTAAGGTGGCAACTCATGCTCTGAGATTATCACAACTATGTTTCAGTCATGTGAATGACAGCTTCCATGACATAAAAATTGTTTTCTGTCCGGTAAGCTGCTGTGACATCATAAGTGAGATTCAGTCAAGAAAGCTTCTATGACATCACAAATAGGTTTCATTCATTCAGGTAAGCTACTATGACATCATAATTGTGTTTCTGTCAAAAAATCTGCTGAGTGTTTTAGTACGGTGGCCAGAGGTCCGGTTTTAGGCCGGACAGTCTGTCTCTTAGACTCCCTGTCGTCTGTCCGGCTCAGGGTCTGGACAGAGGCAGTGATGTCCTCCTTTTCAGTAGCTCACAGCACAAACTGACTCACTAACAGCCTTCTCTCACCCCCAGTCAGTCACTAGAGCCCGCAGACATGGCTCCCTGTGGCGGACTGAGGGGGAGAGAAGCACCCCGGGCTGCCCCCAGCTCACCTTCCCGTTAGACAGTTCTCTCCCCACCTTTTTTTGCCGGCGATGGGGCTGGGCTTAACGGAGTGGGGGGTGGCTTAACGGAGCACGTGCAAGAACGGGGGCGTGGTTTAGAAGTTTGGGGGCCTGGCCGGTGAGGTTCGGCTTTCTGGGGTGAAGCCAGTGGCCATCCTATGTTTTAGTGAGGTCAATGACAGCTTCTCTAACATCATAAATGCGGTAATCGGGTTAACCACTTTCAGGAGCGAACTGGACAACCCTCGTCGGGCTGCAGCAGTCATGTGTTGATGTGGTGTAGTAGGGAAAATAGAGCCTGGCCGGGAGAACAGGAGCAACAGTGTGGGATATGTTAGGTAACCACTTACCACTTTATTTCAGACAGATCCTGACAGTTGTCCAGTGTCCTCCTGAAACTGGACAACCCAAACCAACTGTGACATCACAGCTGGGTTTTAAACAGATAACATGGCATAACAAATGTGTACCACTCAGGAGGATGCTGTGACATCACAATTTAATCTGTCATACGAACACCTTAGTAAGGTGAGCTGGTGTGATACTATAGTTGGATTTTAATAAAGAAAGCTATTGTGATGTCACCAATTGTGTGTCTGATGGTTTGCCGTGAGATTACTTATACTTTCAGTAAGGTAGGCTTCTATGGGTACTGTATACCATATTATGCGCCATATAAAATTAGCATAAATTATCTTTATATGCTGTTTGTAAATTTAATATTGATATGTGTATACATACTGTATAAGAAAAAATCCTAAATTACATGTAGGGTGCCTCTTTTACATTACTGTTGCATAGTTGCAAACAGTTCCGGATTCGCCAGAACTGTCCCTAATTTTTATAGACAGTCCTGGCAAATTGAAGCACTACCGAGCTGAAAATGGTTGGGGCTTATGTAAGCCCACCTATCAGCGGGCAATCTTGGGCAGGGCATACCTGTCCCAAATTTACCAATTGCAATATTGGTAAGTATGCTGTAGAGTGCACAGTACATTTAGATACATTTAGCTCATATGGTGGTAAGTATGAAAAGAACACCAGAAACACCAGCAGGCAGCAGCATGGAATAGGAGTCAGATGAGTAATGTATTTATTTTTTACTTTTACTTGGGGAAAATACTGGGAGCACTATAATGGACACTATGGAGGGCATATTTATTACTGGGTACACAAGAGGGGACATATTTACTTCATGGGCAGTATGGTGGACATTATTGTTACAGGGGCCTATTAAGGGACATTGTAACTACTGGAGGCAATATTAATATTGGGGGCATTATGCGGGACATCATTTCTGGAGGCATTATAGGGGGCATTATTAATACTGGGGGCACTATAGGGCATTACTATTATTGGGGAAACTAAGGAAATAATTACTGGGGGCACTGTAGGGGCATTATTACTACTGAGGGCTCTATTGAGGGCGCTTAATGACTACTGGAAACACTTCTGGGGCTTTATTTGTACTGGAACTACTCAGGGGGATTATGTTACTACTTGGACCGCTATAGGTGAGGCATTATTATTGCTTGAGGCATGATAGGGGCATTAGTATTTCTGGGGGCACTATTGAGGCATTATTATTACTGGGGAGATTATTAATACTGGCATCACTATAGGGGCATGATTATTTCTGGGGACATTATGGGGTCATTATTTCTACTGGGGACACTATAGAGAGCTTTATAACTACTGGGACTCTATACGGGGCTATATGACTAGTAGGGATACTATAGGGGCTTTATTTCGACTAGAGCCACTCTAGGAAAGCTGATTACTACTAGTGTCACTGGAAAGGGCCTTATTACTGGGGGTACTATAGAAGATATTATTATTAGTTGGGACCCTATTAATTTTGGGGACAATAGGGGGAATTATTTCAAGAGGCACTGTTAGGGGACCTTTTAATACTAGGAACACTTCAGGGGCAATCTTATTACAGGGCATACTACATGGGGCATTATTATTACTTAGAGCACAATAGGGAACATTATAAACATTGAGGGTACTATGGGGACATTATTATTGCTGTAGGCAGTACAGGGAGATTTCCCAGTACTAGGGGCACTTAAGGGGGCTTATTGACTACTAGGGACACTACAGGAATGTTTGGGGTCATTTATGAAACGGGTGTAAAGTTAAACTGGCTTTGCCGCCCATAGAAACCAGTTCCACCTTTCATTTTTGACAGCTCCTTTTGAAAATGAAAGGTGGAAACTGATCAGTTGCTGTGGGCAAATAAGCCAGTTGTACTTTACACCAGTTTCATAAATTACCCCATTTATTTCTACTGGACTAACTCTGGGGAAGCATATTGCTACTAGGCCACTTTAGGAAATATCATTGCTACCGAGGGGCACTATAGGTGGCATTATTACTTCTGAGGGCATTATAAGGTAGCACTAGTATTTTCCAAGGGGCTATCTGTATAGCACAATTTTTTCTGCAGTATAGTATTTGGAGGCATTTGGGAGGACAGCAAACATTGTATTAGGGGTCGCATTAGGATGACAGTGCTAGGGCACCAGGATGAGGAGTTTGTGTTGAGAGGTTGAGGAGGATGATATCTTAATTATAGACAACTGGTGGAGAACAGTATGTGGGAGCCTGGGCAGCTTCTAGGGAGGTTTTCTTATTTTGTGCTGCAATGAGCTATTTAGTTCTGCTTGGGTGGTCTTTTTTGCTGCGGCATGGCATTGCTGACCCCACTTACATGTGTTGCCCTGCCTTCTTAGGTTGGCTCCACCATCTGCCAATCAATATAACATGGGGTCTCTTTCAATTCTTTTTTTTTTAAGGGCAATCTTAAAGGTGTTATTCAAACCTGTAAACCCCCCACAATGTCTTCCATATACAGAAAATACTTACCTGGTCCCTGACATATGTGTTCTTCCGGATCTCTCCATGGCCATTGCTGCATCTCCCTGTCATGCAGATCACAACTAGGCATGAGCGAATCGACTTCGGATGAAACATCCGAAGTCGATTCGCATAAAACTTCGTTCTAATACTGTACGGAGCAGGAGCTCGGTACAGTATTAGAATGTAATGGCTCCGATGAGCCGAAGTTATTGCTTTTTGAGGTCTCGCGAGACTTCGCGCAATACCTTCATAAATTAATTTTTACTGAAAAAAAACATTTCCCGGGTTCGGTTCCAGGTAGTTTTATACAGTGCAAATTAATTTATGAAGTTATTGCGCAAAGTCTTGCGAGACCTTACAAAGCAATAACTTCGACAGCATTAGAACGAAGTTTTGTGCGAATCGACTTTAGATGTTTCATCTGAAGTCAATTCGCTCATCCCTAATCACAACGTCTGGCGACGGGGGGCTGCAGCCAATAGCAGCCCACGACACGGACCCTGCCCCCCTGTCCAGATGTTCTGAACTGCACAATGGGAAGATGCAGTGATGACCACTGAGGGATCACGAAGGACACAGATGTCAGGGACAAGCTAAGTATTCTCTTTATGAGGGGGGTGTTTACAGGTATGGATAACCGTTTAAAGTTCCCAAGCACTCCAGTAATCAGGGGCTGACTGGCAACTTTTGGCCCAGGGGGCAAGTTACACCCAGAGGCCCACTGAGCCCCCCTCTACTTTCTGATTCGCTGTCACAAGAGGCTGGGCGGGGAGCTGCGGGAGGAGAGCACAGCCTCCTTTGACAGCATTGACAGCTATCTCCGCCCCCACACCTCCGCTCTCCTGATCTGTCACAGGAGGCTGAGCATTGCGGAGAGGATAGATGTTGGCCACTCACATCGCTTATAGCCCCCCCCCCTTATGTGCCAGTAGCCGTCCCCCTTATATGCCAGTAGCCGTCCCCCTTAAGTGCCAGTAGCCGTCCCCCTTATGTGTCAGTAGCCGTCCCCCTTATGTGTCAGTAGCCGTCCCCCTTATGTGCCAGTAGCCGTCCCCTTATGTGTCAGTAGCGTCCCTTATGTGCCAGTAGCCGTCCCCTTATGTGCCAGTAGCCGTCCCCCTTATGTGCCAGTAGCCGTCCCCTTATGTGCCAGTAGCCGTCCCTCTTATGTGCCAGTAGCCGTCCCCTTATGTGCCAGTAGCCGTCCCCTTATGTGCCAGTAGCCGTCCCCCTTATGTGCCAGTAGCCGTCCCCTTATGTGCCAGTAGCCGTCCCCTTATGTGCCAGTAGCCGTCCCCTTATGTGCCAGTAGCCGTCCCCTTATGTGCCAGTAGCCGTCCCCTTATGTGCCAGTAGCCGTCCCCTTATGTGCCAGTAGCACGTCCCTTATGTGCCAGTAGCCATCCCCCTTATGTGCCAGTAGACCCCCTTATGTGCCAGTAGCACTCCCTTATGTGCCAGTAGCACCCCCTTATGTGCCAGTAGCACTCCTTATGTGCCAGTCAGTCACTCCTTATGTGCCAGTAGAATCCCCCTCAGTTATCATGTGCCAGTAGAATCCCCCTCACTTTATCATGTGCCAGTAGATTCCCCTTATCTTATGTGCCAGTAGATTCTCCCCTTTATATTATGTGCCAGTAGATTCCCCCTTATCTTATGTGCCAGTAGATTCCCCCTTTATCTTATGTGCCAGTAGATTCCCCCTTATCTTATGTGCCAGTAGATTCCTCCCTTTATCTTATGTGCCAGTAGATTCCTCCCCTTTATCTTATGTGCCAGTAGATTCCCCCCTTATCTTATGTGCCAGTAGATTCCTCCCCCTTTATCTTGTGTGCCAGTAGATTCCCCCTTATCTTATGTGCCAGTAGATTCCCCCCTTTATCTTATGTGCCAGTAGATTCCCCCTTTATCTTATGTGCCAGTAGATTCCCCCTTATCTTATGTGCCAGTAGATTCCCCCTTTATCTTATGTGCCAGTAGATCCCCCTTATCTTATGTGCCAGTAGCCCCAAAAACACAAAAACAAACAAACAAACATACAAAAACACTTATACTTACCTCCAGCGATGCGATGCAGGCCTCTTCTGGCCTGTGTCCTTGCTGTACCGCCCGGCGGCGCGATGACGTCATTGCGCCGCCTGCACCAGCCTCTGATAGGCTGCCAGCACTAGGCCGGCAGCCTATCAGAGGAACAGGGAGGGGACACGCCTCTCCCTGCTCTGCCGCAGCACAGCCATCTGTATCGCCGTCCTGAGGACGGCGATACAGATGACTATGGAGATGAACGCTTCCACAGTGGAAGCGTTCATCTCCCTGTGCCCTGCCGCCGGCCGCCCCCACTTGTCACCAGGGCCGCGGCAGGGCACAAGCACTACAGAGGGGCCTGTTTACAGAGGCAACAGAGGGGCCCGGGGGGCAATTGCCCCCCTGCCCCCCGGCCCAGTCCGCCCCTGCCAGTAATGAAGCAGTTAACTACAATAGCATTGCCTCAATGCTTCCGTTGTAGGGCCTGACAAAGATTCAAACCCTGCATCAAAACTTGTTGCCTTGTCTTTTATAATTGTTTCTCTAATTAACCATTTTAATGCACTTTCTGTCATCGCTACGCGCTAGGGCCTTTTTAGTATTATTTTTCAAAACTATAAATGTTTCAGGCTCCATTGCACACTGGAGGCATTAAGCTGCCTGCAAGATATAATCCCCAGAGAAATGACTCCATTTTAAAAACTAGATCCCATAAAGCGTGCCTCTATTAATGTAGTGGGCATGTTGAGTGCAAAACTTGTGTAGGACAAAATAATAGGTATAATATATATATATATATATATATATATATATATATATTCACACAAAATTGGAGAAATTTGTTTTTTAAATAGGTAACTTTGTTACTGTCTTTTTGCTGCATACAGCAAATATATATTCACATATATATATTCACACAAAATGGAAGAAATTTGTTTTTTAAATAGGTAACTTTGTTACTGTCTTTTTGCTGCATACAGACGAAAAGTAAAGCTGTGCAATTATAAGTGAGGCATATTTCTGAAAAGGCATTTACTTGTACATATGACTTTATGTCACTAACAAAGCAGTTGTCCCACATTTATGTCATTCTGATGCTGTTGTTAGGAGCATTCGGGTCTGACATATCATAAATTATTGCAGGGAAAAAAAAGTACTGTAGTGAAGTGCAACATGTCCAAGAAAATGGAAGAACGTGTATCCAACTATGTTGAAAATTCAGGTTTGTTCAAAAGATGAAAGAACACCTGTAGGGCTATAATGACAAGCTATTTTTCAAAGTACAATATCTCTTTAGCCCCATCAATCCTTGACGCGGTACACCATAAGAGTTCATGCACACGAACGTATATTCTTTCCGTGTCTGTTCCGTTTTCTTTTGTGGACCGTAAACAGAATGTCACGAGGGTGTCAGGAGCCACGTCTGACTCCGTTATACCCAGGGTCAGGAAGTTGCAGCGGGTGGCTGCGCGCTCTATATCTAAAGATCATGCTGCTACTTAATGGTAGCTTTCTGTGTTTGCCTCGCAATCCTTTTTGTCTCACTTAGGGATCTGTAGCTTCTTCTCCTCAGCTGTTCCTTGTCCGTCACTCCCAACCTCCTTATATTCCCCCTTCCCACTTCTCTGGTTGCCAGATATAGAGCTTCCTGCCTGGACTTCTATACTGACCCACTGGAGCTGTGCAGCTGTTGTTCCTGGTTGTCGTACTAGAGCATTACCCTCCGGATCCCTGGTGGGCTTTTGTTGACTGCTGTTGTCGCCCACCTGGGCTTATATGTTTTGTCTGTATTGTCTTTCCTCTCCCCTTGTTTTCCTTTAGTGTTAGTGGTGAGGACTAGTGCTCCCACTGCCCTATTCCCGTCTAGGGACTTCAGGGCAGTCAGGTGCCAGCTTCTAGGTGAGTTAGGGGGCACCACCTTTTCCTCTCCCTTGGACAGGGCTTTCCATTTCCCCTCCCTTAGCGTCACACATCTGTGATCGGCACGCCGGTCGTAATATTATATCTGGCCCTTATTTTGTGTAGGTAGGAAAAAAAAAGTTTTTTTTTTTTCTCTTCCTCACTGTCTGCCTATTTAGAATCCAGTATGGATTCTATTGCTGCTTTGACGAAGCAACTTCAAGGCCTGTCTTTGGAGGTGGCAGGATTGAAAGCGTCGGTCCTCCAGTAGCAGCAATTGCAGCAGACTGCAAGCCCAGCGGTTGCTACGGGTAACCAGGTTGCTCCGGAACCCAAGGTTGTTCTTCCTGACAGATTTTCTGGGGGAAGGGACAAATTTGTGACATTCCGTGAGGCCTGTAAGTTATATTTTAAGCTGTGCCCCTACTCCTCTGGTACTGAAGAACAGCGGGTGGGGATTGTTATTTCCCTGCTACAGGGGGACCCGCAATCCTGGGCGTTCTCTGTACCCACTGATTCCCAGGCTCTCCGGTCAGTGGATGGATTTTTTGGGGCCTTGGGTCTCATATATGATGACTCTGACTGAGTTTCCCTGGCTAAGTCGAAGTTACGGAGACTCCTACAGGGAGATCGGCCAGCAGAGGAGTATTGCTCAGAGTTCTGTAGGTGGGCTACGGATACTTAGTGGAATGATCCGCTCTCAGGAGTTAGTTGTGCTCTGGTTTATCCGAAAGGGTTAAGGATGCGCTTGCGCTGTATGAGGCCAATATTAACACTATTCCTCTTACCGATGGGCGATGCCATGCCCATGGAGGAACTGGATGCCACAGACAACAACAGGACTACTCCAGGAGGAAACGGCCTGGGTGGTCCCTGCAGTGAAGACCAGGTCCCTGTACAGGGGTTAATAGGTGAATAACAGGGAACTGCCAGGACAATGCCCTTAGGTTTAGCCCAAAGTTGGTAAAGTTGGAAATTGGTTAGTTGGCACAGTGGATCCACACCCACAGCCGGTTACAACATACCCATGTGATTTAAAAATAAGACACGAGGACACTCAGCACTGTGGATAAATTTAGGCCATGGGCAACTATATTAAAAAATATCTTTATGTTCATTTTTAAAACCAAACTATATATTTACATTACAACTCTTCATTTGAAAGAATAACAAATAAATAAAAGAATAACCAATAAACCAGCTTAAACATTCCTATCTGCTCAAAGTGAGCAACTTACCCCTCCTTCTAATAAAGATTCCGCAGACAGATCCAGATCCATTCAACTTGAATAGGTCTGTGATCCGTCTGCACCACAAAAAAGATGCGGAGGCATGGACAGAAACCCCACAGAAGCATTCCGTGGTGGTTCTGTGGGGTTCTGTGCCTAAATTCCACACCGGACCTTCCGGATTGTGGACCCACATGAGTCCGCATCCATGATGCGGGGTGCACACAGCAGGTGCCTATATATTGCGGACCCGCTGTTTGCGGGCCGCAATATGGGCACGGCTGTGCAATGGCCATGTACATGTGGCCTACCTGGTATAATCTCTAATATATCCTTCTGACTGTATAGTAAAACTGTATCGCCATAGACCACTAAGTATTAACAACTAAACCACTACAGACCCTGAGGAGTATTAAGTACATGAATGTTATCACCCATAAATAACCCATGTAAGAAGATGCAATGTGATATATGAATAAAGTTTACAAAGTTAGTGTTATCGATGGTGGTGATGTGGGGTGGGGGTTTAGGAAAGGGGAATTTTACCATCTCTAGTGATTGCACCAACACACAAGCCAATGTTAAAAACCTCTTTACCCGACACCTCCGGGTCATTTTCTTCCCTACATTTTGCCATGTATCTCATGATCTTGGTGTTCAGTGTGGTCTTTTCAATCAGTGATTTAAAAATGCCACCAGACAAATACTCTATGATGAAAGAGTCCTGACCCTGTATTAAAAAGCACAACATTATATAAGAGAACATTTTTTGAATTTGGTATAAAGCAGAATATAGCAAAATTATTCTAGGTTACGCATAGTGTCACACTCGTGTGTGGGAGGAAAACTCCACACCGAGCATAGGAGGGAAAAGGGGTTACCGGAATAAAGCCTGGAAACTAGGGAAGGAAAATATTCACCTCCTAGAGAAAACCCTAACTCCAGTCCTGACAGACTACTAGTATGAACAGGCCCCAAAGGTAGGCAAGTTCATATACCTGACACCTAGAATCCTGTCTCGCCCTATAGGACCCTGAAACTAATGTCAGGAGGATGAACAGGAATCTCCCTCAGGCCAAATGACAAACTACAGGGAAAGGCAACACGCACACATATATATATATAAACAAAATACAAAAGGAAAAGGAAACACTTATCTTCAATAAGGCTTTGGTAACACCAGGAACTCAGCCGAGAACCAAACACAAGCTAACCACAAGTCCTACAGAAGCTATAAACCGCATAGCATAGTGGGAGAAACAACAATAAGTAGGGAAGGTTAAATGACCAAAATAGCAACACCAAAAAGGTGTGGCAAGCACCAGAAACAATACAGACGTCATTTGATCCAAAAGGAAAACATGTCAGATCAAACCAAGTGTTGCCAGTCTCACAGATTTCCTGCCACCTGTCCAGGGAACATCGGGGAACAGATGCCGGTACCCACATCCTCTCCTCTGGTCCATAACCCTTCCAGTGAACAAGATACTGAAGAGATCTACGGAGAACTCGAGAGTCAATAATCTTGGCGATCTGAAATTCCAAACTACCGTCCACCATGACAGGAGCGGGTGGCAAGGGGGACGACTCCAAAGGTTCAACATATCTCTTCAACAAAGATTTGTAAAACACATTATGAATTTTCCTAGCCTGAGGAAGTTCAAGACGAAAAGCTACATAATTAATAATGGCAGTGATCTTATATGTACCAATAAACCTTGGACCCAACTGCCAAGAAGGAACCTTCAACTTAATATTTCTTGTGGACAACCACACAAAATCACCGACACTTAGGTCCGGACCATTTATACGTTTCCTGTCAGCTGCACGTTTATACTTGTTGCCCATATTTATCAAGTTATTTAGAATTTTCCGCCATATAGAAGACGATGATGACGAAAAACGTCAGAGAATGTGCCAAATTGCGGGTGAAACCCATATGTCCCAAAGAACGGCGACTTACCAGTGGACTCCTGTCTACGATTGCTTATGACAAACTCTGCCAAATAAAAAACGAGGACCATTCCTCCTGGTTCTCAGAGACAAAACATCTTAAGTAAGTCTCCAGACAGATTAGTGCACTCCGTCTGTCCATTCGTCTGAGGATGAAAAGCAGGAGCAAAAGACAGTTGTAACCCCAGCCGAGTACAGAACGCCTTCCAGAATCTGGACACAAACTGAGTCGGGGCCTATGGGTGGTAGACTCTAAAAACAGTACATTTTATTGATATACATTAAAATTAACGCAAATCCAATCAATTCTATATATAGACAAAAATCTCTCCAAAAATCCACAAAATCCTATAAGTGTAAATAACACCAGGGAGGGAAGGTAGATGATACCAATAATCAAGGATTTGGCTATGAGGAGACAGGTGTGGTATCCCTACCGTATCCCTAATATATCTCTCAGCCCTAAGAACTCACCTGATGGTGGTAAGTCTTCGTCCGCGTAACTATCCCTAGAAACCTGCGTATCCCTGAAAACACCTGAACACCCCGACGCGTTTCCCCCTATCAAAGGGTTCCTCAGGGGGTCAATACAGCAAAAACAAATGTAAATAAATAATTGTAACATTAACATGAGAGGGGGCTGGTCTTAACCAGCAATACCTGATCTATATGAGGCAGCAGTAGTCAGATGACACATCTATGGACAAAAGTCAAGACTTAATGTATAATCAATAGCAGTTCCCTACAAACTGATACATTTGACAATAGGAATGAACAAGAACTTACATGTTGTGGCAGCCACTCGGGTATCCAGCCCCCTCAGGGATCCTCTGATGTCCAGGACCTGAGGGAGACTGGTACCAGTGTGCTATATAAAGGTACACATGTTAGGGAGAACTATCTCCACCTGGGCGTCCATTTGACGTCACATCCGGGTTGGCCTTATATCACTTCCTTTGTATTCGGCTGGCGATGCGTTCCACGGTGGAACGCATCGCATATAGATATGCCGGAGTCGCAGTGAGAGCCTGTGTGACGTCACATCCGGGTGTGATGGACGTCACTTCCTGTCTATCGGGCGGCGATGCGTTCCACAGTGGAACGCATCACAAAGAGGCACGTTAGAAGCGTAGTGTGCTTTGTGGGAGCATCCGACTGTGGACCGACCCGACGTCACTACAGGTGTAGCATCAGACAATGCGTTCCACAGTGGGACGCATCATTACAAAAGTCCCTGGATATTGTAAAGGACCTCCATCGCACGCCCAGAATGGATGGAGATCCTTGCTCAAGGATGGAACAGAGATGATATCCATCCAAAAGCAGAACGGTATATCTTGAAACACATGTTCATGAAGGATCATACTATAACTCCCTATAACAGATCCACTATATTGGGAAAAGATACCCCATTGAAATCCCCTCATGTATGGTGACAATTAGATGCCTGTGTTTAGGAGAAAAAACCATACAATAAAAAAAAAAAGAAATAAAAGGAAAAAATTACCATAAATTAGTATAAGATGAATGAGAATCAAATGCGCGGAATAGATAACTAAATAGCTTCAAAACAACACAAATTATATATAGCCACAGTAGATAGGCCGTAGGCTAGATTTTGGACACTTCTCGTGTCACTGGTTAGCTAGGGTACATAGTACTCATATCTTCATTGAGACGAAAGTAGTATTAATCCAGAAAGGAGATTCACAGAAAACAGCTGAACGTCAATCTATAATTCAGACCCTTAGGGGACTGGGATCGAAGGCGATATATCCATTCGGTCTCTTTACATAGAACCTTTCGATCCCAGTCCCCCCCACGTGGTGGTTGTGGGATAACCTCAAGAGCCATAAATTTTAAAACTCCCGGATCACCTTCATGCACAGTTAACATGAGTTAACATGATCTGCCACTGATGTATCCCTCTTGTTCGTAACGTCATTAACATGCTCACATACCCTCCTCCAAAATTCCCGTATCGTTTTTCCGACATAGTCGAGGGGACATGGGCATTGCGCCACATAGACTACTACTCTTGTTCTACAGTTAGCAAATTGCCTAAGCGAAAAGGTATGGCCTGTTGCAGAGCATGTTATGAATCTCCCTGTTCTGATGTAACCACACGCTTTACATTTTCCACACCTAAAAACACCCGTTTGTCTCCTGGACAACCAATTCCCCTCCGAGGGTGGAGGAGTATAGTGGCTCCGGACCAACCGGTCCCTAAGACTCTTGCCCCTCTTATATGTGATACTTGGATATACCAAGAGGGACTCCTTAATGTCGGGGTCTTTCTGGAGCAGGGCTGGGACAAGGTCCAGCACCAACAGAGGCTGAGCTGCCAAAGTGCGCCCCCCCCCCCCATGTTGTCAGGCTCCTTCTTCTCCCCCTCCTCTCCTCCTACCTCTGCTGTAGCGTGGCCGAGATCTGCATGGTCTGCGCCTCCGCGGGTACAGGAGGAGGAGCTTTTGTCTCCTGTGCCGAGCCGACTGACTTGAAGTGCAAACTGTGTGCGCACTTCCTGTCAGTCCAGCCGAGTACAGGAGACTGATGCTCTCTGTACCTGCGGACCGGACAGAGCTCAGTCACACTACAACAGGGCCGTTCAGCTTTCTCAAATTATAAGAATTTATGTGCATGCAGCCTTAGACTCTCAATCAGCACCTGGTTGCTATGCAATAATGCACCGTTTAGACCCTCAGCGTCCTACTGAGACAATTACCTGTATTAAACGCAGCTACTTGTCTAAAGGAAGATGCTGAGGGTCTAAATGGTGCATTATTGCATAGCAACCAGGTGAGAAACCACCAACTAGGTGCTGATTGAGAATGTGAGAGTCATCACCACCAGCAGCTCCTCCTCCTGCATTTATATGAATGACCCAACAGCAGTCTGCAGTACACAACCAAGTGAAGATGCTCCAACCTGAGGAGCTGTTTGAATGCTGCAGGAGAAGAACAGCCAGGACAGGAAGGAGTTAATCTCACAGTCAGTGACACAGGACTATAAAAAAAAAAATCCACCTCTGGGCACTGGGCAGCAGGCAGCTCAAGTTAACAAGTGATTAGAAGAAGCTCAACCTGAAAAACTGTTTGACTGCTGCAGGAGAAGGACAGCCAGGACATGAAGGAGTTACTCACACAGTGACAGGACGGACTATAATAAAATTCACCTCCGGCAGCAGGCAGCTCAACACAAGACTAGTCTAGACACAGATCAGTCTTACTCTTGAAAAATTGATCCTCCCACACACAGACTCAGTGTGTAAATGTCCTCTGACTCCCTGAGCACTTACTAGTCTCCAGGCAATGTGGGTGGCGCGGTCTCAGGGCTCTGTCACACTCAGGACTGGCGTGGGGTGTGCAGGGGGCAGCTCTTCTTCTCTGCTCTTCTGGAGAGACTGCCTGTGCGCACCGCCTGCACCACGTGACACTGACTGCTCACTCACTGCCTGGCATGGATTACTGCGCGCCACACGGCCCGGCCTGAGCCGCCTGATAGAGCGGCAGCAGCAGCTGAGCCTGGGTGGCACTGCGGCAGGGCGCCAGCGCAATTAATAAAACGCTGCATTAATAAAAAAAAAAAAGTGCAAACTTCTGGGGGGGGTTTGAACCCCCCTATCTCCCCCTTATCTACGCACCTGCGCTAAAATCAGGGAGGGAATGACAGGCGGGGAGCGCTGAGCGGTTCCCCCCTGTCAGTCCCTCTCCCTCTGGCCGGCTGCGCCCTGAGGCTGGAGCGCCCTGAGGCTGGAGCCTCCCCAGCCTCTGTGTCGGCCCGGCCCTGTTCTGGAGAATGTGCCAGTATTTTCCCAATATAGTTCTGACCTCTTCCTTATCAAATGCGGAGACAAACGGGTGTTTTTAGGTGTGGAAAATGTAAAGCGTGTGGTTACATCAGAACAGGGAGATTCATAACATGCTCTGCAACAGGCCGTACCTTTTCGCTTAGGCAATTTGCCAACTGTAGAACAAGAGGTGTAATCTATGTATATAGGCGAAACGTACGTCGGGAGGATACAGGAGGTGCCGAGATTGCAGTGTATTGTGCTAGGTATGTGACTCTATCTATTTATTCCTGTGATGCTAGTAGGATAAGGAATTTGATGAAATATGCACTGTCACTTTATTGTTGAAATCACATTGCTAGCAGGATTTTATTAGATATAAGGGGAATTTTCCCCGGTGTTTAGCGACATACTAATGCCATAACTGCTGTGGTTATATATACCTCTGTATTGGTGGATTATACGGCCTCAATGTAAAATCTTTTCACCAACCATACATATATGTTTTTTTAAAATATGGCAATACTAATTTTAAAATGAATTTAATAAAGTGATTTATTTTATTCCCGGATTTGTTGGCTGTTTTGTGTATGTATTTTGGGACCATTCTGGGAATTGTGGTGTAGGTTCCCCGCCAATTGTTGGTGTTTAACTTATAGGATTTTGTGGATTTTTGGAGAGATTTTTGTCTATATATAGAATTGATTGGATTTGCGTTAATTTCAATGTATATCAATAAAATGTACTGTTTTTAGAGTCTACCACCCATAGGACCCTACTTAATACTTTGAACGTGGAGACCTACCATCATGGTTTATTTGTTTTTGACTATGTTTACACAAACGGAGTCCCACGATCCGAGACCATGTCAGAGGGAATGCCATGAAGTTTCATAATGTTGTCAACAAACACTTGAGCAAGTGTTTTAGCATTAGATAGGCCAGGCAATGATATAAAGTGCACAATTTTACTAAAATGATCAACTACCACCAGAATTACTGTCTTTCCTGATAAATTGGGCAGATCAGTAATAAAATCCATAGACAAGTCAGTCCATGGTCTGGACCAGATGGGCAACGGAAGTAGAGATCCAGAAGGTCAAGTATGTGTCACCTTAGCACGTATACAGATAATATAGACCAACACATAGTCCTCAACACACTTATGCAACCCCGGCCACCAGAATCTACGAGAGATGAGGTCGGCAGTGGATCTACTCCCAAGGTGTCCCATAAGAACCATACAGTGATGTTCCTCAGACACCTTATGACGCATTTCTTATGGAACAAACAATTTCCCGGAGGGGCAAGACTCGGGTGCGTCTCCCTGAGCCTCTAACACCTTCAACTCTAGGTCAGGGTATAAAGCAGATATCACCTCCCCTTCCAACAGTATCGGACTTGGATTTTCAAAATCACCACCTCCAGAAAAACAAGGCATCTGCCTTGACGTTCTTAACCCCAGGACGATAAGTGACAATGAAATTCAATCTGGTGGAAAACAAAGACTATCTGGCCTGCCTTGGGTTCAATCATTTATCCGACTTCAGGTAAGCCAAATTTTTGTGATCTGCGAACACCGTTATAGTGTGAATCGCCCCTTCCAACCAATGACGCCAATCCTCAAAATAAAAACTTAATGGCCAGCAACTCTCTGTTACCCACATCGGAATTTCTGTCTGTGGCAGAGAGTTTTTTAAAGGCGCTAAGTAGTGATGAGCGGCAGGGAAAATATTCAAATTCGCGAATATGATCTTGTTTGTGAAAATCAGCAATGTAATATGCACGTTATGCATGTGCAATACAGGCGTGGGTCACTATAGCTAGACTTTTTAAGCTGCTAGAAGTTTCCCGAGACTGGAGAAAATAGTTGGAATGGCAGAACATTACAATAGCTTTATATGCAGATAGAGTGCTCCAATGTATTTGCAATTGCGAAATCGGCACTAATGATGCTAATATTTGGCGCAATACATGCAACTTCACATTTAACAGGTCTGAATACATATTAGTGATTGGTGCACTAAGTGTTGTTGTGAACTTGTGACATCACAGCACTATGTATGTATGTATGTATGTATGTATGTAGCATACATGCATACATACAGCACTATGGATGTAGCATGTATGTTTGGACAGCAGAATCAGCTACACTATTTTACTATCTTACCTACACTGACTATCTCCCACTAACTATCTGTAATATATATATATATATATATATATATATATATTGTGAGGCAGTGACAGACCTCATGGCTGATAGAAGAGAGGAATGGCAGGATTATCCATCTCTTTCCCATCAGTGGGCAGGTCTGAGGCAGCAACAGGTGCCACAATCAAGAGAGCATAAAGCTGTCCTCACAGTGAGATGGGTGTGTCCTGTGTGGTACAGAAGCCTGGAGTGGTTCTGTGTGTGGTTTGATCTGGCAGCGCTGAGAGACCACAAGGCTGGGAGTAGCCTGAAGTTTGGGGGGTCCCGCGACGCCTAGGGATAAGGGTCGCATGGTCAGCGTCGGGCGGACGACTGGACCACAATCCCCCAAAAGACACCGGTGAGGTAACAGCCAGGAGGCTGATGGACATTGGGCTGGGAAAGCCGCATGGGTGCCGTGTGTGTGAACAGTGTCTTAGGTGAGTCAGGGACATACTGTGTTAAGTTAGAGCCCAGCCGGGCAGGTGTTTGTTTTGAATTTCATTTATTTATGTTGATGCTGGGACAATAAAGCGATGTTTTGGCCCCTAAAGCTGCGGTGGACGACTATCTGTATGTGAACGATCCTCGAGACCAGAGCTAACCCTCCACAATATATAAACTAAATAACTATCTAATGTAATGACACAGAAAAGAAGAGAGCACAGCAATAACACTGTTGTCGCTCTCAGATCTGCAAAATACTGCATACAATGGCTGCTGGGGAGGTTCTTGAATACTAAAGGGGTAGGCAACTTTCCTATTGGTTGATAGGGATGTTGCTAAGCTCAGACAAAGACATTGCACCCTTCTAATTGGCCCACAAGCAAGAAGCATGGGTTCAGATGAAAAGAAATCTAGAATATTCGAAAATTCCGAATATATATCACTATATTTAAAAAATCTGTGAATTCTCGAAGTGGCGATATTCGCATATTAAAATTCATGATTTGAATATTCATGCCCATCACTATTTACAAGGTGACGGGCCCTGAGATAAAACTGCTCCTACCCCCACCTCAGATGCATCAACTTACACAATGAAAGGTTGTGATACATCCGGCTGCACCTATATAGGAGCAGAAGAGAATAACTCCTTAACCATAGAAAAGGCTCGCAATGCTGAATCAGATCACACTGAGACATCTGTCCCTTTCTTAGTCATTATAATTCAAAAAACTCCAGTGCAAGTTGCGGTTTTGATGTTTTATTTTGGTTTTAAAGAGCAGCTTAAGTGTACAGTAAACGTACAGTGTAACGTTTCGGCCAATACTAGGCCTTCATCAGACTGTAAACAGAGGAATACATAGTACAGATAGTTAGTCACCATGTTATGGATATATAAGCACTATGTTGTAAGATATACATATACATAATCTTGTGACTAAGACGCAATTGTGTCAAGACAATATGATTGCCAATCACGAGTGGGCATGCAGAAAGTAACATAGAATAACAAAACTCAAGGCACTAGTGATTGCAACCCATACTGTATATATATATATATATATATATATATATAAAAATCGTGTTTCAAAGTCCAAGTATATAACAATCCAATATAATTGAGACATGATTATAGCAGAAACCAAATATAGAGAGTTTGTTATACAAATAACTCATAAGCAGTATAAATTACCATCAGTAGTGGTATAGTAGTATTAAGGAGAACCAATTAAGAGACAAGAATCAATGATCATGATAGGGTTACGCTTGTAATATAATTTCATCAACATGGGTTCATAATTCTACATAAGGTAATAGTAGTACTTCATAATAATTCATAATCACTCATAATCACAAAAATACATGATTAGAAAATGGTATAAATCCAATAGTAGTACTTCATAATAATTCATAATCACTCATAATCACAGAATTACATGATTCAACAATGATATAAATTCATAATATCAAAAGGAAATTATCACCAATGTTGCCGGGTATGGGTCAATAATGAAGCAGCAGCCACCTGGTATAGTTGTACAGATATGAGGGGATATCAAAGCTTATAAGTCCCAAGGAGTATGGTGGAGATATAAGGGAGGAGGCTGTATGTCACACCAGGGTGGAACAGGGTCTCTGGTCTCGGTATTAAGGAAAATTAGTATGCCGCATATATCGCATATAGCTCACCTTTTGCTGCGCTGTAGTGGAGGATACCAGAACGGAAGGCAGGGATTCTGCAGGACAGTGCCTGCTCGGGATAAACGGAGGCCTTAATCTGCGACCCCTGCCGCCCGCCGTTTAAGCCGGCGTGGCGGAAGTGACGTGTGCGGTCCAGGTCTCGTTCTGGAGACCTGTGCATGCGCGGTGAGTCTAGATGCGGTTCAAGCCTCATTGTGGAGTGTGACCTGGCTCCGTCAATTCCAAGCCTCGTTTTCACAATATATGATTATCTTTATCTTGCTAAGTATAAGGCAGTATACAAAATAATACATTTGTATTAATGCTGTAATCTTTCTTAGTCATGTCAGTTAAGAGTCTCACCACTGTTGAATAGTTCTGAATACATTTTCGGTAATAGTTGGTGAACCCCAAAAACTGCATAAGAGCCTTCAGATTTTCGGGTCGAGACTAGTCCAATACAGCACGGAGATTCACAGGATCCATTCGAAAACCTGAAAGTGACAGCAGGTAGCCCAAGAATTGCACCTCGTGTACAGCAAAAACACGCTTCTCTAATTTTGCGTACAATTTATTATCTCTTAGGTTCTGTAAAACCTGTCTAACGTGATCCTGATGAGTCTCTACTTCTGGAGAAGAAATTAGTATGTCATCCAAAGACATGACAACAAACCTCCCCACCAGGTGATGAAAAATGTCATTCACAAAATGCTGGAAAACCGCAGGAGCATTGGTCAGCCCAAAAGGCACAACCAGGTTCTTAAAGTGACCCTCTGGGGTATTAAAAGCCATCTTCCATTTATCCCCTTCCTTGAACCTGACCAGATTATATGCCCCCCTTAAGTCCAACTTGGAGAACACCTTGGCATCAACAATCTGGTTAAACAAATCAGGAATCAAAGGAAGGGGGTAAGGATCACGATTGAGCTCACGAAAATCCAGACATGGCCTAAGAGTTCCGTCCTTTTTTTTAACAAAGAAAAACCCTGCTGCCATTGGAGATTTGGTAGGTCTTATGTGTCATTTAGCCAAACTCTCGGTAATATACTATCTCGTGGCCATTCTTTCACGTCCAGAAAGGTTATACAACCTAGATTTGGGAATAAGGGAATAAGGTTGATAGGACAATCATATTCCCGATGCGGAGGTAAATCCTGGCATCCACTTTCAGAAAATATTGTACATCGGCAAAATCAGATATAAAAGAGGGTAATATTTTAGGGTACTTTCACACTTGCGGCATGGTTTTTACGGCAGGCTGGAGTACCCATGTGCACGGCCGGAGATCACCGGACTAAAAGTACTGCAGGTGTGACTTTTTAGTCCAGCAATTTCTGCTGTGCACAGACGTGCTGTGCCGTAGCTCTGCCCCCGCCCCATTATAGTCAATGGGGACAGAACGGCAGCACGGCATGGCAGATCCGGCAGGCTGTTCACCCCCAGGAAGTACCCTTAGTGGTTTAAGCAGAAAAAGATGTATTCAGACAATTGTCAACGCAATAATCACCCCAATCCAGAATCTGTCCAGCTTGCCAATCGATGGTTGGATTGTGCCTACTTAACCAGAGAAAACCCAGAACCAATGGAGCAGGAAGACCCTCCAACACAAAACACGAGATGAATGCTTGATGAAAGTCACCCACTCTCGGATGTTATGCACCATCTGAGATAGACACTTCTGAGTTAGAGGTGCAGAATAAATAGCAAAAATGGAAATGTTTTTCTCTAATGCACTTGAAGACAACCCGTGCATATGGACAAACTGAGCATCAATTAGTTTCACCCCTGGCCCACTGTCGATAAACACCTCAATCCCCACAGTCTTTGACTCTAGCGCCACCTCAGCAGTCAGGAGAAATCGAGTACTACCAGGCAAAGACAAATGCACATTTGCTGATCCTCCTTCCACCCTTCCAAGAGTCAGATGCAAATTAAATATCACTTTTTATTTATTTTTTAAAGCTGAATGTGTGGACATACATAGATAAAATGTCCTTTCAGAAAAAACACACTCCCTTCCTACCACCAGAATGCTTAAAAGTGGATCCGGGAGTAGCTCCCACTAACTGCATGGGTTCGTCCCCAGACATAAACCCAGGAGTATCTTCACCCAAAGTGTCAGAGGAAGACGATACGTTATGTGATAGTACGTCCTGAGAGTGGGGGCCCATAAATCTCTCTCTCAGGTGTCTATCAATGCATACTGCAAGAGACATAGCGGCTTCAAGAGACTCAGAATTCTTATGAAAAGCCAAAACATCCTTCAGCCTCTCTGATAATCCCTGACAAAACTGAATATGGAGAGCTGGATCATTCCACTCAGTATCCGTAGCCCACCTCCTAAACTCAGAGCAATAAATTTCAGCAGAATACTGTCTCTGACGAAGGCCACATAGCTTGGTCTGGGCCAGGGAGGTCCTATCCGGGTCATCATAGATGAGACCCAGAGCTTTGAAAAATTTATACACCGACCGGAGAGACTGTGATCTGGTCAGCAGAGAAAAAGCCCATGACTGAGCATCCCCCTTAAGCAACAAAATAACCACACCAAATCTCTGATTCTCATCCCCAGATGAATGTGGTTGTAGCCTAAAATACAATTTGCATGCCTCCCTAAACAAAATGAAATTATCCCTTCCTCCAGAGAATCTGTCTGGGAGGGCATCTTTAGGCTCGAGACAGGCCTTCAGGCTCTAGGTCACCTCCCAGAGAAAACCCTGACTCCAGTTCTGACAGACTACTAGTATGAACAGGCCCCAAAGGTAGGCAAGTTCATACACCGTATACCTAGAATACTATCTCACCTTATAGTACCCTGGAACTAATGTCAGGACTGAGTCTACCTGTTCTTTCAAAGGGAAGGATGAACAGGAGTCTCCCTCAGGCCAAATGACATACTACAGGGAAAGGCAACACACACATATATACTGTATATAAACAAAATGCAAAAGGGAAAGGAAACACTTATCTTCAATGAGGCTTTGGTAGCACCAGGAACTCAGCCGAGAACCAAACACAAGCTAATCACAAGTCCAACAGAAGCTATAAATCTCATAACATAGTTGGAGAAACAACAATAAGTAGAGAAGGTTAAATGACCAAAATTGCCACACCTGGGGAAAGAAGGTGTGACAAGCACCAGAAGCAACACAGATGTAATTTGATCCAAAACGAAAACATGTCAAATCAAACCACAAGTTGCCAGTCTCACAGATCTCCTGACACCTGTCCTGGGAAAGTCAGTATGTCTCGGTATGTCTGTGACACATAGCATGTAAGTGGACAGCTATGGACAGTCTCTGGCCATTAGGGGTATCCGCCTCTCTCACTGAATCTCTTATGCATTGTCCTCTTGGTTGATGAACTTTGTGGAATTGTAGAAGTTTTGGCCACAGACTGATGTCAGGACGACCATGCCAGAGCTGCCCTTACCCAGCAACTGATGAAACTCAAAACCACTGATGGAAAGTAAGGTGTTAGATGTGGGTGTTATGGTGGTGCTGGGTCCTGTAAGAATAAAATAAGGAATGCAATATTAGTTTATAAATAAGAAATGTAATTAGTCACTATTCAATGGCAAATTTGATTTTATCTGAAATGCATCATATTTTCAAGAAAAAGTAAATGAACCTATTAGAATTACATGGATATCTGCACTGCCTGATAACAAAATGTGGTCTGATTTTTATCTAATGTACAAATATAGACAAACATTAGTGTTGGTCGAGCACCAAAGTGCCTGGGTGCTCGAGTAGAAAACCTCGGGATGCTCGGGCTCACCCGAGCACAATGGAAGTCAATAGGATAACCAGAGCATTAAACCAGGAACCCCCTGCTCTGAAGAAGGGAAGGTGTCTGGTTCACAGGAAAGGGTCAGAAATTGATGGAAAAACCACTAAAATGGTTTGGAAACAGCATGGGGAGGATGTCTGGATGCATCTTGGACTCCCATGTCGCTGCTGGGAACAATGTTGTCCGATAGTACGCCACTTTTACAGACAGCCTAATAGGGCAAGCCTAATAAGCAAGTTGATATGATGGAGGAGGAGGACGAGAAAAGGAAGATTAAACCATATACCCTTTTTATATTATATTTTAAGAGTCAACCGGTCAGCATTTTCTGTTGATAGGAAGATGCGCTTATCAGTTATTATGCACCCAGCAGCACTAAATTTACGCTCTGACAAAACGCTGGTGGCAGGGAAGGCCAGCACCTGTAGAGTGCCAGTTCCTGCCACGTGTCCAGCTTGGACACCCAGTAGTTGTAAGGCACAGAGGGATTACTGAGGACGCTGACACGGTCTGCTACCTACAGCCTTCACCATCTTCCAAAATGTTTCCCTCCTTGTTACACTAGGCCGCGCATCAGGTTGAGGGTGCCGGCGGGGTGTCATAAAACTGTCCCAGGCCTTGGAAAGTGCTGCCCTGCCTCTGTTGAAACTGCTGTGTGTTCCCCTAGTCTCCCCTACTCATTTGGTCAAGGAACTACGTACTCTGAAGCCAGCATCGTCAGCTGGAAATTTTTAGAGCAATTTTTCTACAAGTAACTTCTGGTATTGCACCATTTTGCTTGTCCTCTTGTAGCGGGGGTCGAGAAGGGTGAACAACCAGTAATCGGTGTTGGCCAAATGCGTACAACGTGAGGGTCACGGGAAAGGCAGCCTAACATAAAGTCAGCCATGTGTGCCGAAGTCCCAACAGACAAGACTTCGCTGTCCTCATCAGGAGGATGACTCTAAATCTCCTCATCCTCTTCCCCCTCTTCTACTGATCCACACTGAATAGATGGAATAAAACTTTCATGGGTACTACCCTCTGTAGCGGAGGCAACTGTCTCCTGCTCCTCCTTCAAATTATCATCCAATTTGCGCTGAGAAGACAAACTGAGTGTGGTCTGGCTATTACCCTGTGTACTGTCTTCCCCCATAAGCACACACGCGATGCACCTTCACCAGTAGCCCAGACAAATTGGGGTAGGTTTTGAGAAACCGCTGAACCACTAGGTTAAACACGTGGGCTAGGCATGGTATGTGTGTGAGCTTGCCAAGCTCCAAAGCCGCCACCAAGTTACGGCCATTATCAGACACAATCTGCCTGTTTGCTGTGGCCCACGTTCTCCCTTTTGCCACCCCACTGCCTCTTCCAGCCTGTTGCGGTGCTGCAGATCCCTCCCCCTCTGTACTGCTGTCCTCGCTCAGCTTGCCACTTTCCTAGGTTGGGTCAGTGACTTCATCGTCCACCACCTCCTCTTCCACTTCCTCACTCTGGTCACCCTCTTGACTTATTGACCTAACAACAACCTCAGTTATTGACAACTGTGTCTCATCCTCATCATGGACCTCTTAAAAAAACACATATTGCGGTTAACTTATTGGCAACTGTGTCTCATCATCATCATCCACCTTGTGAAACACTAATTGCCATTCCCCGCCATCATCTTTTTCTGACTGTGGATGCTCAAGAGTTTGGGAATCAGGGCACAAGATCTTCTCATGTCCCTCTTCAAGCGGGCTTGTCGAGAGGCCTAAATTAAGGAATGACTATGAAAAGAGCTTCTCGGAATATCCGACTGTGGGATCACTTGTTTGCCAAGACTCTCCATGGTGGGTGGAAGGAGTATCATGGTGAGAATTCTGTTGACCAGACTCGTGGCTACTGAGACTGGACTTTGTGGAAGACAGGGTGGTGCTTAACCGACTGGAAGCATTATCTGCTGCAATCCAACTGACCACCTGGTCGCAGTGGTCTGACTTCGAGAGTGGTGTCCTGCGCCGCCCTGTAAACTGGGACATGAAGCTAGGTATGGTGGATGAGTATGTTTGTTGTGCTCTGGCAGCAGGCACAGTTTTAGCACGCCCAGGGCCACGGCCTCTGCATGCACCATCAGCAGCACGGCCACTTCCCCGTCCCTTACTGGCTGCGCACACATTACACAAGGGATGTAGCGCAGATAATGTCGCTGTTACCAGTGGCGAAAAAATAATTGCACTGAATGTCACAGATATTTCAGATGCGGTAACATTTTACTAGAGATGCAGCGCAGGTAATGTTGCTGCCACCAGCAGCAAACAAATATGACTGAATGTCATTTGGTATTCGGATACACAAACGTTATACAGGAGATATAGCGCAGGTAATGTAACTGTCCGCAGTGGACACCGTCTATGGAAAAAGTACACTGGATGTCACAGATACTTTTAGGTTGCGCAAACGTTAGAGAGGAGATGTAGCGCAAATAATGTCACTGTCTGCAGTGGCCAAACAATTGCAAGCTACTGTATTTAGCGCAAGTTGCGCTAAAACTATATATTGCTGCCAGATACAACTATAGTCCTTAAAAGGACTTTTGGGTCTCTAACAAGTTTTAGCAATTTAGTGCAGCTTGTGCTAAAAATATATATTGCTGCCACACAGAATAGTCCTTAAAAGGACTTTTGGGTCTATAACAAGTTATAAAAACTAAAATATTCCTATTTCATGCCCTACACTATCTCTCCCTTCTATCTCCAGCTCTCCCTGACTTAGACTGAGCCAAACACATTTAATCGGTGCTATATAACACCAGATGATGCGCTCCGGCCAGCCAATCACTGTAGTGCCAGCAGCCAACATGGCTACGGCACTACAGTGAATGGCAGTATTACCTGCACGTTTATTGGCTGCGTAGCAGCCAACAAACATGCGGGGAGGAGACTCAAACATCTCGCT
Organism: Bufotes viridis; assembly: GCA_033119425.1. Classification (NCBI taxonomy): domain Eukaryota; kingdom Metazoa; phylum Chordata; class Amphibia; order Anura; family Bufonidae; genus Bufotes; species Bufotes viridis. The sequence goes on from CM065590.1 coordinate 461,983,618, forward strand.
TGAGCACTCGCAATATTCAGCCGAACACCGCGATGTGCCGAGCATCGCGATGCTCGAGCCGAACTAGTGTTCGGCCGAGCATGCTCGCCCAACACTAACCAACATATTATGCTACACTTTTACAAAGAAAAAATTAGAGAGCCTTAATTCCTGCTTGTGTAAGTATTTCAGTTCTTCAATATTTCTAATACGCTTTGCATGCACAGTTCTTTTCTGGTCTTTTCACAACATCTGGATAGGTTTAAACCTTCAATTCCACATTATTAAAATCTATTCTAAATGTAAGGGAAATGAATTTTGTAATATAATTTAATTTATTTATTTTTACTTTTCCTAATGAAATAGGCACCTGAAGTTCTAGTGCCTAGCACAATTTGCAATCCGTACTCCTGCAAACTGCTGTGTACTGGAGTATGGATTCCCCTGCGGCTGCACTAAGCACTGTACAGGCCGGAGCATCACTCCTCTACCTGTACCAGTGCTGCTCTTTTTAAGCCTCGCATAGATGTGTCTAGCTGGCGCCATGATGAAATTGATAACATTTGATGCCTTAAGCAGAGTGGACACAGGCAGAGCAGTGATATACTATGTCAGCTCAGCTCTGCTAAAAGCCTGCATACCACTTCAGCACAGGATATTAGCATTGCAGAGCAAGCGTGTGCATTGGTTTTGGTTTAGTTATCATCATTTTTGCATGTTTTCTAGTGTAAATGATAACTGAAATCAACACCTCTCGGAGGATGCACATAATTTATGATGAGGTGGGTGCAACTTTGACTACGCATGTACTCAACCTGCCCGGTCCTTGGAATCTGTTCAGACTACGCTTTGATTATCCCTTGGCGCTTCTGCTATTCTCGTGCATCTTACCTGCATTATCTGTGCATTATCCCCCACCTGTGTTCCTGTGTGTTCTCCAGTGTTTACCTGCTCCACCCATGTGTTCCAATAACTCTAGTTTTCAGTGTGAAGTTCTGTTTACCTAGTTGATCTGTATTGTCTGTGCTCCTACAGTATCCAGCCTGTTTGCCTTGCCTGAGTCTGTTCACCTCACTGCTTGCAAGCTTCTCCCTGTGTCTTTGTGTTTCTCTTCCCCCTGGACTCCAAGTTACCAAAAACCCGTCTAAGTGCCTGTTCACACATACCTGCAGTTTTGGTGCGCTTTCTGCATCTTCAGCTCTCGGTGCTCGCATCGGAGACCCTGAACCCAGTGGTTCAGCTGCCAACCACACCAGGACTATCTCAAGGTAGCGGCCTGGTTGTTTCCCCAAAGCAAAGTCCAGATCTCTATATAGAGGTTAAAGGGTGAAGCTCTAGCTTAACGCCCTTAGGATTAGCTCTAAGTCAAACAGATTGGTTGTCACAGTGGGTCAACACTTGCTGATCCGTAGCAGGTAGCAATAAAAATACAACTTACTCCACAAAAAACAAGCTTTCTTATGACTATGTCGATGGAAGGAAGTTATGGGTCTTTGAAAGCAAAGTTGGAAAATTATGATGTTGCTGCCGTAATTGGTTTGATCCTTAAAGGGTTAAAATTAAGTGCATTTAATTACATGATCTTTGCTGCTCATCCACAAACTCTCTCGCATTGGGTCCCATTCTCTTCTTTCTCTTGATGTCATTCTCCTGAATCTTCTCTCTTCTTCTCATTTCTTCTCATCTTCTTGTCCAATGGACATAACTTTCCTAAAATATGGCAAATCAATTCAGCTTTCTTCCACTCGCTGCAGTCAAACATTCAAAATAAGCAGAAGACTGGGTTCATATAATATGACTGGTATTTCTGGGTTGACATATTTCATTTCTGGCTCTTATGGGGTTTGATAATAGAAAAGTTACTGGATATTAACCACTTCGGCCCCCCTAGCTTAAACACCCTCAATGACCAGGCCACATTTTACAATTCTGCACTACACTACTTTCACCGTTTATTGCTCCGTCATACAACTTACCACCCAAATGAATTTTACCTCCTTTTCTTCTCACTAATAGTGCTTTCATTTGGTGGTATTTCATTGTTGCTGACATTTTTATTTTTTTGCCATTAATAAAAATTTAACGACATTTTTGCCAAAAAAATGACATTTTTCACTTTCTGTTGTAAATTTTTTTTTAAAAAACTTCATTTCTATATAAGTTTTTCTCTAAATGTATTGTTCTACATGTCTTTGATAAAAAAAAAATCCAATAAGTGTATATTTATTGGTTTGGGTAAAAGTTATAGCGTTTACAAACTATGGTGCATAAAAGTGAATTTCGGCATTTTGAAGCAGCTCTGACTTTCTGAGCACCTGTCATGTTTCTTCAGGTGCTAGAATGTCAGGATAGTATAAATACCCCCCAAATCACACCATTTTAAAAAGAAGACACCCCAAACTATTTGCGGAGGGGCATGGTGAGTTCATGTATCATTTCATTTTTTTTCATAAGTTAGCAGAAAATTACACTTTCTGAGGAAAAAAAATATATAATAAAGTTTCCATTTCTGCTAGACTTCTGGCAAAAAAAATAAAATCTCAGACGGACTCACTATGCCCCTCAGTGAATACCTTGGGGTGTCTACTTTCCGAAATGGGGTCAATTGTGGGGTGTGTTTACTGTTCTGGCATTTTGGGCGGGGCTAAATTGTGAGCAGCCCTGTAAAGCTAAAGGTACTCGTTGGAATTTGGGCCCTTTGCGCATCAGGCTGCAAAAGTGTCACACATGTGGTATCGCCGTACTCAGGAGAGGTAGGGCAATGTGTTTTGGGGTGTATTTTTACATATACCCATGCTGGGTGAGAGAAATATCACTGTAAACGACAACTTTTTACATTTTTTTATTCAAAGTTGTCAATTTACAGAGATATTTCTCTCACCCAGCATGGGTATATGTAAAAATACACCCCAAATCACATTGCCCTACTTCTCCTGAGTATGGCGATACCAATGAGTGACACTTTTTTGCAGCCAAGATGCGCAAAGGGGCCCAAATTCCAATGAGTACCTTTTAGGAGGGCATTTTTACGCATTTTCTTCTCACGCTGTAGGGCCCCTAAAATGCCAGAGCAGTATAAATACCCCACATGTGACCCCATTTTGGAAAGAAGACACCCCAAGGTATTCCATGAGGGGCATGGCGAGTTCACAGAAAAAATAAATTTTTGCACAAGTTAGCGGAAATTGATATATATATATTTTTTTTTTCAAAGTCTTATATTCCACTAACTTGTGACAAAAAATAAAATTTTGCATGAACTCACCATACCCCTCACGGAATACCTTGGGGCGTCTTCTTTCTAAAATGGGGTCACATGTGAGGTTTTTGTACTGCTCTGGCATTTGAGGGTCTCCGCACGCGCGCGCGTTCACAGGAAATCTCCGTGCGTTAGGCGGTCCTGTAGTGGTTAAGACAGTTTGAGAGATAAATCAATTAAATAATCCCTGTGAGGGGCAGTTTTGTCCAATAGTCTATAAAATCTGTTGTCCAGCTAGTGATTGTATATTCCCTGGTATTAAACGTTACATTATTATTGGCGTTCCTGAAAGTTTAGAGGTGTGGGCAGGGCTGGCATCAGCATCCGGCACACCCTGGCAAATGCCGGTGCCCACTGCTCCCGCTCACTCCTGCAGCTGTGTCCTGGTCTTCATTAAACTGCCTGTTCTGAATTCTAGGGCAGCTTACCCCAGCAATGCCGACAATTTTTGCCATGTGCACTGCTGGGGTGGGCGGCCCCAGGACTCAGAACAGGGTTTATGGAGTTTCCTACCGAGCTAAAGGACCTTCCTAAAGCTCCTGATGTCATCGGTCCATGTGACCAGTGGGGGAGGAGCCGGAGGAGCAGAGAGCTGTGTTCCTGTACAGAGAAGAGCAAGGCTGGAATGTGGTGAGGCCTAGCTGTGTGTCTGTCCCTGTGTGTGTTTGTGCCTGTGTGTGTGTGTCTGTGTCAGACTGGCCCACAGGGGAGGCAGGGGATTCCTCGGTGGGTCCCCAGTCTCCTGCACCTGGAGATAAGAGGGAGGAGTAATTATTTCTCTTGTTTCTCAGGAGAGGTAATTATTTCTCTTGTTTCTCAGGAGAGGTAATTATTGTAGCCACTAGGTGGCAGCATTGCATAGCGATGCAGCCTCCTAATGGTGTAAATTGTACAGGAGACCCTGCAGTATCTTCTAAACTTCCAGCTGCTGGCAGTGAAGGAGGAGAGAACCATCCTCCTGCCCTCCCTGCTGTCAGAAACTGTGGTTGCTGGAGAGAAGGCCTCCTCTGCTGGGCTGATTTCTTAGGTGTGTGACAGTAGTGAGCTGTAGGAGACTGTAAGGGGGAAATAGGGGATTTGTTTATAGCAGACACAGATCTATGCTTTATGTGCACCCTCATAAGTACCCCAGCTCCAGATGCCCCCCAATGCCCCCACTCTAAATGCACCGCTAATATTGCATCTTTTCCAGTTGCCACCCTAATACCTCTGCTCCAGGATTCCCACTATTGCCCCAGGAAACCCTAATGCCTCTGTTTTAGGTGCACCCCCATTAGTGCCCCAGCTCCAGATGCCCCCACTCTAAATGCACCGCTAATATTGCCTCTTCTCCAGTTACCCCTGCTCCAGGATCCACATTACTACCATGCAGGTGACCCTAATGCCTCTGTTTTAGTTATGACCCTCTGCTTTGCCCTTTGCTCACGTTGCTCCTCTAGCACCCTTGCTTGGGCTTTGTTAAAGATTATGACCTGCAAAAGGGGTTGGATTTATGACTGATAAATTCTGCACAGTGTGTCACATTCTCCAGTATTGACACGAATGGTTTACATGGTGTCAGTAATGATATTCCGTATTTACAGGCATCACTGCTGCCATCTAAAGAGATACTGGCAGAGTGGTGGAGGATTTAAAGGGGTTGTCCAGGTTATCAAGTTATCCTCTCCACACCATAGTTCAAAACTATATGATTTAGTGGGGTCTGATTCTGCGACCCCCCCCCCCCCCACTGATTCCAGGAACGGGTCCTGTTCCCCCTTTTTTAAGGTGCGGCAGGCCACACATTCGCCCTGCTGCTCTATTTAGTCTCTTTGGGACCACTGAAAATAGCCAGCACTGTACTCTGCCATCTCTGGCGACCCAATAGAGAATGGATGAAGAGGAAGGGCATATGCTCGACCTGCCACTCAATCAAGAAGGAGAATCAGTGGGGCCTCCAGCGTTCAGACCCCCACGGATCACTTAGTTATCCCCGATCCTGTGGATAGAGGATAACTAGAAAAGTGGACACAGGCCCTTTAACAGACAAGCATTTCTATTTTAGTTTGACACATATTTTGGGCCAGATTTTTTTTTTTTTGCAACCAAAGAAAACCTTTAAGGATAGGGAATGTGAAAAGGTCCAACAGCCATGACACAACAGGTGATAAATGTCTGATTGATGGGGATCTGACTGCTGGGACCCCCATAATCAAGGGAACGTCGTTTTAAGACTCTTGTGTACATAGATTGGCGGTAATGTAATTGAATGTCTCAGAACCCCTTTTTTCATGATCAGTGGGTGTTCCAGCAGTCAGACCCCAGCAATCTGATATTTATCACCTATCCTGTAGATAGGCAATAGGTCATTATGGTAGGACAACCCTTTTAAATATACTGTAGATTATGTGCAATCTGAGGAGGTTACGATTTGGTAAATTTCATGCCAGTCATTTATGTTTTAAAGGGTTAAAGTGTTTGTCTCACTTCAGTAAATGACATTTATCATGTAGAGAAAGTTAATACAAGGCACTTACTAATATATTGTGATTGTCCACATTGCCTCCTTTCCATCACATTATACACAGCACATATCCGTGGTTATTACCGCCGTGTAATCCAGCAGTTGTGGCTGTGTTTACACACTATAGGGAAAAGCTGGAAGTGCGCATAGGCGAACCCCTTTCCCTATAGTGTGCAAGCACGGCCACAGCTACTGGATTACACAGTGGTAATAACCACAGATACGTGCTGTGTATAATGTGATGGAAAAGAGGCAATATGGACAATCACAATACATTAGTAGGTTCCTTGTATTAACTTTATCTACATGATAAATGCCATTTGTTGAAGTGAGACAACCCCTTTAAGTGTGCTGCACTTAATAGGGTTAGGCATAGGTGTCTTGGTGTGTGCATTGCATGTTTCCTATGTGTGATTGGTGTGTACTATATATGTTATATGTATCAGTGGTGTATGTGCAGTATGACATGACATATGCATCAGTGCATATGCATCAGTGGCATGTGAGCCATGTATAAGTGTCTTGTGTGCCACGTGTGTCCAATAAGTGATTGGTGTGCGCTGCATGTGCCTTGTTTCTGACTGACTTAAGTGCAGGATATCCATATATGTGTAAACTCTGCAACATGGTATGTTTGGGCATTTTGTTGTTATTGTCTGCCATAATACTTCATCTTTAATATTTCTGTTATCACTATAAGTCATGAATACAACCGTTGGATGTTTTGCAGTCTGCAAATTGCAGATCCACAAAACATGGATGCCAGGTGTGTGCATTCCACATTATGCGGAACCAGGGTGGCCAGACATCCGGTTTTAGGCCGGACAGTCCGGTTTTTAGGCTCCCTGTCCTCTCTGAGCGTGAGCTGCATCTACTTATTGAGGCTTCTCTCACCCCCAGTCAGTCACTAGAGCCACAGACGTGGCTCCCTGTGGCTGACTGACGGGGAGAGAAGCGCATCGGCTGCCCGCGCTCAACTTCTGGGCTGAAAACTCTTCCCTCTCCTCCCAATGTGGTTTTCCATCTGTCAGTGGGGGCATGGCTTTGTCATGCCAGGGGCATGGCTTTGTGTCGTTTGCCGTGTGACGGGCATGGCTTGGGGTGTGGTGGGTGTGGCTTGGTGTGTGTTGAGCGTGACTTGGGCGTGGCCGGTGAGGTCCGGCTTTTTAGGGTGAAGCCAGTGGCCACCCTATGCGGAACAGAACTTCCGGGTTCTAATAGAACAGTCCTATCCTTTGTCTGTAATGTGGACAATAATAGGACATGTTCTATTATTTTGCAGAACTGCCATGCGGACATACAGAGACAGAATGCACATGGAGTAATTTTTTTTTCTGCCGCCCCATTAAAGTGAAAGGGAACAGTACGGACATGGTGTGCAGGAGCCCTATGGTGGGCCCCCAGAATAAGTTACACTGGTGGGCCCTAAGCACCCCAGTCCGACACTATGTGCACCCCTGTGTGTGTGTCTGTCCCTGTGTGTGTGTGTCTAAGGCATTGCTTAGACTCCATACCACAGTCTACCCAGTGCCTAATGGATTACAGTTTAGACCAGGGGTGTACAACCTTTTCTGGTTGGGGTCCACATTGTCAGCCTGAACCAATTCCAAGGGCCAAAAATAAAACTTAATGGGGTATTACCAACTGAAATACTGTATTTTTGGCATATTGAACATACAATATATTCTATAAATGTCTAGTTACAGTTCTAGGACTCCCATCTAATAGGAGAATACATGAAAGATACATGTAAGAAGCCATAAGACATAGACCTACATGTCTTTTACCAGATGTTTGGGGGCCACACAGAATGTTATCGAGGGCCGCATGTGGCCCCCGGGCCACAGGTTGTGCATCCCTAGTTTAGACCATCTTCTGGTACATATTAATAATTCCTTTTTAAACCCCAGTCCATGTCCCCTCAGTACTGGGAATCAGTGGGAGTTATATTAGAAGGTAACAAAAGGTTGGAGCATAACTAAAGGTGGAATTCCCTTTTAATGTCCCCTAAAGGTGGCCACACACATTAGATAGAAGTTGGCTGATGATCTCACCATCGCACAGGTGTCTGTCCATATGTGTGTTTCTGTTCCTGTGTGTATGTGTGTCTATCAATGTGTGTATCCCTGTGTGTATGAGTGTTCTTGTGTGTGTCTGTGTCCCTGTATGTGTCTGTGTGTGCGTGTGTCTATCCCTGTGTGTATGTGTGTCCAGGTGTGTGTGTCCGTCCCTGTGTGCATGTGTGTTCCTGTGTGTGTGTCCATCCCTGTGTGTATATGTGTCCCTGTGTGTGTGTCTATCCCGGTGTGTATGTGTGTCCCTGTGAGTATGTGTGTACCTGTGAGTATGTGTGTCCCTGTGTGTGTGTGTGTCTGTCCCTGTGTGTGTGTGTCTGTCCCTGTGTGTATTTGACTGTCCCAGTGTGTGTGTCACCATCACCACCATGCCCACAGTGTTCCTATGCCTTGACGCAGTTGCATCAAGATGTTCTGTGTGGGGCAACAAGAATATGGAAGAGGAGGCAGCGCCACCAGCATGGAGTCCCTGGGAGAGGCACACTAAGGACGTAGGTAACACTACCACATAATCTAACACTAGTGTTATCTGTGGTTTTACATAGGACTTCAGGTAACACTACCACATTATCAGCACTAGTGTTATTTTTGGTTTTACATAAGACTGCAGGTAAAACTACCACATTATCAGGACTAGTGTTATCTGTGGTTTTACATAGGACTGCAGGTAAAACTACCACATTATCAGGACTAGTGTAATCTGTGGTTTTACATAGGACTGCAGGTAACACTATCACAATATCAGTAGTGATGAGCGGCAGGTGCTATTTTTGAATTCACGATATTTCGCGACTATATGGGCGAATATTCGCCATATATTCGCGAATTCGCGGTTGTTTTCTTGACTGTGAAAAGGAGGCAATGTAATATTCGCGTAATGCACACGCAATAGAGGCGTGGGTCCCTTTGGGTACATTTTTTAATAGTTGGCATGACAGAACATTACAATAGCTTTATATGCAGGTAAAGTGCTGCAATATATATTTTCGCGATTGTGAAAATCGGCAATTAATAATGCGCACATTTTTGCGCAATCTGTGCAAATGGGTGACATTACAGGACTATATGTATGAGCAGAACCTATCACACTACCTAACACCCTGCACTCGACCCTATCAGCTACACTATAAATCAATGTAACCTACACTGACTATCTCCCCCTAACTATCTGAATTAACGATCTAAGTTAACTGTCTAATGTATATACAGCAAAGCACAGGGCACGGCAATCACACTGCTGTCTCTCTCAGAACTCCATTACACTGTAGAAAATGGCTGCTGGGGAGGTTCTTATATAGTAAGGGGTAGGAAAGTTCCTTATTGGTTTCTTGGGATGTTGCTAGGCTCAGACAAAGACATTGCAGCCTTCTCATTGGCCCACAAGCAGGGATATTAGAAATTACAAATATATAGCATTATATTCTAAATATTCGCCAATTTTTGAAGTGACGATATTCACGATATAAATATTTGCGCCGAACACTAATTATCAGCACTAGTGTTATCTGTGGTTTTTACATAGGACTGCAGGTAACACTACTACATTATCAGCACTAGTGTTTTCTATGGTTTTACATAGGACTGCAGGTAACACTAACACATTATTAGCACAAGTGTTATCTGTGTTGTTACATAGGACTGCAGGTAACACTACTAGATTTTCTGTACTCAGCCATCACTGTGTTATCTGTGTTGTTACATAGGACTGCAGGTGATATCTACTATGTTATCTGTACTCAGAGAGTTATCACTGTGTAAGGGGGCCCACTGAGACTTTAGTGCCCAAGGGCTCCCATGAGCCTGAAGCCAGCCCTGGGTGTGGGGATACTCTGGTCCAGCTCCCAATTTTTAGGTCTACTGTAATGTCATTAGTTTGCACATTGCTGTTATCTATACAAAGGCAGGACTGGGTGTATAGGATAGCTTTCAATATCTGAATGTATTCATTTCCTGGCATTAGGAAGAAATATTTAAAAAAAGCACTCACTGGGCACTTTCATAACATATTATTACATAATGATTAAGCTTCCTTTGCATTAGACTGATAAATCCTAGAACATTTATACTGTATTGATTAGATGCAGTGAATGCCTGATCAGTGGAGGATGGCCACTGGGCACCACCAATCCAAAGAAATGAATGAGCCATGGGGCTTCGTGGCACAACGGCTCAGTTGGGTTCTCCTTGAAGCAGCTCCACTCCTGATCTAGCCCAATGTATGACTTATAACAGTTCTTTAATGTAAAAATGACAGTACTTGGTAAGTGAGTGGCGCTGTATAGTGAAGAAACTATAGGGCCAGTGCATTTTTACATGAAGCCCCCTCGAATGCGCATAGATAGTTAATACTTTATCAGACCTCTTTTTAGGCGGCTGGAGAAATCTTTATGCAGTGGTCCCTATTGTTTTGCCTACTTCTCTGCTCATAGCTGAGGTAAGCACTCATTGGACATTTCTGGGCAAAATACAGTAAAATCTTAGGTCATGCCCTGTTTATGCCTTCTAGCTTAAAGAGACACGGCTCTTACTCTTCATGTAATTGCTCTGCTAGATTGTCTTCAGCCTGGTAGCTTCGGATGTGTCCTTTCTGCTGCAGCTCTCTCCCTGTAACTGCCATAGCTTCTAACAGAATATATGGCTGGTGAGAGTTGAAGATTTAAACTGAGCACGTTTGACCAGCTCAGTGAAATAAAGAAAAGAAGAAACAGCAGGTGGCGCTATACAGATACATTTTATTGAGTAACTCCGTGGCTATTCTACATCTTTAATTACATGCAATTACAAAAGTATTCAGATCCGGGTGCTGGTTTGAAAAATGTAGAATATGGCTCGTGACACAACTCTTTTAATTGTCTGTATGGTGCTTAGTGTAATATTAGTGCCAACCTTTATATACTTTTTCCATGATGTTTGTTCAGTTGTATCATTCAAAGTTAGGGCCCATTTACAAGGCCCAATACCCATGACAGTGATTGGGAAAGAAGTGTTAGTTCCTCATCATTCATTGCTATTTACATCCAATCTCTATGGAGATGAACAATCGCTGCTATTCATTTCCATGAGTCCTGTCCAGTTTAAAGTCTGTCCAAACTTTATAACTGGTTTTTAATTATGTACTTTGATTATGTGATGTGGATGTGTTATTTAAGTTGGTAAAGTACTGAGCCTTATATATTGGCTCCTGAGAGGTAATGTCTTGAAAGAATCTAGCCTAAAAGTAAAACTTGAGTTGGGCAATGGAGGCAGAATTTAGAGTTATATTGTTACATGCTGTCAGAAAGGGTTTTTTAACAATAATTTTTTTTATTTTTGCCTATTTTTCTTATTATACTGCACTACTTTGCCAACAGGGGCGTAACTACCATAGCGGCAGACCATACGACTGCTATGGGGCCCAGGGCAAGAGGGGGCCCAGTTGGGACATCCCCTCATCTACTGGGGGTGAAAACGTGGTAAGGACTCTACCCTATAAAGGAACAACTTTTAGCAAATGAGACAGTGGAAAAAATGACCCAAGGGTCATTAAAAGGGGTTTAGGTGTAAACCCCTCTGTCCTGTGTGTGTGTGTGTGTGGGGGGGGGCTGGTTTGATCCTTGCTATAGGGCCCTTACTTCTCTATGTATGCCACTGTTTGCCAATGAACATTAAATACAACATATTGTCCTTCTGAAGCAGTCAGAATATAGAGATAAAAGCCCATATAAAGAGGCAATCCATTGTGAGTTTACTGCTGATGTGAGAGGAATATGTTATCTGCTAGTATAATAGATGGAATAGAATTGGAACAACAATTTAAAGATGCCCACAGGAGAGCATTGCTTTGATATGTGTATTGTGTGATTCTCTGATTCTCTCAACTGACCGTCTTCCCTTCCTGGCTGGAGTGAAGGTCAAGTGAGACTTCTGCCATGCTAAAAGTCCAAACAAAGGAGGAAGGAAAGCACCAGGGCAGGAGGTAGAATACTTGTAGTAACTTCAAAAAATGATATCCAGAAAACCGTCCAACTGTTCATGGAAAACAATACATAGAATATAGGCTGTTAATATGTGAGGAGAAAAAGAATGATAGTAGTGTCCCTTTAACCAGTTGGGAGTTGATTGTCCACTGGATTGTCTTTCTCCTAAACAGAAGAAGATGGTCTGTTAAATTTTCTCACAGCAGTGCAGTGCTTAATACTGGAATCAGCTGAGATGGGAACTGTCAACTTTGCTTGGATCAGAAGAGGTTGTTTCTGGTTGATTTGTATCTGGATCACCGGGCAACTGCAACAATTGTTTATTTCATTTATTGATTTTGGAGGTTGTTTAATACGGATAGACTCAGCACTACTTGCTCTTTAATGTGTTTAGGGAGTCAACCTGCAAAAAATTAAACAGTTAGAAGTATTGGTTGCTTAGAGCCTTAGACAGTTGGGCAAACCAAACAAAGATGATACACTTCAGAGTTTTCTGTCGCTCCCTTGTTGGTCTGCACATGAGACAGTATAAAGTGGTTCTCTGGGAATGACTCTGGCACTTGTATATACTCAATATTGCTGAGTTTTCCTGTCAGGCTGCTCAGCCCTGATAGTATATTGTAGGCAGGAAGGAATTATTACTATCTATTGTAGAGCAGTGTAGAGAGACCTCACCCTCTCGCCCCCTAAGCAGCTTTGGACGTGGAGGCAACCAGTCTTACTCACATTCTAGTTTCAGAAATGTTCGCCTTTTGGCACAGGGAACCGTCACAACCGGCATGTGTAGAAAGATCTTCTCAATTATTTAGGTCAATCAATAAAATAATAAATAAAAATAATAAATAAATTGTTTATTTTATTTCTTTTATTTATTTATTTTTTATTTATTTTTTTATTTATCAATTTATTGATCGACTTAAATAAATAAAAAGATCCTTTTAACAAACGCTTGTTGCGACAGTTCCTTGCACCAAAAAAGGTGAACATTTCTGAAGCTGTATCTGTCCTTTTGGAAGATTGGGCACCTCAGTCTCAGGCAATCCAGCTATGGCAGCATACCTTACAACTAGGATACTTCATCTGAATAAGCCTACAATAGAGTTGTGCTTATTGCAGCACAAGCTAACAAGATGAGCCTCCAATGTGGAGCCTGTGTCATTCCGGGGGTTTCCTGGACATACTTAGCCTATGTTGCACCTCTAATCCCTGTTGTTACAGTGATTCTTGCCTTCCTATTGAATGCTTACTCACATTCTAAGACAGGTTGCTGGTGGCCATTTTAAAACATTCCCGGAGTACCCCTTTAAAGAGGTTTTCTGACTGAAAACAGCCATAAGTGTCTCAAAATTGTGCCAAAACACCAGGAATTGTTTCTATGGTTCTCTGACATGTCCTGTTGTCATCTCACAGTAATGTCCAATTGGCGTGACATTCGTGTAGGAATGAGACAGGCCATCAATATCTATTCAGATGGGGTCTGACACCCTGCACACCTGCCGAGCAGGAGCAGCACTACATTTATGAGCTTTGTCCACTACACAATGGCCAGAGCTGTGTCCTTACTGCGCCAATTCCAGCACCAGACCTATAACTAAATAGCTGATCGGCATGGGTGCAGCGTGTCAGAACCCAGATGATCAGATGTGATTTCTGACAGCTGTGGCCATTTCCGTTTTCCTCCCATGTTGACTTTCTATAATGCTAGTATATTGTATTTAAGCAGGCCCAGATGTTGATCATCGGCCCCCTGTGTCTCAGCACGTCCCTTGTTGTACATGGTATAGGAAGGGTCATATTTGTCTTCTGTTATGTAAAGCTAACTCCTCAGAAAAATCTAATCCTCTCATGGCTCCCTGTGACTGAGCAGTTTGCTTTTCCCTCATTCCTATCTAAGACTAATCTGGGCAGGACAAAGATTTGATATGTGTATCATATATTCACATGTATGTTTACATAGTGCACTGCCCATAGCAAACTGTAACACATGAGCAATGTCATAAAACATTTGACCAGGTAGGAAGTATTACACTGTGCTTCTCACATACATCTGCGGGTGCCGTGCCATTCAGAGGTTTGGGAGAGCCGACTCTGTGAGAGCAGTGCCAGTGCCATGAAGGCTCCATTCACATCTGTCTCGTAGTTTCCATTTTTGAACATATAATGCCATCTGTCAGGCAGGGGCGTACATAGAAATCACTGGGCCCCATAGCAAGAATCTGAATTGGGCCCCCTAACCCCACCCACTACCCACCCCTGGCCAATCCTACCTCCTGTCCTGGCTTCTCCCCTGCCACACCCCGATTTGCCAATAAAGAAATGTATACATCAGATGTCCATAGTGCTTTATAATCCGTACTCTCATACACCGCTGATATGACAGTGCTGTATGGGAGTGAGGATTTCACTGGGGCTGAAATCTATCTATCTATCTATCTATCTATCTATCTATCTATCTATCTTCTATCTATCTATCTATCTATCTATCTATCTATCTATCTATCTATCTATCTATCTATCTATCTATCTCTTTTATCTAGCTGTCCCTATTTATCCATATCTATCTATCTAATATCCATCTATCTATCTTTTCCATATCTAGGTAGTGACGGGGTCCTGATGGGGGTGGCTGCAGGGTGAGCTGCTTGTCCCCATCTCACAAGGATCTGAGGCGGAGGCTGCTATAAATCATTAGGACATATTATCTTAATGAAATCTGCAATGACCCAGCGCGGAGAGCCCGCATGTAACACGATTATCTACAGCCCCTCCATAAAGATTAATGCGGAGCTCTCCTATTCAATGGTGCCACTTGGTGGACGGCCCGGGGAACTGCGGGCATCCTTTTTGCAGAAAGCCCACAGCAGAGCCATTGGCTGGAGGTTATTATAAGCCCTGGTCTGAGGGTGGAACTACAACTTACAAAATGCCCTGAAAACCAAAACACAGTGAGCCAGAGTGGTTGAAGGGCTGTTCATCCTGTGCATACTGATGAAATGCAGCAGACAGTCTTGCAGGCTGACTGGGAGAGAGCCTGCAGCCCGGATCAGGTCAGACCAGGAGCGTTCGCCGGGTGCGAGGGTCTGAGGGAGAACACGGGCGGGCCACGGGCCACCTCAATGTAGGCCCACATTAACTAATAAACTGTGCAGAGTAGATGTAGGGGCGGGGCATTCTATGCGCTCCGGGCCCCATAGCAATAATGTGGTCTGCTTATATTGGCGGTACGCCACTGCTGTCAGGGTTCTGTCAAAGTCTCCCCATCATTATGATAAGGATAGGGCCTCATGGAACACTATTTGCAGTAAGTATTAAAAAGTCAGACTCTCTAAGAAACATTTACTAAAGATGTCTACCATTGTGCCACTTAAAATTGAGGTATAGCTACTAGTGTTGATGGAGCACCAAAGTGCTCATGTACTCGAGTAGAACACCTCGGGATGCTCGGGTGCTCTACCGAGCACAACGAAAGTCAATGGGAGAACCTGAGCATTAAACCAGGCACCCCTTGTTCTGAAGAGGGGAGGGTGCATGGTTCACATGAAAAGGTCAGAAATTGATGGAAACACTACCGAAATGGTTCGGGAACAGCATGGGGAGGATGTCTGGATGCATCTTGGACTCCCAGGTCGCTGCTGGGAACGATGTTGTCCGAGTAGTACGCCAATTTTACAGACTGACAATAATACGCACAAAACCAAAGATAAAATCAATTTTAGAGGAAAAATTGTTAGGACACATTCTTTCTTGTATATTTCCTTGTATATAAAGTGCAAGTGCTGCCAGAAATTACAAGGAAGAGGCACTCCAATACACCTTTTATTACACATAAAGGAGGGCATCATACGCACCCTTGAAAAATTATGATTGATGGCCTGCTGGTGACCCTTAAAAACATTAGGAGCTAGGGCCTGCTAATGACCTTCTAAAACATTATGGGCGAGGGCCTGCTGCTGATCTGACCATCTAAAACATTATGGGGGAGGGCCTGCTGCTGAGCTGACTCTCAAAAACATTAGGGGCGAGGGTTGCTGCTGCTGATCTGACCATCTAAAAAATTATGGGCAAGGGCCTGCTGCTCAGCTGACTCTCAAAAACATTAGGGGCGAGGGTTGCTGCTGCTGATCTGACCATCTAAAACATTATGGGCGAGGGCCTGCTGCTGATCTGACTCTCAAAAACATTAGGGGCGAGGGTTGCTGCTGCTGATCTGACCTTCTAAAACATTATGGGTGAGGGCCTGCTGCTGAGCTGACCATCGGAAAAACAGATGCATGAAATACTTAGATGCATGAATGAGTTAATTTCTATGGACCTTCACACCCTTCTGAGTATAGACCCAATTTAAACCTTATCAGAAAATAGAAATATATGAAGGTGACACACAGTCATTCATAGAGCTAATATGCAGTGACTGTCAGTGTCTAAATACTAGACCCAGCTAAATGACTAAATGCAGAAAAGTGTCTTAAGTAGGTCTGTAAAGTATGTAACAAACTTACAGTGGTTTTACTACCAAGCTGACAGGTTTGACATCATTTTTGTCTTCCTACTCCCTCTCGGCAAGTCATTTTAAAAAAGTCAATAAGCAAGTGTATTGACAAATGCTGCTTCAGGCATGGCTAGAAAAACACGGCAAAATGATTTTTTTCATGATAAAATAATGCCTAGGGGTAAGTTGCTTAGTACATGCTTGTCATTCTAAAATGATGACCAAATACCGTAATATACTATTTGGAAAGGGGCCGTTGATGGAAGACAATGCCTTTAAAGGGCTTCTGTCACCCCCACTGACGAATTTTCACTAGCTGACATTAGCTACTTGCTAATGATAGCTGAGTTCAAACATATGTTTAATATCTTTTTTTCTGTTTGCAGTCTTCTTAAAAACTTACTTTTGTCATATGTAAATTAGCTTTGCTACCAGCAAGTTGGGCGGGTACTTGCTGGTAGCCGCCGCATCTTCATGGCCTTGGAACGCCCCCTCTTCTTTTGATAGACAGGGCCAGTTCGCTCTCCTCCTCTCGCTGGCCCTGTCTGCAGCTGCAATCCCGCGCCTGCACCGTCTCGGTCTTTAGTCGGCGCAGGCGCTCTGAGTGAAGGACGCTCGCTTAGGCGCTCCGTCCTCAGTGCGCCTGCGCCGATGACGTCAGCGCTACACCCGGAAGAAAAGACGCCGGCATCGCCTGCTCTTTACCAGGGATGCCGGCGTCTTCTATTCCGGGTGTAGCGCTGACGTCATCGGCGCAGGCGCACCGAGGACGGAGCGCCTAAGCGAGCGTCCTTCACTCAGAGCGCCTGCGCCGACTAAAGACCGAGACGGCGCAGGCGCGGGATTGCAGCTGCAGACAGGGCCAGCGAGAGGAGGAGAGCGTGCTATCAAAAGAAGAGGGGGCGTTCCAAGGCCATGAAGATGCGGCGGCTACCAGCAAGTACCCGCCCAACTTGCTGGTAGCGAAGCTAATTTACATATGACAAAAGTAAGTTTTTAAGAAGATTGCAAACAGAAAAAAAGATATTAAACATATGTTTGAACTCAGCTGACATTAGCAAGTAGCTAATGTCAGCTAGTGAAAATTCGTCAGTGGGGGTGACAGAAGCCCTTTAACCTCCTTCCGGCTTATCTTGAGCTGTGCTCTCGAAAGAGGAAAAGGCCACTACAGTTTTACCTGATCTTGAGCAGCAGTTGGAGAAGAGGTCACAGCTGGCTTTTGCCGTGGGGCCCTATAATTTTGAATTAAGCCTCTATTACCAATGTATTTATGAAGCTTGTGAGCAACAATTTTGTGAAATTCTCATGAAAAGGCATGCACTGACTGCAAACATGCCCCCGACTTCCATGGAGCTTGTGAGCAAAAGTTACATGAAATGCTCATGAAAATGCATGAACGTACATGTGACTCGGTGTATTCCCATGGACGTTTGTGCTACAGAAGGTCTGTGTATACCCCAAGGGCTGGAAAAACTCATCAAAATGATTTTTTATAATGCGTGACAAAATACGGTTGTGGGAGTTGTTGCTTTGTACATGTATGGCATTATAAAATGATGTCCAAACACAATAATGTACACTAGCATATGGAAGCAAGTTGTTGAGAGGAGTCACCAAACTTTTTCCCTTTTACAACTATCTGCTCCACACCAGGCCTGGAAAGTTAACCCCTCAATGTCCATGTCAGGGGTTTCTGACCAGGTTCAGACTGGCCCACATGGGCATAGGGCCCCTAGTCTCCCACCCCCTGCACAAGTGGCACATAACACAGTAGACTTACTGCACTACATACATATATTCAGTGTTCAGCACCTCAAGCAGCCTATGTTCATATAAAAAACTTGATAGATTATTAAAGAAACTCCCCAGTTTATAATTATAGACACGACCAGAAGTGAGATGACTTCTAGGTCTAGACCAGGGGTGCACAACCTGCGGCCCGGGGGCCACATGCGGCCCTGGATACCATTCTGTGCGGCCCCTAAACATCTGGTAAAAGACATGTAGGTCTATGTCTTATGCCTTTTACATGTATCTTTCATGTATTCTCCTAATAAATGAGTCCTAGAACTGTAACTAGACATTTATAGAATATACTGCATGTTCAATATGCCAAAAATACAGTATTTCAGTTGGTAATGCCCTTTAAGTTTTATTTTCAGCCCTTGGAATTGGTTCAGGCTGACAATGTGGCCCCCAAACAGAAAAGGTTGTGCACCCCTGGTCTAGAGGAAAGCTGCCAGTGTCCTTTTCTCCTCAGGAACTAGCTTCTCAAAGTTGCTTCAGGGCCCTTATATTCAATCATCTGGTAGCATCTTGCTGCTGTGTGAGCAGGTAATATTTGAATATATCCGTACGGTGGGCCCCCAAAATAAATTTTACTGGTGGGCCCTAGGCACCCCAGTCCGACACTGGTTTTGACAATGGCATCTGTAATCCCATAACGGCCCCCTGTGATACAGTCATAGGATGCTGATGGGTGATTATGTAAAGGGCTCTTTGAACAGATCATCACTAACCAGCGTTACTAGTAATGCTCGTTAGCAATGATCTAGCAGTGTAAATGCACCGCTGATTACCCCTTGAATGAGCAAAAAGCTCTTTCATCAGGTGATTGTATCTTTTGTGCAGTACATGAGACCATCGTTTCCCAGTGGCAGATTGTGCAGTGTAAACACGATCTGCTGCCGGGAAGCAACGAGACTGTATTGGGGAGAGCAATGGCATTATCGGTCGCTCCTCCCTATAGTCTAGAGGAGATCGCTGCATGTAAATGCACTGGTCTCCTCCACCAGCGATCAGCAGATGATCTGCCGCCCCCTGTAAAGGGACCATAACACTGACAGCTATAATACACTACAATACAAAAGTTTGGCTATGTCCACATCTCTTTGGAATGCTGGTGTTCAGTTCCGGTATAGGAAATGAATAGTGGAATTGCCGTATCCAGCATATGCCGGAGATCGTTGGAGCCTGACGGATCCGATTCACTACAATGGGGTCTGCTGGGTTTCAGGTATAAATGCTGGCATTCTGCTGGGAAAATACCAGGTACTACAATTCTGGTATTCTGTTCCTATGCTTTTTTTTATAGCATGGCGAATGCTTAAAATTAAATCCAAAAAAACGGTGAAAATATAATAAAAAAATTATTCAATACATTATATGTACCCCAAATTGATTCCTATAAAATCCACAAAAAGTTATGACTCCTGGTGCACATAGGAGGAAAACAACTTACTGTTCCAAAAAGGGATTGTCCAGCCCTCTATAGCAGCCTGCAGTAAAATCCTACTCACCTGCTCCCCTCCATTCCAGCTCCCTGGCTCCCTTCAGCAATCTTCCAGTCCCCAACCTATAAACATCCGGACAGTTTGGATTATGTGCGCTGCTGAAACCAATCACTGTCCATAGTAGTGACATGTTCCCAAGCAACATATCACCCAGCAGTAGCATGACACTGGGGACATGTCACCTCTGAGGCCAGTCATTGGCTGCAGCGGCGCACATGATCCCATCCATTGGGTTGCCATTATGGTGGAGAGACACCAGTGCAAAAAAATTATTTCTCTACAAAATAAACAGGAGCATTTCTCAGGAAGAGAGGAACAGATTTTCACAAGAAAAGTAGGTTATGTTTTGGGGCTTCTACATTACATGGCGATATACTTATTAAAACAATTTTTGGAGGTGACAGACTTGCACCAGGGCCCATGAGCCGTTAGCTACGATGCTGTCTTTAAGGATCTTATCATTTATAAAATTGATGATATGGGGTCACACAGAAAATGATACCAGGTGTAAATAGGGTGTGCTTCATCTCATTTTTCCCTCTGTGCAACCATTGCAAGGCTTGCAGGGTTTGGGGAGAGCAGCGTTACAAGTCCTACATATCAGAGCATTTCTCTGCTGAGGAAACAGGTTGTTACCAGGAATGTCCAGAGATCAGGTTGATGGCTAGAAGCAAAGAACTTGTGTAACATTCACGTGAAGTGTTATCACAATCCATACTCAGAAGACAATACGACATTATGAAGTATGCCATTGTGTTGGCCGTGTACATTAATTGTAGTCTGTCACCAGGTGTTCCACGGTTGCGTTTGAACAATAACCCACATTGTTATGTGTGATCTGATATGAAATTCTCAGTGCAGAATGAAGCACTGTCTGCTTTGCAGAAATGTTGGCCAGTAGATCATTATTGGCATAGCCTGCAGAAACGGCTATTAACATTACTCAGCCATGAGCTGATGTGTAAAAGCGGGAATTTATTTAAATCCACTCTGAGGGTCGTCCTGATCAGTTTAGCTACAATAAAGCCTGGTCAGACCCTAGTAATGTCTACCATGCTACGTCTCTGTTGGTTTGTCATCTTGCAAATAAGTCAACTGATCTGCTCGAGGTGAATATGCTTCCTGGTTGCTACAGGTAGGCTGCACGACCTGCTGGTGTGTCTTCTGTGTCTGGCATTATAACAGGAAGAACAAAGCAGGGAAAGCAGGTGGAGAGCGACGAGGTACAGAAAGCCAGTTGCTTTGAACTATGCTGACACCTTTCCCACAGTCGCTCACAGCTAAACCCATAGATCTGAGGAGCCAGTAAAAAATATCTTTTGTTTCTGGCTTCAACTTTTCAGCTGGACTTGAAGCTGACAAATGTAGCTCTGACTTCATGTGATTTTTATGCTTTTATGTTCTTTATATTATTGCAAACTTCAAAGAAGAAACAACCACTTTCACAAGAAACCAACAGGGAAGACATTGCAAAAAAAACACAGGAAAGGGAAAATGTCTTTATAGATTTTTATCTGATGACTGAACGTGGAAGGTCTTGTGGACTACTATAATGAAGAGGGCTTTTCAGGTACAGTTTTATTATTGTTGTTACTTGTATATTTTATGTATAGGTCCTTCATTTGCAACTCCGGGTTCTAGGTGCTTTGATTAAAATATTTGAAATTACAGAAAAATATGTATTGTAATATATTGCTAAAGAGCATCTCCTGATAGTAGCAAGATTGTTCTACAAATTGAGTTGGAGAAATAAGATTTCAAATTTTCTGGTGTTGTTTTGCGGTCAGCAGGATATAGACTTTCATTTTATAGATCTGTTGTTTTAACACAGAACCCAGACTATTAACTGTCAGGTCTCAAGCTGATATAGGGAAGTTGGCTGTGATGTTGCATTTCACAAGCCTTCGCGCTGCAATCCTATTACTAGGGAAATGTTAGAGATTAGCTGTTTATCAGATTACACAATAATATTTGCAAAGGATGCCAACAAGAGTGTGGATGGGCATCGTAGACACAGTCATCTCCCTGCTCGTCATCCTACTGATGTATATTTAGTCTTTGTGCCACTAATCCCCTGATGAACCTATCAGGGGAAACATGTTAGGACGTGACTTTTATGGTGTAGTACGTGTCAAAGGTGTTACTTGATACTCTCGGACCCTAGGGCAAAATATTTATTAGGGTCGACCAAACACTGCATCTAACACTGCAGCCCTCTTAAAGGGAACGTTACATCAAAAAGTGACCTGGTCAACCCTTTTAGGACCGGTCCATTTTCCGTTTTTGTGTTACTGTTTTTTACTCCCAGAGCCATAACTTTTTTATTTTTTATTTCATGACTGTATAGGGACTTGTTTTTTTTGGAAGACAAGTTGTACTTTCGAATGGCACCATTTAATAGTGCATATGATGTTGGGAAGCTGGAAAAATTCCAAATGGGGTGGAATTGGAAAAAAACGCAATTGTCATTGTCAAAATTGACCTGTTCTCTTCATTCTCTGGGTCAGAACGATTACAGCAAGATCACATTATTTTAGTTTTACTTGTGTTTTAACACCGAAAAAAAACTTTTTTTCTTTGCATTGCCATATTCTGACCCCCATAACCTTTTGTTTGTGGAGCTGAGCGAGAGTTCATTTTTCGTAAGGCAATCT
Organism: Bufotes viridis; assembly: GCA_033119425.1. Taxonomy (NCBI): domain Eukaryota; kingdom Metazoa; phylum Chordata; class Amphibia; order Anura; family Bufonidae; genus Bufotes; species Bufotes viridis. Next base: position 462,005,826 of record CM065590.1, read on the forward strand.
GTAGTTTTTAATGATACTATTTTGAGAGTGCTTAAAGCTTTTTGATCACTTTTTATTCATTTTTTGGGGGAGGTCAAGTAACAAAAAAGGGCAAATCAGCCATTTAGATTTTTTCCATTATACTGTTTGCCATATGCGATAAATGCTTTGTTTTTTAATAGTAAGGGGCATTTTGGGATACAGCGATGTGATGCTTTTTATTGTTTATTATCCATACAATGGAAAGAGGGGTGATTTTGAATTTTTATATATTTTTAAAAGCCATGTGGGACCTGGAAGTGCAGTGCTCCCAGGGCAAGCTGCCTCAGATGTCATGGTCGCAACTGGCCATGGCATCTGTGAGGTTAAATGCTTGAGATCGATATTATCGCCGATCACAGACATTAGCCCCATGGGTCTCCTGTGTAAAAGTTCAAAAAACCTGGAGGCTATGATATTGATAAAATCGAATCAATTTTTTCCTTGCACAGGTCAGCGAGCATGCCTACTCCCCCATAAAAGTCAAAGGGCCCCCTCTAGACTATATTGTGAGTTCTGTAAAGCATATCCCTTAATGCTGTAAACAACAGCTTAGGCAACATCTTTGGGTCTCCTCAGGCTCCTGAGCCTAGTAGCGACTGCTACCTCTGCACTCCCTATAGCTACGCCCCTGGCCAAAGTAATGGCCCTTTTACAAGGGCTGACTGACAGGCAATTATTGGGAATAAACTGCATTTACATTCAGCAATCATTCCTTCTGTATGGGGAAAAGTGATCATTGTTTGCTGGCAGCAGATCCCTGTTTACACAGGACAATATGCTGGAGACAAACAATGATTTATTGTGCTTAATAAAAGATGCATTCACTCGATCGGTGGCTCATTCACATAGAGCAGTCATTGGGAACAAGCATTCCTAGGAATGCTCATTCCCAATAATTGCCAAGATCCTTGGCCTTGTGACTGTTATCCATTAAACTGTGTCTCCCTTTGGATTAATACTTTTGGAAACTAAACTCTCATTTGTAGTGCATGGCTAACAAATTTTACATTTTAATATTCAACTGGTTGCTCTGTGATAGTTTGTACCTCAATAATGGGGTCATTTATTAATACCGGCGTTTTAGACGGCGCTGGCCTCTACATAACCATTTGGTGGATCTGCCACTTCTAAATGTAAGACAGCTTCCTAGCTGTCTTACAGTTAGACCATTTTCTAAACCAGGCACAGAAAATGGTAAATAAGATGGGCCTACCAACCCAATCCCTTCACCACCCACTCCACACCAATTTTTTTTTGACCTGGTGTGAGCAGGGAAAAGTCGCAGATTGCGGCGCAATGAGATATGCCTAATATAGGTGTATCCCGATTAGTAAATGATCCCCAATGTTTTTTTCAAGTGTCCCCTGCCTACCTTCATAAACAGAAGACTCATACAGTACTTACCTGCTCCTTGCCTCTTCAGTCCTCTGTGCTGCCTCCTGCATGTCCATGTTCTGGTTCTCCTCAAAGTTTACATCCTCCACAGCATAGGCATGTTCACATGCTCTGCTGCAGCCAGTGCCTGGCTTCAGCAGTGACATGAAGCCAGTCACTGGCTGCAGTGGAGCATGTGAACATGCCTAAGCTGTGGTGGATGTAAATTTTGCACAGGAACCAGAACATGGACATGTGGGATGCAGCACAATGGACTGGAGCCGTGGGGAGCAGGTACACCTTAAGTATGAACTTTACATTTAAACAGGCAGGCTGTGGACTCTGTGGTCTGTATGAGAGCTTCAGACCTATGTGACGCCATAGTATGGTTCGCTCAGGCTGCATTGGAAAATCAGCCCTGAAAGTGATTAAACAGCCTGTACTTAGTGGCATGTGCTATCATGGGGCCTGGGAAGTGGTCTGTGTGTTTTACAGTCCTGTAAGCAAGTAGACTGGTCAAGATCAATGGGATGAGCCCAAGGGATCTCTGTAAGGGAAAGTGTCAGCAAATAAACCATCCTCTAGTCTACAGTAATAATGCAACTGGTAAGCAGTGTGTTAAAAGGTGGAGGTTCGCTAACATTTACCTGTGTGCAGTGTCGGACTGGGGTACCTAGGGCCCACCAGTAAAATTTATTTTGGGCGCCCCCTGTATGGATACATTCAAATACAATAAGTAATTTAACAAGTTTTTTATATAAACATAGGCTGGTTGAGGTGCTGTACATTGAATATATGTATGTAGTGCAGTAAATCTAATGTGTTAGGTGCCACTAGTTCAGGGGGTGGGAGACTAGGGGCCCACCTTGCTCAGGGGCCCACCGGGGGATTCCCCTGTACCCCTGTGGTCCAGTCCGACCCTGCCTGTGTGAAGTACTGTTGAAAATTGCCACCGTGCAATGCTGCAAATGCAGGTTAAAGAGAGCGATACTTTGTACAGGAGTGCTCTTTGGACTTGGTCTGTGACTGTCTGACCATGTGGTGGTCTGGAACCGCACTCCTTTTACAGGAAGAGTTTACATATTGGCAACTGAGGGTGGTTGGAAGCAATTCCATAAAAGGTAGTGAACTTACGAAGAAGAGGACCACAGAAGACAAATATAAAGTCCCTGGTGCAACCCTGTGAGAGACAGCTTGGCAGGGCAGATTGTGAGAGGGGATTGGGAGGATAGAATCCCAGAGACCTACAGCAGCACTGAAGGATGGTGAAAGCTGGAAGCCACTTTAAGCTCAACTTTAATCATTGTGGACAAGTGGAGTATTGCATAGCCCCCTTGGTAAAGTCCTTAATGGAAAGTGATAAACTCCCTTTAAGCTTATTAAGCTTCTTGTGTCTGCAACCATCAAGTGGTTGTGCCTTCTTAAGAAACTAAGGCCTGATTCATGCAACCGTGCTTGGTCTGGGAAACACAGCCCATATGTCGGACTCATCTCCTGGACTGACCGTAGCTCCTTTGACTTGAACTGACTACATCGTAATAATTTATGATAATATGATAATTTCAGTACAGTACAATAAACTGCATCATAAATCAATATAATGTAGTCAGTTCGGGTCTGGGAGCTGTAGTCAGAACAGAAGATGTGGCCAACACATGGGCCATGTTTTCTGAACTGAGCATTGTTGTGTGAATCAGGCCTTAGGCTTCTGATAACTACTACATTCTGTGACAACTCTTAAAGGGATTCGGTCACCACATATAACCCCTATGAGCTAAACATATGCTCATGTCCAGGGTTATAATAGGATCCCTAAGGTGGCCTTATAAACCCTATTTGTGGCTTTATTGTGCTAAAAAACAGGTTTTACTAACCTGTCAATCAATGATTTAAGGTGCCCAAGGGGAGGTTTGTGGATCCATGGTGCCTGGCCGTTCAGTTCCCCGTGCCGCCGCCTTCACCTCTGCGCCGCCTCTCCCTCTCCCTCCGTCCCCCTCCTCCTGCTTTTAGATCCTGTGTGTGCGCACAGGCTCGGGCTTGAGCGAAGTGCGCATCAGGCCGGTGCATGCGCACTTCCCAAACAGAAGTCGATGCCAGCAGTCCGCTTGGGCTCAAAACCTGTGGAGCTGACTTAGGGGCACCCTATACTTGTTCTAGACGTGCCCACATAGACCTAACTCAAGCTCGACGCGTTTCTTTTTTATCTGTAATAACATGACATCAGGAATTATTGAGATAGAGAACGCCGTACACCTTTGAAAATTTCTGGTGTGTATTAATTCGGTGCATTGAATGTGTCTGCATTGGCGCACTGACATCAGATGTGGTAGTGCCAGTGACATATCGCAATCCTACATGTGTATATATTCCACCGCAGGACACTGGCGTCTTCTGAGTGTCAGTCTATGCCACATTGCTCACCTTTGAACTTAGACCACTTTATTAATTTTATCAAGTGACATACAATAAAGACTTTTTAGTTTTGTTTTTTAACGTCCTCTCAGTCATTATATTTAGTTCCCATGCTATAGTGGACGTATACCTTTTCACACTTTTGACAATTTTTGATGTCTCAGTGATATGTCAGATTTTCAACCACTTAAGAACACAGTCCAGTTTTGTACTTAAGGCTACACATTTTTTTTTTTCATTTATCGATCTGTGCATTTCAAAAGCCATAAATTTTTCTTTTTTTTCATTTACCCGGCTGCAGCGGTGACATCACATTGACAACATGTGATTGGCTGCAGTTGTCATGTGTTGTCAACCTGACATCACAGATACAGCAAGGTAAATAGAGCCCAGCCTGGAGAACCTGAGTATATACCAGTTATTTTTTGCAGGCAGATCCCTATGTTGTGTGGTTTCCTCTTGAAACGGGACAGCCCGTTTTAAAAACGTCTTTTTTTTAACACTTTTTTAGTCCCCTTAGCGGACTTGAACATGCAATCTTTGAATGACCTGCACTATGCACTATAGTTCTCCTATGTTACAGTTCATGATCATTCTGACAGGCACTCTATACCTCCTGCTGGAGGCAGGATGTATCTGCAGTAGGGACATAGCAAGTCTGGGGCCCTTCAGAAAGAAAAGCACTCAGCACCCTGGGATTGCATTCGCAGGGTCATGATTGGAGAACAAAGGGAGCTACTATCTTCTGTTTAATTGCGCAGATGCTGCAATCAATATTGACCTCAGCATCTGAGGAGATCTTATCTCTTAAACTGAGATGTTGTCTCCCAGCAGTGAGAGCCTGGTGTCTGCTGTATAATACAGCTGGCATCGACAAGCCAGGGCATGAGTCCAGCTGCTGAGCCCACAGCATCACCATAATGTACTATTATAGCCGCGAGCGTTAAGTACCAGCAATCTGTGATTAAAAAAAATTGTCACAGAGTGGGAACAGGAGGTGGACCTTCCCTTTAAGACATTATAGTATATTTTTTAGCTACTTCAGCTGTTTTTTGTCCCAAATTATTTTTTAAATATACAATGAGGTAGATTTATTAAAAGGCATGCCGAGGCAGTTGCCACAGCATCTACCCAGCTTCCAACTTACTTGGTTTCCTTGTGCAAGCTTTTTACCTGTTTCGATATACAGTATATCCATCAATGAGTTAAAATTGCAGCACAACAGTCCAAGAGAATGTTTATCTAGTAATAGAAGATAGATGTGGTAGGTCGATATTGTACACATCAGAGTATAAGCTGTAACCAGTAATTACCACTGCTTGTTCTCTCTCCACCCTTCACTACCCCATACTAATGGATATAGACAAGTTGGCGTCACTTAGCTCCTACCTTGCTAAAACAGCCTGATTTTGAAGTAGAGGTCTTCTTTGATTAATGTGTAGTCAGAAAATGTAGAATCTTGCCTTATAATAATTCCCATTTTGCTTTTGTCTGTTTCTTTTTTGGGTCTCATGAGTTCATAAATATATAATCCCCATTATAGAGCTAATCATTTATGTTTCAATATTCAATGCAAGAATTAGATATCAATTTTAAAGGGGTTGTCCAGGAATTCAGTATTGATGGTCTGTCCTCACAATAGGTCCTCCTATATTTGATCGGTGTGAGTCCAACTCCCAACAGCTTTTAACCAGAGAACTGGTAACTCCTAGTGATGAGCGGCAGGGGCAATATTCGAATTTGCAATATTTCGTGAATATTTGGTAGAATATTCGTCATATATTCTCGAATTCGAGAATTCGCCAATATGGTCTTGATTGGGAAAATCGTCAATGTAATATGCGCGTATTGCGCGTGCAATACAGGCGTGGGTCACTATAGCTACATTTTTCAAGCTGCTAGAAGTTTCCTGAGACTGGAGTAAATGGTTGCCATGGCAGAACATTACAATAGCTTTATATGCAGATAGAGTGCTCCGATATATTCGCGATTGCGAAATCGGCACTAATGATGAGAATATTTTGGCACAGTACGTGCAACTTCACATTTTAACAGGTCTGACTACATATTAGTGATTGGTGCACTAAGTATTGTTGTGAACTTGTGACACAGAACTATGTCTGTAGCATCTAAGTATGGATAGCTACACTATATCACTATCTAACCTACACTGACTATCTCCCACTAACTATCTTTATTATATATATGAGCTAACTAATTAACTGTCTAATGTAATGACACAGCAAAGCACAGAGCACAGCAATTACACTGCTCTCTCTCAGAACTGCAAACTACTGCATACAATGGCTGCTGGGGAGATTCTTATATACTAAAGGGGTAGGCAACTTTCCTATTGGTTGCTAGGGATGTTGCTAAGCTCAGACCAAGACATTGCAGCCTTCTCATTGCTCCACAAGCAGGGAGGGATCATTGGTTCAGATGAAAAAAAATCTAGAATATTTGAAAATTACGAATATATATCACTATATTCTAAATATACGTGAATTCTTCAAGTGACGATATTCACGATTAAAATTCGCAATTCGAATATTCGCGGCCATCGCTAGTAACTCCCTGTTGTTAATTTATGTAGAGTGTACAGTTATAAGAAAGCATGCTCTAGAATTACCAAACTTTCAAAGTGAATACAAGTAATTTCTACTAAAAACTATTAAACTAGTACTACTATTAAAACAGACATGTCAGGAGAGGTGAAAGGTCCTCTTTAAAGGGGTTTTCCAATGAAAACTTGCAGATGCGTGGATCAGATACAGAATGAAACTACAGCCTTGTGTATGAGCCCTAAAGGAAATATATTATCTCCAAGGAAAACTACAGTTAAAGCCAGAGTTTCCCACTGTAATTATTTATGAAGCAGTCATTCAGACTTCACAGTTAATAGTCTTTGGAAAGCAAAATAGAATTGATCATGGTCAAGTAAATCAGTTGGTACAAGTATAAACATTATTTCTAATGCAACTACAGTGCATTTGAAAAGTCTCCAATGCACTCAATACCCCATAATGACAAAGTGAAAACTGAATTTTTGAAATGTTTACAAATGTATTAAAAAGGAAAAACAAATTTTGCATAAACATAAGTACTCAGACCCTTTGCTATAACACTTGAAATTTAGCTGTGGGGTGTTCCATTTCTCTTGATCAGCTTTGAGATGTTTCTACACCTTGATTGGAGTCCGACTGTGATAAATTTAGTTGATTGGATATGATTTGGAAAGACACAGCCCTGACTCACAACTGGCAATGTATATCACAGCAAAAAGCAAGCCATGAGGAGGAAAGAACTGCCTTTAGTGCTCAAAGACACAATAGTGTGGAGGCACTCATCTGGAGAGGGGTACAACAAATTTCTGCTACACTGAAAGCTCCTGAGAGCACAGTTGTCTCCATAATTCTTAATGGAAGAAGTTTTGAATAACTAGGACTCTTTCTGGAGCTGGCCACCTTGGCCAAACTAAGTAATTGTGGGAAAGGGTAAGAACCCAATGGTCAATCTGACTTCAAAGATCCTGTGTGCAGATGGTATAAACTTCCATAGGGTCAATCATCTCTGAAGCACTCTATCAATCTGTGCTCTATGACACAGTGGACAGAGAGAAGGCTTTTCTCAGTAAAAGGCACATAAGAGTTTGAAAAAAAAAGCACCTAAAGGCCTCTTAAACTATGAGAAACAAAATTCTCTGGTCTGATGAAACTAAGATTTAACTTTTTGGCCTCAATACTAAGCATGTTTGGAGGAAACCAGGCACTGCCCAATACCATCCCTAAAGTGAAGCATGGTGGTTGCAGAATTATGCTGTGGGGGTGTTTTTCATTGGCTGGGAGAGGGAAACTGGTCCGAGTTGAGGGGAAGCTGAATGGAGCAAAATAAAAAGATATTCTTAATGAAAATCTGATCCAGAGTGCTCTGGACCTCAGGCTGGGTTGACCCCAAGAACACAGAAAAGGAACAGGAGTGGCAACAGGGACAACATTTCTGGAGAGACCTGAAAATGGCTGTCCACCAACGGTCCCCATCCAACCTGACAGAGTTTGAGAGGATCTGCAGAGAAGAATGGCAGTAAATTCCAAAATCCAGGTATGTAAACTTTGTGGCATCATACCCAAAAAGACTGGAGGCTGTAATCGTTGCCAAAGGAGCTTCAGTCAAGTCCTTAGTAAAGGGTCTGAATACTTACCTGTTTATGTCAATGCAATATTTCAGTTTTTCCTTTTTGATAAATTACTATATTTTTCGCCCAATAAGATGCACCGGCCCATAAGATGCACCTAGGTTTTAAAGGAGGATAATAAGTAAAAAATATTTTTCATTAGACCTCGGGTCAGACCACCAAACAGATCCTCAATGTTAATCAGACCTCAGCTGACAGCCCCAATAAGGCTCCCAATGTTAATAAGACCCCAATAAGACCTGAGATTAGACCCCAATGTGAATCACCCCCAATCAGACCTCAGTAAGAGCCCCATGCCTCTCATCAGCACCCACATGCCTCTCATCAGCCTCCATATGCCTCTCATCAGCCCCCATACACCTCTCGTCAGCCCCTCATCAGCCCCCATTGCCTCATATCAGCCCCTCATCAGCCCCCATTGCCTCATATCAGCCCCTTATCCACCCTTCATCAGCCCCCATTGCCTCATATCAGCCCCCATTGCCTCATATCAGCCCCTCATCCACCCTTCATCAGCCCCCATTGCCTCATGCTTAATAACATAAACAAAGCACTTACCCTCTTGCTCTGGATGCTGCCGCTCCTCTCCTCCAGTGTGATCCTCTACATCCTGCCACCGGCTGCGCTGTGAACTGGCGCGCACAGTGTGAGGTCATAGAGCGCCCTCATGCTGTGCGCAGCCACAGTACAGCCGACAGCGGAGGACCAGGAAGCAGTGAGCACAGAGCCTTCTCTGCTTACCAGCCCTCCGGTACTAATGAGCGCTTCCATAATGGAAGCGCTCATTAGTATTTGCCCCATAAGACGCTGGTACATTTTCCCCCCACTTTGGGGGAAAAAAATATGCATTGTATGAGGTGAAAATAGCAAGGATTACAAACATCCTGTTTTCACTTTCTTATTATGAGGTATTGAGTGCAGAATCATGGGGAAAAAATGTTTTATTATTTTTTTAGTACAAGTCCACAAGGCCCAAGAAAAATTCTTTGGCCAGAACCAATAATCAAAGTCCTTGACCGGCCTCACAGCACCTTTCCAAAATAAAGCAGAGCTTGGGTGGGAGCTTGGGTGTATGACATTCTGATGTGTGATATAGCCGCTTATATCTAGTTATCTGTATTGGTATTAGTGACATGTCAGATAATAGAAATCTATACACAAAGATATCCATTCACTTAATTGGTCTCCTGATTTTGAAATTCTATATTAGGACATTCATTGAAGTCATAGCTTGTACTTGAGCTTGTGGAGTTTGGCTGTAATGTGAAAGGGTCCTGATTAGTGTTGATCGAGCACCAAAGTGCTTTGGGATTCTTCGGTGCTCTTGCAGAGGTCATTGATTGCACTATTTTGAATATTTCCACCTAGAGCAATCACTGCAGCCCAATTCTCGTATAATGACAGTCCATAAATAGTGCATCTCTGGTGCTCAGTGTTGTACCTCACAGGGGAATACTATGGAAATCTAACATTTTATGAATTTCAAGGATTTCTTTGTGTCACTGGTGGGTAGAGAAATGCCAGAGATCCATAATCTATTATATCATACATTTGTATATGTACAGATCGTTGATAATATTCCTTCTAGTCAGTGACCTTTAGATGTTAATTTGTCAGCTACATATAGCGTAGGACGATGCAATGAAAACACAGATCGTTATCACCTATGTCCCTGCTACTCTAGAGCTGAGAAGAGCTGCTTTAATCCTACAAAGATTTTCCATAGTCCCCAATGTGTGCATGCCCAGCCCCATACCTATCGAAAGTACCATACTCTAATAATAATAAAAAAACATGGAGCGTGGTATTAGACAGGGGTCGACATAGACAGCGGAGGCAGCCAATTTATCAAGAGCAAGTGGCTCATCACTATTATTTGGCCATTTATCGGAATGAAGTTTTATAGGAACACTGTTCCCAATAATCAGCCCGTGTAAAGGTGCCACTGATCACCCAATGAATGGGCAAATGCTCATTCATCTGGTGAAATAATTGTTTATGGGTGGCAGATCAAGCTGTAGCAGTAACAATCGCTTGTCCCCATACAGTGGAGGTGATTGCTGCATCTAAATGCAGCTCTTATCTCCTCTGACCAGCAGGTAATTATCAGGAAGGAGTTCTTTACTTCTTGCTATTTACTCTCTAGTCAGTCCTACATAGGGGCGTTCGGGAAATGTTTTTTTACAGTACAAATTAATTTAAGAAGTTATTGCACAAAGTCTCGCGAGACTTCGCAAAGCAATAACTTTGGCCCATCACAGCCAATACATTTTACTGTACGGAGACTATGCAGCTGCTATGGGGCCCAGTCTTAGTTGGGATTATCTCCTCTTCTACCAGAGGTGAAAACTTGGTCAGGACTCTACCCTCTAAAGGAACAACTTTTAGCAAATGAAGCAGTGGAAAAATGACTCAGGGGTCATTGAAAAGGGTTTAGGCAGAAACCTTTATGTCCTGTGTGTGTGTGTGTGTGGGGGGGGGGGGGGGAGCGGGGGGCCCTTTCTTCTTACTTATGTTCCAGCTAACCTGCCACCAAGTGTATGAGATTCAGAGCTTATCGTATTTCAGAAGATAACCATATGAAAACGATCCAGCAATCCAAAAAAATGAATAAAAGTATACTTTAGTTTAATCCATTAACACAACATACACTGTAACCAATGTCCAAGATAAATAATTTTAATACAATTTTGGAGTGCTGGATCATTAGCAGCTCATTTGCATATCCTTATTCAGCATTTTTCAGCATCCATCTTTTTTGAATCTGGTGAGTTATAATAGGGGGAGGTTTGGGCTACCGCTCAGGACCTGAGGCTCCTGGGGGCCATGGCCACCTAAACCATCTATTGTCTTACAGATATACAGTTGACAAAAAGGGCAGGGCCCACTGTTCCAGATGGCCTAGCACTTTCAGTGCAGACAGGCTCATTACATCTTTCCCGGCTGTACCTGCTGAAGTAAAGGCAGAGAGGCAATGAGAGCAAGAAAAGAAAATGCCTGCCTCGTGTTTGATGTTTTCATAGTTCTATGTATGTGTAAGTTGGTCTAACATGTTAATGCTGATTTCTTGGGCATTTATGCACTGCATGAATGTCCAGAGCAATGGGGGAATAAAAGAATATCTGTGAGCAGGATCAGCCATATTAAACTAGGCATACTACCTAGTAGGGTTGGCCCTGCTGAGCAGAACAACATTTATATACCATCTGAGAAAAATTATGATTGACTGCCACACAAGAACCAATGATGTCATCCTCCATTTGGAAGAGTAGACGCTTAGTTTTGTTTGGGTGGAGGATGACGTCAGTGCAGTTATCTGCACTGCTGGGAAAGAAAATGTACTTTGCATGGGCTCAGAGTTTGGACTTTGTGCAAGCACAAGATTACAGGACCAGACAAGATGCTTAGCCCAGTCAATCATAGGAATCAGTGGAGTAGCTCTAAGTGGAGGGCAGGGGAGCTCTGGTGCTCCAAGGGCTCGGACCTGTGCCTCAGAGCACTGTAGACCTTATTTACATATTAATAAAAAGTTATTTTTTTCAGGAAGGGCACAATGGAGGAACCTAAAAGAGGTATCTCATTATGTCTGGTCTAGTAGGATTAATCCTGCTACAGTAAATGTTAAAATAGCTGAATGCTATACTTAGACTTTGAATGGAGCTGCAAAGCACATGCTCGACTATTGCCCAATTCAAATTGGGCAAAGAGAACCCCCATTCTGGCAAATGGTGGGTATCCCAGTGGTTGGACTCCCACCGATCTAACAGTTAACACCTATCCAGTTGATAGGTGCGTAAGTATATTAGGATGTAAATATTTATTCATGTTTGTGGCCAGCATTCATTCAGGGGCTGGTCTGGGGTATTTATGCATCCGTGGTCTAAATTATTTTAGAGGTATTTACTATAGGCACAGCATGGCAGGGAGAGTTGAAGGACAATCCAAGTTTTGGTTAACAGTTCAAGCCATATACAGTAGTCTACTTAATCTGCTTCTTATTTTAACCCCTTCACAACTGCCATACGGCTATATATGTGATATCTGCACATACCCCGTGCAGCTAGCATGTGTATAAACATCACGGCAGCTCTTTAACCACTTCAGCCCCCCTAGCTTAAACACCCTTAATGACCAGGCCACTTTTTACAATTCTGCACTACACTACTTTCACCGTTTATTGCTCGGCCATACAACTTACCACCCAAATGAATTTTACCTCCTTTTCTTCTCACTAATAGAGCTTTCATTTGGTGCTATTTCTTTCTTGCTGACATTTTTACTTTTTTTGATATTTTACTTTTTTTGATGAAATTTTTGCAAAAAAATGATATTTTTCACTTTATGTTGGAAAATTTATCAAATAAAACTACATTTCTCTAAAAAATTTTCTCTAAATTTATTGTTCTACATGTCTTTGATAAAAAAATGCAAAAAGTGTATATTTATTGGTTTGGGTAAAAGTTATAGCATTTACAAACTATGGTGCAAAAAGTGAATTTCCGCACTTTGACTTTCTGAGCACCTGTCCTGTTTCCTGAGGTACTACAATGCCCAGACAGTAGAAATACCCCATAAATGACCCCATTTCCGAAAGTAGACACCCTAAGGTATTCACTGAGGGGCATAGTGAGTTCATGGAAGTTTTTATTTTTGTCACAAGTTAGCGGAAATGGATTTTTTTTTTTTTTTACAAAGTCTCATATTCCACTAACTTGTGCCAAAAATAAAAACTTCCATGAACTCACTATGCCCATCAGAGAATACCTTGGGGTGTCTACTTTCCGAAATGGGGTCACTTGTGTGGTATTTTTACTGCCCTGGCATTTTAGGGGCCCCTAAACGTCAAAAGCAGTTTGGAATCCAAATGCGTAAAAATGTCCTGTAAAATCCTAAAGGTACTCATTGGATTTAGGGCCCCTTTGCGCATTTTGGCTGCAAAAAGTGGCACACATGGGGTATCGCCGTACTCGGGAGAAGTAGGGCAATGAGTTTTGGGGTGTCTTTTACATATACCCCTACTGGGTGTGAAAAATATCTCTGTAAATGACAACTTTGTATAAATTTTTTTAAAAGTTGTCATTTACAGAGATATTTCTCTCACCCAGCATGGGTATATGTAAAAATACACCCCAAAACACATTGCCCTACTTCTCCTGAGTACGGCGATACCCCATGTGTGCCACTTTTTGCAGCCAAGATGCGCAAAGGGGCCCTAATTCCAATGAGTACCTTTAGGATTTTACAGGACATTTTACGCATTTGGATTCCAAACTGCTTCTCGCTTTAGGGGCCCCTAAAATGCCAGGATAGTAAAATACCACACAAGTGACCCCATTTCGGAAAGTAGACACCCCAAGGTATTCGCTGATGGGCATAGTGAGTCCATGGAAGTTTTTATTTTTGGCACAAGTTAGCGGAAATTGAAATGTTTTATTTTATTTTATTTTTTTACAAAGTCTGATATTCCACTAACTTGTGACAAAAAATAAACTTTTACATGAACTCACCATACCCCTCACAGAATACCTTGGGGTGTCTTCTTTCTAAAATGGGGTCACTTGTGTGGTATTTTTACTGCCCTGGCATTTTAGGGGCCCCTAAAGCGAGAGAAGTAGTTTGGAATCCAAATGCGTAAAAATGCCCTGTGAAATCCTAAAGGTACTCATTGGATTTAGGGCCCTTTGCGCATCTTGGCTGCAAAGTGGCACACATGGGGTATCGCCATACTCAGGAGAAGTAGGGCAATGTGTTTGGGGTGTATTTTACATATACCCATACTGGGTGTAAAATATCTCTGTAAATGACAACTTTTTCCATTTTTTATACAAAGTTGTCCATTTACAGAGATATTTCTCTCACCCAGCATGGGTATATGTAAAAATACACCCCAAAACACATTGCCCTACTTCTCCTGAGTACGGCGATACCACATGTGTTACACTTTTTGCAGCCAAGATGCGCAAAGGGGCCCTAAATCCAACGAGTACCTTTCAGGATGGCATTTTTACGCCTTTTTCTTCTCACGCTCTGGGCCCCTAAAATGCCAGGGCAGTAAAATACCCCAAATGTGACCCTATTTTAGAAAGAAGACACCCCAAGGTATTCTGTGAGGGGCATGGCGAGTTCATAGAAGATTTTTTTTTGCCACAAGTTTGCAGAATTTTTATTTTTTTTTCTCACAAAGTCTCCCTTTCCGCTAACTTGTGACAAGAAGTTTAATCTTTCATGGACTCAATATGCCCCTCAGCGAATACCTTGGGGTGTCTTCTTTCCGAAGTGGGGTCACATGTGAGGTTTTTCCACTGCCATGGCATTTGAGGGTCTCCGCAATCATTACATGTATGGCCAGCATTAGGAGTTTCTGCGATTCTCTTTATATGGAGCATACAGGTAATGAGATTTTTTTCCGTTCAGCCTCTGGGCTGAAAGAAAAATGAACGGCACAGATTTCCTCATTCGCATCGATCGATGTGGATGAAAAAATCTCTGCCAAAAAATATGCAAGAAAAAAAGAGGGGCCTGGCGATTGCCAGGACATAGGGGCTCCGCCCAAACATCCATACCCACTTAGCTCCTATGTCCTGGCAAACGTGATTTCTCCATTCACATCGATCAAACGATCGGTGTGGAGGAAGACATCTTTGCCAGATTTTTTTATACAAAGTGTTTGCCAAAGAATATGAACTCCAACACCTCTCCTCAGCTCATATGCCTGGGCAAACGTACCTGTCCTGCAGAGGAGAAATCTCGTCTTGCAGCGCCGCATACACCGACTTCACGTGTCTTCTGACAGCAGCGCAATGCTTCTCTCAGAATTCACATCAGTGCTGCGGCGTTTTCGTCGGTTGGTCCGTTGGTCTTCCTGGAAAATAAAGGGTGGTTAGGGGAAAAAAAAAAAGAAGAAAAAACAGGCAGCAGGCACATGACTTGAACGTTGCAAACTTTATGAAACCGGAACATTGTAAAACTTTTATAAAACATGAACATAAAAACCTGAACTAACTCAAGATTTTTTTCTTGCTACCTGTTTAATTTTTTTTTTTAACCATTTCACTCTTTATTTTCCTAGCAGAAACCTCTCCTTTCCCATGGGACAATGTGTAAAGTGTAAATCACACAGAGATGGTGAGAAGTACACTATACACGTTATCCCAAGTGAAAGGAGAGGTTTCTACCATTTCACACTTCTGCTGTAGCACACCAGCACCGTCCCTATGTGTTAGGGTCTCTCAAAACCTAGTATCCTGAGAGACCCTTGAGCCTGAGTGAAAAAAAAAACTACCTGTGTAGTGCTGTCCCTATGTCCCTAAGTGTACCTGAGTGTGGTACTTCCGGAAACACTCTCCAAAGCATAGGGCAGGGTGGTCAGGACAGTCAGGACAGAAATAACGGGTGTCACGCCTTATTCCACTCCTGCCACAGACACGACATCTTTTTCGGGGTGACGGTTGGGTTGAGGTACCAGGAAAGACACTGGGGAAGTGTCGCTCGTGTAGACGGCTAACTACACTGGTGGATGGGGCCACGGAACCTCCTGGATACAGGAGTTCCGAAATGATCTCTTCCTGGAATTTAAGGAAGGATCCCGTTCTCCCAGCCTTACTGTAGAGAACGTAACTATTATAGGCAGCCAATTGAATCAAATATACAGACACCTTCTTATACCAGCGTCTGGTTCGTCGGGAAAGCAAATAAGGGGCCAACATCTGGTCGTTGAAGTCCACCCCTCCCATGTGGAGGTTATAGTCGTGGACTGAGAGGGGCTTTTCAACGACACTGGTTGCCCGTTCAATTTGGACTGTCGTGTCTGCGTGAATGGAGGAGAGCATGTAAACGTCACGCTTGTCTCTCCATTTCACCGCGAGCAGTTCGTCGTTACACAGTGCAGCCCTCTCCCCCTTGCAAGTCGGGTGGTAAGGAGCCGTTGGGGAAGCCCCGGCGACTAGGTCGCAGCGGTGCCACAGCAGCCAATCTGTTCTAGGAACAAATGCTTGAAGAGGGCCACACTTGTGTAAAAGTTGTCCACGTAAAGATGGTACCCCTTGCCGAATAAGGGTGACACCAAGTCCCAGACTATCTTCCCACTGCTCCCCAGGTAGTCAGGGCAACCGACCGGCTCCAGGGTCTGATCTTTTCCCTCATAGATCCGAAATTTGTGCGTATAGCCTGTGGCCCTTTCACAGAGCTTATACAATTTGACCCCATACCGGGCGCGCTTGCTTGGGATGTACTGTTTGAAGCCAAGGCGCCCGGTAAAATGTACAAGGGACTCGTCTACGCAGATGTTTTGTGCAGGGGTATACAAATCTGCAAATTTCTGGTTGAAATGGTCTATGAGGGGCCGAATTTTATGGAGCCGGTCAAAAGCTGGGTGGCCTCTGGGACGGGAGGTGGTGTTGTCGCTAAAGTGCAGGAAACGCAGGATGGTCTCAAAACGTGTCCTGGACATGGCAGCAGAGTACACGGGCATGTGATGAATTGGGTTCGTGGACCAATATGACCGCAATTCATGTTTTTTGTAATGCCCATGTTGAGGAGAAGGCCCAGAAAAGTTCTAAATTCGGAAACTTGGACTGGTTTCCACCGGAAAGACTGGGCATAAGAGCTTCCCGGGTTGTCGGCGATAAATTGAGTGGCATACCGATTTGTTTCTGCCACGACTAAGTCAGAGAGCTCCGCAGTGAAAAACAGCTCAAAAACCCCAGCGCCGATCCTATCTGAGCTGTTTCCACCCGAACTCCTGACTGGGCGGTGAAAGGGGGAACTACTGGTGCGGCTGAAGTTGGGGGCTGCCAATCAGGGTTTGCCAGCACCTCAGGGATTCTAGGGGCTCTACGGGCCTGTCTGCGCGGTGGCTGCGACGGGAAACTACTGCACGTGCCACCGTACCAGCTTCAACTGCCCTTCTGGTGCTCGCCACTTCACCATGTTGTACGGCAGTGCTGGTAGAAGGTCCAGGACGGGCTGCGCTGCTGGTGTATGCCTCACCACGTAATCCGGCAGCGCCAGCCCCACTCTGCTGCCCTTGAAGCGGATCCTGCGTAACCTGCGGTCTAGCGACACGGGGCCGGGTACGCCTGGTTCTATCAGGGACCTCAACCTCCTCGTCCGAACTTTGGGTCAGAGAGCCACTGCTCTCTACAGGTTCGTATTCTGACCCGCTAGATTCGTCAGATGAGGGTTCCCATTCCTCATCCGACTGGGTCAGAATCCTGTAGGCCTCTTCAGGAGAATACCCCTTGTTTGCCATTTGGGATACTAAATTTAGGGGTATTCCCTGAGACTACCCAAGAAAAAAAGCAAGCCTGTCTTACAATTGAGAGGGTAGCGAAGTACAGAAGCCGCTGCGATTGATAAAAAGATCAAAACTGATTTTTTATCGCCGCAGCGCTTGTGAAGGGATTGTGCAGTGATTACAAAAAAAAATTTTTGTCACTGCGGCGGGGTGGGCGTGGGTGAACGCAGGTGTGGGCGACCGATCAGGCCTGATCGGGCAAACACTGCGTTTGGGGTGGAGGGCGAACTAAAGTGACACTAGTACTATTATAGATCTGACCGTGATCAGTTCTGATCACTTACAGATACTATAAAAGTACAAAAGCTGATTAGCGCTACGCTAATCAGCGAACCAGTGACTGTGGTGCGGTGGGCTTGGCGCTAACGCTAACTACCTACCAAAGGGGCCTAAACTAAGCTAAACCTAACAGTCAATCCTAGTGAGAAAAAAAAGTGACAGTTTACACTGATCACTTTTTTCCCTTTCACTAGATGATTGACAGGTGCTGAGAGGGGTGATCAAGGGGTTAATTTGGGTGATGGGGGGGCTGATCAGGGGCTAGTGTGTGGTGCTTGGTGTACTCACTGTAGAGGTGTGCTCTCTCCTGGGTCCAACCGACGAAAAGGACCCAGGAGAGAGCACAGAAGCCATTTAATCCATCATATTTACAAATATGATGGGTTAAATGGCTTGCGATTCGTTTTTTTAAAAGTCATCAGCCCGCCAGCGATGCCGATTGGCTGGCAGGCTGATGACCCAGGTCATCTAAACTTTGTGCAATGCGCGATTTGCGCATGCGCGGCCGAATATGTGCGAAATCTCGCGTCTCGCGAGATGACGCACATCTGCGGCGCCCCAGAACAGCCCGACCGCCGCGAGAACGCAGTTGTGCGTTAGGCGGTCGGGAAGTGGTTAATCCAAGCGCTGCAAATTTATGTCCCTGCACTGCTGCTGTCACGGACAGTGTAAAACAATGCAACAATGCAACAGCACTCTGCAAACCAAATAAAGTACAAGAAAGTATTCTAATGCTAATGTTATGCTTATTTTGTAAATTTGAGATGCTTGGCAAATACATTTTGTACAAAATTATTTGGGCCCGTCTGCCACACGTCAAGGCAATCTCTGTAAGACGGGAACCTAACACTAAATTCTACCTGTTATGGCTACCATAAAATTCAGGGAGTGTAGGTTCCACATGCATGTTGGGCCCACCTTAATTCTAGTCATTTTTGGTGCCAAAATGGCCTCCATTGAATCCAGGGAATGCAGGTACCAACATGCATGCCAAGCCCACTCCACACCTCCCCTGGTGCCAGATAGCTTCCAACAAATGCAGTGAATGAGGGAGAGCAGGCTAAGCTTTATAATCACACAAATTAAAATCAGCCTATGGGCCTGGCAGGCTTGTCAGGAGTATACATATTGGGTATCGCCGCATCCGTAGTAGCCAGCTCTATAAAAATATCACATGGCCTTTTTTGTCACCTTACATCACCTTACATCACAAAAATAGCAACACCAAGCAATCAAAAAGGCATATGCCCCCCACAATAGTACCAAACTAAACGTCACCTCATCCTGCAAAAAATGAGACCCTACCGAAGAGGATTGGTCACAAAATAAAAAAGATATGGCTCTTATACTATGGAGACACTAAAACATTATTTCTTTGGTTTCAAAAAGGCTATTATTGTGTAAAACTTAAATAAATAAGAAAAAGTATACATATTAGATATTGCCACGTCCGTAACGATCTGCTCTATAAAAATGTCATATGACCGAACCCCTCAGGGGAACGCTGTAAAATAAATAAATAAAAACTTTTCAAAACAACCAATTTTTTGGTCACCTTGCCACATAAAGTGCAATAATGAACGATCAAAAAATCATATGTACCCTAAAATGATACAAATAAAAACGTCAACACTTTCAACAAAAAATGAGCCCCTGGACAAGACCATCGGCAGAAAAATAAAAAAATAAGGTGTTCAGAAAATGGAGACACAAAAACATAATTTTTTTTTCAAAAATGCTTTATTATGTAAAACTGAAACAAACAAATGAAGTAGAAATATTTAATATCATTGTGTCTGTAACAACCTGCTCTATAAAAATAGCACATGAACTACCCTGTCAGATGAATGTTGTAAAAAAAAAAAAGCGTGCCAAAACAGCCATTTTTTGGTTATCTTGCCTCACAAAAATGTAATATAGAGCAATTAAAAATCATATGTACCCCAAAATAGTACCAAAACAACTGGCACCTTATCCCCTTGTTTCTAAAATGGGGTCACTTTTTGGGAGTTTCCACTGTAGGGGTGCATCAGGGGGGCATCAAATGGGACATGGCATCTAAAAACCAGTCCAGCAAAATCTGCCTTCCAAAAACCATATAGTGTTCCTTTTCTTCTGCGCCCTGCCGTGTGCCCTTACATCAGTTTACGACCACATGTGAGGTGTTTATGTAAACCGCAGAATTAGGGTAATAAATATTGAGTTTTGTTTGGCTGTTTACCCTCAATGTATTAAAGAAAAAAATTGATTAAAATGGAAAATCTGCCAAAAAAGTGAAATTTTGAATGTTCATCTCTATTTTCCTTTACTTCTTGTGGAGCACCCAAAGGATTAAAAAAGTTTTTAAAATCAGTTTTGCGTAACTTGAGGGTCGTAGTTTCTGCAATAGGGCCATTTATGGGGGTTTCCACTATGTAAGCCCTACAAAGTGACTTCAGAACTGAACTGGTCCTTAAAAAGTGGGTTTTGGAAATTTTAGTAGAAATTTTAAGAATTGCTTCTAAAATTTTAAGCCTTCTAACGTCCTAAAAAAATAAAATGACATTTCCAAAATGATGCCAACATAAAGTAGACATATGGGGAACGTTAAGTAGTAAATATTTTATGAGGTATCACTTTGTGTTTTCAAAGCAGAGAAATTAAAATTTTGAAAATTGCTAATTTTTCTAAATTTTTGGTAAATTTGGAATTTTTTTCATAAATAAAGTTGAATATATTGACTCAAATTTATGACTGTCATGAAGCACAATATGTCACGAGAACACAATCTCAGAATGGTTTGGAGAGTAAAAGTGTTCCAAAGTAATTACCACATAAAGTGACACATGTCAGATTTTCAAAATTAGGCGTGGTCACGGGGGCATCAATGATCCTTGGTCATGAAAGGGTTAATCTAGCAAACAAGAGAGCTGTGCTTATAATCAATTTCCTTCCAACATTTTTGTATTAAACATTAAACAAAACGCTCCATCTTTGCTTCCTACCAATTCATCATTTTGCTGGTGTACTTGCTGATTACTCATATGTAATATGTTCGTTTTTTCCTTTCCAGAATTCCCTTGCATTCAGTCTAATTACCAGTCTTTCAAAGGATTTCTGGGCAGATAAACTCTGAATACATGTTTATATATAATTAATTACCTACTAGAAAAGACCCCTAAGTCTTACAATGTCCAACTCTCAAGTAAAATGCTTGGAAGATGAGCTGGAATTTATAAACATTTCTGAAGCAAGTCCTCAGTTTTACTATTCAGAGAAACAAAGAACTGCCTTAGAAGCACTTTTATCTTCTGGAGAAGATGCTTTCCACAATTACCTTAAAAATGAAGGAGCTCGACAGTTTTTATCAAGGGAAGAAATTATTTCTCTAGAAAGCACTGCAGTGGACTCTCAACTAGGAAAACTAGAATATGAGGATTCAGAGCTGGATGAAGATTTAAGTGTAAGTTACTGGCCAGAAAAATCAGATGTACCAACACCTATGCTGGATCTTGGATGGCCAGAGGGAGACACGTGGAAAGGAATTACACGAGCAGAAGTTTACACACATCCTCCTACCAACAATGCTCCTCACATTAAAGTGGTGGTTCGGAGAACAATCCAAAATGCAACAAAGGTATGTGAGTAGAGGTTTGTCAGAATGTGCTGCCATCTAGATATTTAAATTTCTCAGTAGTTTGGTCATGGGATCTCTTTGTATCTGACATCTGATTTTGTCAATTGCCCCTAGTGCCAACAGCTAGATGATCATCAGTCATCTGATCTGAAGGAAAACCCCTTTTATTATTGATGGTGGTCTTCCCTCACACATATCAGCTATTGCAACATGATTCAGATATAGATAATGATGTCACCTAACAGAATTCAGGCTGAAAAATTCATTTTTTCAATTGTATACAAGCAGTTTATTTTATTTTTATTTTACTCCATTGTTGCAGTTCTCCCTCAAGTTACACTATTATTTGTGACTGGTGTCTTCAAGTGTTGTAATACTGAGACCATAGCTATAACATAGCATCATCATGGGCTAGTAGAGTTGGTTGTATCAAAGTATTTTAATCAGTTTCCTTCAGGAGCTAGCATCCAGACTGGTCCAGGTTTGGGTTGTGAATGTTGTTTATCTTGTCTATTCAAAAGCATTTCATTCAGTGACAAATAAAAGGTTGACATATTAAATAAAAATGCTAGGACAAGGGGAAAAGTATATGTAAATGGGTTGACAAGTGGCTTAGTGATGGGAAACAAAGGATAGTTATTAATGGTACAGCCTGAGATTGGAACAGAGTCACCAGTCAGGTGCCACATGGGTCAGTATTAGGCCCTCCACCTTTTAATATGTTTTTAATACATCTACCTTGTAGATGGCTTATAGCATAGAGTTTTAATATTTCCAAATGATGCTAAGCTCTGTAAGGTAGCCAACACAGAAGAGGATCATATAATATTACAGAGGGATTTGGTGAAACTGGAGGCTTGGGCAGAG
Organism: Bufotes viridis; assembly: GCA_033119425.1. Lineage (NCBI taxonomy): Eukaryota > Metazoa > Chordata > Amphibia > Anura > Bufonidae > Bufotes > Bufotes viridis. The sequence continues at coordinate 462,027,882 of CM065590.1, forward strand.
GAACATAAAGTTAGTAAATGATAATAAAGTTCAATGTCGATAATACATTATACAATTATGTATTAAATAATAAAATACTCTGTAAAATTATCATTAAAAGGACTTGAGGAAATGTAGATGCTGCCAATGCACATCAAATCCTGGAGACATACATGCTCAACTATCTGTTGCTTATCAAGATAAATGTGGTTTAAATTATGATGCAAAGAAAAATAATATGTGCAGTTGTGTTTAAAATAATAGCAGTGTGTTCAAAAAAGTGAATAAAGCTCAAAATCCTTCTAATAGATTTTATTTCCATACAAACAAATGCATTGGGAACACTACACATTCTATTCCAAATCAAAACATGAAGAAAAATATATCAAATTTGAGTTGTTCCTCTAAATAAATTGAAGAAAAGTGAATATTAGTCTGTTCAAAAAAAAAAAACCTGAGTTTGTATTCTTTTTTACAAACTAAAACATTCATTATGTAAACTGAAAAATGTTTGAAGATTTTGCTTTCCTTTGAATCACTAAACTAATATTTAGTTGTATAACCGCTGTTTCTGAGAACTGCTGTACATCTGTGTTGCATGGAGTCAACCAACTTCTGGCACCTGTGAACAGGTATTCCAGCCGAGGATGATTGGACTACATGCCGCAGTTCTTCTCTCTTTCTTGCTTTTGCCTCAGAAACTGCATTTTTGATGTCACCCCACAAGTTTTCTATTGGATTAAGATCCGGGTATTGGGCTGGCCACTCCATAACGTCAATCTTGTTGGTTTGGAACCAAGATTTAGCACGTTTACTGGTGTGTTTGGGGTAGTTGTCCTGTTGGAACACCCATTTCAAGGGCATTTCCTCTTCAGCATAAGGCAGCATGACCTCTTCAAGTATTCTGATGTATTCAAACTGATCCATGATCCCTTGTATGCGATAAATAGGCCCCACACCGTAGTATGAGAAACATCCCCATATCATGATGCTTGTACCACCATGCTTCACTGTCTTCACAGTGTACTGTGGCTTGAATTCAGTGTTTTGGGGGTCATCTGACAAACTGTCTCCGGGCACTAGACCCAAAAAGAACAATCTTACTTTCATCAGTCCACAAAATATTGCGCCATTTCTCTTTGGCAAATTGTAACCTCTTCAGCATGTCTTTTTTTCAACAGCGGGACTTTGCGGGGGCTTCTTGCAGATAGCTTGGCTTCAAATAGGCGTCTTCTAATTGTAACAGTACTAACAGGTAACTTTAGACCTTCTTTGATCTTCCTGGAGCTGATTGTTGACTGAGTCCTTGCCATTTTGGCTATTCTTCTATCCATTCAAATGTTAGTTTTTCGCTTTCTTCTACGTCTTTCAGGTTTTGGTTGCCATTTTAAAACATTTGCGATCATTTTAGCTGAGCAGCCTATCATTTTCTGTACTTCTTTATATGTTTTCCCCTCTCAAATCAACTTTTTAATCAAGGTACGCTGTTCTTCTGAACAATGTCTGGAACAACCCATTTTCCTCAGAATTTCAGAGAGAAATGCACTGTAACCAGCATGTACAACATTTGCTGCCTTCCTTACCTAAATAAGGGCAATAATTGACACCTGTTTTTCAAAGAATGAATGACCTCACTATTTAAACTCCACCCTGCTATTACTTTGAACATGCCCCTTTCAATTAGTGATTCAATTGTACAGAATCAGCAGCATGCATGTCATGACTGTTGGGTCTGTTGGATTTCTATTACTCTTCTACACCAGCTAGTAAATTATTTGCCATGTAAAAATATCATTTCTACCAAAAACAGTGATGTCTGACTGCTATTATTTTGAACACAACTGTATACTAAAATATTGCAACCAGAGGTCATTGTAAGTTGAAGGGCCACTGTATGCATAGTAGGGGTCGACCGATATTGATTTTTTAGAGCCGATACCGATACCGATATTCTGTGAACTTTCAGGCCGATAGCCGATATTTTATACCGATATTTTGCGCATTTTAATTTTTGGATTTTTTTTTCTGTTACGGCGTCCGACGCTTTTTAAAAAAAATATATTTTAATAGTTTGGACTTTTTGGTCACGGCGATATGTTTTTTTATTTATTGTTTATATATTTTATATGTAAAATTGGAAAAGGGTTAATTTATACTTAATATTTTGGTGTTTTTTTACTATTTTAAATTTTTTACTTTTTATTTTATTACTATTTCCCCCTAGGGGTAGAACCTGGGCTCTTTACATCCCTTGTCCTATTCACCCTAATAGAGATCTATCAGGGTGAATAGGACCTGACCTGTCCCTGCTGCCCTGTGCTATGGGCACACAGCAGCAGGAACCATGGCAGCCAGGGCTTCAGGAGCGTCCTGGCTGCCATGGTAACCGATCGGAGCCCCAGCATTACACTGCTGGGGCTCCGATCAGAAGAAGGAGGTGGGGACCCTGTGGCCACTGCCACCAATGATATCAATACTGAAGGGATGGGGGAGGAGGGGGATGGGGGAGGAAGCACTGGCCACAAATGATAAGGTTTAAGATATTACAAGCACATTGCCCAGACCCTGCCTCTGATAGATGGCTGCGATCCGCGGCAATTAACCCCTCAGGTGCGGCACCTGAGGGGTTAGTGCCGCGGATCGCAGCTCTATCAGAGGCAGGGTCTGGGCAATGTGCTTGTAATATCTTAAACCTTATCATTGGTGGCCAGTGCGCCCTCAGCCCCGCCTCCTCTGCTCTCATTGGTGGCCACTGCGCCCTCAGCCCCTCCTCCTCCTCTTCTCTAGTCTCCACTGGCAGCGCGGCACAGGGGGAAGGAGGGACTGCCTCCTTCTCCCCTGTGCTGCTGAGGGAACATGGCCGCGCTGAGAGCCTGGTTAGGGGCCGATACCGATAACTGTGCAAATCATCAATATCGGCCGATAATATCGGCCAAACCGATAATCGGTCGACCCCTAATGCATAGTACAGTATATATGTTCTTTTTTGTGACCTCGCATATTAGCTTGCAATATATAGTTACAGTTGTTGACCATTTGAAAATTAGTTTTTAAAAAAATGGATGGTGTATTGGGTATCATATAGTCAGAAATTTGTATGTGTCACTGCCACTAACCCCTCATGCTTTGTTTTACCTACTCACAGAACTATGCTTAAATCAGCATTTTGTCATTATAATCAATTGTTCTGTCATCCATTGTGACAATATAACCAAATTGACTACAAACAACCAGTCTGTTATCATCCAAAAGTATTTTAACAATGTATAACTGTTAGCCTCTAGCTAGCCACTTCAAAGGCATCTCACTAAGCCAGCCAGAATCCTACTCGATACTGAAGAGGGGCAAGCTCTCCGAAACAGCTGTCTACGCATGGATATCTGATCTAGCTATTGTCAAATCCCACAGCTGGTTGGAAAGTTGGATCTTGACTCAGAGAGCCACTTCCAATAGGTGAGGCTGGAGAGATGATTCTCTTTCTTGGGAAATGCCTCTTTGCATAGTGCTTTCCCATGGAGCATTGCCAATAAGTCTTCAAACCTTCCAGCAAGTTGTTCCAGCATAGAATGCCAAGAATCGGTCAAACAAGAATCAGCCTTTTGGCTAAGATTAAGTGTAGTATCTGTTCTCATCAAGTCCTGGTAGTTTAGTCCCGGCCACCAGGATCAGAGCAGAGAACCACACCGTCTTCCCTAGGGAGTACGTCTTGGGCCATTAGTGCCCTATGCTAGGATCGCCGGATTGAAGCCAGGGGCTGAGATGTGTTTGAAAGCCCGAGTGGCAGAAGTGCCCCAGGAGTGGTGACCCTGGGCTCTCACAACTCACTGGGGGTGGGAGCCCACTAAGTGATAGCACATTTGCACGCACTTAATTTTAGCACATTTTGAGCACACTCGCCTTCATTCTTTGCCCGGCCATTAGGCCTGATGAAAGGAGGAGGAATTTTTATAATTCCAGCTGGATGTTCGGGCTGAGCTTCAGCACACATTAACTTATTTATTGTTTCTGTTCACTGTGTGTTCACTTTCCAAGTTTGTTTTGTCACAAGGATTTTAGAGGTTGCGGTGCCCTTATGGGTTACCGCCCTGAGGTCTAGGAAGGGTGTGTGTGGCCATCTGGTTCCTCACCCCCCTGCAAAAGCCCTTGGGTTCTCCCTTAGTGGAGAGCCCAGATCTAGCACAGATTGGCTTCGGCTGATGGTTGCCAGGGTGTACTCCCGGCTTTGGCTGGGGGTTGCCTTTTTGTCTTGGTCACTTGCAGGTGCCTTCTGGCCCGGAGGGACTAGGAAAGGTTTATAGGGGGGGGCCTTCTCCTACAGAGAGGGCCTGTGATAGACTGCAACCTTGTGCACATTTTTGTGTGTTACTCTGTACGATTTTGTTGCACGGGTAACAAAAGCACGCTCCTCTGGCTTTAAAAAAAAAATTATATTTTTGCTGATGAGTCTGACACTAAACTATTAGAGATTAGCGAATTTCTCAAAAATTCGATTTGGTCGGTTTGCCAAATTTTCCAAAGGATGCGATTCGATCCGAATTTATTCGTAGAGAATCTCGTTAAACAGCTATTTCCTGGCTGCAGAGAGCCTGTATAGTAGGCTAGAATACTGTGCCTTGCAGAAACACGCATAGGGAGTCTGCTGTGGTAGTGAAACAATACTGTGAGTCAGTATGACATGCAGATAACAGGTGTTGCTCTTAGAATCACTGCACACTTCACTTATTTGGGCAGTTATGGGGCCAAAACTGACCAAAAAACTGAAGTGTGAACTCAGTCTTACAGGTCAATGTTAGCACCAGGTATAAAGAATCGTGCAGAGGCCCAAGATCCTACTATAGCGTGAAAGAGCACACTCCATTTACACTAAGGCCGAAAAAAAAAAAAAAAAAAAACAGGAGTGGATCCAAAACTGAGATGAAACATGAATGTAATATTTGTATTTCTTCTGTGTTTTGTACCCACTCCTGCTTATGGCTACCAAAACATAAGCCAATTGTGATTCAAAATAGGGACCATGTCATATAGGCCTTACAGCTGCTACATAGAAAGGATCCATTATGTGTTTAATTTTTCCTTCCTTCTGACAGATCAGAAGAAGGGTCAAATAAATGGAAATGTCATGCAGGCCAAAAAGGCAAAATAGTGGCCCAATCATGGAATGGGAAGGGTGGGAACAGCATGAGAAGTCAACAGAGTGGCCCAGTGACAGAGTGGTGATGTAGCAGCATGAGGAGACCACAGAGTGGTGAGGTAGCAGCATGAGGAGACCACAGAGTGGTGAGGTAGCAACATGAGGAGACTACAGAGTGGTGGGGTGGCAGCAGCATGAGGAGACCACAGAGTGCTGAGTTGGCAGCAGCATGAGCAGACCACAGAGTGGCCCAATGACAGAGGGTTGAGGTGGCAGCAGCATGATGAGACCACAGAGTGGTGAGGTGGCAGCAGCATGAGGGGACCATAAAGTGCTGAGTTGGCAGCAGCATGAGGAGACCACAGAGTGGCCCAGTGATATAGTGGTGAGGTGGCAGCAGCATGTGCAGACCACAGAGTGGCCCAGTTACATAGTGGTTAGGTGGCAGCAGCATGAGAAGACCACAGACTTTCCCATTGACTGAGTATTGAGTTGGCAGCACCATGAGTAGACCACAGAGTGGTGAGGTGGCAGCAGCCTGAGGAGACCACAGAGTGGTAGGGTAGCAGCAGCATGAGAAGATTACAGAGTGGCCCAGTGACATAGTGGCGGGGTGGGGGGCAATACCAGTACCAGCTGAAGATGGTGAGTGGCAGCAGGAGCACCTGGTAGCAAGTGTCTGGCATCAGGCGGGTGGCAGCATCAAAATAGTAGCTGAAGCAGGTAGCCAGAAGACTTTTGACAAAGTTTAGGTGTGGCACCATGGTTGAGCTAGTCTGATGCATCAGGCACTGGTGCATAGAAATCCTTGCTGATCCACACATGATTCATCTTCACAAAGGTCAGTTTCTCCACATTTTGGGTAGACAGATGAGTTCTCTTTGGGGTAACTATGGCCCCCGCCGCACTAAACATCCACTGGTCGGTCAAGAAAGCTTGTCCAGGGCAAACTCGGCCAGTTGCGGCCACCCTAGTGGCTGTCACGTCTCTCCCTGCACTAAGTTCACTGGAAAATTGCTGAATCCAAGATGGCTGAGATTATTTATAGGACTGTAACATCACAGGGTCTGGCTGGCAGCTGATTTGCTGCATGCATGGCATTGTGGGTGATCCAAAGTTCTTTGCTCCATGTCCTAACACGTGCAGCAGTCATTTTAGTACAGTATTGAAACAAAGTTTTATTCGAATCGACTTCGGATGTTTCATCCAAAGTCGATTCTCTCATCCCTAGTTACCACGAAGCGCAAGGAAATTCAGCTTCAGTGCAAATTGAATTTTTCCTGAAATTCGGATCCAATTCCACTTCATCAACTTGCTCTTTTCTATTAGCTATGTAGTACTGTTCAGTCTATGGAAGATGTCCATAAACTATAAGCTGACTTGAACAATCTGGGTGATTGGGCATCAACTTGGCAAATGAGGTTCAATGTGGATAAAGTAAAGTTATGCATCTTGCTAGTAATAATCTTCGTGCATCATATGTCCTAGGGGATGTAACACTGGGAGAGTCATTTATAGAGAAGGATTTGGGTGTTCTTGTAGATCGTAGATTATATAACAGCATACAATGTCAATCATCTGCTTCTAAGGCCACCAGGATATTATCTTGCATTAAACAAGGCATGGACTTGCGGGGCAGGGATGTAATACTAGTTTAAAAAGTGTTGGTGTGGCCTCATCTGGAATATGCAGTTCAGTTCTGGGCACCAGTCTATAGAAAGGATGCTCTGCAGCTTGAAAAAGTACAAAGGAGATCGACTAAAATGATGAGGGTCAAGGAGGGTCTTAGTTATGAAGAAAGATTAAAAGAATTTAATTTATTTAGTCTTGAGAAGAGACATCAAAGGGGGGACATGATTAAGCTATACAGATATATAAATGGGCCATATAAAAAATACAGTGAAAAACTTTTCCATGTAAATTCCCTCAAAAGACAAGGGGGCACTGCCTCCGACTGGAGAAAAAAAAGTTGTCTCCAGAAGCGTCAAAGCTTCTTTACTATAAGAACTATGAATCTGTGGAAAAGACTTCCTTAGGACATGGTCACAGAAGGAACAGTGGACAGTTTTATAAAAAGGTTTAGGCGAATTCTCAAAATTAAATGACATTAATGCTTATGAAAATGTGTAGAAATCTAAGTCTCACTTCCTTCTGGGATTCGCGTCTCCACCTATCCCTTGGTTGAACTTGAGGGACATGACTTTTTTTTAACCATATTAACTATGAGATTCAGCACCATGCCTAATCTTATTACCTGATTGTAGATCAAACTTACTTCAAGGGTCAGATGACCGTATGAATGGGTCCGCATCTGTTCTGCAATTTTGTGGAATGGGTAAGGTCTAGTGTTGATCGAGCACCAAAGTGCTCTGGTGCTCGGGTAGAACACTTTGGGATGCTCGGGTGCTCTACAGAGCACCAGAGCACAATGGAAGTCAATGGGAGAACCAGAGCATTAAACCAGGCACCCCCTGCTATGAAGAGGGGAGAGTGTCTGGTTATCAGGAAAAGGTCAGAAATTGATGGAAACACCACTGAAATGGTTCGGGAATAGCATGGGGAGGATGTCTGGATGCATTTTGAACTCCCAGGTCGCTGCTGGGACCGAAGTTGTCCAAGTAGTACTCCACTTTTACAGACTGACCATAATACGGACAAAACCAAAGATAAAATCAATTTTAGAGGAAAAATTGTTAGGAAACATTCTTTCCTGTATATTTACTTGTATATAAAGTGCAAGTGCTGCCAAAAATTACAAGGAAGAGGCATTCCGATACAACCTGTATATCACATAAAGGAGGGCCTCATTCACATTGTGGTACAATTGTTCAGGTAGTGGGACTCCTACACTCATAAGGCCTATGACCTAAGTGAAAGGGCTGCCAAAAATTACAAGGAACCGGCACTACAATTCACCCTTTATTACACATAAAGGAGGGCATCAAACACAACCTTCAAAAATTATGATTGATGTCCTGATGTGAGCCTCAAAAACATTAGGAGCAAGGGCCTGCTGGTGACCCTCTAAAACATTAGGGGGGAGGGCCTGCTGCTGATCTGACCATCTAAAACATTAGGGATGAGGGTCCGCTGCTTAGGTGACCCTCTAAAACTGCAGCGTTGCCAGACCGGCGGCAGCTGTAAATGACTTTTGGAAATGGGCACGCACGTGGCGCACCTTCACCAGTAGCTGAGGCAAATTGGGGTAGGTTTTGAGAATCCACTGAACCACTAAGTTGAACATGTGGGCTAGGCATGGTTTGTGTGTGAGCTTGCCAAGCTCCAAAGCCGCCACCAAGTTATGGCTGGGCGGTATCTGTATTTTGCGAATCCGCAATTTGCGAACTGCAAATCACTACGGCCGTCTGAATGAGCCCTAACTTCTATTTCATTCACTTACTGTAAATCTCGCTTTTCCATGCCTAGAAATCCAGTGCGTGGTCCTGCTGTGACTGGCAGCTATTTCTGAATGCATGGTCAGACAGGGAAAGCATTAGTGGGCCTGTCCAAGTGACTCCCATGCATAGAAAAAGCAAAAATTAAAATGAATGAAATATAAGTTTTATTGAATCTTTTCACACAAAACTATATATCAGTCTGCTCAGCTCCTCCTGTTCTATCACATACAGTCAATTGGACTGCATGTTCAGTGTGACAGGTTTCTTTTACAGGGCATCTGTCAGCAGATTTGCATCTAGAAATGTGCTCCTGGCAGGTTAAGATATCTGTGTTGGTCCCATGTCCATATGTGCCTATATTGCTGAGAAAAATGATATTTTAATATATGCAAATGAGCCTCTAGGAGTGATGGGGGCGTTGTTGTTACACCTAAAGGCTCTGTGCTCTCTGCAACTGCTGTGCCCTCAACACTTTGATTGACAGGACCAGGTGTGATTGCATTTACACTGCCTGGCCCTGTCAATCAAAATGCAGTGGATGCAGCTTGATCAAGTGGGAAAAAAAAACAAAAACATTTTTGCCTTGGTTTTGTGGGTGTTATTTCTATGATGTTCACTATATGCAAAAAATGACATAACAATAACAAGCTTATTCTGCTGGTCAGTACAATTTCACATTTTTATCACATATTTATCAAACTGGTGTAAAGTAGAACTGGCTTAGTTGCCCATAGCAACCAATCAGATTCCTCCTTTCATTTTCAAATGAAGCTGTAAAATATGAAGAGTGGAGTCTGATTGGTTGCAATGGCCAACTAAGCCAGTTCTACTTTACACCAGTTTGATAAATATCCCACATAATTTTTATTTTATTTGATTTTTTACTACTTTACTACATCACCATATTCTATCACCCAGAAGTTTTTTATGTTTTAGTGAGAATGTGTTTTTGTGGGGTAGTTTCGATTAGCACCATTTTGGGGTACCTACAACTTTTTGATCACTTTTTAATTAGTTTTTGGGAGGTACAAGGTGACAAAAATGGAGAATCATGCATTTTTCTTTTATTGTTTCTTTTTACCGTATTTTCTTATTTAAGGACTTGGCAGGGATCTGACCTGTTTTTGACTTTAATGCTGGGAGTCGGCTGGACAAAAAAAACGCTGTCTGCATCAGTATTCATCCAGCTGAATCCTGACACTAGTTATTTTAGGGCTAGTATGAAACTACCCTTAGCCTGGTTTTAACTCTACTTCTGAACTTCTAGTTGGTCACCTAAGATGTTGAGATCATCAAAAACACCCACAATACTGATAAATAGGCTTTGTAAAATCCACTGATATCAGAGCAGTTGTCCTGTTTATTTATTTATTTATTTTTGTCTCACTGGGCCTTCAGTGGTAATATACAGTATTTTTTGCCCTATAAGATACACCTGACCATAAGACGCACTTCATTTTCAGAGGCAGAAAATGAGAAACATTTTTTTTCATCAGACCTCAGCTCAGACCTCCAATGTTAATCAGACATCAGATGAGACAAAAAAAATATCAATTCACCTCTCCTACTTTTTCCAGTGCCATTTGGGAGAGCCAGCACTCTTCGTGACTCAGTGTTGCACTGCATGAGTTCACAGAGCGCACCTGTGTCCTCATGCTGTGCGAAGGTCACAGCGCAGCCTGCAGCTATGGCAGAAGAAGACCAGGGAGCACTGAGTACAGCCAGCACAAGGAACACTGTTTTCACCACTCCCTTGTCTTACTATACAAATTGGTGCTTCCATAATGGAAGCGTTCATTAGTATTTGGCCTATAAGATGCACAACCATTTTTCCCCTACCTTTAGGAAAAATACAGCATATAATAAATAAGAATGCTCTCCAGCTACATTAATAATTGTTGTCCTCTTTGTATATGCCCTTTAAAGTATATGTACATTATCAAAATGGAATCATTCATGTCCCGTCTACCAGCCACAGCAGAAAGCCACTGGGAAATTTACTTCTCACTGGAGGGCTCTGTGAGAACATGTTTTAAATCAGGGGTGCACAACCTTTTTTGGTCTGAGGGCCTGCACATTGCTCTATTTCAATGGGCTGCAACAAAAAAAATGATAATGCTCTTTTGCACATTACCCAGGCCAATGCAAAGTGAATGGGGATGAATGATCATTACCATAGTCATTCCCCCTTCATTTAGTTATATTGATTATTGGTTTATACGTACCTGCTCCCCGCCCCTCCCATCCTCTGCACTGCCCTCCTTCATTTAGTTATATTGATTATTGGTTTATACTTACCTGCTCCCGCTCCTCCGGTCCTCTGCACGGCCCTCCTTCATTTAGTTGTATTGATTATTGGTTTATACTTACCTGCTCCCGCCCCTCCAGTCCTCTGCCATGCCCTTCTTAATTTAGTTATATTGATTATTGGTTTATACTTACCTGCTCCCTCCCCTCCAGTTCTCTGCACGGCCCTCCTTCATTTAGTTATATCGATTATTGGTTTATACGTACCTGCTCCCCGCCCCTCCCGTCCTCTGCACTGCCCTCCTTCATTTAGTTATATTGATTATTGGTTGATACTTACCTGCTCCCTCCGCTCCAGTCCTCTGCACAGCCCTCCTTTATTTAGTCATATTGATTATTGGTTTATACGTACCTGCTCCCCGCCCCTCCCATCCTCTGCACTGCCCTCCTTCATTTAGTTATATTGATTATTGGTTTATACTTACCTGCTCCCGCTCCTCCGGTCCTCTGCACGGCCCTCCTTCATTTAGTTGTATTGATTATTGGTTTATACTTACCTGCTCCCGCCCCTCCAGTCCTCTGCACTGCCCTCCTTAATTTAGTTACCGTATATACTCGAGTATAAGCCGAGTTTTTCGGCACAAAATTTGTGCCGAAAAACCCGAACTCGGCTTATACTCGAGTCATACAGGTTATTTGATTCGGTGCGCGCGCACGGGTGCACCCACGATGCGCGCACGACATTCTGCCGTCTGCTGGAGGGGGCAGTGCTTCAGCTCAGTCCACAAGTCGCGGCTGAGCTGAAGAGGTAGGCGGCAACAGGAGAACAGTGCTTTTGTATGCAGTGTTCACTGAGGTAAAGCACTGACTTTACAGAGGGGGGAAAAAAGCAAGCTTTTACATTTAAATGCTGTCGGTCTATCTGAACTGTATGCCACTGAACTATTTAACCCAGAATATTCAATGGCACATTTAACTACAGTGAAAAACCCATTTAAGGCAGTAAAGTCTTGTAAATAAATGTTTATAAATCCTGAATCCTTATAATCAGGGGTTTTGGAGTATAAGGATTCAGGATTATTAACCATTTATTTACAATGCTTTACTGTCTTAAATGGTTTATTCACTTTATTAAAGTTGCCATTGAATACTATGGGTTAATGTGGTATGTTTAGTGGTATACATACAATTTACCAGTGGCTGCTGCATTTTCCACCTCGGCTTATACTCGAGTCACTAAGTTTTCCCAGTTTTTTAGGGTAAAATTAGGGGGGTCGGCCTATACTCGGATCGGCTTATACTCGAGTATATACGGGTATATTGATTATTGGTTTATACTTACCTGCTCCCTCCCCTCCAGTTCTCTGCACGGCCCTCCTTCATTTAGTTATATTGATTATTGGTTTATACTTACCTGCTCCCCACCCCTCCGGTTCCCGTACTGTTTACATCTGTTAGTGCATGGGCATAGCCACATGCACCTCTCCAGCCAATGACTGGCTTCAGTGGTGATGTTGCCACAAGCAGCATGTCACAGCTTAAGCCAATCATTGACTGGAGTGGTGTATGACTATGCCCATGCACTGACAGGTGTAAACAGCACAACTTATTTTTTAGTTTTATTTAGAGGAAACTGTACAAAACATTTTTAAAAAGTCATTTAAAAAAAATATATAGATCCTTATTCTTTAAATATGCAAACTGACGCTAAAATAAATTATCATAATTAGTTCCCAATTTTGTGTCGGTCGTTTTGTTACAATATATACTATGTAAAGTTTCATGTGAATGATGCGATGATAGCAATAGTTTTTGTTGATGTGGATGTTTTTCTTTTACGTATTTTATTATTTTTTATCCATTTTTAAATAAAATTTTTAATTTTATTTCTGCTACATAATATGTCCTCCAAGAAATCATAAAAAGGACACTTGTTTTATTTTGCGCCTTTTATTTTTTACTTTTATTTGTATTTTATTAATATATATTTTTTTTAATAATTGGTTTATTACTTTTTTTTTTAATGTATTTTTGCCACATATGTCCCCCAAGCGGTCATAAAAAAACAGTTGGTGGGATAGTGAACACTCAATTTGCACTTTTTTCTTTTATTTGTATTTTATTATTTTTTATGATTTTCTATGATTTTTTTAATATATCTTTGCCACACCCTATGTCCCCCAAGAGGACTTTTTTCTTTTCTTTGTATTGTATTATATTTCCAATTTTATTGTGTTTTTCAATTTCTTTTTATAATTTTTTTACTTTTTATAAAAAAAATTCCATATTAATGTGTCCCCAAGAGGTCACTGAAAGACCTTTTGGTGACAATGAGACTTTTTTTTTTGCACTATTTCCAAAGGAGCCCTAGTTACAGGGGAAACCAGTCTACTGACCCTGCAGCTCTGCGCTCCTCTGCCCGCAAGACGTCCAGCGGTCATGTGATCGCTGGGTCCAAACTGCATAGCACTAATTGAGAACTATACCTATCTGAGGAGAAGGCAGAAGTGCTGATAAAGCGCTTCTGCCTTCTCCTCGGCTTCGCGCTGTCACTTACAGTAGGGGACCTGTCCTGATCTTACTATAGTACAGAAGCAGGAGCTGAAATTGTGTGCCATCTCATGATTAGTGATGAGCGGGAGGTGCCATATTCGATTTTGCGATATTTTGCGAATATTCAATTGAATATTCGTCATATATTCGTCGAAATTGAATATTCGTCATTATTCTATATATTGCGAATGTTACGCAAATTTATATTCGCATTGCGAATGAAACTTAGAGCTGAGTTCCTAATGGTTGTAACTTGTATTGCTAGAATTGACGAAGATAACGAATATCACGAATATAGCACTATATTCTCAATCTTTGTTATATTCTAGCAAAAACCATTAGGAACTCAGCTCTAAGTTTCATTCGCGAAGCGAACATATAATCGCATTGCGAATTGATCTTAGAGCTAAGTTCCTAATGGTTGTATTGCTAGAATATAACAAAGATGACGAATATCATGAATTCATGAATATAGCACTATATTCTCAATCTTCATTATATTCTAGCAATACAACCATTAGGAACTCAGCTCTAAGACTTAAGTTTCAGTCGCGAAACGAACATATAATCGCATTGCGAATTGATCTTAGAGCTAAGTTCCTAATGGTTGTATTAATTTTTGAAATTATAACGAAGATGACGAATATCACAAATTCACGAATATAGCACTATATTCTAAATCTTTGTTATATTCTAGCAACACAACCATTAGGAACCCAGCTCTAAGTTTCAGTCGCGAAGCGAACATATAATCGCATTGCGAATTGATCTTAGAGCTAAATTCCTAATGGTTGGCTTGCTAGAATATAACGAAGATTGAGAATATAGTGCTATATTCGTGAATTCGTGATATTCGTTATATTCTAGCAATACAACCATTAGGAACCCAGCTCTGAGTGGAATTCGCAATGCGAGTAATTCAGGTTATATTAATCGCATTGCGATTACAACTTAGTCAAATTTGTGAGATCGTGATTCTCACATCCGACAGTACATTTTAGCATGGAGGTGTTCCCATGCACGCGGGAAGTCAGCAGAAGCGGCAACTGGCATTGACTGGAGAGAGCAGGGAGCCAGGAATCCTCCGGACAGGTAAGAACAGCTTTTGGGAAGTGGGAAGACAAGTTAGACAACTAGAGAGCAACAAGGATCAACAACTTAAAAAAAAAAATGAATATTCGAAATAGCGAATATATAGCGCTATATTCGCAATATTAGCGAATTTGCCAAGTGCCGATATTCGCAAAAAAAATTCGCACTCATGATCAGCTTTGTTTATACACAGCAAGACGGGGGCCGCAAACCTTGGCTCTGGGGGCCACATGTGACCTGCAGGCTGTGGGTTGTGTACTAGTGATAAGCGGCAGGAGCAATATTCGAATTCGCGATATTTCGCGAATATTTGGGCAAATATTCACCATATATTCACCAATTCCTGATCTTCAGGCATTATTTTCTAGATTGCGAAAATTCGCATAAAAAAATTCGCATAGACTGGTATTTGAAAAAACTAATATTCGCGATTATATTATTTTATATTTTGAGATATTCTAAAAGTTCGTGAATTCCTGAAGCGCCGATATTCGCAATTAAAAATTCGCAATTCGAATATTCGTGATCAACACTATTGTGTACCCCTGTTTTAAATGGTTGTCCATTTGCCCTGGGAAAATTTCTGTCCAACTACTGATTCCTTTTGCAGTTTGACCCTTGTCAATTGGCTATTTTTTGCCCAGATTTCGTTTAACACATGCTAAATAAAATATGTCTGATTAAAATAGAGAGGACCCTTCTCTTTGATGTCCATATGTCCATATGATCTATGATGTCCATACAGAGCTTTAAAGGGAACCTGACACCATGAAAATGCAGAGCAATCTGTAAGTATCATTTTATAGAGCAGGAGGCTTATATAGTTTCATGGAAAAATATTCAATCTAACTTTTAATTTATTCATTTTAATCTCTGCTCATTCTGAGTTTCGGAGTCATGTGGTCGGTTCTTATAAGTAACTGCTAGTCTACCAGTATGCTGTGCATATAGAGCCATACTATGTGGACAAAAGTATTGGGAAACACCTCTTACTCATTGAATTCAGGTGTTTCATTCAGCCCCATTGCCACAGATGTATAAAATCCAGCCGGCAGCCATGCAGTCTGTCTTTACAGACCAATGTGAAAGAATGACTCATTCTAAATAGCTCACTGAATTCCAGTATAGCACTGTAACAGTATTCCAGTGTTGCAACAAGCCAGTTTGTGAAATTTCTTCCCTCCTAGATATTTCACGGTCGACTGTAAGTAGTATTGCAAAGTGGAAGCGTTTAGGAACCACAGCAACTAAAGTGAAGACCACATAAAGTCCTCAGTGCTTTGCTGAGTCAAAAACTTCTAAACCTCTTCTGATATTAGCATTAGCACAAAAGCTGCACGTCAAGAGCTTCATGGCTAGGGTTTCCATGGCCGAGCAGCTGCATACCAGCCTTATGTCACCAAGCACAATACCGAACATCAGATGGAGTAGTGTAAAGCACACCGACACTGGACTCTGGAGCAGTGGAAACATGTTCTGTTGAGGGAAGAATCACATGTCTCTATCTGACAGTCTGATGAACACGCACTGCGCAGTCACCCTCCATTCATTTCAATGGGGCTGCCGAAAATTTATGTTTGCCCCATAGAAATAAATGGGATCAGGGGCCAAGGTTGCGCAGTGCGCTCCCATTCACTTGTATGGGGGCAGCGGGAGCAGCGCTTGGTGGTGGACTAACCCCTGGAAACCTGGGGTCCTCCAGCCAGGGCCGGGCCGACACAGAGGCTGGGGAGGCTCCAGCCTCAGGGCGCTCCAGCCTCAGGGCGCAGGCAGGGGCCGGCGAGAGGGAGAGGGACTGACAGGGGGGAACCGCTCAGCGCTCCCTCCTGTCATTCCCTGAGCCGGGCCCGTCAGAGCGCTCCTCTCACCTCCATTATGCTGCTTCAGGCCCCCAGCATCAGGCCCCGCTGCCTCTGGCTCTAACTAGAAACAGAGTAAGCAGGTGGGCGGAGCCTAACGGACCTCCGTTAGGCTCCGCCCACCTGCTTAATGTGAGGCAGTGCTGGGGCCTGATCCTGGAAGCCTGGAGAAGTGACCATAATGGAGGTGAGAGGAGCGCTCTGATGGGGCCCGGCATTAAGTACAGTGAAAATGCCGGGCCCCCTTTCATTAAGTCTGTGACAACATGGGGGCAGAAAGAGCATGACAACATGGGGGGGTAAAAGAGCATGAAAAGATGGGGGAGAATGACGGGGCAGAAAAAGCATGACAAGAGGGGGGCATGACAAATTACTATGTGGGGGCACTGCTGTGTGGTTGAGGGGGTGTGGGGACATTACTGTGTGGGGGCAGTGTGGCTGACATTACTGTGTGGGGGGGCAGTGTGGCTGACATTACTGTGTGGGGGGCAGTGTGGCGGACATTACTGTGTGGGGGGCAGTGTGGCGGACATTACTGTGTGGGGGCAGTGTGGCGGACATTACTGTGTGGGGGGCAGTGTGGCGGACATTACTGTGTGGGGGCAGTGTGGCGGACATTACTGTGTGGGGGCAGTGTGGCGGACATTACTGTGTGGGGGGCAGTGTGGGGACATTACTGTGTGGGGGCAGTGTGGCGGACATTACTGTGTGGGGGCAGTGTGGCGGACATTACTGTGTGGGGGCAGTGTGGCGGACATTACTGTGTGGGGGCAGTGTGGCGGACATTACTGTGCGGGGGCAGTGTGGCGGACATTACTGTGCGGGGGCAGTGTGGCGGACATTACTGTGCGGGGGGCAGTGTGGCGGACATTACTGTGCGGGGGGCAGTGTGGCGGACATTACTGTGCGGGGGCAGTGTGGCGGACATTACTGTGCGGGGGGCAGTGTGGCGGACATTACTGTGTGGGGGACACTACAGTGTGGGTGGCATTATACAAAAGCTCTGCAGATGCAACTCCCATGTATTGGGTCACCACAATTTGGGTGGTCAATCACTAAATGAACCCTGTTATGGGGAGAATCTGTGAATGACACATATTTGTCCCACAGACACCCCTCCCCCAAAACAGGGTTAATTTACTGAATGACTACCAATAAAAGAGGTGGGGGTCACATATGCTATTTCATAATGACAGCAGGGCCAGCGCAGTGACTGTATTCTACTACCCCCCGCTCACTGGATATAATCTTATTAACTATATAACTGTAGTAAATCACTACAGTTATATAGTTAAGATTATATACAGTGTGTGTGGGGGTGTTGTAGAATACAGTCACTGCACGGGCCCCGCTGGCGCTGTCATCAAAAAAGCAGATACAACCCCACAGCCTCACCCCTTGTATTGGGGGTCATTCCTACATGGGGAGGGGGGATCTGTGGATGACACAAATGTGTCATCCACAGATTCCCCAATAACAGTATCATTCATCACAGATCCCCCATAGCAGTGTCATCCACAAGTTGGAGGGGGGGGGGGGGCGCACTTGGGCAGCTCAGCCTCTGTTGGTGGTGGACCTTGTCCCAGCCCTGCCTCCAGCCACAGCTCTCCTTGCTCTGTTCTCCTTGTAGGTGCGGGTAGCAGAGGTGGGAAATGCACCTATCAGACAATAGGGGCATATCCTAGCGATATGCCCTATTGTATGTGATGGGAATACCCCTTTAATTTCAGTGAAGAGATATCTTAATGCTTTAGATATTTTGAATAATTGTATGTTTGGGGAAGGTTGTTTTCTTTTCCAGCATGACCGCCCCAGTGCACAAAAGCAAGGTCCATAAAGTCATGATTGAGTTAGTTTCGTGTGGAAGAACCTGAGTGGCCCACACAGAGCCCTGAGCTCAATCCCATCGAACAACTTTGGGTTGAACACACTCCAAACTCGTGTAGAAAGCCTATCCAGAAGAATGGAGGTTGTTTTACTTGCAGAAGGTTGACCACCTCCATATTAATACCTATGGATATAGAATGGGATGCCACAAAACTCCTTTAGGTGTAATGTGTAGGTGTCTTTCACTGAGTTAGACATCTCAAATCTCTCCAAAGATTAGAATAAGCTGAGATTTAAATAAAGAAAATACACCTTCTGACAAATCTTTTCCCATGAAACTATATATCAATCTGCTCAGCTTCTCCTGTTCTATAAAATGCTGCCTACAGATTGCACTGCATTTTCATGGTGGCAGGTTCCCTTTAAGAGTCAAGTTTTAAACAAGGTCCATGTGACTATATGAATAAACATTTTAGCACATGGCATGCATCCCAGTTATTCCCCTTTATTTGCACATGTATTACACAGATATTTGTTCCATGATCAGATACTGTATATCTTTCTTAAGCCTTTGTACAGTTTTTCTGATTGGTTTTCCCTGACTGATATAATCAAACTCAAAATACAACTCAGAAACACAATTTCACAGCAACTTTAGTCCAAATTTAATTGTTAAAAGACTGTTTAGTAGGTAGAGCCAATTTTATAATTAGGTTGTTGTTTTCTTCGTCATATAACTTGGATGTCCTAACAGAATACTAACAATGGCTTACAAAACTGTGCCAAAAGCGGTGCAATCGCTTCTTAAAATGAGTTACGCGCTATTTATATGAGGTCTAATGAACTAAAAGTCTACATTATACATTGTTCTCATATTACCTAATAAAATATGGAGTGCTTTGGGGTGTTCCTAGAGACAAAGAGCCCCAAAACATATAGAAGGGGACCACAAATTGACACTGCTTGTTTGGGATGGAAGGCAAAGAATAGAATTGCAGGTCTATGTCTTCATTAGGAGGTTATAAAAACGTGAAGTAATGAGCTGGTGGCAAAAGTCATTCCATGGGGGTTAGCAGTGTAATCAGCATCTTATGGTCAATGATGCCTGGTGGTTAGTAGTACTTTCGATTTGAAAGCCTCAGTAGCTTGATCTTTCATAATCTTAAGGTCCTGGGGATTGTAAAAGAAGTCCATCTGGTATACATATTGCATTTGGTAAGTTCATATTAGATAGCTATGGTGGACAGAGCATTGCTCTGGGGTCAAATGCAACTTCTAATGCTGCCTGTACACTTTCAGATTTTGATCAGGCATTCTGATTTCGTTTTTGAAGCCAAACCAGATGTGTATCGTAAAGAGTTCATTAAGAGAGATAAAGAATGAAAGGCAGATTCTACTCCTCTTTGGAGTCCCAAACAAACAAGTGTCTTGGATTTTGGAGTGCAGTTCTTCATTCCTGGCACTCTGTCAGAACTCAACATTTCTATCATCCTTTTTGCCCAATTTGTCTTCTCCAATGCTGATCGCAGACTGCAGGGGTTGGTATTTGAATAGCTACCCTGTGGCTATTTAAATATAGGATTCTGTTAGTAGAGTAGACATCAGTGCAGGAACATAGGGTAGATAATGATGTTGTTTTATAGGGGTCATGGGGATTGCTCATTTTTTGGATGTGCCTTGGATGGGCAATTTCCATCATGGTACTTTGAATGAGCATGGTTGTAGTAGTATCTAATTTTTGGCCATTGCTATGTGATTGGAACAATTTTATGGACCATATTAGTTATCTGGCACAATAGTCTGATAGTCGGTGGCAATACTATTTGATCAATAACATTTCATGAGTAACATCTGCAAGCTGGCATGGATGAGTAGTAGTTACTGTGTGGCTGTAGTATAGGAGCAGTCAGCTGTTTAGAATAATGCATGTGTGTCATTGACATCACACAGTTGTCATCATAATAATGATATTTATAATTATATTTATCATTAATATTTTTAGGATGAGAGGTGTGGTAAGCATAATGGAGAGTGGAGGTTAAATCGGAAAAACATTCTAATGCCGTGCTTTCATGACTAAGGCTTGTGAAAGGAGGAAATCCATTATTGTGGCTTCCCATAGTCATGTTCCTTATTATGATGACATTCACACCTGTCATTTGGCATGAGTGACTTTCCAAATATTCCCATAGACTGCACTTGACAACAACCAAAAAATATCTAGCACACAAGATTGAGTTTTAGATTTCAAGAATGGCAAAAAGGTTTGGTATCTGTTGTTGAGAAGTCAAAAGTTAGTAGTGTATAGCCAATAGAGATGAGCGAAGCTATGGGAAATCTGATTCGGCTGCTTTGTCACAAAACACATTGCTTTGTTCATCACTGATCGTGGAAATAAAAAATAATACTCACCTCATCCATTTGAGTGTGAAGAGGCTGCCGCAGCCATCTTGGTTGAAGACCCAGCAAGAAATCTCACACGGCGTGTGATGTGGTCATGAGATTTCTCATGGGCTCTTCAATCAAGCTGGCCATGGTGCCCAAATGGATGAGGTGAGTACTTTTTTATGCCATTTCAGGGAAAATTGATTTGTTACAACGAAGAACAAGGAAATTTGGCTTTGCGGCAAATTGAATTTTCTCTGAAATTCGGATCGAAGTCCATTTCGGATACTTCGATTTGCTCAACACTAATGGCCAATTCTATGAACATAATAGCTAATGGCCCAATAAGACTGCCTGATGTTCTGGCAGCATAAGAGATAATTTGCTATAATCATCCAGTTTAATAGTGGCATTAGGGTCCTTTTACAAGGAAAGATAAATTTGTAAAAACAAGCACCGATCGATGATAAAGTTTTAACGGTCAAAAGACATGTATCTGTATGTAACAATAAATGTAACTTTTTCCATAAATTTTTAAGCTTAACTTGCAGTCAGTCCTCCTTTTCTTTTGTCTTCATTGCTAGCGAATAGCAGTTGCCTTTATACACAAAGGGGTATAAGAGCAACAAAATGATCATTTTTAGTTCACCAAAAAAGATTGGGTCAGCAAGAAACATGCAGATTCTATTATCGCATGTTTAATCTGGCCCAAGTTTGGAAACATAAGCCCAATATAACATTTTTACACAATAAATGTCACATGTAAAAAAAAAAACTGATCACGAGTAGTGTTGAGCGAACAGTTTGAGCATCGTTCGGGTTCGTACCGAATTTTGGGGTGTCCGTGACACGGACCCGAACCCGGACATTTTCAAAAAAGTTCGGGTTCGGGTCCGGTGTTCGTCGATTTCTTCCCGCTTTCTGAAGGGCTGCATAGCAGCCAATCAGCTAGCGTTTTACTTCTTGCCCTAAGAGCCCATCACAGCCATGCCTACTAATGACATGGCTGTGATTGGCCAAGTGCAGCATGTGACCCAGCCTCTATTTAAGCTGGAGTCACGTAGCGCCGCACGTCACACTGCTCTGACTAGTGTAGGGAGAGGATGCAGCTTCTGTGAGGGCGAGATAGGCAGGGATAAAGAAGTGATTGAATGATCTACCTTTCTACACCTGTGCATCAGAACAACTCAGCTGAGCTGTTCACTGAAAGTCACTATTTTGTTGAGACTGGCCAGAGCGATTTTTACTGGCACATGTAACTGGGCTGACCGGCGGTGGCCATTTTGGGACTTGTGGTGCGCCAGCACTTGCTGCCACAGAGTGTAAACCAAAGCTCCAAAGAAGTTAAAAATCTACACCTGTGAATCAGAACAACAGCGATTCAGCTGCTCAGTCAAAGTCAATTTTTTTTCTGGCTGGGCAGACTGTTTTCTGGCATATGTTACTGGGCTGATAGGCGGCGGCCATTTTGGGACTTGTGGTGCTACAGCAAAAGCTGCCACAACGTCCATTAATCTCATGTAATAGTCGATTTTTTCATAGATATACTACATCAGGGGTTTGGCTGTGCTTGTGTCACCCATACTAACTGCAAAGATATTTAATATATCAGTGGTGAAACTGAAAGTAACCCACTTGGATAGCAAATCCCATGAATGTGCTGTTCCAGCTAGGCTAGCCAGTGCCACTACTTTGTCCAATACTGTCAGCCAGAAATATATATTTTTTTATGTGCCAGAAATATAAATTAGAAAAAGCTTTCACCGTAATAATAAAATTATTCTGGTGTTAGACCAGAAGAAGAACTCCTGTTGTAATTAATACTGTAAAAAGGCTTAGGCAATATTTCTCCCAGTGTGGGAAATTTATCTAGCAAAACTAGCATTTTAACAATTCCGGTGTTCTGAAATACCAGCAGTCCTCTTGTAATTAATACCGCCGAAAGGCATTATATCGTCCAGTGTTGTAATTTTGGTGAAAAAAAGGCCAATTTAATCAATCTGGTGTTTGTTAGACCAGAAAAACTAGGCCTCACGTTTTCACTCCTCTAAAAAGGAATTATATCTCCCCGTGTGGGAAGCTATGTACCAAAACTAGCATTATAAAAATTCAGGTGTCCAATTAGCAGCAGTGTTCTTGAAATTAATACCGGAAAAAGGAATTATATCTCCCCGTGTGGGATTCTATGTACCAAAACTAGCATATTAAAAATTCTGGTGTCCACTTTGCAGCAGTTTTCTTGTAAATAATACCGCCAAAAGGCATTATTGTCCAGTGTTGTAATTTTGCTGAAAAAAAGGCCAATTTAATCAATCTGGTGTTTGGTAGACCAGAAAAACTAGGCCTCACGTTTTCACTCCTCTAAAAAGGAATTATATCTCCCCGTGTGGGATTCTATGTACCAAAACTAGCATATTAAAACTTCAGATGTCCTATTTGCAGCAGTATTCTTGTAAATAATACCGCCAAAAGGCATTATTGTCCAGTGTTGTAATTTTGGTGAAAAAAGGCCAATTTAATCAATCTGGTGTTTGTTAGACCAGAAAAACTAGGCCTCACGTTTTCACTCCTCTAAAAGGAATTATATCTCCCGTGTGGGAAGCTATGTACCAAAACTAGCATTATAAAAATTCTGGTGTCCACTTAGCAGCAGTGTTCTTGTAATTAATACCGCCAAAAGGCATTATTGTCCAGTGTTGTAATTTTGGTGAAAAAAGGCCAATTTAATCAATCTGGTGTTTGTTAGACCAGAAAAACTAGGCCTCACGTTTTCACTCCTCTAAAAAGGAATTATATCTCCCCGTGTGGGATTCTATGTACCAAAACTAGCATTATAAAAAATCTGGTGTCCAATTAGCAGCAGTGTTCTTGTAATTAATACCGCCAAAAGGCATTATTGTCCAGTGTTGTAATTTTGGTGAAAAAAAGGCCAATTTAATCAATCTGGTGTTTGGTAGACCAGAAAAACTAGGCCTCACGTTTTTACTCCTGTAAAAAGGAATTATATCTCCCTGTGTGGGAATCTATGTACCCAAACTAGCATTTTAAAACTTCAGATGTCCTATTTGCAGCAGTATTCTTGTAAATAATACCACCAAAAGGCATTATTGTCCAGTGTTGTAATTTTGGTGAAAAAAAGGCCAATTTAATCAATCTGGTGTTTGTTAGACTAGAAAAACTAGGCCTCACGTTTTCACTCCTCTAAAAAGGAATTATATCTCCCCGTGTGGGAAGCTATGTACCAAAACTAGCATTATAAAAATTCTGGTGTCCAATTAGCAGCAGTGTTCTTGTAATTAATACCGGAAAAAAGAATTATATCTTCCAGTGTGGGAATTTTGGGGCTAAAAAATAATATATTTTAGTGTGGTGCGAGTTGAATCGCAACAATGAGGAAACATTCTATTAAGGGACGAGGACGCGGTCGTGGTGGTGTCCGTGGAGCCTCTGTTGCTGGCAGAGGATGTGGCCGTTCGGCCTCAGGCGCACAAAGTAGTGAACCAACTCCCTCAAGTAGCCGGCAGAATTTACAGCGATATTTGGTGGGGCCCAATGCCGTTATGAGGATGGTAAGGCCTGAGCAGGTACAGGCATTAGTCGATTGGGTGGCCGACAGTGCTTCCAGCACGTTCACCACATTGTCTTCCTCTCAGTCTTCTGCGGAAAGCGCACAGGTGGCACCTGAAAACCATGCCCATCAGTCTGTCACATCACCCCCATGCATATCAGGGAAACTGGCTGAGACTCAAGTTATGCAGCAGTCTCTTCTTCTGTTTGAAGACTCTGCTCCCACGGTTTTCCAGGGGCGTCCACCTATCCCTTCCCCAGCGGTGGAAGACATTCCATGCACTGACGCACAACTACTTATGTATCCAGATGATGAGGACATGGGAATACCACCACAGCAGAGTGACCGAGTGTCTGATGATGACGAAACACAGGTGCCCACTGCCGCATCTTATTGCAGTGTGCAGACTGAACAGGAGGAGGTCAGGGAGGAAGACTGGGTGGAAGACGATGCAGAGGACGATGAGGTCTTAGAAACCACATGGACTGAAGGTCGTGCCGCTGACTTAAATAGTTCAGAGGAAGAGGCAGTGGTGAGACCGAGAAAACAGCGAAGCCAAAGAGGGAGCAGGGGGTAAAAGCAGAACAGCCGCCGTCCAGAGAGTTTGCCTGCTATTGGCCAGCGCCAACAGGGACCCAGAACCCCAAAGGCATCTTCAAGGAGTTCCCTGGCATGGCACTTCTTCAAACAATGTGCTGAGGACAAGACCAGAGTGGTTTGCACGCTGTGCCATCAGACCCTGAGGCGAGGCATTAACGTTCTTAAAGGGCTTCTGTCACCCCCACTGACGAATTTTCACTAGCTGACATTAGCTACTTGCTAATGTCAGCTGAGTTCAAACATATGTTTAATATCTCTCTTTCTGTTTGCAATCTTCTTAAAAACTTACTTCTTGTCATATGTAAATGTAGCTTCGCTGCCGAGCAAGTTAGGCGAGTACTTGCTGGTAGCCACCGACATCTTCATGGCCTTGGAACGCCCCTCTTCTATTTCGATAGACAGGGCCAGCTCGCTCTCCATCCTCCGAGCTGAGCCCTGATCTCCAGCTAGTCAATCCCGCGCCTTGCGCCTGAATGCCAGTCTTTAGTCTGGCTGCAGGCGCTCTGAGTGAAGGACGCCGCTTAGGCGCTCCGTCCTCAGTGCGCCTGCGCCGATGACATCAGCGCTACACCCGGAAGAGAAGACGCCGGCATCCCTGGTAAAGAGCAGGCGAAAATCAAGTGTGCACTGTGCAACGCCATTTGTGGCAAGGTCCACCTAACCACAGATACGTGGACCAGTAAGCACGGCCAGGGACGCTATATCTCCCTAACTGCGCACTGCGTAAATGTAGTGGCGGCTGGGCCCCAGGCGGAGAGTTCCTTGAGAGAGGAAGAGTTCCGCCGCCAAGGATCACAGGGCATCATTCTTTGCCTCCTGTAGCCTCCTCCTCCTACTCGGCTTCCTCCTCCTCTGCTTCCACCAGCTCATCCAGTCAGCCACACACCTTCACCACCAACTTCAGCACAGCCCGGGGTAAACGTCAGCAGGCCATTCTGAAACTCATATGTTTGGGGGACAGGCCCCACACCGCGCAGGAGTTGTGGCGGGGTATTGAACAACAGACCGACCAGTGGTTGCTGCCGGTGGGCCTCAAGCCCGGCCTGGTGGTGTGCGATAATGGGCGAAATCTCGTGGCAGCTCTGGGACTAGCCGGTTTGACGCACATCCCTTGCCTGGCGCATGTGCTGAATTTGGTGGTGCAAAAGTTCATTCACAACTACCCAGACATGTCAGAGCTGCTGCATAAAGTGCGGGCCGTCTGTGCGCGCTCCGGCGTTCACATCCTGCCGCTGCTCGCCTGTCAGCGCTACAGCGGAACTTCGGCCTTCCCGCTCCCTGCCTAATATGCGACGTGCCCACCCAGTGGAACTCCACCTTGCACATGCTGGAGAGACTGTGCGAGCAGCAGCAGGCCATAGTGGAGTTTCAGCTGCAGCACGCACGGGTCAGTCACACTGCGGAACAGCACCACTTCACCACCAATGATTGGGCCTCCATGCGAGACCTGTGTGCCCTGTTGCGCTGTTTCGAGTACGCCACCAACATGGCCAGTGGCGATGCCACTGTTATCAGCGTGACGATACCAATTCTATGTCTCCTAGAGAAAACGCTTAGGGCGATGATGGAAGAGGAGGTGGGCCAGGAGGAGGAGGAGGATGACGGGTCGTTTTTAGCACTTTCAGGCCAGTCTGTTAGAAGTGGCTCAGAGGGAGGTTTTTTGCAACAGCAGAGGGCAGGTACAAATGTGGCCAGCCAGGGACCACTACTGGAGGACGAGGAGGATGAGGAGGAGGTGGAGGAGGAGGAGGATGAAGCAGGTTCACAGCGGGGTGGCACCCAGCACAGCGCAGGCACATCCCTGGTGAGTGGCTGGGGGGATACAGAGGATGATGACGATACGCCTCCCACAGAGGACAGCTTGTCCTTACCTCTGGGGAGCCTGGCACACATGAGCGATTACATGCTGCAGTGCCTGCACAACGACAGCAGAGTTGCCCAGATTTTAACGTGTGCTGACTACTGGGTGGCCACCCTGCTGAATCCACGGTACAAAGACAATGTGCCCACTTTACTTCCTGCACTGGAGCGTGATAGGAAGATGCGCGAGTACAAGCGCACACTGGTAGACGTGCTCCTGAGAGCATTCCCAACTGTCACAGGGGAACAGGTGGAAGGCCAAGGCAGAGGAGGAGCTAGAGGTCGCCCACGCAGCAGTGTCACGGCCAGCTCCTCTGAGGGCAGGGTTAGCATGGCAGAAATGTGGAAAAGTTTTGTCTCCACGCCACAGCTAACTGCCCCACCACCTGATACGGAACGTGTTAGCAGGAGGCAACATTTCACTAACATGGTTGAACAGTACATCTGCACACAACTCCACGTACTGACGGATGGTTCGGCCCCATTCAACTTCTGGGTTTCCAAATTGTCCACGTGGCCAGAATTAGCATGTTATGCCTTGGAGGTGCTGGCCTGCCCGGCGGCCAGCGTTTTATCTGAACGTGTATTCAGCACGGCAGGGGGCGTCATTACTGACAAACGCAGCCGTCTGTCCGCAGCCAACGTGGACAAGCTGACGTTTATAAAAATGAACCAGGCATGGATCCCACAAGACCTGACCCTCCCTTGTGCAGAGTAGTCCTTAATAACTGCCTTAAACCATGTTGTCTTGTACTCCTGGCCACTTCTTCATTGAAAAATCTATTTTTGAAATTAAGTAGGATCTTGGGGTGCAACCCAAAGTTGAATGAACCTTCCGTCTGTCTGGGTGCCGGGGCCAAAGTACATGAAAGTGTCCTTCTCCTGTGCTGGGTGATATGAATGTTATACTTGTGCTGTCTGACATGTCTCCTTTGTGTGGGTGCAGGGGGCCAAAGTCACTGAAAGCGGCCTTCTCCTGTGGTGGCTGATATAAATGCCTGAATCTCTGCTGTGGGACCTCTCTCCTCTTTCTGGGTGCAGGGGTCAAAGTCTCTAAAAGTGCCCTTCTCCTGTGGTGGTTGATGTGAAACTGATGCTTGTGCTATCTGACCTGTCTCCTCTGTGTCGGTGCTAAGGCCTAAGTCACTGAAAGCGGCCTTCTCCTGTGCTGGCTGATATAAATGCCTGAATCTCTGCTGTGGGACCTCTCTCTCTTTCTGGGTGCAGGGGTCAAAGTCTCTAAAAGTGCCCTTCTCCTGTGGTGGTTGATGTGAAACTGATGCTTGTGCTATCTGACCTGTCTCCTCTGTGTCGGTGCTAAGGCCTAAGTCACTGAAAGCGGCCTTCTCCTGTGCTGGCTGATATAAATGCCTGAATCTCTGCTGTGGGACCTCTCTCCTCCGTCTGGGTGCAGGGGTCAAAGTCTCTAAAAGTGGCCTTCTCTTGTGCTGGGTGATGGGAAACTGATGTTTGTGCCATCTGACATGGTTGCCGGGGTCCCATTAAATGATGGCCTACTCCTGTTGTGGGTGATCTAAATGCCTGATTCTCTGCTGTGAAACCTCTCTCCTCCGTCTGGGTGCAGGGGTCAAAGTACATGAAAGTGTCCTTCTCCTGTGCTGGGTGATATGAATGTTATACTTGTGCTGTCTGACATGTCTCCTTTGTGTGGGTGCAGGGGGCCAAAGTCATTGAAAGCGGCCTACTCCTGTGGTGGGTGATCTAAATGCCTGATTCTCTGCTGTGAGGACCTCTCTCCTCCGTCTGGGTGCAGGGGTCAAAGTCTCTCAAAGTGGCCTTCTCCTGTGCTGGGTGATGTGAAACTGATGCTTGTGCCATCTGACCTGTCTGCTCTGTGTCGGTGCTAGGCCTAAGTCAATGAGTGGCCTTCTCCTGTGGTGGGTGATCTAAATGCCTGAATCTCTGCTGTAGAACCTCTCTCCTCTGTCTGGGTGCAGGGTCAAAGTCTCTAAAGTGCCCTTCTCCTGTGGTGGTTGATGTGAAGCTGATGCTTGTGCCATCTGACCTGTCTGCTCTGTGTCGGTGCTAAGGCCTAAGTCACTGAAGCGGCCTTCTCCTGTGCTGGCTGATCTAAATGCCTGATTCTCTGCTGTGAGAACCTCTCTCCTCCGTCTGGGTGCAGGGGTCAAAGTCTCTCAAAGTGGCCTTCTCCTGTGCTGGGTGATGTGAAACTGATGCTTGTGCCATCTGACATGTTGCTCTGTGCGGTCCCATCTAAGTCACTGGTGGCCTTCTCCTGTGCTGGCTGATCTAAATGCCTGATTCTCTGCTGTGAGACCCTCTCCTCCGTCTGGGTGCAGGGGTCAAAGTCTCTCAAAAGTGGCCTTCTCTTGTGCTGGGTGATGTGAAAGCTGATGTTTGTGCCATCTGACATGGTTGCCGGGGTCCCATTAAATGATGGCCTACTCCTGTTGTGGGTGATCTAAATGCCTGATTCTCTGCTGTGAAACCTCTCTCCTCCGTCTGGGTGCAGGGGTCAAAGTCTCATGAAAGTGGCCTTCTCTGTGCTGGGTGATGTGAAGCTGATGTTTGTGCCATCTGACATGGTTGCCGGGGGTCCCATTAAGTGGTGGCCTACTCCTGTGGTGGGTGATCTAAATGCCTGATTCTCTGCTGTGAAAACCCCTCTCCTCCGCCTGGGTGCAGGGGTCAAAGTCTCTCAAAGTGGCCTTCTCTTGTGCTGGGTGATGTGAAGCTGATGTTTGTGCCATCTGACATGGTTGCCGGGGTCCCATTAAATGGTGGCCTACTCCTGTGGTGGGTGATCTAAATGCCTGATTCTCTGCTGTGAAAACCCCTCTCCTCCGCCTGGGTGCAGGTGTCAAAGTCTCTCAAAGTGGCCTTCTCTTGTGCTGGGTGATGTGAAGCTGATGTTTGTGCCATCTGACATGGTTGCCGGGGTCCCATTAAATGGTGGCCTACTCCTGTGGTGGGTGATCTAAATGCATGATTCTCTGCTGTGAAAACCTCTCTCCTCCGTCTGGGTGCAGGGGTCAAAGTCTCTCAAAGTGGCCTTCTCTTGTGCTGGGTGATGTGAAGCTGATGTTTGTTCCATCTGACATGGTTGCCGGGGTCCCATTAAGTGGTGGCCTACTCCTGTGGTGGGTGATCTAAATGCCTGATTCTCTGCTGTGAAAACCCCTCTCCTCCGCCTGGGTGTAGGGGACAAAGTCTCTCAAAGTGGCCTTCTCTTGTGCTGGGTGATGTGAAGCTGATGTTTGTGCCATCTGACATAGTTGCCGGGGTCCCATTAAATGGTGGCCTACTCCTGTGGTGGGTGATCTAAATGCATGATTCTCTGCTGTGAAAACCTCTCTCCTCCGTCTGGGTGCAGGGGTCAAAGTCTCTCAAAGTGGCCTTCTCTTGTGCTGGGTGATGTGAAGCTGATGTTTGTGCCATCTGACATGGTTGCCGGGGTCCCATTAAATGGTGGCCTACTCCTGTGGTGGGTGATCTAAATGCCTGATTCTCTGCTGTGAAAACCCCTCTCCTCCGCCTGGGTGCAGGGGTCAAAGTCTCTCAAAGTGGCCTTCTCTTGTGCTGGGTGATGTGAAGCTGATGTTTGTGCCATCTGACATGGTTGCCGGGGTCCCATTAAATGGTGGCCTACTCCTGTGGTGGGTGATCTAAATGCATGATTCTCTGCTGTGAAAACCTCTCTCCTCCGTCTGGGTGCAGGGGTCAAAGTCTCTCAAAGTGGCCTTCTCTTGTGCTGGATGATGTGAAGCTGATGTTTGTGCCATCTGACATGGTTGCCGGGGTCCCATTAAATGGTGGCCTACTCCTGTGGTGGGTGATCTAAATGCCTGATTCTCTGCTGTGAAAACCCCTCTCCTCCGCCTGGGTGCAGGGGTCAAAGTCTCTCAAAGTGGCCTTCTCTTGTGCTGGGTGATGTGAAGCTGATGTTTGTGCCATCTGACATGGTTGCCGGGGTCCCATTAAATGGTGGCCTACTCCTGTGGTGGGTGATCTAAATGTCTGATTCTCTGCTGTGAAAACCTCTCTCCTCTGTCTGGGTGCTGGTCCAAAATAAATGAGAGTGGCCTTCTCCGGTGGGGGTTGATATGACGCATGATTCCTTGCTGTGGGACCTGTATCCTCTATCTGAGTGCTGGTCCCAAATAAATGAGAGTGGCCTTCTCCAGTGGGGGATGATATGACGCATGATTCCTTGCTGTGGGACCTGTATCCTCTGTCTGGGTGCTGGTCCAAAATAAATGAGTGGCCTTCTCCGGTGGGGGTTGATATGACGCATGATTCCTTGATGTGGGACCTCTCTCCTCTGTCTGGGTGCTGGTCCAAAATAAATGAGAGTGGCCTTCTCCGGTGGGGGTTGATATGACGCCTTATTCCTTGCTGTGGGACCTCTCTCCTCTGTCTGGGTGCTGGTCCAAAATAAATGAGAGTGGCCTTCTCCGTTGGTGGTTGATATGATGCATGATTCCTTGCTGTGGGACCTGTATCCTCTGTCTGGGTGCTGGGCCGAAATAAATGAGAGTGGCCTTCTCCGTTGGTGGTTGATATGACGCATGATTCCTTGATGTGGGACCTCTCTCCTCTGTCTGGGTGCTGGTCCAAAATACATGAGTGGCCTTCTCCGGTGGTGGTTGATATGACGCATGATTCCTTGCTGTGGGACCTGTATCCTCTGCCTGGGTGCTCGTCCAAAATACATGAGAGTGGCCTTCTCCGGTGGTGGTTGATATGAAGCATGATTCCTTGCTGTGGGACCTGTATCCTCTGTCTGGGTGCTGGGCCGAAATAAATGAGAGTGGCCTTCTCCGTTGGTGGTTGATATGACGCATGATTCCTTGATGTGGGACCTCTCTCCTCTGTCTGGGTGCTGGTCCAAAATACATGAGTGGCCCTCTCTGGTGGTGGTTGATATGACGCATGATTCCTTGCTGTGGGACCTGTATCCTCTGTCTGGGTGCTGGTCCAAAATACATGAGAGTGGCCTTCTCCGGTGGTGGTTGATATGAAGCATGATTCCTTGCTGTGGGACCTGTATCCTCTGTCTGGGTGCTGGTCCCAAATAAATGAGAGTGGTCTTCTCCAGTGGTGGATGATATGACGCATGATTCCTTGTTGTGGGACCTCTCTCCAATTGATATTGGTTAATTTTTATTTATTTTATTTTATTTTAATTCATTTCCCTATCTACATTTGTTTGCAGGGGATTTACCTACATTTTGCTGCCTTTTGCAGCCCTCTAGCCCTTTCCTGGAGTCTTTTACAGGCTTTTTAGTGCCCAAAAGTTCGGGTCCCCATTGACTTCTATGGGGTTCGGGTTCGGGATGAAGTTCGGGTTGAGTTCGGATCACGAACCCGGAAATTTTCCGGAAGTTCGGCCGAACCTCTCGAACCCGAACATCCAGGTGTTCGCTCATCTCTAATCACGAGTCACGACTTGAACATGTACAGACGGCCTTAGAGTGTCTACTGAGTCCCAAACAAACAAGTGTCTTGGATTTTGGAGTGCAGTCCTTGATTCCTGGCACTCTGTCAGAACTCAACATTTCTTTCATCCTTTTTGGGTTGGTATTTGAATAGCTACTTTGTGGCTATTCAAATATAAGATCTTGTTAGTAGAGTAGACAGCAGTGCAGGAACATAGGGTAGATTATTATGTTGTTTTATAGGGGTCCTGGGGATGGATCATTTTTTGGATGTTCCTTGGATGGGCAATTTCCATCATGGTACTTTGAATGAGCATGGCTGTAGTAATATCTAGTTTTTGGCCATTGCTCTTTGATTGGGACAATTTTATGGACCATATTAGATATCTGACACAATATTAGATCTCTGACACAATAGTCTGATAGTCGGTACCAATACTATTTGATCAATAACATTTAAAACTTGGAACATTGGTGAATCTTCACGGGAGCGAGACATTTCTGCCAAATTTACACGAAGGGTTCTCCGACTAAACATTCCAGAAGAATTAAAAGGAATCTGTCACCAAGAAATTCACTGTTATGTATGCAAATAGTGTATGCAAATGATCAGTTAAGTGCACTAAGCACAGGCCCTGGCCACTCTGTGCACCCTTGCTCCTCTTACATCCTCTGCCAGCATCTACCTTTCCTTCTTTACTCACAAGCCCACACGAAATAACTATGCTGGGACCTGGTTTCAGTCAAGAAATTTTCTTGGTGCACTTAATGGTGTTATCTGGCAATTTTTAACTGAGATGACCTAACCTCTGGATAAGGCATCAATATCTAATTGGTGGGGGTTCAACACCGGGACTGCCTGATGTTCCTGTGAGCTCCACGGCTTAAATATTGCTTACCCTAGGCCAGTGATTTCATGACCATCAGTCTCATGCGGCCTAGGTGCAGCTCAGCCCTTTTCAGGTGAATTGAGTTGAGCTGTGATACCAAGCATAAGTGCTATACAATATATGGTGCTTTTCTTGACCACTTAGGGAGCATACTACCGGGGGAATTACAGGGGTCATTATTAGGGGAAGTCCAGGCGGCATATTGAAGTTAGGCCGGGCTTGGTGCTGCGGCCCACATCTTACCTCCTAAGGTGGACAGAATGTGTCAGCTATTGATGGCCACCACAGAGGGACAGCATCTGGGGAGGTATTTTGTGTTGCACTATGGTATTGCTGACCTGGCTTATTAGGTTTGGCCCTTACTTCTGTTAGCTTTGAACCTACTGACAACATGAGAGCCATTTTTAGTTTTTTTTTTTTTTTTTATCAGGGCCACTATAAGTTTCCAGTCCACCTCTGTATGCATCAGCAGGACCACCTGTAATTTAGAACTACAAAATATATCTAAAATATGTCTAATATATCCAAGTTTACAGTGAAAGCTGTTTGAAATGACCACCTAAAATTGCATAAGTGATCTGCTGGGTTGTGGTTATCTCAATGATGACCAGTATATATGAATTGGAGTTGGAATTAAAAACTTGACAAAGGAAATGTTGGCTGGGTGGTCTTTCCAAATAGGTAGCCTTTTGGAGACATTTCACTGTATCTAATATTTCTGTTACATTACAATAAGATCTTCAGTAAAGAATGGGTTAATCCCTAACCAAATGTAGTGTTTTTCTTTCAGGTCATTGCTGTTGTGATGGACATATTCACAGATCCAGATATTTTCTTGGACATGTATGAAGCAGCTACACGACGCATGGTTCCTGTATACATAATCCTAAGTTTAGGTCATCTGTCTTCATTTATTCATATGCAGGAAACAACTGGAATCAATGTTAGATTCATAGAGGTACACATTTACGTATTCATTACTTCTGCTGTTTTTGATAACTAATCAGTTGGACTTTAGATAATTTCGTAAATATTTGACAGAGGTGCAACATTCTGTTGAAGTTAGAATCATTAGTGATACTGTAGCGGACAGTAAAATGAAAAGGTTTCAATATTTATTGCAAATTTTCTAGTGACAAAACTTTGTCTTCAATCATGCATAGCAGAAATCAATAGTCTACTGTTGATGACACGTGAGTTTTTGGTCTTGATGCTTGATAAAAATCTCAGAATTATCATTTTATGCCTTTCAACCTACTCTACAGCAACATCCTCTACTGATCTGGTGCTGTACTCAGCAATCACATTTTTCCCCTGCTAGGCACATGCTTCTACCTCTCAAACTTTTGAAGGCCTCCAAATCCTCTTGCCATCCTCCTGTTAGCTACTATTCAGGTTGTTATAAGGATATCCTCCCCTATTGCTCTGGACCTAAACAATGAGGCTCATGTTGTCCTACTACTCTACAAAGGTGTTTACTATTCCAGTTACGTTTGGCATTGATACATCTTGTTTAGTGAACACATCTTCTCGATTGCTGCCATCCCTTACTGATTTGTACCTCTGTGATAATTTATGTCTCCAGTCAATCTATATGGCAGAAGTTGCTAACACGGTCTACTCCAGGGGTAGAATTCTAGGGATTCACTGTGGGAAAGTCAATACCAGCTTGAGGTGGTTTTAGGGCGCAGAACATACAATCCCATAGACTCTGCACCCTGCTTTTTGCCTACATTAGATCTGTAAGTCAATAAGTTGTCCATACCGACTTCTGCAGACATTGTGGCACACTGTCTGTGTTGGCCAAAGACTCTTCTACTCTGCCATGGATTGATATAAATCTGTAAAAACTGGAAATGGAAGACCACTGACAAGTACAGTGTTTTCAGCTACCTGGAATATAATGCCCATCTTTACATCTTCGGATTTTTGCAGATCTGGAGTGTGATTTTACAAATATAAAGAGATCTCCACACATTCGCTAGTAGAAAGTCTAGAGCTCGAGTAGTAATCAAAATTCATGATATTACCAAAATACATAGCCTAATCCTTTGACAGAACATCCAACAAAAAAAAAAAATCTGTGTTTGAGAGAGCCTTTTGCACGTCTGCAATGTATAGCAAAGAATGCTATATTTTTATTTATTACTACATTTATTCAAAGTACAAAATTATCCACAATATATATCACCCATGAAGAATACTAAAGCCCTTTAAACTGTATCATTTCATTGATTGCATCAGCATTAGGAGTAATAAGTACCCCCAAAACCTTGCAGAAATATCTTATACATTGCTTTGAGGAAGCCTTTACTTCTTTCAGGTCCTGCCAAATCAGTTTTGGCTCAAATTAGTACTTTTACAAGGATTAATCTTAAAGGGTTTCTGCAGTAATTTTAAACTGATCATCAGCATCTGATTGGCGGGAGTCCGAATCCCGGGACCCCCGCTGATCAGCTGTTTAGAAGGCAGCAGCACTGGCAGTAGTGCCGCGGCCTTCTCGCTGCTTACTGCAGGCCCAGTGATGTCACGACTAGTATCACTGGCCTGGGCATGGCTAAGCTTCATTCGAGTGAACAGAGCTTAGCCGCGCCCAGGCTAGTGATACTAGTCGTGACTTCACTGGGCCTGTGGTAAACAGCGAGAAGGCTCCGGCGCTACTGCCAGTGCCGCTGCCTTCACAAACAGCCGATCGGCGGGGGTCCCGGGTGTCGGACCCCTGCCGATCAGATGCTGATGATCTATCCAGAGGACAGATCATCAGTTTAAAATAACTGTAGAACCCCTTTAAGCTTTAAAGGGGTATTCCAACACATTAAAATGCTGCCCCATGGCCTGCAAATGGTTAAAAAATAAACCATCCTATACTTACCTGAGCAGCATTCCTAGCTATTTTTTGTTATGTCGACAGCAGGAAGTAAAAAATGTCAGTCACAGGGGATCGGCAAGTTGAGTATTAGTATTATTTCTTTTAACCATTTGCAGGCCATGGGCAGCATTTTTAATGTGCTGGAATACCTGTTTATGTTTCTCATAAGCCATGCATATGTATACAAGCATAGTCTTGCTGCATAAATCAGCTGTACATTAGGGTCAACCTATTGACAAATGTCTGTTGCAGGATTCATGGCTCTTCATGGTAAGGCTGAGTTCATATCAGTGTTCAGCCCTTCCCCTTATGCTCTATTATAGGAGCAGGAGAATGGAAAGGATGGGTTCGACACATAACTGAGTCGAACGCAGCCTACGGACCCCATAGACTATAATGAGGTCAGTTAGGTTTCCATTCAGAGGAATATTTTTGAAGCAGAGACAAAAGTTGTGCACGCAGGAGTTTTGTCTTGACTTCTAAAATCTTCCTCTGGGGTACGTAGGCTGCAGCTCAGTTATGTGCCAAATCCGTCCTTTCCCTTCTCCTCCTCCTAGAATGGAGCAGGACAATGGAAAGGCTGATGTGAACTCAGTCTTGCTTCAATAATAGCAATTTCACTTTCTCCTTAGGCAGCAAAGGATTCTTGTACAAATACACAATCACAATGTTTAACTGTTTGAATAATGTTCTTACTGTGAAATGCTGTATTTTTATAAATAGGAGTTTTTGCAATGATGAGCATTCATTGGTAGGATGACTTGGAAAGAATATTACTAGCTGTTCTTAAGCTGGGCATACATTTTAGATATACATTTTAGCTATTACTCCCGACCACCATACTCATGCACACAGCTCAACCAAGCATGCAGCTGCTCTCAATAGGCAGATAGAAATAATTCACTGTCAGACACCCTTGCCTTATCTCTCTGGAGAAAAAATAATTGAGATATTAAAAGCCAACATACTGGACGTTTCTCTCCCCTGACATCTGTCAGGGTAGAGTTGGCACACCCTCATATGCACATTGAATTCAATGGTCATCCAGTCCCACTAAAATCAGAGATTCTGTCCAATATTCTTCTAATGTGTATGGCCACCTTAAATTGTTTATTTCCATCTCGGTTCAGTAGCCCGCAGAGGGGGCATGAGATTAACAAGATCGCAGAGTTGACTGTGGCATGGATGATGGGAATAGTACTCATGGTAGCAATCCTTGTCTCTGAGCCAGTATACAGTGAACGTAGGACCGCACTCCTTCTGGTTGGGGCCTCCTGCTCAGTGGCAGTTGGCTGCTGGGTGTCACCAACTCACCTGTTCGGTCTACAGTGCTGCGGACTGGGGCTGTGGTTCAGCCATTCCCTGTGAGACGTGCTGTCGCGTCTTGCCCTCCATGACACGCCGCCTAGCCAGGCCCCCTGGTGATGTGAGCACGTCCATAGCTACGAATGCTACGAACGGAAACAAAATACGTTCGTGTACATGAGCCCTTATGATGCAGGCTGAGTGAGTGCTCAACCTGCCCATGTTTGTGCAACTGGTGTTCTGGTTCTATAGGGCAACAGGTCCTTGGACCTATCAGATTCTGATCTAGGGACTTGGTGCTCTATTTAAATCGCCTGCTTGCAATGAATTTTTGCCAGTTATAGGTTTCACTCCCTAGCTGTGCTCCTGGTTCTGTTCTGTGTGCTTTTGTATTGCTATGTTATTATTGACCTCGGCTTGCCTTTGACCTCTCCTCTCTCTCTCTCGTGATTTGGTACTGTCTCTCCCATCTGGTTCTGACTTTGGCTTGATTATTCTCACCACCCTCTGTTTTCTGATGTGATACTGCATTGTCTGCCTGGTTCTAACCCATTCCTGTATGACTCTGTCTCTGTGTTGTTTCGTCTTTGTGTGTGTGTGTCTGTCTTGCACTTAGCAGAGTAGGGTCCGTAAACCAGTTGTGGACTTGCAGCTTAGGGCTTGCACTGCAAGTAGGCAGAGAAAGCGGGCTGGGTTCCAGTTATGGCTCACAGTCTTTGTGTTCTTGCCTACTGTGCCAACACTGGGTTTTTAGGTGCAAGGCAGGGCTGTCTGGACGTGGGTCTATGCAATGTTATAGTTATAGGTGAGGATTCAGTGCAATAACGAGGCCAGTTTTAGGTGAAAACAAGTCAACTGCATTTCACTGGAAAAACTCAACAGATGGTACACATGGGTACTTGCAAAAGTAGGCACAGTCTTACCAGGTTTTATAGACAGTTTTCCAAAGGCTGCATATTGGAAAGAATATGCAATGAGATTGGTCTCTCAGAGTCCATTTCCAGTTAATCTGAGCAATCTTCCCAATTTGGCCAAGGGGTGCAGTTTCTCTCATCTCTATTTTCAAGTTTAATTAGTATTTCTACAATACCCAACTGTTGGGTGTAGTCCTTTAACAGACGGCTACTCTGTTTCCTAGGGGAACCTGAAGCTTCTAAACTCCACCAAATCCAGTGAAGTCCATAGACAATATACATGCATTACCTTCATTGACTTTTTTGTCTATGCACTGTCCCTTGAAATGGCCACTAACCCTTCTGTTAGGTTCAATGCTTCTCACACCAAGAGGCCTGCAATTGTTCAGTTCTCATAAGACTGCTGTTGTCTCAGTCTGCTGCTTCCCCTTACCACCCCACACCACGCTCTTTACAACTTCCAACTCCAAAAGGGGGTAGCTAAGCCTACACCCATCAACAGTCCCTAAGGCGCCAGAACATGTAACTCCTTCTCCCTATATATAGCCTTTGAGATACAAAGTGCATATTAAAGACACATTAACCCTCTTTGGCAGTAAACCACCAGGTCACTGCATTAACTTTCTTTTGGGCTGAGATTGGAATGACCCTTTTAAGTAGCAGCCAGGGTTGGCTGGAGTTAGGGAAACGGCAGAGCAGGCTGTGCTACACTGTTACCATAGGTCCTATGGCAGTGAGTGGAAGCTACACAAAAAAGATTATTGTAAACTACAATAAGCCATGACCTATTTTGAGTGAATTGCAAAATCTTAAAACATAATAAAGGTGCGAAACATACTTGTCAGGTTTTTTTTAATCTCTCAAAAAGCCCAAGTATGTTTTACATGTTTAAGGACTCTACACAGAATTCTCGACATTTTTTTGTCTAATTGGTTCCAGACTTTCCTTAGATTTTGCCATATACACTAGGTATTCTTATACAGAGCTTATGGTAACTATCACTGTAAGGAGGCAGTTCAGAAGCCTTTTAGTGTAACAAATATGCTAAAGTAGGTGACATTGGAAAGAGAGCAAGTGCTATTTCATAGCATTATACAGTATGTACCTGACATGATATTCTTCCTGCTTTTACTGTTTTTATGTTTTGACAGAATATTCGTGTAAGGGTCATTTCTGGATGCACATTTAGTAGTCGACAATTAAAGGAAGTAACAGGAGTGCTGAAAGAAAAATTTCTGCTGGTGGATTGTAATACTGTAATTACTGGAACATATAGGTAAGAAAAAAAAAGAAAACTTGATCCACAATGGTCAGTCCTTTTTTGCCCCACAGCATCTGCCATTAGGTGAGAATTAAATGGGGTAAGCCATAATTGGCATAAAAAATGAAAATCAGACATCATATAGTACATGACAATTCCCTTTTAACAAAGCTAGAACCAGTCCTGCACCGCACATTGGTCCAGAGATCTTCACATTCCTTGCTCCAATTGCTGTGCTAGATTATCTTCAGCCTGGCAGCTAAGGGGGTGTATCCTTTCTGCTGTAGCTCTATCCCTGTAAGTTTGGTTGAGTGAATCGAAGTATCCAAAGTGGACTCCGATCTAAATTTCGTAAAAAATTTGATTCGCTGCAAAGCCAAATTTCCCCATGCTTTGTGGTAATGAATACATTTTCCCTGAAATAGTGTTGAAAAAAACCATACTCACCTCAACCATTTGAGTGCAAAGAGGCTGCCACCACAAACATGAGTGAAGATTCTGCGCGAAAGCTCGTACACCATGATGTATGAGGTCACCACGTCAGCCAGTGTGATGACATCATCATGCACAGCGCAAGATTTTACATGGTGTCTTTAATCAAGATGGCCGTGGCAGCCTCTTCGCGTTTAAATGGACAAGGTGGGTATTATTATTTTTTTTACCGGATTAATCCCTGAAAGCCCTCACTAATAATCTAAGATGAATGCGGCATCTGAGGGGTTCAATGACACGGAAGAAGGGGGGGGGTGAAATCTACATTATCTCTCCTGACTCCCCCATGCACATACACATTCGGATTGGCTAAGCATTTATGTGTCTTGAATGTGGAAAGAGAAGAACGCTGCTGCTAGATTCTTTAGTCTCCTGGGAGACCAAAAGGATCAGGTGTTGATATTTACAGGGCCAATCCTTCTTTCCTCTAATATCATACATGTTAGATTGTCAACTGATCTTGCCAAAAACTGCGGGTTGTCTGGCAATAGTTTAGTGTACATATGTATTTTTTTGGGGGGAAGGGGTCCTTCCTGATAGTTTCCAGCTTAATTGGTGTGCTAAAATGTGCCTTTACTCCCAGGCAAAAATACAGATAACTATTTACTCACCAATTCAAATTTATATTGGTTAGAAGTGCATGTGTGTAAATGTACCCTTTGTGATTCAGCTACATGTACAGCAGGGTAACAAAGATCTCTGTTATATTTGTTATTAATTGGTATTTTAATGGCCAGTTTAGATATTTCAAAGTGAATGAAACAATTATTAATGAAAAATCAATATAACTATCATGATGTACACATAAAAAATATCACTACAGTTAAAAGTTTGCATTTTACAATACATTTGAACTTATGTTGGCGAAAGATAATTGTACTAATGGAAATCAATTTCTTATACACCTCTTTAACACCACCAATTGATTAATTCCCAGTTACCGCTCTCATTAAGTGCTGAAACTAAGCACGCTTGACCAGCAATCTGAAAGTGAACTACGTTCATAACCCTAGACAGTAAGAGATAAGAAAAGTTTAGAAAATTTGATTCAGCAACTTAGGGCTCTTTCACACTAGCGATTTTTGTTTTCCGGCATAGAGATCCGTCGTCGGGGCTCTATGCCGGAAAAATTCTGATCAGGATTATCCCAATGCATTCTGAATGGAAAGAAATCCATTCAGGGTGCATCAGGATGTCTTCAGTTCAGGACCGGAACGTTTTTTGGCCGGAGAAAATACCGCAGCATGCTGCGCTTTTTGCTACGGCCAAAAATCCTGAACACTTGCCGTGGGGATAATGCCCATTGAAAGGCATTAATCCGGATCCGGCCTTAAGCTAAACGTCGTTTCGGCGCATCGCCGGATCCGACGTTTAGCTTTCTCTAATGGTTACCATGGCAGCCAGGACGCTAAAGTCCCGGCTGCCATGGTAAAGTGTAGTGGGGTGCAGGGGAGCAGTATACTTACAGTCCGTGCAGCTCCCGGGGCGCTCCAGAGTGACGTCAGGGTACCCCACACACATGGATCACGTGATCGCATGCGCATTGGGCGCTCTGACGTCATTCTGGAGCGCCCCAGGAGACGCCCCGGGAGACGCACGGACTGTAAGTATACTGCTCCCCCGCTCCCCACTACTACTATGGCAACCAGGACTTTAATAGCGTCCTGGCTTCCATAGTAACCTCAAAGCATTTTGAAGACTGATCAGGATCCTGATCAGTCTTCTAATGCTTTCAGGCGACTTGCGTTCTGACGGATCCGGTGGAAGGAAAGTGCCTGCCGGATCCTCAGAACGCAAGTGTG
Organism: Bufotes viridis; assembly: GCA_033119425.1. NCBI lineage: Eukaryota > Metazoa > Chordata > Amphibia > Anura > Bufonidae > Bufotes > Bufotes viridis. The sequence continues at coordinate 462,069,334 of CM065590.1, forward strand.
AAAGAGGCCTTAGCCAAAGTTAGCCAAGAAATTTGATGGATTAATTTGTCATGAATCGCTATAAATCCAGCATTCCCAGGCAATTCTGCCTTATGGTACGGCCACACAAAGAAGACATGCTGCACCTTTAATGAACCTTTAAACTGGGGCTGTTGTTGGTATGGGATTTGGCTGGTTAGTTTGGGGGACAATATGCATATTATTGCTGTTCTTGCCTGCAAACTCCTGTAGGTTATTTGACAGTAAACACAGAATATTAATCAGCTCTGGCATACCCACTTCTCCAACCCCAGTGCTCTCCTGCCGTACAGGTGGGATCCCTTCTTCTGCTATCTGATTTTCCTCCTTTTTCACATCATCTAATATGCAATGAGGATATGTCATCAGGAACATCCAGCGCCTCCTCTCTCTGCATCTTGCTGACTTTTCTAGGACATGGAGACTTTGAATGATGATTTATATGAAGTAAAGCCAGCAAAAGATGAGGATGGTCATCATTAAGACCTTGCCCCCCTAAGGGGTGCAGACTGGATGGTATTGGTTGGCACGCAGTGGAATAATAAAGGTTATCTTATTGGTATTCAATTACATTTCTTAGTTTACATCTGATGTAGGAATAAATAAATATAATAATAATAAATAATTGACAGAAAATAAGTCTCCTGTACTCTCCCTGCAGTCTCCCTCTCCAATATTTTTGAATTAATCATTTTCAGAAACAGTGTCCCTAGCACATGAGCGCTTGCCACGTCTATCCCAATGTTCAGCTCACAGGACAATGGCGGAGACAATGCCGGTTTTATAGGGCTGTGAGATCACAGGGAATGGCAATCTGCAGATTGGCTGGCTGCATGACATTATGGGTGATCTCTACTTCCCAGGCTTCTTACCTTTACTTTGTAACACATGCAACCGCCATTTTAGAAAAATCGGATTCATTATCACGAAGCCCGAGGAAATGCGGATTAATTGCAAATAGAAATTCTACTAAACTTCGGATCGAATTTCACTTTGGATGCTTTACTTCGCTCAATAGGAGTCAGGTTATGAACACTGGATGACCCCCATTAACATGAATGAATTCTTTACCCTGACTGGTTGAAATCACATGTAAGATGGGGTCTAATTTCCCCCCAAAACCTTGTTTATTGTGTAAATTATTCCAGACATCTTTACTTACAATATATTTAATATATAATATTTCCCTTTCAGTTTCACATGGAGTGATTCAAGACTAAACAGAAACTTGATCACACTTTTAACTGGAGAAATAACCGATTCGTTTGATAATGAGTTTCGTACACTATTTGCAGCTTCTCAACCACTTCAGAAATATGATTTTGTCAAGGATCCCAACAAAGATTCTCAAAATAGAGTTATAATACCCTCGCCTACACCAGCACTGCCTAAAGATACTGAAAATGTAAATTCCACTGCGCAGGCTGTGCCAGTTGTGCCAGAACCCCACACAAATGGATTTTCATCACCTCAGAGATTTATCACCCATGGAACTTTGCAGCCAACAGATGTCATTTCATCCCCTTACCTAATCCCAATGGGTGGACTGCAGTTGTCGAAAAGTATTAATAACATAGCAGCGCGACGGACAGTTGTACCAGCTATAGTGAAGAGTAATGGTATGGATGCTGGATTTAACAGGACTTCAGGTGTACCTCAAAATTCTTCAGTCGCAGCTAAAAGTGCAGTAAATGTGCCTGATTACTCTATTCGCCACCGCCTTGCTGCCTGTCACAATTTTGAAGGACCTGCCATGAACTTTCGTAGTGCTCAGGAGTCTCACAGTGCTTTAAGTGATATTTTAAAGAATGTTCAGCGGAATAGGTTATCTGTGGCTAAGACAACAGGGGGAAGGCCGAGCAAGTCTCTTTGGGATCTTAGTCAGCTGTCACAATTGTCAGGCTGCAGTGGAGAACCTAGTTTGAGGCAAAACCCCTTAGAACTTGGGGAGGACACAAAGGTAAGTGTGTTGTATTTCACTTGGAATAAAATGTGCTTTTCATGTATTTGCAGACGTTACATCTTTATAGATTTTTGGAGACTGGTGAAACAGGACCAAGTAAATGTTTATTTATTCTGCTATCTACATGAGTTTGGTTTCAGACTGAAAAAAATGGCTGCTAAACTTAATACCTTGTGTCAGTTTGTTCACCTGAACATGCAGTGTTGAAATCCAATACTTGATGGTTCCCACTGAGACAAAAGAATTCTTGTTTGAGAATAAACAATTGAGAGTCTCTATAGAAATAGCTAAATATAACAAACATGGTTGTGTGGTCAGATATCAAGATATCTGCCCATTTTTGGATAGCTTGAAAAGATAATATTCTTGAGAACTTGGCAGAGCATATTTTTTAAACCAAAACTTTTACAATGGGTAATTTAAGTAACTATGGGAGGTACAACTTTAAGAATACCTGCGAGAAGATATAAAAAAAAAAACACAGGTTCTTTTTAGCATATTAATATCTTAAAGGGATTCTCCAGTCCCATAATGAAATAATTTATATCTTCCCAGAGTGCCCAAAACACTGTGTTTGCCCCATATATTTGTTTTTCATTTTATCAGCATCACTGCATCTGGGCAACCCTGCTGGGTTTTCTGTTGAACCATTCCACCTAAATAACATGGAGACGAGAGGTGTAGGGGACATGACTAGTGTTGATGGAACTTGCGATTTGCAAGTTTGGCATTCACGTTCATAATAGAAGTCTGTGGCCAACAAATCGTAAGTTCGCTCAACACTAGACATGATTACTGTAGAAGAAACGGTGTGGCAGATGGAGCACATCTTTTATATCTTTTAGTGTTCTTGAAAAATGAAAGCTGTCCTGTGATTTGTCGTATCACTGCCTGCCCTGTGAGAGGTCTGAGAAGATCTTATAGACTTGCTGCACGTGAGTCTATCTGACAGATCTTTCTCTTTTTCCTTGTTGTTTGTTGTTGTGGGCAGGATCCCACCTCTCCACAGGTTCTGCTCCTGAGCTGTTTAGCGGCTCTATTTATACCCTGTTCTCACTGAAGCCCTTGCGGTTTATATTTCCTCCTGGAAATCCAATACTTGATGGTTCCCACTGAGACAAAAGAATTCTTGTTTGAGAATAAACAATTGAGAATCTCTATAGAAATAGCTAAATATAACAAACATGGTTGTGTGGTCAGATATCAAGATATCTGCCCATTTTTGGATAGCTTGAAAAGATAACATTCTTAAGAACTTGGCAGAGCATATTTTTTAAACCAAAACTTTTACCATGGGTAATTTAAGTAACTATGGGAGATACAACTTTAAGAATGCCTGCGAGAAGATATAAAAAAAAACACAGGTTCTTTTTAGCATATTAATATCTTAAAGGGATTCTCCAGTCCCATAATGAAATAATTTATATCTTCCCAGAGTGCCTAAAACACTGTGTTTGCCCCATATATTTGTTTTTAATTTTATCAGCATCACTGCATCTGGGCAACCCTGCTGGGTTTTCTGTTGAACATTTCCACCTAAATAACATGGAGACGAGAGGTGTAGGGGACATGACTAGTGTTGATGGAACTTGCGATTTGCAAGTTTGGCATTCACGTTCATAATAGAAGTCTGTGGCCAACAAATCGTAAGTTCGCTCAACACTAGACATGATTACTGTAGAAGAAACGGTGTGGCAGATGGAGCACATCTTTTATATCTTTTAGTGTTCTTGAAAAATGAAAGCTGTCCTGTGATTGGTTGTATCACTGCCTGCCCTGTGAGAGGTCTCAGAAGATCTGATAGATTTGCTGCACGTAAGTCTATCTGACAGATCTTTCTCTTTTTCCTTGTTGTTTGTTGTTGTGGGCAGGATCCCACCTCTCCACAGGTTCTGCTCCTGAGCTGTTTAGCGGCTCTATTTATATACGGCTCTCATTGAAGCCCTTGCGGTTTATATTTCCTCCTGGAAATCCAATACTTGATGGTTCCCACTGAGACAAAAGAATTCTTGTTTGAGAATAAACAATTGAATCTCTATAGAAATAGCTAAATATAACAAACATGGTTGTGTGGTCAGATATCAAGATATCTGCCCATTTTTAGATAGCTTGAAAAGATAACATTCTTAAGAACTTGGTAGAGCATATTTTTAAACCAAAACTTTTACCATGGGTAATTTAAGTAACTATGGGAGATACAACTTTAAGAATGCCTCACGTAGAAGATATAAAAAAAAACACAGGTTCTTTTTAGCATATTAATATCTTAAAGGGATTCTCAGTCCCATAATGAAATAATTTATATCTTCCCAGAGTGCCTAAAACACTGTGTTTGCCCCATATATTTGTTTTTAATTTTATCAGCATCACTGCATCTGGGCAGCCCTGCTGGGTTTTCTGTTGAACATTTCCACCTAAATAACATGGAGGCGAGAGGTGTAGGGGACATGACTAGTGTTGATGGAACTTGCGATTTGCAAGTTTGGCATTCACGTTCATAATAGAAGTCTGTGGCCAACAAATCGTAAGTTCGCTCAACAGTAGACATGATTACTGTAGAAGAAACGGTGTGGCAGATGGAGCACATCTTTTATATCTTTTAGTGTTCTTGAAAAATGAAAGCTGTCCTGTGATTGGTTGTATCACTGCCTGCCCTGTGAGAGGTCTCAGAAGATCTGATAGATTTGCTGCACGTAAGTCTATCTGACAGATCTTTCTCTTTTTCCTTGTTGTTTGTTGTTGTGGGCAGGATCCCACCTCTCCACAGGTTCTGCTCCTGAGCTGTTTAGCGGCTCTATTTATACACGGCTCTCATTGAAGCCCTTGCGGTTTATATTTCCTCCTGGAGTTCTCGGCTAGTGTTTGGTGGATTTCCTTCTACCTGTTCGTCTAAAGCTAAATCCTCCTTCCTTCCCTTTTGTTGTGTGTTCTGACTAGGCCCAGGGAGATGCTGGTTCCTTCACGGTGGAAGGAACCGGTTGTCTTATTTCCTGCTCCCCAACTGAGGGTTTGTTTCAGTGTCAGCAGGGCTTAGGTTCCAGCGCATGAGTACTTCCACCTTTAGGATTTGCTCATGCTGTCAGGAGTCGGGGAAAGAATCAGGGATTGTCAGGTGGTGACATTTCCCTCTTCCCTAGCTGTTGGGGCCTAGTCTGTTGTTTTGTTGCATTTGGTTTTCTTCCCTTCCCTCACCTACCGTGACAGGTTGCTACTGGTAACAAATCATTTTTCTTTTAGTCAGTTTTATTACATTTGCCCTATTATGTAAATCCAAATACCCCTTTTTATGTGCATACAAAACTGCCACTGTATAAGCCAAGCACTAGTGAGATACTTAAAGGGGTTTCCCGGTAATACTGATTTTTTAAGCAAGTGTACACAGCCTGCCTCAGGAAATAGAAGATTCATATCTACTTGCTCCACACCAGTTTCTCCACACTGCCTCCACTTTCTCCATCTTCCCTGCAAAGACTAGCTTCAGCGATGATATGCTGTTTGTGGACATCTTAATTCTTAAATTGAAGAAGCTTGGAACAACCAGGACTCTTCATAGAGCTAGCCGCTCCACCAGCCTAAGTAATGGGGAGAAGGTGGGCCAGTCAGAGCCCTGCAGAGAAAAAAATATTCAAATCCAGATGCAAACCTTGTGGCATAATACCCAAGAAGACTGGAGGCTGTAATCGCTGAAAGGGTCTGAAGACTTTCCAAATGCACTGTACATACATATTACATAAAATAAGTAAAGAATAAATTAATTAATTAATGAAAGATCAAATAGTAGGATCTATGGACAGTTTAAGCACGATATAGCATAATGTCCTGGTAGATGGCACACTATAGCAGGCATGGCCAACCTGCCACTCTCCAGCTGTTGTAAAACAACAACTACCACCATGCCCTGCTGTAGGCTTATAGCTGTAGACTGTCCGGGCATGATGGGAGTTGTAGTTTTGCAACAGCTGGAGAGCCTCAGGTTGGCCATCCCTGCACTATAGTGTAAATATCCTGACTGGTAGATGGCACACTATAGTGTAAATATAGACTGTACACTATAACGTAAATACCCTGGTAAGCTGCGCGCTATAATGTGAATGCACTTGCAGACTGCACACTATAGTGTAACGTCCTGGTAGACTGTACACTATAGTGTAATGCACTGGTAGACTGCACACACTATAGTGTAACGTCCTGATAGACTGCACACTATAGTATAAGGCCTGGTAGACTGCACACTATAGTATAATGCCTGGTAGACTGCACACTATAGTGTAATGCCCTGGTAAACTGAACACTATAGTGTAATGTCCTTGTAGACTGAACACTATAGTGCAATGCTGTGGTAGACTGCACACGCTATAGTGTAACGTCCTGGTAGACTGCACACTATAGAGTAATATCTTGGTAGACTGCATACTATAGTGTAATGCCCTGGTAGACTGCACACGCTATAGTGTAATGCCCTGGTAGACTGCACACGCTATAGTGTAACAACTTGGTAGACTGCACACTATAGTATAACATCCTGGTAGACTGAACGCTATAGTCTAACGTCCTGGTAGACTGCACACTATAGTGTAATGCACTGGTAGACTGCACACGCTATGGTGTAATGTCCTGGTAGACTGCACACACTATAGTGTAACATCCTGGTAGACTGCGAACACTATAGTGTAACATCCTGGTAGACTACACACACTTTAGTGTAATGCCCTGGTAGACTGCCCACTATAGTGTAATGCCCTGGTAGACTACACACTATAGTGTAACAGCTGGATAGCCTCAGGTTGGCCATCCCTGCACTATAGTGTAAATATCCTGACTGGTAGATGGAACACTATAGTGTAAATATACTGTACACTATAACGTAAATGTCCTGGTAGACTGCACACTATAATGTGAATGCCCTTGCAGACTGCAGACTATAGTGTAACGTCCTGGTAGACTGTACACTATAGTGTAATGCACTGGTAGACTGCACACACTATAGTGTAATGCCCTGGTAGACTGCACACACTATAGTGTAATGCCCTGGTAGACTGCACACTATAGTATAATGCCTGGTGGACTGCACACTATAGTGTAATGCCTGGTAGACTGCACACTATAGTGTAATGCCCTGGTAAACTGAACACTATAGTGTAATGTCTTAGTTGAATGCACACTATAGTGTAATGTCCTGGTAGACTGCACACTATAGTGTAATGTCCTTGTAGACTGAACACTATAGTGCAATGCCCTGGTAGACTGCACACACTATAGTGAAACATCCTGGTAAACTACACACTATAGTGTAATGTTCTGGTAGACTGCACACACTATAGTGTAATGTCCTGGTAGACTGCACACACTATAGTGTAATGTCCTGGTAGACTGAACATTATAGTGTAATGCCCTGGTAGACTGCACACACTATAGTGTAATGCCCTGGTAGACTGACACTATAGTGTAATGCCCTGGTAAACTGAACACTATAGTGTAATGTCTTAGTTGAATGCACACACTATAGTGTAATGCCCTGGTAGACTGCACACACTATAGTGTAATGTCCTGGTAGACTGCACACTATAGTGTAATGCCCTGGTAGACTGCACACACTATAGTGTAATGTCTTAGTTGAAAGCCCACTATAGTGTAATGTCCTGGTAGACTGCACACTATAGTGTAATGCCCTGGTAAACTGAACACTATAGTGTAATGTCTTAGTTGAATGCACACTATGGTGTAATGCCATGGTAGACTACACACACTATAGTGTAATGCTCTGGTAGACTGCACACACTATAGTGTAATGCCCTGGTAGACTGCACACTATAGTGTAACATCCTGGTAAACTGCACACATTATAGTGTAATGTCCTGGTAGACTGCACACACTATAGTGTAACATCCTGGTAGACTGCACACACTATAGTGTAATGCCCTGGTAGACTGAACATTATAGTGTAATGCCCTGGTAGACTGCACACTATAGTGTAATGTCCTGGTAGACTGCACACTATAGTGTAACTTCCTTGTAGACTGCACACTATAGTGAAATGATCTGGTAGACTGCACACTATAGTGTAATGTCCTGGTAGACTGCACACTATAGTGTAATGTCCTGGTAGACTACACACACTATGGTGTAATGCCCTGGTAGACTGCACACACTATAGTGTAATGCCCTGGTAGACTGCACACACTATAGTGTAATGTCCTGGTAGACTGCACACTATAGTGTAATGCCCTGGTAGACTGCACACACTATAATGTAACTTCCTGGTAGACTGCACACACTATAGTGTAATGCCCTGGTAGACTGCACACACTATAGTGTAATGCCCTGGTAGACTGCACACACTATAGTGTAATGTCCTGGTAGACTGCACACATTATAGTGTAATGCCCTGGTAGACTGCACACACTATAGTGTAATGCCCTGGTAGACTGAACATTATAGTGTAATGCCCTGGTAGACTGCACACTATAGTGTAATGTCCTGGTAGACTGCACACACTACGGTGTAATGTCCTGGTAGACTGCACACACTATAGTGTAATGTCCTGGAAGACTGCACACATTATAGTGGAATGCCCTGGTAGACTGCACACACTATAGTGTAATGTCCTGGTAGACTGCACACACTATAGTGTAATGCCCTGGTAGACTGCACATTATAATGTAACTTCCTGGTAGACTGCACACACTATAGTGTAATGCCCTCGTAGACTGCACACACTATAGTGTAATGCCCTGGTAGACTGCACACACTATAGTGTAATGTCCTGGTAGACTGCACACACTATAGTGGAATGCCCTGGTAGACTGCACACACTTTAGTGTAATGTCCTGGTAGACTGCACACACTATAGTGTAACGCCCTGGTAGACTGCACATTATAATGTAACTTCCTGGTAGACTGCACACTATAGTGTAATGTCCTCGTAGACTGCACACACTATAGTGTAATGCTCTGGTAGACTTCACACACTATAGTGTAACGTCCTGGTAGACTACACACTATAGTGGAATGCCCTGGTAGACTGCACACACTTTAGTGTAATGTCCTGGTAGACTGCACACACTATAGTGTAACGCCCTGGTAGACTGCACATTATAATGTAACTTCCTGGTAGACTACACACTATGGTGTAATGCCCTCGTAGACTGCACACACTATAGTGTAACGTCCTGGTAGACTGCACACACTATAGTGTAATGTCCTGGTAGACTGAACACACTATAGTGTAACGTCCTGGTGGACTGCACACTATAGTGTAATGCCTGGTAGACTGCACGCTATAATTGCACCGTAGTATATCGGTGTAGAAAATTTTAATATGTACAATAATTTGATTTATTTTTTTGGTACATCTACTTCAAACACTGTAGAAAGAAACAATGTATAGCGATTGCAATGATAGCTAATATGTCCCTCCCTCTGATAATGGAGCTCAATACCATCTGAAGCTGATTGTGCAGAAATTTACATTAAGCATGGGTAGACTTCTTCCTTTATATTGTCTGGAATGAGAGTTGAGAAATAAATGATTCGCCTACTTCATATAGAAATGATTAGATGGTAGCAGGGCTACCAACCAGTCAGAAAGTCATAGACTAAAAAAATAGAATTTGAATTTAATAGAATTTGTCCGTAATTATTTTGAAAAAAAAATAAATAGATGTCCTTCAGCAAGTTATTTTGGTGGTTATTATTTTTACAGTTCCTAGTTCATATTAGTAATAAGTTCTTCAGTATCTTGAGCCGTATAGTATCACTATAGTTTTACATATTGCCTGTAAAAAATGTTGGCTGTCTGTGAAGTTGTCCAGAAAAAAATAAATAAAAGTTCAGGTTGGCAACCCTGGATGGTAGATGAGTTGCTAGTTTGCTTTCCGTAACTCCATAACACCCAGTGAGAGGTGAACATTCTTCCACCCATTAAGCATACAACGCTGTAAAGTCAGTCATAGGGTTTACATACGCCTCACGGACTGCTGACAGCAATCACAAGATGTAAGACACAATAAAAAGTAGAATATAGTAGTTCAATTTCCTATTACTAAGAAATTAAGAAGTTGAAGGGGGTCCTCCATGGCTTAACCTAAATGCTGTGTTTCAGCCGGGGTGGATTAAAAACTCAAAGTGGCCCTGTAAAAAAGGTAAAAGTGGCCCCATGTTGTAGGTGGAGCCAAACTAGCAGAAGGTGTGGCCAAGTCAACTAGGCGAGGTCAGCAAACTTTTAGGCCAGCTACAAATACAACCTTGTATATTATTGAGTAGAAGACTTTCATGCTAAATTTTTACACAGATCCCATATAAGGATGAGATAAGATCACCATTTATTTTTCAGTTTTTCTGATCCATCAAAACAACAGGAAAATAAAGAAAAATAAATAAATGGATCTTGTAAAAATAAAACAGATCTTGAGCGTCAGTTATGCACATTTGGAGTCCGTTTGAGCCATTTCTGCCTGAGAGCCGTTATTTTAGAAAAAAAGTACTGCATCAGAAGAATATAAAAATAAATGGTAATGTCAACTCAGTCTTAGGGATTACAGACATGACCGTAGGATGTTTTCCAGTTCGCCGAGTGCATTCCGCATTTTGCAGAATGGATCATCCGACCCTTAATTGAACAGTTCTATCCTTATCCATAGTGCAGACAAAGATGGGACATGTTCTATTCTTTTTGCGGTATGCCCATGTGGACATACGGACATGGAGTCATTTCTGTTTTTTGCAGCCCCATTGGAATAAACTGCACCGCATATGGGCCGGAAAAAAAAAGGGACGTGGAACAAAAATATGTTTGTGTGCATGAGCCCTTAGATGTTACTTGACTTTGTATTTTTATATTTAACATATTTTGATTTAGTATTTTTTACTTTTTTTATGTTTATCAATTACTAGGGGCAATCCTGCAGTATATGGGCGGATTTTATCAAAACTGGTGCAAAAGAAAACTGGCTTAGTTGCCCATGGATTTCTGAAAAATGAAAGGATCTGATTTGTTTCTTATATCTATTACTAGGGGTAATCCTGCAGTGTATATGTATTAGGCCTTATGCACACGACCATATCTGTTTTGCCACCTGCAAACCATGGATCCAGATACTGTTCTTTTTTTCATTGGCAGAACAGACATAAATGTACATGTCCATATACACACACATACACTGCAGGACTACCCAGATAAATAGATAATAGATATATTTTGTGGTAATGTGTACAGTAAAGTGCACGGTGATGCTGCGGTGTCTGACCAGGCAGAGATGATGGAAGAAGTTTCTGCTGAACAAGTTGATGGGGCTGATATGGATGAAGAAGCCCAGAGACTCATGGCAGGGAGTAGCCAGGACTTGGTTATGAAAGACATCCGCTCCGTCGTCAATGCTTTCCAGGAAGCCAGCAGCCTTCTGGGGAAGAAATATGGAGAAATGGACGACCAGTATGCAGATGCTGTCTACTACTATGGAATGGCTTTCCTGGAGCTTACACGAATGGAGAACAATGTCCTGGGTGACCCTCTGGAGGGAATGCCAGAAGAGGAAGACGAAGAGTCTGATACAGACCCCAATATCCCCAGTGCCTCCAACCTCGATGAGAAAGAAAGGGCGGAGTTAAAAGTGCTAGGTATATGATGCCATGTCCGAGAAGGATTAGAAGGCTAACAAAGTGAATGGAGACTCCAAAGAGACAAAGGCTGAAGCTAAGGCCAATGAGTTGGAGTGGGAGAAATCCTCAGACACTGCCAAGACCAAAGATGAGGCTAAAGGAGAGTCTGTCGAAGTGGAAAAAGCCATTGAAGAAGTAGGGGACTCTGAAGCTTCCGCCAAACCTGAGGAAACCACTGCTAAAGAGAAGGAAGAGTGTAGAAATAGAACTTCTGATCATTCCAGAACTAGCAAATCTGGAAGCAGAAATGCTAAAAGAACTGTCAAAAAAGAAGTGGAGACAAAATTGAGGTCCCTAGAAGGGAAACGGCAAGACGCCAAGGAAGAAGTGAACCAGATGCATTTAAAAGAAGCGTGCGTGGGCAAGCATGCTCTGCTGAAGGAGCTCCGTGTCTGGACATGACCATTGCTGGGTGCAAACAGATCAGTCAAGAGCTGCAGCAGTCTAAGAAAGGGCATGAGCATGTGCAAAAGCCAGAGAAGTTAAAGGGAGAGCCTGTCGTCTGGGTAAAAATATCTTCTGATATTACAGCTCAGTCCCATTTACTTGTACTGGGTACAGACACTACAAACTGTATGGCACTGTGCCGCTGTAATTAGCTGATCAGTAGGTGATGTTAGCAGTTTTAGGAGTTTTAGAATTGAAAGTGTTTGTCTTGCCATCAGGGGCGTAACGATCGCGGTCGCAGAGTGTGCGACCGCGACCGGGCCCGACGGTGGAGGGGGCCCGCTGCAGGCGGCGGTGAGCAGGCCCTCCCCCTCTCCTCATCTTTCATTCAAAGCGGCCGCGGCGTGCTAGGGGAAGGAGCCGCAGGACTAAGGAGGCGGAGGCGGAGCTGTAGGAAGTGCGGGCGCGCGGCTGGTCCGGCGCGCGCCTTGCACTATCTGCTGCAGGAGAGAGGAAGAGGACAGGAGACTCACGTGTGGCAGCCGCAGAGCGAGCCCAGGCCGGCCGGAGCGAGTCCTCCTCTGACCCGCCCGCCATGAGCTGCCCGAGCCCGACATGTTCGCCGACGCCAGCCGCCCCCTCGCTCCCCCTCCCAGTCAGCCACCCGGGCCCCGACCAGTGCGGCCACCACATTTAAATTACATCCCATTCTGAAGCTGCAGCGCCTGAGATTCTGGGGAGACAAGGGGAGGGAGGGTGGAAGAGGGGGCAGACAGTCAGGGAGAGCAGCAGAGAGGCCACAGAGAGGGACAGAGAGAGCCACAGAGGGGACAGAGAGAGCCACAGAGAGCGACAGAGGGGACAGAGAGATCACAGAGAGCTACAGAGGGTAAAGAGAGAGCCACAGAGGGGACAGAGAGATCCACAGAGAGGGGACAAAGAGAGCCACAGAGAGACCACAGAGGGGACAGAGAGAGCCGCAGAGGGGACAGAGAGAGCCACAGAGAGGCGATAAAGAGAGCCACAGAGAGACCACAGAGGGGACAGAGAGACACCACAGAGGGGACAGAGAGAGCCACAGAGGGGGGACAAAGAGAGCCACAGAGAGAGCCAAAGAGGGAACAGAGAAAGCCACAGAGAGACCACAGAGAGGGGACAGAGTGACCACAGAGAGACCACAGAGTGACCACAGAGAGGGGACTGAGTGACCACAGAGAGGGGACTGAGTGACCACAGAGAGGGGACTGAGTGACCACAGAGAGGGGATAGAGTGACCACAGAGAGACCACAGAGAGCAGCAGAGCGGAGAGAGAGCGCCGCAGAGAGGAGAGAGAACGCCGCAGAGAGGAGAGCCGTGCCGTTAGAATATGGTAAAAAAAAATTAAACCCCTACCTCTTCTATTTTATATTTCACCTCAAACACATTCACACCGATAGTAGGCGGGGTCTTGGTAGTGGGCGGGGTTTTGCTAGGGGGGGCCCCAATCCAAAGTTTGCCCTGGGGCCCATAGAACTCTAGTTACGCCACTGCTTGCCATTGTAATTACAATTTTGATCTCTGCTTTCCAAATTGCACCTATAGTTTCTTATGAAAATCTCAGATAATTCTAACAAGTCTATTTTGTGACATATACAACATTTTAATGTAAAACAACTGAAAAACAATGATAGTGAGCCATTAGCAATGAATATTAATCTTTTTCACAAGTTAGGAACCTTTCCTATAGTTAGTTGGATTGCTCCTGGATCTCTGCCAGCCTCTAATTTAGTTTAATGGGGCTATATGGCAACACAATGGCTGCCTGCAATGCCAGATCCAGGGAGACCTGTCTGGCTGTTCCCTGCCAGAACAGTTTGCCACTAAAGTTGAGCGAACGCCTGGAAGTTTGGGCTTGCCGGGTTCGGCCGAACTTCGTCGCAAAGTTCGGGTTCGGGACCCGAACTCGACCCCGAACCCCATTGAAGTCAATAGGGACCCAAACTTTGGGGCTCTAAAATGGCTCTAAAAAAGTAATGGAAAGGGCTGGAGGGCTGCAAAAGGAAGCAAAATGGGGATAAGAGCATGACAAGTGCCCTGCACACAAATGTGGATAGGGAAATGACTTAAAATAACCTAAAATACATAAAAATTAACAATAATAATCTTGAACTAGGAGGAGGAGGTCCATATGGAGTAGGTGGTTGAGGAGGCAGTGGACGTGGCGGTGTAGGTGGAAGTTGTGGTGGAGGAGATAGTTGCCAACAACACGTTTTTTATTTTATTTGGGTAAACCCCAAAACATTGGGAAATATAGAAAACAAAGAGAAAGTGCGCTGGAGTATAACAAAGGCTGGGTGAGGCCGGTATACATGTCTATTATGCACAAGGTACGGACAAGTCCTGTGGGATCCATACCTGGTTAATTTTTATTGAATGTGAGCTTGTCCACATTGGCTGTGGACAGGCGGCTGGCCTTGTCTGTGATAACGCCCCCTGCCATGCTAAACACACGTTCAGACAATACACTGGCTGCAGGGCAGGCCAGCACCTCCAAGGCATAAAGGGCAAGCTCAGGCCATGTGCCCAATTTGGAGACCCAGAAGTTGAACGGGCAGACCCATCAGTCAGTACGTGTAGGCGTGTGCACACATACTGTTCCACTATGTTGCTGAAATGCTTCATATGAGCTGGTGGTCCTGGTTCTTGTAGTATGCTGACAAAGCTTTTCCACATTTCAGCCATGCTAACAATGCCTTCTGAGGTGCTGGCAGTGCCCCAGCTGCGTTGGCGACTTCTTCCTCCTCCTCTGCCCTCGCCTTGTACTTCCACTGAGGCCCCGGTGTCAGGTGGGAATGCCATCAGCGGCGCGTATACCAGCGTGCAGAATATATTTCCCAGTCAGGTATGCAGTGCAGGGGTAGTTTGAAAGAAAAAAGGGGTACAGATCACCCCACAATGTAAACGCCGCCGAATTTACAGAATATATTTTCCAGTCAGGTATGCAGTGCAGGGGTAGTTTAAAAGAAAAAAGGGGTACAGATCACCCGCAATCTAAACCCGGCCGAATTTACAGAATATATTTCCCAGTCAGGTATGCAGTGCAGGGGTAGTTTGAAAGAAAAAAGGGGTACAGATCACACAGTAATCTAAACGCTGCCGAATTTACAGAATATATTTCCCAGTCAGGTATGCAGTGCAGCAGGAACACACCCTCCAAGCCACTTGTGAATAACTAGCCTGATAACCGTGGAAATGTCCCCCCAGAATCTAACAGATTGACTTACTGAATTGATTTCCCTGTCAGATACACAGCGCAGGCAGCAGGGGTACTTGACTGCCAAAAAAGTGAATTTGTCCCCCCAGAATCTAACAGATGGATTTACTGAATTGATATCCCTGTCAGATATGCAGTGTCGGTGTCATAAAGAAAAAAAAATTCTTAAGGTTACACTATTATGTGAAAGACAAATTTAATATAATAATTTTCACTGTTAGGTATGCAGTGCAGCAGGAACATACCCTCCAAGCCACTTGTGAATGACTGGCCTGATAACTGTGGAAATGTCCCCCCAGAATCTAACAGATTTATTTACTGAATTGATTTCCCTGTTAGAAACACCGTGCAGGCCACAGGGTACTTGACCGCCAAAAAACGTGAATTTGTCCCCCCAGAATCTAACAGATGGATTTACTGAATTGATTTCACTGTCAGGTATGCAGTGCAGACCGCAGGGATACTTCACTCCCAAAAAAAGTGAATTTGTCCCCCCAGAATCTAACAGATGGATTTACTAAATTGATTTCACAGATATGCAGCACAGGGGTACTTTACAGAAAAAAAATTGAATATTTCACCGCCTGGGGCCCTGAACTCACAGACAGATTACCTTTATTATTTTCCCTTACCCTAACACATATGCAGTGCAGGTGCACTTAAAAAATGGGTATATGTCGCCTACTGAACTACAAGAACAGGATTAAATTACTGTCCCTGGCACATATGCAGGTGCAAGTTCACTGCACTTGCACAAAATGGCCGCCGACACCCACCTAATTTACAGATGGATTAAAACATATTTTTCTGTGTCACTGGGCTCCGGGCAGGGTACAAAAATGTTGCATTGCACCCACACAAAAAAAATATCGCTGTAGATCGCAGACTCAACACCAAGCTCTGATAGATTATTTCCAAATCTTTCCTAATCTCTCCCTCACAGCAGCAGCATCCTATCCCTACACTAGTAAGAGCTGACGTGATGTGCGGTGCTATGTGACTCTAGCTAATATAGAGGCTGGGTCACATGCTGCACTGGCCAATCACAGCCGTGCCATTAGTAGGCATGGCTGTGATGGCTTCTAAGGGCACACTAGTTAAATGCTTGTTGATTGGATGCCCTGCAGCCTTTCAACAAGCTTTATTAAACGGCCGAACACCGAACTCGAATAAAAACTTTTACTTTTACAGTTCGGGTTCGCTCAACACTATTTGCCACATCTTAAAATGCTAGTGTGAAACTAGCCTGTGGGAGTTATCTAAGTGTTCCCCCTTGATATTTACCCTTTAACTCCTGCACAGGGACCTGGACTTTGCTGCAGGGTAACCACCAGGCCACTGCCTCTCGGAGTAGTCTCTGTTCTGCTGAAACCAAGGGATAAGGCAAACCTGTAGTCAGGGACTGGCATGCGCCTCATCATAAATTATACCGTTACCACTTTAAACGTAACTTTTATTAATTACTGTAAAAACAAACCCCAAAATTGAAGTGGTAATTGGGCATCCTCTGGCGGCTTAGGGGATATCAAGAACAGCATAGAAAACACTGGTCTTTGGTAAATGAGCTCCACTGTGTAAAATGTGCTTTTATTGCCCTGCAGGTGGCATAGTTAGAAGAGGCTGGTAGGGCAAGTTCTCTGGATACTGGGTCTTGAGGCAAGAGGATAATTAGCCAATCTGCCTTGTCAAAGGTATTCATAAACAGAATGTTTGCCCCAGTTTAAGAAAGGAAGCCTACCTATAACTCTGGATTAGGACATGATGTTTTTCAACTCGGCTTATTACCCCAGTTTACGATGAAAGTAAAAATATCCCTTTCCTTCATCCTCATCCATAGTGATCTTTGAATTGTGTTCTACGGTGTGTGGTTTCCTCCCTTGTCTAATATTCCCTCCACCTTGTTCCAATATTTACTCTTCAGGTCCAATAGATTTGTCCGTTTGTCTACATAACTTTCAGATGTATTTAATCTTTTCAATGGCATGTAGTAAAATAAGATGCAGCCAGCAAGTGAAACTGAGAGACTTGAGTTGCTGTAATAACCTTTCATGATGACATATGTCATGACTCATGACTCATGGCTACACTAACAGAGAATTAATGTAGGTCAGGATAACACATTACAGATTAACATATTTGAAATAATTCATCAAAGGAAATTCCAGCAGTGCCAGTAATGAAGAACTATTTTGTACAACTGCATGACGAGATGAAAGCCAGCTTTTTCTCTACTGCACTCTAATTTCTGTATTTGCACATTCAAATGGCTTGTATCATCTCATTAATCCTTTCAATGGAAAGGGGAGTTTAGGAAATGAAAATCTCATATAAAAATATTCCAAAGCAAGGGCTATAAAATTATATTCAAGACTCTATTGGCCAGATGTACTGTAAACTCTAAGAGGGAGGTTTATAAAAACTGGCACTTCGTACGCCAGCCTAAATCAATACTTTGTTGGAGTAAAATGCTCACGTCTCTTTAGATTTTAGATACCCATATGCCAGAAATTTACCCTGTTACCACTGCAGTACGTTTTAAGCCATTCCCAGGCCATTCTTGTTCTCATACTCTAAATTCCAAACATACCTTTACTATTTGTGCTGTTCCCCCCCTTTTTCCCCCCAAAAAACTGTTTATAATTAATATGCTATTTAGTAAACAGAGAGCCCACAGGACTGTACTGATCGGCAAAGGAGCCCAGCCGTGCCCATTCAAATTGAGCCCTACTTCTCCCCTGCGCCATCACTGGAAATTTGTGCAAGCGCAAGTCTCAGGTCTATCTGCACATGCACCGTCTGTTCCCTTCTGTAGGCTGCAGCATCAGCAACTGAACTGCACATCCTTACCATGCATATGCAGTTCAGTTGCTTATGCTGCAGCCCCCATATGGGCACAGAAGGTGCAGCTGCAGACTGAGATGAGACGTGCGCCTGCACAGATTTTCAGTGGAGTTGCAGGGGATTAGCTCTTTTCTTTGCTTCATGAACATCTTTTGGAGATGTGGCAGACATTGTAGAATTGTTAGGTAGTTTCTTCCCCATGATTCTCTGATGTACAGTCCATAGACTAACATAGTCATTAACAATTGGGACTGGACTGCTAGTTACGCCCCCACGTCTCCTGCTGTACGTTTGATGCATAACATGATTCAGCTTAGTTTTGTACATCCTTATATCATTAGCCATACTGCTTGTTGTTGCTGTGACAGCACTTAAAGTCTGGGACCATGGCACTACATCTAATCTGCGCTGCATTCCAACCCTGCCCATCTTTATATTTATCATGTAATTACTATAATGTTTTGTTTTCACCTTTATTAAAAATTACTCAGAAGTATTAGGTGATGATTTAATTGTAACGGAATGCTAATAGCATTACACATAAACAAGGACTCATAAAGTGTGTATATATATATATATATATATATATATATTAAAACAAAGAAAAACCGCAGCACTCCAGGCAAATTTGGGTGCAAATCCTCAAACCACAGGCCAGGTGGTCAAAGATGTAACTAGTTGTCCAAAGATCAGGCAGCACTCCAAGAATAAAGTGAAAGGTGGACCCTTTATTAACCCTTCTGCCAGTGGCATTGCTATTACTAAAAGTACATTTTAAAGTGTACCTGTCGTTTTACAAATTTATGATGGTGTTATAGCAAAGGTTTCGATGACTGGGGTCTGAGTTCTAAGACCCCACCGATCACTAGAATGAGAAGATAGACATAGAATGAGAGATAGACATGCTAACACAGAGCACTGTTTTGCCTTGTGGCAGGAGATGGACTCTAGATCGGCTCATAGACTTTTTATAGTACGCATCGGTATTCAGGTCACACAGTGATCTGCATGAGCGCTTCTGTTTTCTCATTTTAGCGATCAGACCCCCACTCATGACTATGACATATCAACAGTTTCTGACAGTACAGATACACTTTAAATATAGGGGGTCATTTCAGATCATTTTCATGTCACTTTTAAGTCTGGTTAACATTGAGTGGTTGCACCACATTTATGAAAAGGTGCACAGTTTGCATGTATTTGTATTTGGTGCGGCTTCCTCAGGGGTGTACTACTCCCCCTGAGGAAGCTGAAGCAAAACACGTGTCCAAGTGTCTAGGAGGTGCCACTAACTGCCGGAACTGTATTGTGTATATGTTGTGAATCATGTTTTTTTATCTAGGTGGGGGAACCACTTGGTTTGATTTTGTATTTATTTATACTTGTTTTTCGATCCCAGCTTTTCCATTACTTGCAATGCTATAACTTGATATCCCGACGTGTTTTGTGCACTCTCCATGTGGTCGTGTCTGTCTTTGCAAATTTATGCATCTATTTTTTTTTTTTTTATCCATTTAAATAAAGACACATTTTTGGATATACATTTTTGTATTATACCTGTGTATATGCTGACTGCCTGGGTTTGTCCCATCTAGGAGCTATTCATGTTCGACACTTGCGTTCTATTTGTGTTGTACAACCGTATTCCGATTTTGTGTTTTATTGCTTATTGGTATCTTTCTGAGAAAGAAGCAATACAGACATGGGGGAACACTACAGGATTATATAGATGTGATGTACTCACTGTGGTCTGTAGCATCATGTGTAGGAGTAAAGTGGTCACATCAAGTAGTAATAGTTGTATACATATACCCCATAAATTGTTTTATTAACTGCAGTTCAACACATGTATTATGTGGATTATAGTGTAATCAGTGGCATCTTCAGTATGTAGGTTGCACAAGTAGAACCCTTAGGAAGCATTTTGGTGAACATATTTATGACATCTCTAGCCCTGGGCCCTCAATTTATCGCCAGCATTGAGTGATTTTCTATACATATGTACATGCTAGCAATGCATAAACCATGTGTGTATATGGTTTCGAAAGAAATTAAGAAACTCGTGAGGGGCATGGACTGCGGAAGAAAATTGTATAACAGAGAGGCTTTTTGGATGCTGAATTTGGAATTTCCTGAATGTTTGGATGTCCTTACAGACTTTATGTATATTTATCAATGTTTATCAATTCTTCAGACAGTCTTTAGGTATATCTACTAATTCATCCAATATTAACTGTGTTAATATACATGACTGAATATAGTGGTAAAATGCTATATTTTATCTGGCAAGTGTAGCTTTAAGTGGTTTAACTATTTCATGACCAGGCCTGAAAAGCCCTTACTCACCAGATGCTTTTGTGATTTAGCGCACGTGGTGGATTAACTACCCTAACTTTTGTATGATATTTTTTACCTGACAGCTAGAGCTTTTTATTAAAATGGTTTTTAGAGATGTTTTTTTTTTCCTTTTTTAGATTTAATTTGGGGAAAACTGCAATTTGTTTTTGAAAAAGTATTTTTTCCAAACTATAGCCTTTTATCTTTTAAATATGTAAACTGAAACAAAAATAAATCATTAAAATTAGGTCCCCATCTTGTGTTGGTCATTTTGATATATAATAAGTATAGCTTTGCATGCACAGGGGGCTATGGAACAGTTTTGGTTGGGGTGGGCATGTTGTGTTTTTTATTTTTTCTTATTTGTATTTTATTTTACGTTTCTTACTGATTTTTTATATATTTTTGGTACATATGTCTTCGAATAGATCATTAAAAGAAAACAGTCCTCTGTGGGGGGATTACACGTAGGCAGAGCTGATCAGCTCTCCTGTGCCCCCGAGACACCTGGCAATCATGTGATCACTGGATCCAGTAGAAGAAGCAGCATAGCAACTTCCTTTCTTCACTGCATAGCGCTCTTCAGTGAGCGCAATTCAGGGAGCAGAGGAGAAGGCAGGAGCAGTAATAAACCGCTTCTGTCTTAGCCTGACAGCCAAGAACCCGTCCTGCTCCTGCTAGTGTAGGAGCTTTAATCCAGTGCTGTGCATGAACGGCACTTTACATTAAAGTCATACAGCAAACTTTATATACATGCTAATTGCACAGGGCAGTCATGAAATGGTTAATTAATGTGCAGTATACCGGTAATACAGGATGTGATGTGTGCTTGACATGTTATGATTAAGAACAATGAGGGAGATTTATCAAACTGGTGTAAAGTAGAACTGGCTTAGTTGGCCATGGCAACCAATCAGATTCCACATTTCATTTTTAAAAGGAGCTGTAAAAAATGAAAGGTGGACTCTTATTGGTTGCTATGGGCAACTAAGTCAGTTCTACGTTACACCAGTTTGATAAATCTTCCCCAATAGGCTTTGTTCAAAACATGTGAGCAACATTCTGAATTACTTGGGACTGAGTTTATATTTTAACTTTTTGTAATAAAATGTGAACTGCTTGTATAAGGCTTGCATGTTTTACAGCTTACAGATATCACTAGAAATAAGGAAACATCAGTGTTCACAATTTTTGATCAGGGCAAGCAGCTCTGTGCTTGGGGCAGCGTGCATGACAGGATGAAAGCGTTTCAGGCTACAGTTCGAAGGTGACATTTGCTATGGCTATCCTTCCCTCTGGCTTTTATTGTCTTGACCCATCCACACAGAGGATCACTTTGGCGCCTGGGATGGACTCAACCGAGCTTGTTGTAGAAGATTTCCACCACCTTCTCACATTCTCTAGAGCAGGGGTGCACAACTTTTTTGGTCTGGGGGCCGCATTGTCACATCACTCTATTTCAAGGGACCGCAAAAAATAAAAAAAAAGTTAATCAGTGCTCATCCTTCCTCCCTCATTCACTTCTATTGATTATTGATAGCACATTCCTGATTACACAGGGAGATGTGCTGACGATTATTTGATAAAATATGCAAATCAGCCGACAAATGGGTGATTCCTTGTTTATCAGCTGATCCGCGGCACGATTATACCGGCCAGATATCAGGAATGAGTGTTCCTATAAACACTTGTTCCCAGTAATTGTCCTGACTATATTGCCGTGTAAGAGGGGCTTAGAGATTTCCTGATAAAAAAGGATTTTTAACACATTCCTGCAGCATGGGCCTGAGACAGAAGATTCATACTTTCCTGTTCTCCATCTTCTGGTCCCAGCAGTGTTTACATATGGCTGGCTATGGGCATGGTCACATGCTCTGCTCCAGCCAATGACTGGCTTCAGTGGTGATATGGCCACAAGCAGCGTTTCACCGCTGAAGTCAGTCATTTACCGGAGAGGTGCTCCGGGATCGGAAGATGGAGACAGCGAGAGCAGTAAAGTATGAATCTTCTGTTTCAGGGACCATGCTGCAGGAACTTGTTAAAAAATAATTCTTACTGGGAAACCTCTTAAAGTGGTGACGTTTCCTTTCAGCCTCCTATTCACAAAAGGGCACTTTCCTTCACTGCAGAGGACGGCGCTCACTGGTTCTTATGGCCTCCTGCACCCCCAGATATATTGAAGGTGCACTACAATAACCAGTAAGCATTTTCCCTGAGGGCTCATGCACACGACCATTATTTTGGTCTACATCCGAGCTGCATTCTTTGCGGTTCGGAGACGGACTCATTCCCTTCAATGGGGCCGCAAAAGATGCGGACAGCACACCTGGCCTGAAAAGACCTTAATGACCACAAAACACTAGCTCTGTGATTTAGTGCACGTGGTTCAAACACTTGTAAGTTATTTATTTGTTGGACTACCAAAATAACTTTTGCAGCTTTTTATTACATTACATAGGGCTTTTTAATATATATATATATATATATATATATATATATATATATATATTTGTTTTATTAGGGGTGAAACTGTATAAAAATTTCTTTTTTCAAGTGATTTTTATTCAAACTATAGCTCAGATATTTTTTTAAATATATATCTTCTACGAAAAGACTTTTGAGGGACACAAATTTTTTATTTTGCACATTTTTCTTTTATTTTTCTTGCATTTGTATTTTAATTATTTTGTATTTTTTTATTTTTTATAATCACTTTATTATTTATTTTTTTAATATATTTTTGCCACATAATATGTCCCCCAAGAGGTCTTAAAAAGACTATTCAGAGACAGTGAACAATTTTATTTTGCACTTTTTCCTTTTTATTGTTTTCTTTTACTTGTATTTTATTTATTTATTTTAAATTTTTTTGCTAAAATTTTCATATATCATATATATATTTTTATTTTTTTTAAATATATTTTTGCAGCACTGTATGTACCCCAAGAGGTGTTTAAAAGACCTCTGGAGGACACTGACTTTTGCACTTTTTTCCTTTTATTCGTATTTTTCTCTAGCGTTTTCATTTTATTTATTTTTTAAACATATAAATATATATATATATATATATATATATATATATATATATATATTTACCATATCATTTCTCCCCAAAAGTCCATAAAAGACCTTTGGGGATTCAGACTTTTGTATTTTTAGCATCCAAAGGAGCCCCAGTTATAGGGGAAACCAGCCTCCTCAGGCTGAGGCTTTGTACAGGGCAGAGCTGATCAGGCTCTGTACTCCTCTGCATTACTGGGCATTACTACTATGAAGGGGGCACATTGTGGGCATTACTACTGTGAAGAGAACTATGAGGGTCACTACTGTGAAGGGCATAATGCAGGCATTGCTACTGTGAGGAGCATAATTGGGCATTACTACTATAAAGGGGCATATCTGGGCATAACTACTGTGAAGGGGGCACAATAATGGCATAATGAATGTGATGGACACAATATGTGCATAACTACAGTATGCTGGTACAGAAATAATTACTATGTAGGGGCATTAAGGGGACTGGGTGTGTAAGTTTATGTTTTGGGTGGAAAACATTATTGTGGTGCGTTTTGCATTCCACACATATTGCCCCTTTTTGTGTTTTTCAAAAGTTTGGAGGTATGGATCGGCACTGGATCTGCAGAAGCTCTATCTATCTCTCTATCTATCTATCTATCTATCTATCTATATTAAAATACACAAAATTACTGATATTAATAAGATATTGATGCTTTTCTGATCTCTGCTGTAACCGCACCTTGGTCTCATTGTTGTGATACTCTAAGCTGCTTTCTCATTTGAATCGTTTTGTCTTACCATTTCTATATACAAGCCAGCGTGTTGGGTCAAAAGCTTCCCCTTTGGGAATACCTAAATCCCTTCTCTTGCCGTGATTGTTACCCATAGCCCAGCTATAATACAGCGCATTCTAAGGGTTTATGCTAACAGGGTGATTACGCTACTGAACGTTTGTCCCGGAAAATCAACAGTGGTTTTCTCTGAAATCCGCCACAGTGCAATGGGCTGATGTTTTGATGGCATTGCCGCAGGAATCACAGCAGGTCATCCCCAAAAGTTGAATGTCATGAGTAAAACCTGAAAAATAAATTGACATACCAAGGATTGATAATCCGCAGTGCAAGTTAGTTTACCCTACGAGATTTTTCTCCAGAGTTTAGAGATTTCTGAAAACTCATCCACTTTGCTAGTACTGTAAAATGCTGCGTATTTGCCGCATACAGATCTGTTGCAGCATTTACATGGATTTAGGCTACATTCACATTTGCTTTTGTAATGCCAGCATAGTAACAAAATACTGATATTACTGCATCTGACGTATGCCAGACACCTCCTACACGTGACAGATCCCATCTACTATAATGTGGTCTGCTGCGTTTCCATATTAAGTATACTTTTCCATATTAAGTATATTTATTTTATATCCTATATACGTTTGCTAATTTTATCTTACTCTCTTACAAGCATCTGCTGTATGGAAAGGAAGTCAGCTTCTATATTAATTCCTGTGAGAATAAGATTGAGGCTCTCATAGGATTCAATAGAGAAATTGACTTCCTCTCTACATAGCAAATACTGTAGGATTCAGTGAGTCTCACCAGGGGTCATATGATTTTGCTCACAAAAGTAACAGAGACTGAATATACTGTACATACATAAATAAGAATTTAAGTTTGTTGAACAAATGATTAGGTACAACAGCACCTATACAAATGGGGAGGAACTTTGTTCCTGAGTGTGTCTGTTTAACCAGAGCTGCAGTTTCTTCATTCTTGTAATCAATCATTTCAATGGGTTATTCCATAGTGTAAGCGAGAGTGATCTCAGCACTCTTTCTATTCTGGCAGAATGGGTGCACGTCAGATGTCGTTCAGTGCTCCACCACATGAACTGTAATCACTTAATAAGATTTAGACTGCACACGCACAAAAGTAGAATGCATGAAGTGGTTTATTGAATGTTCAGCTGGACATAGTTATTTATAAGCAGGGCTGCCATCAGAAATTTTGGGGCCCCTTACACAGCTCAAGGCCTGGGCCCCCCCCCCCCACCCGACACTGCCCCAGTGGCGGATGCAGAGCCTGGTCTTTGGAGGGGCACTTCCCCCAGGAATAGGAGATCATGGGGCCCCTGTGTCCCCGTCCTCCCTCAAGCCACACCCACACACAGCCCCACCCATATATCGCGCCCATACCTCTTACATCCAAGGACGTCTCCCACACGGCCCTCCACACTGCCCCTCACTGAGTAATTTGCCCCCCCAAGTTAATTTTGCCCCCACACAAGTTAATTTTGCCCCCAGACAGCCCTGCATTATGTAATTTCCCACACGATCCTCCATTATGTAGTTTGCCCACCACACTGACCCCCACTGACTAATTTTCCCCCCCTCACAAGTGAATTTTGCCCCAGACAGCCCTGCATTATGCAAGTTGCCCCCACTAAGTAATTTGCCCCCACATGTCCCTCCACTATGTAGTTTGCCCGCCACACTGATCCCCACTGAGTAATTTGCCCCTTCCCCACAAGTTAATTTTACCCCCAGACAGCCCTGCATTATATAATTTACCCCCACAGTCCACACTAAGTAATTTTGCCCCCACACGGCCCTCCGTGTAGTTTGCCCGCCACACTGACCTCCCACTAAGTAATTTGCCCCCACACAAGTAAATTTTTCTCCTCCATTGTTGCCCCCCCATTGTTGCCCTCCTCATGCTCTGCTTGTTTCTGAGAATGTAATGGGAGGGGCGACGTGATGGAAAAGCTTAAATGTATATTAGAAGTAAAATATTTATTTATTTTGAACAACAGAAAACTGGTCAATTAAATAAAGGCTTTGGATCCGGGGGCTGGGCCGAGAGTAGATGGATGGGGCGTGAATTAATATAAATTAAATTTAAATTTCATAACATTAAAGGTTTAGTTAATTTCAAGATAGAAAAGCATAAAAAGACGCACCTGGGTTTTTGAGGAGAAAAATAAGAAAAAAATTATTTTTAACCAAAGGGGAGCATTTGGTGGGATTTGAGCTAATGGTGGCCTGTGGATGGCACAGTTTTTTGGGGGATCTGTGAATGGCACTGTTTTTTTTTTTGGGGGTCTGTGGATGGCACTGTTTTGGGGGATCTGAGGATGGCACTGTTTCTGGGGGATCTGAGCATGGCACTGTTTTTTTGGGGGAGGGATCTGAGGATGGCACTGTTTTAGGGGGGGGGGGGATCTGAGGATGGCACTGTTGTGGGGGGGAATGTGGATGGCACTGTTTTTTTTTTGGGGGGGGGATCTGAGGATGGCACTGTTTTAGGGGGGGGGATATGAGGATGGCACTGTTGTGGGGGGGAATGTGGATGGCACTGTTGTGCGGGGATCTGTGGATGACACATGTATAGCATAGGATCCCCCCTAAGTGCCATCCTCACTGATCCTCAATAAGTGACCCCCAACACTCAGAATTAATAGTGGTATAATAAAGCAAAGACCTTTTTTTCTTCAGAATCGCGCCACACTCCGGAGCCCAGTGCCGCCTCCTAGTTAATTTATTCACCTCACTTGCGGCTGACGTAATCTCGCGCAGTGTGTCTGCGTAAGATTACGGCGCTTCTCTTCAATTATGTCAGCACCAGTGAGGGGAGTAAATAAGCTAGTTTGCACGTCAGACAGACACACACGCAGGGACAGACAGACAGAGACACACAGAACAAGATAGCTGGGGCCCGGGGCCCCGGGAGGTAAGGGACAGACTGCAGAAGGAAGAGGGGGAGGAGCACTGGGCCCCAGAGCCAGCTGCCACAATAAAAAAAAAAAAGTTTTAGGACTGGCCGGGCCTCCCCCAGGGTCAGGGCCCCTTACTGGAGTATGGGCTGTACCCCCCTGATGGCGGCCCTGTTTATAAGATGAAAAACAACACGTCCAGCACTGCATGGATTTTCGTGCAAAATTTCTTCCAAGATGAGTAAAATATTTACGCGTTTCGAACCCTGGGGCCCTTAGTCATAACCCAGGGTCCGAAACACGTAAATATTTTACTGCCTGTGGTGTGTTCCTGTACTCATCTTGTCACTTTGAAATAAATGGAAGAAATTTTGCACGAAAATCCATGCAGTGCTGGACGTGTTGTTTTTCATCTGAAGTCATTTTCTAGGAACTTGCCTGAGGTGCCGTGCACGCTGGAATCTTCATGTGGGTGAGCTGGAAAAGTGTTTCATATATCTGCAAAGTTATTTATAAGCTCATAAGCAACGTTTCGTGCTGAGTAATGAGCCCTTCATCAGGCATGGAGCTGTGGCTAGGGAGCGTGCCCGTAAAAAAGGATTTATTACATATTGTGGGGAGTCGCTCTGGTAGATAGCGGTGCGGGTGCAGTACAGAGGCAAAACAAGGAGTCCGGAACGTGCAATAACCAGTGTTTTATTCACACTGACACAAAACAAACGATAAACAGTCTCTTGGTGTTAATTCACACACACATCAGAATTCATGAGGCAAAACAAAAAGAGTCCAAAGCAGGATCCAATCACCTGTGAGGTTTAAGGTGCGGGTTCGCACCTGGCTGTCAGCCGAGCCGCAGGACAAACCACCTTCAGGCTTCCAGGAAAAACCCCACTTTGCTGAGCTCCTTCCTCCAGGTCAGAGAGCTCCACAGCACTGTTAGCAGCTCTAGGACAATCACAGCCACACCTGCTGGTGCTGGCTGTGTTTTAAAGGCCCTGGAAAAACCGGCCTGGACCGTGGGGAATAGGCACCCACCCAACTCTTTGCCTACTCCCAGTAAGAGCTGGCCCGGATTGGCTTTGCAGCCTAACTAAATATCAAGGTGTCAAACAGCACTAGCTGCTGCTGACACACGAAAACCCGGCTCTTACCTCACCGAGGCCAGGAACCTCGGTGACACGTACCTGCCATCGACCACGGTACCTTGCACCCTCTTACAATATCTACAAGATAGGTACTAAATATAGAATTACAGAGGGTACAATCGCTGGGACCCTTGGCAGGGCAGATTACAGAGTAAATTGAAAAGGCAGGCAGACTATCGTATGATAGCAAGGTGGAGAATTAGATTATTTTGGTAGAAGTAACACTTCTTGGTAGAATTTGTAATTCTTAATTCAATAAAAGTTTTGTCATGTTCATATTCATGTGAATATCTAACATAGTCTCTTAGGAACAATGAAATAAAATGAAAGATCTCCTATCTTCCGAAATAAATGTATTGGTCATAAAACATTACAACACATACTTTCGACAAATTCGTAATATAGCCACACTGTATACTAGAAGGGTTAATTAAATACATGAATCTCTTTGACTCCACAAGCCTCCCTACTCACCAGGTAACACCTAGATGCATGTACTAGAAGACATATCCTATAATTCATTACTTCAGACTTTTTTCTCTATTCACAAGACATTACTTCATACACTAATAGACACACTTTCTTCCCACTAAGTTCTTCCTCACTAAGCTGACTAGGACAACATGGCTAACTATCTGATAGGATCTTATTTTTCTATACCTACAACTAGAAAACAATTAAAATACATAAAAATCTGCAGATAGGAATTCCTTCTGATTTAATCAGGTTGTGTGGTAACATTTTCTTTAGGCTGAACGTTCTCTCCACCTGTGTTGGTTGCATATTTTTTCTGGAACTATAACTCAGCATATGTCAGCTTCTATTTATGCTAGATTAAAAGAATATTACAGTAGTAGTGTACCACATAATCTGAAATCTCATAAATTTCACGTGCATACACTATTACGCTAAGTTCATATCTGTTTTGGATGCTCCATTGAAGATTATATTATATTTGCTAGAAAAATAGCAAAGCATGCAACTTCATTATTTTTTCTGGGGAAATTATGATTGACCTGACAGACTCCATTCCAAGGCATACAGTCTGTTGGGTTCTATTGGTGTCCAGATGTGTTACAGTTTGAATTGAGTTTTATGCTCCTAAGACAATAAAAAAGACTTCCTAATGCAGCTGTGAACTCTGCCTTATGTACAGATATATCTCCTAGTTGGTAAGCTCTAACATACCTTTTCATTTTTTCCACCAGAGCAAATCAAGATGGTCTCTAAAGGATACCCCAGCAATGCTACTGATGCGACAAAGAGCTTTTCCAGAAGACAACAGGCCTCGAGAGACCAACCTTGTGTCATTTCAGTCACCAAATAATATGACTCCAGTAAGACTGCAAGGACAGTTAGTGCACGGTGTGTCTACAACTTCTTTGGCTAGACCATGGACTAGTACCTCAAGACAACTTGGAAGACTACCATACTTTTGATGACCTGTAGTAATTGATGGCCTTATTCTGTTCCATTCCGGTTCTAATGGTCCTAGGCTGAACTTTGTTTTATTGACAACTTTTCTTTCTATATGCACTGCTTCATTTACGGTCTTATTAGCTTGATTACTGACAGAGTAAGCCAAGTAGTAAGAGAGCAGGCATACATTTGGAGAGGAGATTTAGTGGAGGGGCTATCTTGTGTTCCTGTTATAGTCCATAAGCCTTATGAAGATGTTCAGATTACTGTGTACCATCAAATTAATTGAGCAGGAGATATCATAGAAAAAGTGTGTGGGGAAAGGGGGGTAATTAAGAAAATACTTTAGTGGTTATCATGTTTTTTTGGATGATTCCACTTCACTGTTAGACCAATGGTGACCAGAGAGACTGGGGCTGGAGCATGGCACTGGAGTGGTGAGCCATACAAAAAGTGAGTAAGCATTTTTGCTTTTTATACAACTTCCTGCCCTAGGGGAATTTTTTTAATATTACAGAAAATCCCTTAAATGTATTGTTATATTTCCAGTATCTTCTCAAGCTTTTGATTTACTGATAAAAAACAAAAACAGCTGATAGCTTGGGATGTCAGACTCCCACCAATGTCATACTGATATAGAGAGGAGATAAGTTTTGAAAGATTTGCTGAAGTTTGACAAGAAATTCTATTACTTATGAATTAATTTGTCACGAATCACTATGTTAAAACCCTATTCAGCATATCAATTATTGCGACCATTTTTAATGGCTACTTAGACAGAAGTACAACCATCTAACGTCCATTAAAAACAGTAATACGCTAGTGCAATATGACCTTTTGAGTTAAAAAAAAAAAAATCACTCAGCTCATCCACTTGCTTGCACAGAGGCAGTCCGCTCCTCTCTTGATTGAAAAAGGCCTGCCGAAGGACCTGCGCTGAGCGTGATGACGTCAATGCGCACTTCTAGCATGATTCCACTTCGGATGCTTCGCTTCACTTGACACTACTGATATACTATCCTGAGGATAGCTAATCAGTAGCTAGATACTTGAAAATCCTTTACATATATTCTGAAAACATAGGGTATATTTTGTGTATGTAGTCACAATCGGGCTGCACAAGCAGATTTTCAGCAGTAGATCGTAAAAAGATTGTATTAAAAACAGATACTACTTCTATTCTTTTTAAATCTACTCCTAGTTATGGCTTCAAAAATGTAATAAAAATTCTGCATGTGTGGCCAAATCCTTACTGAAGTGGAGCTGGGCTCTAACTACAGTTTGGAATTCCCATGGTGTTGCATGGAAGGTGGCCACACATGCGTGGTTGCTTTCTGTTCACTTCAGGGGTCCTTGAATAAAAAATTCTGGAAATAGGAACCAACACCTATCTGACCTTGATGGCATATCCTAGCGATATGCCGTCAATGCCCCAGATGGGAATGTCTCTTTAATGTTAGCTTTTCTGGTAGTCTGGGGTAGTATAATGGTTAATCACTGGATTAAGTGGAGAGGTTAATACCTGACATCTGCTGTTTGCTCACCTTAGTTGAGCTTCACCTGAATCAATGCTTTCATCCCTTCCTGTCTTCCACTGATCATAAAGATCAGTAGAGATGAGGACAAAGAGACTATGCTTCTTACACCTCTATGTTGAACAAGCACTTTGTAACAAATTAACTATAAGGGTAAGTTAACACATTGTGGATTTGTTGTGGATGAAATCCACAACAAATCCTCAAGTAAATCCACCTCACATTTGTCAGCCATAGATTTTAAAGCAGATTTAAGCTCCAGAGACCTTAATGGAAGAAATATTTGAGCAATCAAAAAGATAATGGGGATGCTGTCAATTTGAAAGTCCCATCCGAATGAGAAAATCCATAAATAGAAAAAAACTGCTGCATTTAGATGGGAAAATCCCATAGACGCAATTGTACTTTACTGAGGATTTACAGTGCAGAATCTAAAAGAAATCCGCAACGTGTGAACTTGGCCTAAGGGAAATAACAATGTTACTAGTTATTTTCCAACTCTTCTTTTTTGCTATATTTTTCTTTATAATGAATGTTTGTAAATGAATGGATTATATATAATGCCAATGTGAATGGCAGCTCATTTATATTACATAAAATATCATACTTACAATAGTAATTGTATACTTTAAAACTGAGAAGAAAAATGTGAACCAAAATGTGTTATTGATTAAAATTACCATTGTTATAATCATAATTGTGTGGCTTTTGGCAAAATAATTAGTATTTAAGAACAGGGGTGTTCCTAGCCTTTCTGCTGCATGAATCAAAATGTATACTCGGGCCCCTTTCATGTTTACATGTTTCAGATTTCAACCAAGGAAAATTTTCATGTCAAACCACATCAAGTTAAAATTATTTATATAAACCTCTTTACAAATGCTGTGGAAACAAATCACAGTGTATAGTACAGTGGTCCCTCAAGATACAATATTAATTGGTTCCAGGAAAACCATTGTAAGGTGAGTAATCAGTTTCAAAGCCCCAAAATGTCATCCAAGATAAGAGAAAATGAAGGTTTAAGAAAAATAATCAGATAACTACGACATATAAAACCAATCCTTACATATAACAGTCAGGAATAGTTGCTAACTAGCAACTAATTCAGCTATTTTACCAGAGAAGTGGCCTTGATTGTTGGATCTGAGTCTGAGGCATTGTATGTTGAGTCTAGTTTCAACTTACGATGGGTCAGAAAAGACCATTCTATGTTGAAAATATTGTTTCCTGAGCAGGGGCGTAACGATCGCGGTCGCAGAGTGTGCGACCGCGACCGGGCCCGGGGAGGGGGGGGGGCCCGCTGCGGCGGGCGGGCCCTGCGGCAGAGCGGACTCACTTAACTTAATAGCAGCCAGAGCTGCGGGCGGGCGGGCAGAGAGGGAGGCGATTCAGCTCTTATTTGCCGGCCAGCTCCTCCTCCCATAGGCAGCCTACGCTCCCGGCACTATTCCCATCCCCTCCCCAGTCAGTTCACCCAGCCTCAGGCGTCAGGCCGAGTCCCAAGTCAGTCCCCACCTCTGGGTGGGGCGGGCCCTCCCTCCCCTCTTCGGGCGGGCCCTCCTCTTCAGTCTTCGGCGGCACGGCAGACGCAGCACAGACTCAGCACAGCCTGCTTGATCCATCAGCACAGCTGCTGTGCCTGTGCTGACTGCAGTGCTGAGCTGAGTGTGCAGCAGCCGTGCGCACATGAAGCGCTCGCGCCTGCGCTGCTTCTCCGGCACTCCCCTCCCCCAAGCTACAGTGGCTGAAGGGCCCTCCCTCCTCGGCTGCAAGACATGCCCGCAGGCCCGGCGCGGTCCACTGTCATTGACTGACTGGCCCTGGTCTCTCCCTGCTCAGGCGCAGCAAGAGCCCGCCAGCCGATTTAAAAGAGGCCCTCCCCCTGCCCTAAGGGCCCCTCAGCCAGAGAGAGAGTGGAAGGAAGAGAGACTTGTGTCACCATGTCACCGGACCGAATCTAGTACTGCTCCATCTGCCTGGCCAGGAGGACACTACAACTCCAGGTAGCATTAGTAATGTAATTTTTTTTTATATCATGAAGTTTGGGGTACGCACAATCTACATACTTGTGGATTAGGGTAGCCGGATAACTTTCAATAATGGATCCCGTCTGATACTGTGCCAAATAGATGGATGATGGGTCAGTGGGCGGTAATAATGTTTGAAATCAGGCTGCAGGTGGGGCGGATAGATGAATGGATGATCAGTGGACAGTAATAAATTATTGCTGTCCACTGATGATCTGTCCACCCCACCCGTACCCTAATTTCAGACATTATTACCGTCCATTGATGATCCATCTGCCCCACCCGGACCCTGATTTCAGACATTATTATTACCGCCCACTGATCATCCATCCATCCGCCCCACACGCCCTCTGAATTCAGACATTATTATTTATTGCCATTGTCTGCAATCAGGGTGGGGGTGGGATGGACGGATGGATGGCTGATCAGTGGGCGGTAATAATAATGTCTGAAATCAGGGCCGGGGGGTGGGCGGCGGCGTGGGGGGGGGGCCCAATTCAAAGTTTGCCCTGGGGCCCATAGAACTCTTGTTACGCCACTGTTCCTGAGGCCATTGTATCTTGAGCGATCACTGTATATGTTTTATTGTGGAATTTTGCTGCAGATGTACCCTTATATTTCACTATTTACAATGTAAATGGCTTCCTAATTACCTGGATGAAAGCCCCTGTATACAGCTCCTGTGCCCCATAGTTCTGTTGCCAATAAATGGCACTGGGACCCCAGTTGTATACATTATTGGAGACACATTTTCCCATCTCCATACCTTGTATTTCTCAGTATCATCCAAGGGTCGCTGTCTACACTGCTCAGCAGCTTAAGATCTGCCTTGAATAGTAGCAGGCACCATCTTGCTTAGAGCCACTTCACTGAGAAGGTACAATCTGTTACTATCTTGGTCTAAAACAGTGCCATTGGCATAGAGGACAGCCTGGAGAATTATTTTAAGTCCTATATTGTTGTCTTACAATAGCTTTTTTCCAACCCACAGCCTAGGCCTAGCCTGAAGCAGAAGCTTAAATTAGCAGCCAGGAAACAAACCCAACTAGCTCAGCCTGCTATACAGCCTTGAAAAAATAAAGGATCTCAGTGTTTGCTTAAGCTCACACACCTTCTGTGAAGTAAAAAAAAAAATAAGAATAAAATCTGCTCTATAGCAAACTTTAGAAATCCCTCTTTTCTCCTGGAGAAGGTCTGCACCTATCACTACCTTTAAAGGGCCGGCCTAGACCCATCACCTCAGCAGCCTGACAACAACTAAACTTATAATGTGAACCTCAGTTGTTTACAATAAATGCTCTATTGCGACTTACAACATATGTGAGATTGAAATACTCCAGTGCAACATTTGCTTATCCTTTTCTCGCTACACCAACCTATAATGGTTAGGAGATGACCAACTCTCCCAGAGTTTTTTCAGTTCACCGAATGCCTCAAAGTGCAGTCTAACTGTTAAAGCAGACTCGCAGAATTAACTCTCAAAGCATAGAAGAGTGTAAAGGCCATGTCAAATGAGGAGCAATGAGCATCTCCCTCCTCCACCCCAACATCTCATAATGGGATCAACTGTCAAACTTCCCTTCACACAAACTTCCACCTTGGATGGTCTCTCACAATCTCCAGACATCGTTCCCCCCCTCCTTACGACCACACAGTTATGAAAATTGTGTTTATTTCTTGCAGTAAAACCAACTCATTAGACAAAACTATCCAACCACTACAAGTCAACACAGAACATTTCGGGGTTTGCACCGATCTACTAAAAACTTAAATGAGTGAATACTCTGTTACACATGATGAATTGGTAACACAATTCTCTAGAGGATTTTGCACATGATGAACTGGTAGCATAATTCTCTAGAGCAGGGATGCACAACCTGCGGTCCGGGGGCCACATGCGGCCCTCGATACCATTCTTTGTGGCCCCCAAATATCTGGTAAGACATGTAGGTCTATGTCTTATGGCTTCTTACATGTATCTGTCATGTATTCTCCTATTAGATGGGAGTCCTAGAACTGTAACTGGACATTTATAGTATATACTGTATGTTTAATATGCCAAAAATACAGTATTTCAGTTGGTAATACCCCTTTAAGTTTTATTTTCTGCCCTTGAAATTGGTGGAGGCTGACAATGTGGCCCCCAACCAGAAAACATTGTTGTGCAACCACTGCTCTAAAGGCTTAAGTTAAAAATGGTGGGTAAAGAATATTGGTCCAGGAGAAACAATATTAAAATCAGAGGCATCTCCGAAGATGTTTCCCCAGTTGGAACCTACCAACTGATCAAATCTTTCCATCCTGCCCTGACACCTTTCTACTTGACCATAGAAAGACTCCCTACAGTAAAATCTGCTCCCGAATTGGCACCCAGAGATGTCCTCTTAAGAGAACAATTCTGTCATATAAAGAAAGGATCCTTCAGGAAGCCTAGAAAACAAGCAACCTATACTATTTACCTACACTTAGCAGATAATTTTAGCGTGTTGCTACTGTCATCAGAGAGCACCAAACCAAATACAAGCTCATTATGACTGGGTAATTCGCTTATCAGCTACTCGTAAAGGAAAGACTCAGTCTACTGTGCAAGTGTAACATGGAAGCCTTTTCTTTTACCTCTCCAGGCAAGTGTAGGAAGCAGGTGAATTCAGAATGGTCCCAAGCTTGAGGACTCTCCTTAATAGCACCCATGTTTTATTTCTAATAATCAACACTGCCATCATTTGAGTACAAACAGTGATGCTCCGTTTCTCTCTGACAGTGCGAGAATATACTGTTACTGGTTTATTTATTATTCTAGGCACCTAGATGTCAATAGTACATGTGTATGCTGATAACTGTGTAGGCATTGCCAAACAGCAACCCTTCCGTTTATTATGGGACATTATGCCTATTAACATTTCTACTATCAATGTGAGGAGTTTGAACAACCATAATAAAGGGAACTTAATTTTGAACAAGGTTTTGTCTCTAAAAAGTGACAACATTTTGTAGGCAAGAAACACATTTCAAATCCTCCCATCCCAAATCATCCCATGTTAACATACAAGCTGATCTTTAAGGTAGAGTTTAATTATAGTTTATGAAAGCAATAACAAATGGTGCACATTAGTTGATATCCACCTCCCTAACAAGCAAAGGGTTCTCCGGTTTCATAATGAAAATGTTTATTTTTCCCCCATATATCTGTTTCTCATATCAGCATTAGTGATGATCGAATATGCCCATATTCGAATTCGCGATATTTCGCGAATATTTTGTAAAATATTCGCGATATATTCGCAAATTCGAATATTCGTATTCGTCATCATTTAATCGCCATTTTTTTATAAAAAAATCGCATGGCAAAAAAATCGCAAAAACACTTTAACTTTCATGGCCGGGATGGTGAAGTCAATCAATGCGCAGGAAGAAAAGCACGTGTGAAAGAAATCGCATCGCTTAATAAAAATCGCATTACGAAAAATCGCAAAAAAAAAAAGACAAGGGAGGGAAGTGGGGACGGGGGTCGAGGAATGGATATAAAATGAAGCCTTGTTGAAAGTGAAACTAATGATTGGGGGTGAATGAGAATAAGAAGAGGAAAACACGACGACATATATTCGAATATGCGAATTTTCGAATATATTCGCAATTCGCAGCATGTTCGTATTCGCAAGTTGACGATCGCGACTACCAAGCGCATAGAGTGTGAAAAAAATCGCATTACGGAAAAATCGCATAAAGGCAATATTTCAATTTTCAAGTCAATGCGCAGGCATGTCAGCAAGTGTTAGATATTCGCATCGCTGTCAAAAAAAATCGCATTACGGAAAATCGCAAAAAAGGTAGGATTTTGGCTATGGCTTTGAAAAAGAGCCTTGATGCAAAACAACACCTTAAATGAATGAAACTCAGAGTCACTCAAACTCATTTATCAACACAAGTGAACTGAAGTTCTTGAACTTATTGTGTATCATCTAATTTAACCAACGCGAATATTCGCAATATCGAATTTATGGCATGATATTCGAAAAAATCGTGAAATCGCGAATATGCGATATTCGCGCGAAATATTCGCATCGCGAATATTCGCGCCCAACACTAATCAGCATATTTCTTTCCTCAGCATCACTTTGTCTTGGTAATTTTTATTAGTTTGGTATGCTCTATAATGTTTCCAAGAACTTGTTCCATCTTTTATACTGTTCTCGTGGCAGTAGTCATGCTATCTAAACCTCCCCTAGCCATGTAAGCTAGGAGGAGAAAGCCCTGTGAAACATTCCAGGGCAATGCATGCTGGGTTTGGGTAGAAAACCAAACAGGAAGCAGATAAAAATAGAAAGTTCTGCATATAAACATCCTACCAGGATGCAGTGATGCTGAGAACAGGGGGAGGAGAGTTCTGAGATGGAAACAGGTATATGGGACAAGATGTGCAGTGTTTGGGATATATTAGGCAGATAAAAAAAAAAAAAAGATCTCCTCTAAGCCAA
Source organism: Bufotes viridis (assembly GCA_033119425.1). Classification (NCBI taxonomy): domain Eukaryota; kingdom Metazoa; phylum Chordata; class Amphibia; order Anura; family Bufonidae; genus Bufotes; species Bufotes viridis. The sequence goes on from CM065590.1 coordinate 462,107,121, forward strand.
GGACTGTTGATTATGGAAGGAGATTTTAATGATATTTTTAGTACTAACCTCAATACTTCTAATCCAATCAGAAACTGATCTTATCTGTCCGCTGCTGTCCATGCTTAATTTGAGGCTCGGAATTGCCTACACTTACCTCTCCACCTCTTATAAGCTGTACTCTAGGATAGATTTGTTTGTTATAAATGGGGAAGGAATGGGCTGTCACACTGAAAAATAGGAAATATCGCATGGTCAGACTATGCCCCAGTCACGATAACACTCCAAGACTACCCTTTAATTCTGCCCTCCTATAATTGGAATCTAAAAGATTACATTATACATACACCCATATGCAGTGATCAAGTAGCATCTCACACCAAACGGAAAATAAAAAAAAGATACAAAATATAAACGATTAGCGGTACTTGGTCAATGATCACACAAGATGCTGCACCCTTTATTTTGGGTTCTGAAGCAGGAAACACTGTATATTGAGGCAGGGTCACAATAATACTGGGTGGCATCTTGTCTTGCTGTGACACAGTCTGCCACTTTGGCATGATAGCAATCATGGAGATACTGGATTTTCTTCTGTGGTATGTGATTCCAAGCTCTTTCAACCTGGACCTGTAGTTCAGCCAAGGTGGTTGTTGGATGCTGTGAATGGGAGAAAGGTCACCCATTGCAGTCACAAGCATTCTCAATGGGGGTGAGATCTGGCTATTGAGCTAGCAGAGGGGGGCACTGGATACCCTGAAGAGCCCATTGTGTAGCATGTGTGGTGTCATCTTGTTGGAACTAGAGATGTCGTGAACATAAAATTTTCCGCAAATGATCGCTAGCGGGCGAACCGCCATAGACTTAAATAGACAGGCGAATTTAAAAACCCACAGGGACTCTTTCTGGCCACAATAGTGATGGAAAAGTTGTTTCAAGGGAACTAACACCTGGACTGTGGCATGCCGGAGGGGGATCCATGGCAAAACTCCCATGGAAAATTACGTAGTTGATGCAGAGTCGGGTTTTAATCCATAAAGGGCATAAATCACCTAACCTGTGTGTATACGATCAGGTATGATGTTGTATCGATCAGGTAGTGTAAGGGTTACACCCGCTTCACAGTGACAGACCAAACTCCCCGTTTAACACACCACAAACAACCGCAAAGAGTTGTCAATAGTTGACACACTCATGACATAAATTTTATTCCTCTATGCGTCAATCTTGGTGTAGTGATGACTGTGCTTGTACGCACGTTCGGGAGATTGCAGGCGATGGCGGTTTTTCAAAGCCTATGGTCGTGCTGAGGTAGTTCAGTGACTGTTAAGTGACCCAGAAAAGAATGATTCTGCAGTGTGGGCCCATTGTTGGCCTAGTAGGCTTTAATGATCACCTTAGATGATCACAAAGAAATTAATGTTTTTTCTATGAAAAATTATCCAGCCAATCGCTTTTTGTCTGTTCACAATGAAGCAACGAACTTATCATCTGGGGTGTGCCAACATTGCCAACACACTTATAGAGGTGATCGCTTCATTGTGATACGCAAGCCCCTTCACCACAGCAAGGTATCGATCACGAAGGGGAATTGACACATGTATGTACCTTTTTTTTTGTTTTGTTTTTGCAGCCACATTGCAGCACCAGAGGCCAGAAAAATTAGGCATGTACACATGCTTGAAAAATTAGGTATTGTTGCAGCCGCTGCTATATCAGCGGCCGGAAAAATTGATGTTTTCCAGGCAGAAAGTGTACTAAAACATTGCAGCTTGTACCCTAGTTGGTGGCGGAAAAGTCACGCAAGTCATCCGACATGCAGAGATTAAATACAGCAGCGTGGGGACCATTTTTAGCCCAAGGCATCTCATCAGGCCTTTTTTAGTCAAATGCATCCCCCACTGTCAGTCCCTTCGGGAGCCATGCCTCATTCATCTTAATAAAGATGAGGTAATCTAGACTTTTTTGACCTAGGCGACTTCTCTTCTCAGTGACAATACCTCCTGCTGCGCTGAAGGTTCTTTCTGACAGGACACTTGAAGGGGGGCAGGCCAGAAGTTCTATCGCAAATTGGGATAGCTTAGGCCACAGGTCAAGCCTGCACACCCAGTAGTCAAGGGGTTCATTGCTCCCCAGAGTGTCGATATCTGCAGTTAAGGCTAGGTAGTCTGCTACCTGTCGTTCGAGACGTTCTCTGAGGGTGGACCCCGAAGGGCTGTGCCGATGCGTAGGACTTAAAAAGCTCTGCATGTCCTCCATCAACAACACGTCTGTAAAGCGTCCTGTCCTTGCCAGCGTGGTCGTGGTAGGAGGAGGATTACTTTCACCTCTTCCCCTGTTGGATTCCTGTTGTGCTGTGACATCACCCTTATACGCTGTGTAAAGCATACTTTTTAACTTGTTTTGGAACTGCTGCATCCTTTTTGACTACCGGTAATTCGGTAACATTTCAGCCACTTTCTGCTTATACTGGGGGTCTAGTAGCGTGGCCACCCAGTACAGGTCGTTCTCCTTCAGCCTTTTTATACAAGGGTCCCTCAACAGGCATGACAGCATGAAAGACCCCATTTTCACAAGGTTGGATACCGAGCTACTCATGTCCCGTTCCATGTCCTCACTGATCTCATTGAAGGTCTGTTCTTCCCCCAGCCACGTACAACACCACGGGTCCCAGATAGGTGACAATGAGCACCCTGGGATTCCTGCTGTGGTTGGTCTTCCTCCTCCTCAAAGCCACATTCCTCCTGTGACTCCTCTTCCTCAGATTCCTCTTCCAGCGTTGCCGCAGATCCAGCAAGCAATGATGACAAGGCTGTTTCTGGTGGTGATGGTGACCACAACTCTTCCTCTTCCTCTTCAAGCTCATCTACGGCCTGATCCAGCACTCTTTTCAGGGCACGCTCCAGGAAGAAAACAAATGGGATGAGGTCGCTGATGGTGCCTTTGGTGCGACTGACTAGGTTTGTCACCTCCTCAAAAGGACGCATAACCCTACAGGCATTGCGCATGAGCGTCCAGTAACGTGGCAAAAAAATAACCAGCCCCGCAAAGGCTGTCCTAGCACCCCGGTCATATAAATACTCGTTGATGGCTTTTTCTTGTTGGAGCAGGCAGTCGTACATTAGGAGTGTTGAATTCCAACGTGTCGGGCTGTCGCAAATCAAGCACTTCACTGGCATGTTGTTTCGCAGCTGAATATCGGAAAAGTGCCCCATGGCCATGTAGAAATGCCTGAAATGGCCACACACCTTTCTGGCCTGCTTGAGAATGTCCAGTAAGCCTGGGTACTTACACACAAAGCATTGCACGATCAGATTCAACACATGTGCCATGCACGGCACATGTGTCAACTTGCCCAAATTCAATGCCGCCAACAGATTGCTTCCATTGTCACACACCACTTTGCCGATCTCCAGTTGGTGCGGGGTCAGCCACTGAGCCACCTGTGTGTTCAGGGCGAAGAGGAGTGCTGGTCTGGTGTGACTCTCAGCTTTCAGGCAAGTCAACCCCAAGACTGTCGTATCCGGTATGTGGAATAGCCTCCCGGGAGCTGGGGGGTTCAGTTGATGTGGAGCAAGACGCAGCAGCAGAAGAGGACTCAGCCGAGGAGGTTAGCGAAGAGGATGGAGTAGGAGGAGTAGAGGAGGTGGGAGCAGACCTGCCTGCAAGTCGTGGCGGTGTCACCAACTCCACTGCAGGGACACGCATTCCATGCTTGGCAGCCATCAGCAGGTTTACCCAATGCGCAATGTACGTGATATACCTGCCCTGACCGTGCTTTGTAGACCAGGTATCAGTGGTCAGATAGACCCTTGCCCCAACACTGTGTGCCAGACATGCCATGACTTCTTTTTCACAATAGAGTACAGGCTGGGGATTGCCTTTTGTAAAAAAAAAATTCAGCCGGGAACCTTCCACTGCGGTGTCTCAATAGCTACAAATTTTTTGAAGGCCTCAGACTCCACCAGCTTGTATGGTAAAAGCTGGCGGGCTAAGAGTTCCGACAAGCCAGCTGTCAGACACCAGGCAAAGGGGTGACTCTGTGACATTGGCTTCTTACGCTCAAACATTTCCTTGACAGACACCTGACTGTGGGCAGATGAGCAGGAATTGCTGAAGGTGAGAGGCGGAGTGGCGGGTGGTTGAGAGGGGGCAAGGAGGACAGCAGTGGTTGACGTGGCTGAAGATGCTGGACCAGGAGGAGGATGGTGGCTTTGAGTTTGTGTGCTGCTTGTACTCATGTGTTGATCTCAAAGGCGTTTGTGATGAGATATCATGTGCCTTCGCAAAGCAGTTGTACCTAGGTGGGTGTTGGACTTCCCATGACTCAGTTTCTTTTGGGACAGGTTGCAAATGGCATCGCTGTTATCAGAGGCAGACACACACAAAAAATGCCACACCGCTGAGCTTTGCAATGACGGCATTCTGGTGGTGGCAACAGCACGCATTGATTGGCGTGCTGTCTGGCTGACCCCGGGTGCCGATACATGCTGTCTGACTGTGCCACTAGCTCCTTGCGACGACCTCCCCCTGCTTCCAACTCATCTCCTCCTCCTCTCTGTCTCCCCATCTGAACTTTCCCCTGTTCTTCTTCTCTTCGAGCGGGCACCCACGTGACATCCACGGACACATCGTCATAATCAACCGCTTCACTTGTATCTGACAACTCAGCAAAGGAAGCAGCAGCGGGTACAACATCATCATCATCATCATCATCACATCATACGTCCATGTGTGTAATGCTGCCTGAAGGAGACATATCCCTATTATCTACATCCTCTGGCAATAAAGGTTGAGCATCACTCATTTCTTTCAACTAATGTTTAAATAAATCCTCTGACAGAACAATTGAAGCGGCTGTGGTGCTAGTGTTGGTGGTGGCAGCGGGCGGGTGAGCAGTAACTTGAGACGTGCCCGAAGCTGAGCTGGAGGAGGATGGTGTGTCAAGGTTCCGAGCGGAAGCTGTAGAAAATTGGGTGTCCTTTGTAAGCCAGTCAACTATGTCCTCAGAATTTTTCGAGTTCAGGGTACGTGGCCTCAGAACACTGGGCATTATTCTAGGGCCAAAGGAAATCACAGCACCACGACCACGAAGGCCCCTGCGGGGTGGCCTGCCTCTGCCTGTCATTTTTTTTTATTAGTGATACTATGCGTGCAAGGTACTGTGCCACCCTATATGAGTGGTGGGCAGTGGGCACAGTACAGTCTGTGGTCTTGACACACACTGGCAGGCAACTGCAATTATATTACAGAGGAAAAATTAAAAGACTTTTTTATGTGCAAGGTACTGTGACACCCGATATGAGTGGTAGGCAGTGGGCACAGTACAGTCAGTGGGCCTGACACTGGCAGGCAACTGCAATTATATTACAGAGGAAAAATTAAATGACTTTTTTATCTGAAAGGTACTGTGCCACCCTATATGAGTGGTGGGTAGTGGGTACAGTACAGTCAGTAGGCCTGACATTCACTGGCAGGCAACTGCAATTATATTACAGAGGAAAAATGTAATTACTTTTTTATCTGCAAGGTACTGTGACACCCGATATGAGTGGTGGGCAGTGGGCACAGTACAGTCAATGGGCCTTAAACACACTGGCAGGCAACTGCAATTATATTAAAGGGTAAAAATTAAATGACTTTTATCTGTAAGGTACTGTACCACCCTATATGAGTGGTGGGCAGTGGGCACAGTACAGTCAGTGGGCCTGAAACACACTGGCAGGCAACTGCAATTATATTAAAGGGTAAAAATTAAATTACTTTTTTATGTGCAAGGTACTGTACCACCCTATATGAGTGGTGGGCAGTGGGCACAGTACAGTCAGTGGGCCTGAAACACACTGGCAGGCAACTGCAATTATATTAAAGGGTAAAAATTTAATTACTTTTTTATGTGCAAGGTACTGTACCACCCTATATGAGTGGTGGGCAGTGGGCACAGTACAGTCAGTGGGCCTGACACACACTGGCAGGCAACTGCAATTATACTAAAGAATAAAAATTAAATGACTTTTTTATCTGCAAGGTACTGTACCACCCTATATGAGTGACATAGGGACACTGACAGGCCGAATAAGCATTATAAGCTATATATAGGCAGGCATAGGTCTTGTAATGAGTATTCTAAACATATCAGTATACCCCCTTTCCACCTTATGAATGCAGTAAAATCAAGTTTTATAACCTGGTTGAAAGTCTTGTCTTTGTGCCCACGGGGTGGTGTCTCTTCTTCACTTGTGCCCAGCCGCGCCCCAACCGCCGCTTTCAAGCACCGCCCAGCTCCTCATTTTTCACTTCGCTGGGAGGCTTCTTCTGTCCCCGACGCTTCGAGATCCCGTGCATGCCCAATAGAATGCTATGAGCATCGGCCTCACTAGCAGCTACTGGGCATGCGCGGGATACCTTCCCCGGCACTTCCAGCCCAGGAAAGGGCTAGAGGGCTGCAAAAGGCAGCACAATGTAGGTAAATCTCCTGAAATCAAATGTGGATAGGGAAATGACTTAAAATAAAATAAATAAAAATTAACCAATATCAATTGGCAACTTGGAGGAGGAGTTGGAATAGAAGGTTGGGTGGCGTCAGGTGGGAATGCTATGGGAGTTGAGGTTCTCATCACAGCCAAAAAGGACTCGGGGCCATGTCAAACATACAGTTGTGTTCAAAATGATTCAACCCCCACTGAAATTGAGTGTTTTGGCCAGTTTGACATTGATTTTGATCATTTCAGTCATCTTGTTTACAATTAAATCAAAGAGGCACTTGTAATTCAGACAAATATAACATAACATTTATAATAAAATAGCCACAAATGTCTTTTCTGTGCTCACATCATTATCAGTTTTATTCAACCCCCAAGTGACATTCAATCTTAGTACTAAGTACAACATCCTTTTCCAGTTATAACAGCTTTTAAACGTGAAGCATAGCTTGACACAAGTGTCTTGCAGCGATCTACAGGTATCTTTGCCCATTCTTCATGGGCAAAAGCCTCCAGTTCAGTCACATTCTTAGGCTTGCGCGCTTCAACTGCTTTCTTTAAGTTCCACCAGAGGTTCTCAATCGGATTTAGGTCTGGTGACTGCGATGGCCACTTCAAAATGTTCCAGCCTTTAATCACCCAGCAATGCCAAAGGCCTCATTCACAAATTCAGACCCATGGCACCCACAAAGAGGAGAGTTACAATCATGCCAAATCAGTATTAATTTCACCCAGCAGTGCCACAGGCCTCATTTACTAATTCAGGGGGACCATGGCACCCGCAAAGAGTAGAGCGGTCCCGTAACAGCAAAACAGGCCTTAGGTCAACCTGCAATGGAACAGGCCATTACCATTTATGTAGACCCCTGACACCCAGACAGAGGAGAGGTCATTTGACAGTAAAAAGAGGTTAATGTCTCCCACCAAGACAGCAACCAATTAAACGAAATATAGGCCCCTGACACCCACACAATGGGGCGGTTATTTGACAGTAAAAAGAGTTTAATGTTTCCCACCAATGCAGCAAGCGATTAAACAAAATATAGGCCCCTGACAACCAGACAATATAGAGATCATTTGACAGTATAAAGAGTTTAATATCTCCCACCAATGCAGCAAGCGATGAAACGAAATATAGGCCCTGACAACCAGACAATGTAGAGGTCATTTGACAGTATAAAGAGGAAAATGTCACCCAACAAAACAACAAATGATTAAACGACATATAGGCCCTTGACACCCACACAATGGGGCAGTCATTCGACAGTAAAAAGAGTTTAATATCTCCCACTGTCATTTGACAGTAAAAAGAGTTAAATGTCTCCCACCAACACAGCAAGTAAGTAAAGGAAATATAGACCCCTGACACCCACGGCAATGGGGCAGTCATTTGACAGTAAAAAGAGTTTAATATCTCCCACCAAGACAACAAATGATTAAACGACATATAGGCCCCTGACACCCACACAATGGGGCAGTCATTTGACAGTAAATAGAGTTAAATATCTCCCACCAACACAGCAAGTAAGCAAAGAAAATATAGGCCCCTGACACCCACGGCAAAGGGGAAGTAATTTGACAGTAAAAAGAGTTAAATGTCTCCCACCAAGACAGCAAGCAATAAACTAAATATAGGCTCCTGACACCCAGACAGAGTAGAGATCATTCAACATCAAAAAGAGGATAATGTCACCCACCAAAGCAACAGGCAATTATCTGAAATGTAGGCCCCTGGAACCCAGACAGAGAAAGGTCCCATAGCAGCAAAACAGGCATCATGTTACCCACCAATGGAACAGGCCACTTTCAGTTATTTAGGCCCCAGCACCCAGACAGAGGAAAGAGGTCCCATAGCAGCAAAACAGGCATCATTTTACCCACCAATGGAACAGGCCACTTTCAGTCATTTAAGCCCCAGCACCCAGACAGAGGAGAGGTCATTTGACAGCAAAAAGAGGTTAATGTCAGGCACCAAAGCAGCAGGCGATTAGCTGAAATGTAGGCCACTGGCAACCAGACAGAGGAGAGGTTCATTCAACTTGGTGTTACCCCCAAAATAATGGTACAATTAAAAGAAAGAGGATTCAATACAGAAGTGCCTTGGAGTACAAGAATGAATGGTTGAGAGCGAGGCAGTTACAAATGTCTATTCTGCACAAGGGATGGACAGGTCCTGTGGGATCCATGCCTAGTTCATTTTTATGAACGTCAGCTTGTCTACGTTGGCTGTGGACAGGCGGCTGCGTTTGTCTGTAACGACGCTCCCTGCCGTGCTAAATACACATTCAGACAATACACTGGCCGCAGGGCAGGCCAGCACCTCCAAGGCACAAAAGGTTAGCTCTGGCCATGTGGACAATTTGGAGACCCAGAGACCCAAGTTAAATGGGGCTGAACCATCAGTAAGTATGTGGAGGCATGTGCACACGTACTGTTCCACCATGTTATTGAAATGCTGCTTCCTGCTAACACGTTCCGTATCAGCTAGTGGTGCAGTTAGCTGTGGCGCTGTGACAAAACTTTTTCACATCTCGGCCATGCTAACCTTGCCTTCAGAGGAGCTGGCCGTGACACAGCTGCGTTGGCGACCTCTTGCTCCTCCTCTGCTTTCGACTTGTGCTTCCATTTGTCCCCCCGTGTCAGTAGGGAATGCTCTCAGGAGCGCATCTACCAGCGTGCGCTTGTACTCAGGCATTTTCCTATCACGCTTCAGTGTGGGAATTAAGGTGGGCATGTTGTCTTTGTACCGGGGATCCAGCAGGGTGTCCACCCAGTAGTCAGCACACGTTAAAATGTAGGCAACTCTCCTGTCGTTGCGCAGGCACTGCAGCATGTAGTCGCTTATGTGTGCCAAGCTGTCCAAAGGTAAGGACAAGCTGTCCTCTGTGGGAGGCGTATCGTCATCGTCCTCTGTTTCCCCCCAGCCACGCACCAGTGATGGGCCCGAGCTGCGTTGGGTGCCACCCCGCTGTGAACATGCTTCATCCTCATCCTCCTCCACCTCCTCGTCCTCCTCGTCCTCAAGTAGAGGGCCCTGGCTGGCCAAATTTGTACCTGGCCTCTGCTGTTGCAAAAGACCTCCCTCTAAGCCACTTCTAAAAGACTGGCATGAAAGTGTTAGAAATGACCCTTCTTCCTCCTCCTCCTCCTCCTGGGCCACATCCTCTTCCATCATCACCCTAAGTGATTTCTCAAGGAGACATAGAAGTGGTATTGCAATGCTGATAACGGCGTCATCGTCACTGGCCATGTTGGTGGAGTACTCGAAACAGGGCAACAGGGCACACAGGACTCGCATGGAGGCCCAGTCATTGGTGGGGAAGTGGTGCTGTTCCGCAGTGCGACTCACCTGTGTGTGCTGCAGCTGAAACTCCACTGCTGCTGCTCGCACAGTCTCTCCAGCATGTGCAAGGTGGAATTCCACCTGGTGGGCACATCGCATATGAGGCGGTGAGTGGAAAGGCCGAAGTTATGCTGTAGCGCAGGCATGCGAGCAGCGGCAGGATGAGAACGCCGGAAGTGCGCACAGACGGCCCGCACTTTATGCAGCAGCTATGACATGTAGGGGTAGTTGTGAATTAATTTCTGCACCACCAAATTCAGCACATGTGCCAGGCGAGGGATATGGGTCAAACCGGCTAGTCCCAGAGCTGCAACGAGATTTCGCCCATTATCGCACACCACCAGGCCGGGCTTGAGGCTCACCGGCAGCAACCACTCATCGGTCTGTTGTCTATACCCCACCACAACTCCTGCGCGGTGTAAGGCCTGTCCCCCAAACACATGAGTTTGAGAACGGCCTGCTGACGTTTACCCCGGGCTGTGCTGAAGTTGGTGGTGAAGGTCTGTGGCTGACCGTATGAGCAGGTGGAAGAAGAGGAGGAGGAAGCCGAGTAGGAGGAGGAGGCAACAGGAGGCAAAGAATGATGCCATGCGATCCTTGGCGGCGGAAGGACGTGCGCCAAACAGCTCTCCGCCTGGGGCCCAGCCCCCACTACATTTACCCAGTGTGCAGTTAGGGAGATATAGTGTCCCTGGCCGTGCTTACTGGTCCACGTATCTGTGGTTAGGTGGACCTTGCCACAGCTGGCTTTGCACAGTGCACACTTGATTTTATCCGATACTTGGTTGTGCAGGGAAGGCACGGCTCTCTTGGAGAAGTAGAGGCGGCTGGGAACGACGTACTGTGGAACAGCCACCGCCATCAGTTGTTTGAAGCTGTTCGTGTCCACCAGCCTGAATGAGAGCATTTCAAAGGCCAGTAGTTTAGAAATTCTGGCATTCAGGGCCAGGGATCGAGGGTGGCTAGGTGGGAATTTACGCTATCTCTTCAAGGATTGTGAGATGGAGAGCTGAACGCTGCAGAGTGATATGGTGGAGATGCTTGGTGACGCAGGTGGTGGTGTTGGTGGCACATCCTCTATTTTCTGGGCGACAGGTGCCAACATTCCTCCAGAGGTGGAGGAAGAGGCCGAGGCAGCAGCAGAAGATGAAGCAAGAGGGGCCTGAGCCCTTTCTTGCTTTTGAAGGTGCTGTCTCCACTGCAGCCCGTGTCTCGCATGTAGATGCCTGGTCATGCAGGTTGCACTAAGGTTCAGAATGTTAATGCCTCGCTTCAGACTCAGATGGCACAGCGTGCAAACCACTCGGGTCTTGTCATCAGCACATTGTGTGAAGAAGTGCCATGCCAGGGAACTCCTTGAAGCTGCCTTTGGTGTGCTCAGTCCCTGGTGGCGGTGGCCAGTAGCAGGCGAACTCTCTTGGCGACGGCTGTTCTGCTTTTGCGCCCTGCTCCCTATTATGCTACGCTGTTGGCTCGGTCTCACCACTGCCTCTTCCTCTGAAAGTCAGTGGCACGACCTTCATTCCATGTGGGGTCTAGGACCTCATCGTCTTCCACACAGTCTTCCTCCCTGACCTCCTGTTCAGTCTGCACACTGCAGAACGACTCAGCAGTTGGCACCTGTGTTTTATCATCATCAGAGACGTGCTGACTCTGCTGAGGTGGTATTCCCATGTCCTCATCATGAAACATAAGTGGTTGCGCGTCAGTGCATTCAATGTCTTCTACCGCTGGGGAAGGGCTAGGTGGAAACCCTGTCAGCAGATTCTTCAAACAGCATAAGAGACTGCTGCATAACTTGAGGCTCAGAAAGGTTCCCTGATATGCATGGGGGTGATGTGACAGACTGATGGGCTTGGTTTTCAGGTGCCACCTGTGTGCTTTCTGCAGAAGACTGAGTGGGAGATAATGTGAACCTGCTGGATCAACTGTCGGCCACCCAATCGACTAACACCTGTACTTGCTTAGACCTTAACATCCTTAGAAAGGCATTAGGCCCCACCAAATATCGCTGTAGATTCTAGCGGCTACTGGGACCTGAGGTAGTTGGTTCACTAGGACGTGTAGCTATGGCAGAACGACCAGATCCTCTCCCAGCACCAGAGGGTCCTCTAATACCACCACAACCATGTCCGCGTCCAGGGGCGTAGCTAACAGCTCATGGGCCCTAGTGCAAGAGTTCAGCTTGGGCCCCCCTTCCCTCAGTGCTTTGTGTGTCTTCTTATGTGGCACAAGGGTCTTTGGGACCCCTCAGGCTCCTGGGCCTGGTAGTGACTGCTACCTCTGCACCCCCTATAGCTACGCCCATGTCCGCGTCCCTTATTACCGCATATACTCGAGTATAAGCCGACCCGAGTATAAGCCGACCCACCAAATTTTACCCTAAAATAACTGGGAAACTTAGTGACTCGAGTATAAGCCTAGGTGGAAAATGAAGCAGCCACTGGTACATTTCAAAAATAAAAATACCGGTACCGATACCGGTATATACCCAAAACAATTACAATAATGTTATGGGGGGATCTGTGGCTTACACTGTTATGGGGGGATCTGTGGATGACATTGTTATGGGGGATGTGTGCTATGACACATAGGGCCATAGGGCCATGAGGGAGGCCAGCATAAGACACACATATAGCATCTTATGCTGGTTCCCCTCATGGCTCTATGTGTCCCCTCATGTGTCCTAAACTGTCTTTGTGTATTTAACAATACTTTTACCCTTACTTTTAACAATACCTTAAGTGTTTTTCGCTACTGCAGCGAGTAAGCTGGCCGGCGCGTGACTGACGTCACTTAGTGATGCTCCATTCATGAAGCAGGAGCGTGACTAAGGGATGTCAGTCAGGCGCCGGCTGGCCTGCTCGCTGCAGTAGCGTACATTCACTGCTGGCCTGCTCGCTGCAGTAGCGTACATTCACTGCGAGTTTCACACAAGGAATTGCGGCGTTTTAAGAGTTTCTGGGGCTGGATTTCATCCATAAGGTTTCCGCTTCCATCCTGCTATGTTGTCTGTGTAATCGCGATGTATGACTCGAGTATAAGCCGAATCTGGGTTTTTCGGCACAAATTTTGTGCCGAAAAACTTGGCTTATAGTCGAGTATATACGGTAGATGTTTTCCTCATTGTTACCGTTCACCACAAAAGGAAAAACTTATTTGGCCCAATGTATAGAGCTCAAATTAAGGCCTTTTTTTTACAGGCACCTAACACTAACTAACTATCTATTTATGTACCGTATTACACTAATACAGGCACAGCAGAAACCACAGATTTAGGGGCATATCAATTTTAGGCCTAGATGATTACGCTTTCAGGACTTGTATTTAGACACTTAGTGTAATATACCATTTTGACAATTGAATTTCACCACCAAAATAAAATGTATCCTTTTACGGACAGTATTACACTTGGCCAGCAACAGCTTAAACCACCGATTTAGGGGATTGGTATTTTGGCAATTGAATTTCACCCCAGAAAAAAATCTATCCTTTGACGTACAGTATTAAACTTAGCCAGCCACAGCTGAAACACCAGATTTAGGGGATTGGTATTTTGGCAATTGAATTTCACCCCAGAAAAAAAATCTATCCTTTGATGGACAGTATTAAACTTAGCCAGCCACAGCTAGAACACCAGATTTAGGGGATTGGTATTTTGGCAATTGAATTTCACCCCAGAAAAAAAATCTATCCTTTGATGGACAGTATTAAACTTAGCCAGCCACAGCTAGAACACCAGATTTAGGGGATTGGTATTTTGGCAATTGAATTTCACCCCAGAAAAAAAATCTATCCTTTGACGGACAGTATTAAACTTAGCCAACCACAGCTGGAACACCAAATTTAGGGGATTTGTACTTTGGCAATAAAAACAAATTATAGCAATTACTATCCTGTGTTTCAAGGTGTGATAATAAGCACAACCCCTGATGTAGGATATTGCAAAAAAAAGCCTACTATTGAACCCAAAAATGTATGTTGAACTTGGTGGCAGCTCAAAACATGTGCTGGTGCACCAAAAAATCACAAAATGGCCGCTGATCACCACAGAAAAAAGTGACAGAAAAACGCTCTGGGGAGCCTAAAAACCAGTGAGCAATTAACTAACAGAAGTTGAATGATTCACAGCTGTAGATCGATCACTTCATTAGGTGTTTTTGCAGACTTTTCCCTGTCTAATCTCGCCCTCACAGCAGCTGCATCCTATCCCTACACTAATCAGAGCAGAGTGACGTGCGGCGCTACGTGACTCCAGCTTAAATAGAGACAGGGTCACATGCTGCACTTGGCCCATCACAGCCATGCCATTAGTAGGCATGGCTGTGATGGCTTCTGGCAAGAAGTAAAACGATAGCTGATTGGCTGCTGTGCAGCCCTTCAGACAGCAGGAAGAAATCCCCGAACAACGAACCCGAACCCAAACTTTTTTGAAAATGTTCGGGTCCGGGTCCGTGTCCCAAACACCCCAAAATTCGGTACGAACCCGAACAATGCTCGAACTGTTCGCTCAACACTACTCCTGAGTAGCAGACAGTTTACCCTGGTACGTTTGACTCCAGATCTTCCACTGCTTACAACAACGTTTTTCTGCCATATCCATGCCAGCAGGGCCTAGTTTATCACAAACACTGTACAGTTCGGGTTTGCTCAACTCTATGATTTAATAAGGTTAAATTAATTAAAATTAAAGTAATTTTTTGAGACCCACTGTCTTTCTGAAAACACCACTAAATGACACATCCCAGATTAAATGCCTAATGGAGTGATATCAAATGAAGATCTTTTCAGTTCTACTGAACAACTTTGCAGTTTATATTAAAGAGGACCTTTCACCAAGCCTGACATGCCCGTTTTAATAGCTACTTGCATTCCCCATGTAATAACAATTCTGGATCATCTATTATTATGGCTCTATGTCCTGCCATTCCTTTATTATTTCTACTAGAAGTTATGAATGAATTGCCAGCAGTCTGCAGTAAGGCAACAGAGGGGTGCATCCCTGCACAGTCTGTAAATGGCAGCACTGCTTGAATAGAGTGATACTGTGCAGGTACACACCCCCAACTGGTTACCACCCCTCTGTACCTTTACTGCAGACTGCTAGCAATTAATTTATATCCAGCCACAACAATCAGCACTACCAGCTGATATGAAACGTCTTAGCAGGAGGCAACATTTCAGCAACATGGTGGAACAGTACGTGTGCACACGCCTACACGTACTGACTGATGGGTCTGCCCTATTCAACTTCTGGGTCTCCAAATTGGGCACATGGCCTAAGCTTGCCCTTTATGCCTTAGAGGTGCTGGCCTGCTCTGCAGCCAGTGTATTGTCTGAACGTGTGTTTAGCGCGGCACGGGGGTTAATCACAGACAAGAGCAGTCGCCTGTCCACAGCCAACATGGCATGGATCCCACAGGACTTGTCCGTGCCTTGTGCCGAGTCGACAAGTATACCGGCTTCACCCAGCCATTGTTATACTCCAGCGCACTTTCTCTTTGCACCCTCTTTTCTATTTCCCAATGAAAAAATAAATGAAAAAAAAACAACACAAAAACAGTGTTGGCTACCTTCTCCTCCTCCACAGCTGCTTCCACCTACACTGCCACGTCCACTGCCCTCTCAACCTCCTAATTCACTTTGACCTCCGCCTCAGGATTATTATTTTTTATTTTTTTCTATTCTATGTTATTTGAAGTCATTTCCCTATCCACATTTGTTTACATAGCAATTGTCCTGCTCTTACCCCAATTTTGCTTCCTTTTGCAGCCCTCTAGCCCTTACTATAACTATTTTACAGCCATTTTAGTGCACCAAAGTTTGACCTGAACTTTGGTCCGCTCATCCCTAGTTACCACCCCTCTGTACCCTTACTGCAAACTGCTCACAATTCATTCAGAACTTCTAGTAGGAATAATAAAGGAATGGAACATCATAGAGCCATACGAGTAGATGCTCCTTGTTATTACATTGGTAATGCATGTAGCTTTAAATAATTTTATAAATACTGTACCTATGTGTTAGGCATCCTTTGAGTCCTTAAGACTTGAGGAGTCTTTTGTTTCCAAATTCGCATTTCAACGTTTTTCAATAGTGATTAACACCTTGCTGACCTTGGACGAGAATGCCCATCCTAACTGGCCAGTACTTAACGCCTTAGGATGAGCATTCTCATCTTACTGTTAACCAGCTGCCTCACACGTCCTGCCGCGATCAGCAGCAGGGGCCCGGCTGTTACTGACAGCCGGACGCCTGCTGTATCTGCCAGCATTGGTGAAAACACAGACGCCGGTTGATTAACCCCCTGTACTGCTGCAGTGACGGGGACCCGATGGTTGCTATGGCAGCCCCGATTTCTTACACAGGCATAGGGACTGCCAGCTATGGAAGCCCAGGAGATCCAGCTCAATGGTCGGGTCTCCTAGGCCAGTGATGGGCAACGTGCGGCTCTCCAGCTGTTGCTAAACTACAACTCCGACCATGCCCTGCAGTAGGCTGATAGCTATAGACAGGCTTTGCATGCTGGGAGTTGTAGTTCTGCAACAGCTGGAGAGCCGCACGTTGCCCATCACTGTCCTAGGCAACTGTCAGCGTCTTACAGTGTAAAACATTGACAGTTCAATATAGCACAATACAGATGAAACAGGAATCAGACCCTGAAATGTTGAAGTCTCATAGTGGGACATAAGTAAAAAGTTAAAAAAAAGTGTTTTTTAATGTTTTTTTAAGTGTTTTTAAAAAAAATTTAAGGTTTCAAGTAAAAAAAAAAAAAAAAAAGCGTAATTTCCCATAATCAAATCATGTACATTAAAAAATAAAATTGACGTATTCGGTATTGCTGCGTCTGTATCACAGGCTCTACAAAAATGTCACATGGTCTACCCTGTCAGATGAACACCATAAAAAAAAACAATAAACTTTGCCAAAATAGCCATTGCTTGTCATATTGCCTTGCAAAAAGTGTAATAGTGAGTGGTCAAAAAGTACTATGTACCCCAAAATAGTACCAATGTAAACGTAAACTCATCCTGCAAAAAACGAGCCCTCACACAAGACGATTGGACAAAAAAATAAAAAAAATATGGCTTTAAGAAATTGTCAAACAAAAACAGGATTTTATTCAAAAATACTTTTATTGTGTAATATTGCAAAAAAAATAAAAAATTGGGTATTGCTGCGTCTGTACCAATGAACGCTATCAAAATATCACATGATCTACCCCATCGGGTGAACGCTGTAAAAAAAATAAAATAAAAACTGTGTCAAAATAGCCATTTTTCATCACCTTGCCTTACAAAAAGAGTAATAGCGAGTGATCAAAAATTACTATGTACCCCAAAATGGAACCAATGGAAACATCAACTCATCCTGGAAAAATTGAGCCCCAACACAAGATGATCGTCAGAAATATAAAACATATATGTCTCTTTAAAAATGGCAGCACAAAAACATATTTTTTGTTCAAAAATGCTTTTATTGTGTAATATTGGAAAAAAATTGACATATTAGGTATCTCCGCTTCCGATAAAACTGGCCCTATCAAAATAGCACACGATCTACCCCCTCAGGTGAACACTGTAAAAAAAAAATGGTGTCAAAATAGACATTTTTTGTCACCTTGCCTTACAAAAAGCGTAATAGCGGCTGGAAGGGGTTAACAGGGAGGGAGCTCCCTCCCTCTCCCATCAGGGGGCTGCTGTGCCTTTGCAGTCCCCGGACAGGATGGGGTCACAGAGGAAGGGGGCCCCTCTCCCTCCCCAAATAACTATAAGTCAGATAAACTAAATAAACAAACAAAACTATATACATCCCTTACCCTTAACTTATAAGGCCACTCATATACAAGTGGCTCAGAGGGTGGGTTTCTGCACCAACATAGGCCAGGTACACAATTGTCCAGCCAGGGCATAGTTCTAGAGGAGGAAAATAAACTGTTTTCACAGCAGGGTGGCACCCAAAGAAGGACACAGATGATACTACACCTCCCACAGAGGACAGCTTGTCCTTACCTCTGGGGAGCCTGGCAAACATGAGCGACTACATGCTGCAGTGCCTGCGCATCGACTGCCAAGTTGCCCACATTCTAACTTGTGCTGATTACTTGGTGGCCAACCTGCTGGATCCCCGTTACAAGGACAACCTGCTTATCTTAATTCCGTCACTGAAGCATGATGGGAAGAAGCCAACACTGGTAGACGCGCTTTCTGATGGCATTCACACCTGACACCGGGGGCTCAGTGGAAGCACAAGGCTAAAGAAGAGGAGGAGGAGGAAGAAGTCGCCAATGCAGCTGGGTCACCACCAACACCTCAGAAGGCAGGGTTAGCATGGCCGAAATGTGGAAAAGCTTTGTCACCACGCCACAACAACCTGCACCACCAGCAGATATGGAGCATCTTAGCAAGTGGAAGCATTTCAGCAAAATGGTGGAATAGTATCTGTGCACACGCCTAGACGTACTGACTAATGGGTCTGCCCAGGGTTGTAGCTACAGGGGAAGCAGGGAAAAAGAGCGGCTTTGGGCCCCTGACCCAGAAGGGGCCCATCCAGGAGGAGGAGGACTAAAAGACTTTGTCAGGGCCTCCTCAACAATATTATACAATTAAATTATATACAGTGGCAGTATAGACAGTGTTGAAAACGGATGGAACAGCTGGTCTGAGAGAGCGATCTTTAGTAGCCACAGGAATGGTAGTGACATGAAAGGAAGGAGTTGCGAAAAAATTACTGGGGTAGGGGTGCCCCATTCAAAAATTTGCTGTTGGGCCCAGTCATTTCTAGCTACGTCACTGGGTCTGCCGCATTCAACTTCTGGGTCTCCAAATTGGGGACATGGCCTCAGCTTCACCTTTACGCCTTGGAGGTGCTGGCCTGCCCTGCAGCCAGTGTATTGTCTGAACGTGTGTTTAGCACGGCAGGGGGTGTTATCACAGACAAGTGCAGCCGCCTGTCCACAGCTAACGTGGACAATCTCACATTCATTAAAAAGAACCAGGCATGGATCCCACAGGACTTGTTCGTACCTTATGCAGAATAGACATGTATACCGGCCTCACACAACCATTGTTATACTACAGTGCACTTACTCTTAGTTTTCTTTTTTATATTTCCCAATGTTTTGGGGTCTACACTAATTTATAAAAAAAAAGAAAACAAAACACATTGTTGTTGGCGACTACCTTTGACTTTACAGCCAAAAAAGGCTTTATGTCAGGCAACAATGTAACCGCCAATTGTAATGAATTAAGTTCCCTGTCTGTTATGCAGTGCAGGGGTACTTTGTAAGAAAGAAGGGGTACAGATCAGACAACAATCTGAACGCCACCTAATTTACTGAATATATTTCCAAGTCAGGTATGCAGTGCAGGGGTACTTTGAAAGAAAGAAGGGGTACAGATCACCCAACAATCTGAAGGCCACCGAATTTACAGAATATATTTCCCAGTCAGGTATGCAGTGCAGGGGTACTTTATGGCCCAAGAATGTAACAGACGATTTTTAGAATTTTACCTCCCTGTCACCTATGCAAAGCAGGGGTTTGTATACGGCAAAAATGGTAAAATATCACCCATCAATGTAACAGACGATTTTTAGAATTTTACCTCCCTGTCACCTATGCAGAGCAGGGGTTTGTATGCGGCAAAAATGGTAAAATGTCACCCACCAATGGACAGATGATTTTTACAAATTTACATCCCTGTCACCTATCTAGCACAAAAAGTGTGTTTTTTTATAGCACCAATGTAAATGCAGTATTTTTAGGAACACGCCGGCGGTCAGACACATTCTACCACTACTGTGGCCTGATGAAGGGCGGTTCATAAAACGCCCGAAACGTTGTAGTATTGTACCTATATTGTACCTATCACTAAGTCCGGCAATAAAACACAAAATTGCATTTGAAAATACCTTTGGAGTGCCGTCTGAATTCCTAAAAATATGTATATGTACCCTGAAGTGGAGCGGGATACAGCCCTCTGACGTGCACCCTCCAGCCTAAAAAGTGACGGAAGTGCCGTGGCTATAAAGCTCAGAAAATGTAAATGCAGTATGTTACAGTTGTATTGGACTGTCAGAAATGCAGCGTAGCACCCAAATTTGCTATCTAGCACAAACAAATTTGCTTTTTTATTGCAGCAATGTAACTGCAGTATGTAACGGTTTATGGTTATTGGACTGTCAGAAATGCAGCATAGCCCATAAACTTACTATCTAGCTAAAAAAGTGTGTTTTTTTATATCAATAATTTTCACTGCCAGGTATGCACTGTAGGTCGTAGGGGTACTTGACCGGCCAAAAAAGGGAATTTGTCCTCCACTGAGCTACCAGAACAGAATAAGGTCTCATGCACACGACCGTTTTTTTATGCTGTCCGCAAAAAAGGGGTTCCGTTGTTCAGTGATCCGTGTCCGTTTTTGCCTTCCGTTGTGTTTCCGTGTGTCTACCGTTTTTTTTAGCGGACATGACCCAAAAGATTTTACCAAAAGACAGGCTGATAATTTTTGCCAAGTGCCTGCCAAGGGATCTGCAAAAAAAACGGACACGGAACACGGATGACACACGGATGGCCATCCGCATTTTTTCACGGTCCCATTGACTTGAATGGGTCCGTGGACCGTTTTTCACGGACAAGAATAGGACAGGTTATATTTTTTTGACGGACTGGAATCACGGACCACGGACAAACGGTACATTTTCCGAGTTTTCCACGGACCCATTGAAAACCAATGGGTCCGCAGAAAATCACAAAAAACGGAGCAACGGACACGGAATCAAACAATGGTCGTGTGCATAAGGCCTTAAAGTAATGTCCCTGACACACATGCAGTTCACATGCAGTTGCAAGAGCCCTGCAGTCGCAAAAATGGCCGCCCACCAAACTAGAAGATGGATTAAAAGTTATTTTTCAGTGTCACTGGACTCAGGGCTGGGTACAAAAATGTAGCATAGCCCCCCTTAATAATCGCTGTAGTTTGAAGATTGAACACCAAGTACACCAGAATTCTTCTCTAATCTCTCCCTCACAACAGCAGCATCCTATCCCTGCACTGAGAAGAGCAGAGTGACGTGCGGTGCTATGTGACCCCAGCCTATATAGAGGCTGGGTCACATGCTGCACTTGGCCAATCACAACTATGCCATTAGTAGGCATGGCTGTGATGGCTTCTAAGGGCAGACTAGTGAAACGCTTGTTGATTGGCTGCCCTGCAGCCTTTGAAAAGAAATCGCCAAACACCGAATCCAAACTTTTAAGGAAATGTCCTGGTTCGGGTCCGGGTACCAAAAACCCTAAAGTTTGGTACGAACCCGAACTTTACAGTTCGGGTTTGCTCAACCCTATATATGACCACATATGGGGTGTTTCCGCATTCAGAAAGAAATGGGTATCGCATGGCGAATTGAACTTAGAGCTGAGTTCCTAATGGATGTCAACCATTAGGAACTCAGCTCTAAGTTCAATTCGCCATACGAATAATATAACCTGTGTTACTCGCATTGCGAATTCAACTTGGAGCTGGGTTCCTAATGGCTGTATTGCTGGAATATAACGAATATCATGAATATAGCACTATATTCTCAATCTTCATTATATTCTAGCAGTACAGCCATTAGCAACTCAGCTCTAAGTTTCATTTGCGAAGCGAACATATACTCGCATTGCGAATTGATCTTAGAGCTAAGTTACTAATGGTAGTATTGCTAGAATATAACGAAGACGACGAATATCACGAATACACGAATATAGCACTATATTCTCAATCTTCATTATACTCTAGCAATACAACCATTATGAACTCAGCTCTAAGTTGAATTCGCAATGCGATTAATATAAGCTGCATTGCTCGCATTGCGAATTCAACTTAAAGCTGGGTTCCTAATGGTTGAATTGCTAGAATATAACGAATATCGCAATGCGAATAATTCAGGTTATATTATTCGCATTGCGATTACAACTTAGTCAAATTTGTGAGATCGTTATTCTCACATCCGACAGTACATTTTAGCATGGAGGTGTTCCCATGCACACAGGGAGTCGGCAGAAGCGGCAACGAGCATTGACTGGAGCGGGCAGGGAGCCAGGAATCCTCCGGACAGGTAAAAACAGCTTTTGGGAAGTGGGAAGACAACCAGAGTGCAGCAAGGATTAACATCCAAAAAAAAACCAATAAAACGAATATTCGTGAATTATCGAATTTGCGATATTCACAATAAAAATTCGCTATTCGAATATTCGCGTTTAACACTACTAACCGTCACGCACGTGTGAGAGAGGCCTTAGATGTTTTGATAACTTCTGTACTTTAAAGTGTCGGCATGCCTTTAAGATACAGAAAGGAAACCTAATTAAAGGGGTTGTGTCACCATTAAGTGTTATCTATACTAATTACGCTGTAAAACGCTTAACAGGCGAAAAGCCATGTTTCTCTATGGGCATGGTTCCCACCTGACAGTACAGGAGCTTCTTTGGGGCGTATTGTCACGCGTATTGTGATTGACGCCACAGTGGTCAATCACACGAACACGCGTACAACGCGCGTTTCATATTTCCACAAACGCGCTGTAATACGCGCAACAAAAACGCACGTATCAAGTACGCTCAAGTGTGAACCCAGCGTAAAAGCCCTGTGTCCCTGATGTCCGTGCGTGTGTGCCGAATACTCAAGTGCGCATGCACGGCGCACAGAGCATTTGGCACACACTTCACGGACTTTACAGGGCACAGGAAGCATATCGGACATGGCTGCAGCACAGTGAGGTGCAGGAGGCAAGCGGCCGCGTCCACAGTCAAGTGAAAGGGTCGGTGTTCTAACAAAAAGCCTTAAGCCGTGAAAAAGCCTTAAGTCACGTAGTGTGCTGGGCGTGTGCGCTTCCGCACATGCGCAGTGCACTGGTAAGGAGAAATTACAGTCAGCGCTTGCTCGGCAAAAATCCTTACCCCATGTGACTTAGTGGGTGTGTCGGCCCCTCCACGCAAGCGCAGTAACATGTGCAGGTTAAAGTAGAATTACAGTCAGCGCTGGCTGACTCGCACATGCACGCAAGTGTGCAAGCGCGCACGGACACCGCGCGTGTGTCCAACCACCCTCTGGTGTAAGAAGATCTTGATGTTTTGTTGTCTCACAGTGCACACGCGCGGAGCAGACTTTAAAATCCCATTATACAGCGCACTTCACAGACAACTTGGCTGGCTACAATCAGGATCAGATCCTAGCGGGCAGGGGAGAGGATAATTGCTCCATCCATGGGGTGCAGCATATTGGGGGGCATTGCTGCCTTTGATCGGGGGGGGGGCAAAATATTGGGGGGCATTGCTTGCTTTGATCTGGGGTGCAGCATATTGGGGGCATTGTAGGCTTTGATCGGCGGGGTGCTGCATATTGGGGGTATTGCTGGCTTTAATCAGGGGTGGGGTGCAGCATATTGGGGGGCATTGCTGGCTTTGATCAGGGGTGGGGTGCAGCATATTGGGGGGCATTGCTTGCTTTGATCTGGGGGCTGCAGCATATTGGGGGCATTGCTGCCTTTGATCGGGGGGTGCAGCATATCTGGGGGCATTGCTGGCTTTGATTGGGTGGGGGGGCACAGCATATTGGGGGGCATTGCTTGCTTTGATCTTGGGAGCTGCAGCATATTGGGTGGCATTGTTGCCTTTGATTGGGGGGGTGCAGCATATCGGGGTGCACCCCACCCCTGACCAAAGCCAGCAATGTCCTGCAATATGCTGCACCCCGATCAAAGCCAGCAATGCCGCCCAATATGCTGCAGCCCCCCAGATTAAAGCAAGCAATGCCACTAATATGCTGCAGCCCCCCAGATCAAAGCAAGCAGTTCCCCCCAATATGCTGCAGCCCCCCAGATCAAAGCAAGCTTGCCCCCCAATATGCTGCCCCCCTGATCAAAGGCAACAATGCTCCCCAATATGCTGCACCCCATGGATAGAGCAATTATCCTCTCCCCCGCCCGCTGGGAGCAGGAAGAGACCGATCCTGATCCTGATCGTAGCCAGCAAAGTTGTCTGTGAAGTGCGCTGTGTAATGGGATTTTAAAGTCCGCTCCGCACGTGCGTACTGTGAGACAACAAAACAGAAGCTCAAGATCTTCTTACACCAGAGGGCGGTTGGGCATGCACGCGTGCGCCTGCGCGAGTCAGCCAGCGCTGACTGTAATTTTACTTTAACTTGCACATGTTACAGCGCTTGCGTTGAGGGGCCGACACACCCACTAAGTCACATGGGGTAAGGATTTTTGCCGAGCGAGCGCTGGCTGTAATTTCTCTTTAGCAGTGCACTGCAGTACCAGCATTCAGTGCCAGTCATGTAAGCCACCAGTCAAAGTGTCCGCCATCTCAGTACCAGCAGTCAGTGCAAGCCATATCAGTCACCAGTTATCGTGTCCGCCCTCACCATGCCTGCCGTCTCAGTGCCAGCAGTCCCATCTCAGTGCCAGCAGTCAGTGTCAGCCACCAGTGACAGTGTCCACCGTCTCAGTGCCAGCTGCATTCAGTGTCAGTCGTGTCAGCCACCAGTGAAAGTGTCCGCCGTCTCAGTACCAGCAGTCAGTGCAAGCCATGTCACCAGTTATCGTGTCCGCCCTCACTGTCCCCGCCGTCTCAGTGCCAGCAGTCTCATCTCAGTGTCGGCAGTCAGTGTCAGCCACCAGTGACAGCGTCCACCGTCTCAGTACCAGCAGTCAGCGCAAGCCATGTCAGTCACCAGTTACCGTGTCCGCCCTCAGCCAGCACTAATGTTCTAAAGCCCGTTATTGTAACGGGCCTAATGTCCAGTTTTAATATAATTCAGCATATATATAGGCTAGTTTATTTTGTAATATACTAGTAGTTACAAAAATGCACTGGTAATGAGTAGAGATAAGTGAATTTCTTAAAAGTTCGATTCGGCTCATTCGCCGAATTTCACAGAAAAATTTGTAAGTAACAGGTGCAATGACAGGAACCTGCGATAGCGCTGCCCACATCATTGTATCCCGCATCTGACTGTAAAATTAACAATAATAAATTAACAATAAACGTGGTGACGTTTGATCCGATTCACTTATCTCTAGTTGAGATATTCTCTTTCTGTATTATAATGGAGCCCCCTGGTGTTCAATCTGTATACTAATATGCACATTGAAAAGAAGGGGATTTGTCTTGGAAATAGAAGATTTATCTTTATCTCCATATTCATAGTGTTTACATATTCTTATAAGTATCAATGTTATTTCAGTTTAAGAATTCATCTAAGCCTTTTATAAACTGGCCACTGTTGCTGCTCTGACTATGTCCTGAGATAGACTATTCCACAGAATTACAGTTCTTACAGTAAAGAAGCCTTTTCACCCCATGGAGAATGCATTTTTACTTTGCTGCGCACGTGCGGCTGAGCGCCCTTGTCTTTCGAGGGGATTTTACATTTCACCATCTTTTTTTAAGGCCAATTTATATATCTGTATGGGTTAATCGTGGCTTTGTAAAGTGGTAATATTACATCCCTGCCCCGCGAGTCCATGCCTCGTTTAGTGCATGACAATATCCTGGTGGCCTTAGAAGCAGATGATTGACATCGGTTGCAGTACATGTACGCCACTGCCCAAACCCCTTTAACTCCTTGCTGCTGATGCTGAGTGTGCACATAACCACCAACCATATTCCCCCCCCCCTTAAAGGTGACTGTTGTGTTGGGGGGGGGGGTTATGATTGGTGGCTATGTGCACACTCAGCATAAACAGCAAGGACTTAGAGGGGTTATACCCTAATGCCCCCCAAAATGCCCGGTGGGGGGGGGCGGGGGGTTAGTAGGAGGAAAGCACGCTGTCCTCTATGAGCTGACCCCAAAAACCCCCAACCCCTAATCCCCCCCAAAATGCCCAGGGAGGGAGGAGTAGGAGGAAAGCACACTGTACTCTATGACCCTCTACGAGAACCCACCCTCCACCTCCCTCTCCGTCTCCCTGCTCCCTCCTAACGATGGGTCCTCTTGCTGCATAGTGCATACTCATACATGAACCAACCAACCATATAGACCAGGTCCGGTCAGGAGCGTTCCTTCAGTCTGGGTCGGGGGCTGTCTGCCACTGCACTGGCTGATGACTACAGGTAGGCAGCAGACTTGAGGGGTGTGCAGAGAGGATGATAGGCTGCATCGCCTCTGTATGTACTCGAGCAGCTGCGGTGCCCGCTCCTGCTGCCTGTGCCAGCAATACACTGGCCAATCAGCAGCAGCCTATTTGCACTGATTGGCCAGTCTGAAATGCAGCACACCCGCAGCCCAGAGTCCCAGTCCATCAGGTCAGACTCAGACAGTGATTATTTAGTGGCCGGGGGTGGAAGAACACAAGTGCCGCTGCGCCACATATTAACTAATTAACTATGATTCTCTTCTCTGAATGTCTGTGCAGAGTAAAGGGACGGGGCCTTCCTTGCGCATCAGGCCCAGCTGTGCCGCGGGCCCCATAGCAACGGTGTGGTCTGCCTATATTGGTGGTACGCCACTGTCTTTAGAGTGTGGGAGAAAACTAGAGTGCCCGGAGGAAACAAACACGCGGAGAACCTACAAACTTCACGCAAAAGTTGTCCTTGGTCGGATTCGAACCTAGGACCCCAGCGCTGCAATATAATACCAAGTGATAATTGATAACAAAACATTGGAGATAATAAATCCAGAAATACATCAAGAAGAGTTGTGCAAGAATGGGGATGGTTTTGCACCCCCCTCCCCCTCCACCACCACCACTTGGCCGGCCCTGTATAGGGAAGCTTACTTACCTGCTTCCCGACACTGATTCTCTGCTCCTTCTCCTGGCTACTAATGCTCCGCTGGGCTCCCTTGCTGTAAACATCTGGTTTGAAATCGTTGCAGCCAGTCATTGGCGATGGAGGTGACCGGAGCTCCTTACATCATGAGTAGAGATGAACAAAGTTTTAAAAAATTAATTTTGGTCACTTCATTGAATTTCCCCCCCAAAATTTGCTTTGATCCAAATTCATTTCTCATGAAGTGTGTTAAATCAGGTCTATCCTGGCCTGAAGTTAAACTGTGCAGTGCAGCAACATACATAGCTAGTCCATTCTGTGCATTTGAATGACAGGCGGGTCACCTATATGGATATGTGGATCATCGTGCAGACCAACAACATTCCAAGTTAACCCCTAGCCAAAAAAAAAAAAAACATATGGCAGGGCTGGCCAACCTGTGGCTCTCCAGCTGTTGTAAAACTACAATTCCCATCATGCCCTGCTGTAGGCTGATAGCTGTAGGCTGATAGCTGTAGGCTGTCTGGGCATGCTGGGAGTTGTAGTTTTGCAACAGCTGGAGAGCTGCAGGTTGGCCAGCCCTGACATATGGCATCCATCAGTAAAACAAACAAACAAAAAAATGCTGCGCATCCATGCAGGTGTCCCAATGACTCTTTGGTGGAACAAAATAAGGACAGCGCCAATAAAGTAGTAGAGAGAAAAAAGGTTCTTTTAATCCATGTTGTGACAGTGCAAACATGTGTTTGAGTCCTTTCTGTTAGATGTAGAATGACTGTACATCACTATTAGGCTTAGTTCACACTTCACTTATTTAGTCAGTTATTGTCAACCCAAAGCAGGTGCGGGTCAAGCCCACAGAACAAGTGCAGGTCTATGTATGATACCTAATCCAAGAGTAGACTTGGCTCCTGAATTTGTCTCATAATAAGTGATGGAAATAACTGCCAAAATAACAGAAGTGTAAACTCCGCCTTACAGGTCAGTGTTGGCATCAAGTCTAATTTATTTGCGCGGATTTAAAGGGACGGTCTCATCTCAGACAATGAGGGCATATTGCTAGGTTATGCCCCATTTGTTTGATAGGTGCAGGCATCAACGAGAATGGAGTACCGAAAGTGGTGGAGGAAGCACTGCACTTGCTTAGCAGCCCTACATTTATTTTTATGGGGCCTCCGAAAATAGCCGAATGCTGGCTATTTCTGTCAGGCCCATAGAAGTGAAAGGGAGCGGTGGCGGGCTTTTGCGGTGTGTTCCCATTCACTTCTATGGGAGGAGCGCTTGGAAGTCCTCCAGCCACCACTTTGCGGTGCACTGTTCTCGATAAAGCTGCGAGTCCCAGTGGTGGAGCCCCCACCTATAAGACACCTATATCCCTCCATTGCCTGAGATGAGACAACCTCTTTAACCGTGCATTGGCCCAAAATTCAAGTAGTGGCCTCATGACAGTGGGGAGAGTGTCAGCAGTAAGGCTGTGTTCACATCACTGTTTATTTTTTCATTCTTCGGATCTGTCAGAAGAACATGCCAAAAAAAGCGGATCATGTAGTTTGAGCATCCGCCTTCGTCAGTATTTAATAAGCATTTGAACAGTATTGATAGGGCAAACACAGGAGTGGGTCCTAAACAGAGATAACATGTGATGGAAATATTTGCATGTCTTGTGTGTTTTGGACCCGCTTCTGCTTTTGGATTCCAATTCATGATAAATCCTGATGTAAAATACTGATCATGTGATGCTCAAATGACAGGACCATTTTTTTTTAATTTTTTTGCTATTTTTCTGACAGATCAGAAGAAAGGACAAATAAACAGTGATGTCAACACAGCCTGACAGGGACACTAGTGGCCCCGTAACAGACTGGCAAGGCTGGCAACAGCTTGAACAGTCACAATAGTGGCTCCAAAACAGACTAGTGAGGGTGGCAACCTCATGAAAAGTCACAATAGTAGGGGCAGATGGAAGTAGAGGCAGCAGACATGTGGCATAAGGTGGGTGATAGCATCAGAATAGTGGCAGCAGCACATTGGCAGAAGTAACGGGCCATTTGTCGCAATGTTCTGGTGTGGTAGCACACTACAGTCATTACTGCCAGAATACATAGTAACAGTTTGTAAGGCTGAAAAAAGACACCTGTCCATCCAATTCAGTCTGATATCCTGCAAGTTGATCAAGAGGAAGAAAAAAAAAAAAAAACATGTGACATAGAAGCCAATTTTCCTTATTTTAGGGGAAAATAATTCCTTCCCGACCCCAATTAGGGTACTTTCACACTAGCGGCATAGCTATCCGGCAGGCTGTTCCGGCGGGTGAACATCCTGCCGGATCCACCATGCCGCAAGTACCCATGCACTGCCGTGCTGCCAATCGGTCCCTATTGACTATAATTGGGCGGGGGCGGAGCTACAGCGCAGTGCGTCTGTGCACAACAAAGATCTCGGGCCTTAAAAGTCGGACCTGCAGTACTTTTAATCCGGCGATTTCCGGCCGTGTACTGCTGTGCTGCACCGTAGCTCCGCCCCCCGTCCCATTATAGTCAATGGGGATGGAGCGGCAGCACGGCAGTGCACGGGTACTTGCGGCATGGCGGATCCAGCAGGCTGTTCACCCGCTAGAACAGCCTGCCGGATAGCTATGCCGCTAGTGTGAAAGTACTCTTAGGCAATCACACCCTGGTTCAACGACTTCTCCAGAAATCGAATACTGATATCCTGTAATATTTGCACTCCAGAAATACATGCAGGACCCTCTTGAACACTTTTAGTGAGTTTACATCACCACCTCCTCATGCAGAGAGTTCCATAGACTCACGGCTCTTACCGTAAAGAATCCTCTTCTATGTTTGTGTACAAGACTTCTTTCCTCCAGATGACAAGGATGTCCCCTCGTCACAGTCTTGGGAATAAATAGATGATGCGCGAGATCTCTGTACTGACCCCTAATATATTTATACATAGTAATTAAATCTCCCCTCCATCGTCTTTTTTCTAAACTTAATAACCCACATTTTGATAATCTTTCTGGGTACTGTAGTCCACCCATTCCAGTTATTAATTTATTTGCCATCCTCTGAACCCTCTCCAGCTCTGCTATGTCTGCCTTGTTCACAGGAGCCCAGAACTGTACACAGTACTCCATGTGTGGTCTGACCAAATAACAGGGATTTGTAAAGTGGCAGCACTACGTTCTAATGACAGGCCTTCTATGCCCCTTTTGATGCAACCCATTATCTTATTTGCCTTGGTAGCAACTGCCTGACATTGGTTTCTACTGTTTAATTTGCGGTTTGCTAAAATTCCCAGTCAGGGTTACCCAGTGTTTTACCATTTAGTATGTACCAATAACTTGCATTATTCCTTCCCATGTGCATAACCTTACATTTGTCAGTTTTAAACCTCATTTGTCACTTATCTGCCCAAGCCCATCTATCCAGATCCATCTGTAGCAGTATACTGTCCTTTTCTGTGTTAATTACTTTACATATTTGAACATAGGCAATAATTGATATTTTACTGTGCAAGCCTTCTTCTACAAGATCATTAATAAATATATCGAAGAGAATAGGGCCCAATACTGACCCCTGTGGTACCCCACTGTTGACTGTGACTCCATCTAAGTGTGTACCAATAATAACCACCCTCTGTTTTCTGTCACTCAGCCAGTTACTTACCCATGTACACACATTTTCTCCCAGTCCAAGCATTCTCATTTTATATACTAACCTTTTATGTGGTACAGTGTCAAATGCTTTGGAGAAGTCAAGGTAGATTACATCCATTGACGCACCCTGGTCAAGTCTAGAACTTACCTTCACATAGAAACTCAAATTAGTTTGAGATGACCGATCCCTCATGAAGCCATGCTGATATGGAGTTATTCACTTATTTTTATTGATGTACTCCAAGATAGCATCTCTTAGAAAATCTTCAAACAGTTTTCCCACAACAGATGCTAAACTTACCGGCCTATAGTCTCTGGGCTTTGTTTTTTCACTCCTTTTTGAATATTGGCACCACATTTGCTAATCACCAATCCTGTGGAACACTCCCTGTCAATATAGAGTTCTTAAATATCAGAAATAAGGGTCTGCTTATGCAATTACTTAATTCTCTTAGGATACAGGGGTGTATGCCATCTGGTCCCGGCGATTTATCTATTTTAATATTTTTAAGATGCACTGTACTTCTTCCTGAGTCAGACAGGGCACTTTTTATGGGGAATTTACCTTTACATTCTGAATTTCATCTGACAGTTTATTTTTCTCAGTAAATACAGTGGAGAAATAAAAATTTTAATAGCTTTGCTTTCTCCTCATCATTCTCTGCAACTCCCCCCTCATCATTCTGTAAATTGATGAACATTTTAGTGTTAGTTTTACTCTCTTTGGCAATGAATATCTCTGTCTCCAGTTTGGCTGCTTTTGTCTTTTACATATTCTAATTACATTTTTTCTTATAGTTTTTCAATGCTTCCTTGCTACCCTCCTGTTTTAGTGATTTAAATGATTTCTTTTTGTCCTGTATTGCTTCCTTTACATTTTTATTTATCCCCCTTTTTTCCCATAAGATATGTACTTGTGATAATTAGAGATTAGGATGGTTGCTATTTCCCAGGTGTCCCTCAACCTGCACACCTGTTGTTTTGTCAGGTTGGTTAGTACTTGTTTCAGTATGGCCGTCCCTCTAGTCGGGTCCTGAACCAGTAGGGAGAGTTATCAATGGGGAGAAACAAGACTGGATCGCACATCCACAACGCTTAACCCTTGATATGTGCTCTTCAGCTACATTACTATAGTACTAGTCCCCCATTTCACATGCAAATATTGGAGACATTAGTGTACATTTTGATCAAAAGGTAATAAGCCCACTCACCCCGTCACGGTTGTCTCCTAAAGTGGGTCCCTACTCTGTCTATAATCTGATAAAGGCGCCGTGCTGCATGGCGACACGTGGCACCATCCCAGCAGGCTGCAGTTACGCCAGACATCTAGAAAAGCACCACAACAACAGTATGGAGAGTTAGTTGTCTTTCGTTATTGCCAAGAACCTGTTTCCTTTATGAAATCTACAGCTTTCAGTTTCTCAGTCTATATCTGGGTAGTTGAAGTCCCCCATAATAACAACCTCATTATGATCTGCCACCTCTGTCAACGTCTCTATCTCTTTTAGTAGTAGATTTTCTGTCATATATTAGTTGGTTTATAACAAACTCCTATCAGTATTTTATTATTGTTTATGCCATCATGTATTTCTACCCATATAGACTCCAAATTTTAATTTCCCTTACCTATATCTTCCTGGAGTGTGGGCTTAAGACAGGACTTTACATAAAGGCAGACCCCTCCCCCTCTCCGGTTTTGACAATCCTTTCTAAAAAGACTGCAAATCTGTGGGTCAACTGTCCAGTCACAGCTATTATCCAGCCATATCTTGTCTTCCTCAGACATCACTAATTCCAATTCACCAGTTTTATTGGTCAGGCTTCTGGCATTAGTATACATACAATTTTTACCCTACACCTTTCCTTATAAACTGTTCTAGTTCCTCCCTCCCCCAGTTCTATTACCTTGCCCCAGGTGTCTATATGCACTATCTTACCATTCTATAATGTAATTATCTCCCCCCCCCCGCCCCAATCCTTAGTTTAAACACTCCTCAAACCTTCTAGCCATCTTCTCCCCTGAAACAACTGCACCCACTTACCATCCCTACGATACAGACTTTAGCTGACAGAGAAGGTGTCCCAGATCTCTAGGAACCCAAACTCCTTCTTCCTACACCAGTTCTTGAGCCACTTGTTAATGTTCTTAATCCTATTCTCTCACTGCCTTTTTAGTGTGGCTCGTGGTACAGATAGTATTTCGGAAAACACTACCTTTGAGGTCCTTACCCTAAGCTCTTGACCTAAATCCCTAAAATAGTTTTTTAAGTTTGCTAGAATTATTGATCTAGTCTGTTGTATCAGGCACCGGTGTCTGGAAATCCTGGTTGATCCAGGCCTGATTTATCTTTATAAAGGTTAATCTCTCAACATTTTGTGTTGAAAAGGAGTTCTCTTTGGGGTAACTATGCCACCGGCCACATTAAACACCTGTTCTGATACCACACTACTGGCCGAGCAGGAAAACTTTTTCAGGGCATACTCGGACACTTATGGCCCATTCGTCCAGAGAATCTTAGATCTACAGTGACAGGGTGCAGTCCAAGTATGCCACCACCTGCTGGTTCAGATTCTGTTCCATGTCCTGCTGCTGCTGGGTGGTTTCTTCAGTAGGCGGATGAAGAAAAGACTTAAGTTGCTGCTAATGCAGCTCGTTCTGTTCCTGCCCCCCTAGCCCCCTCCAGCAGTCATGGCAGTGAAGCGTGAGCTCGGAAGGTCCTCCCAGTTAGACCTTTATGGGCAATGGTGTGCATAGGCAGCGACCAACCGACTACAAAAGATGTTTTGATAGTAGTTGAGCTTTTCATCCCTCTCAGGAGGTATAAAAAATGCCTCCATTTTGGACCGGTAGAGAGGGTCTAACATTCTGGAGAGCCAGTAGTCATTGATCTGCTGCATGGTGATAATGCAGCTGTCACTATTCAAGCAACTCAGCATGAATTTGGCCATTTGTACAAGGGACTCAAAGGGACTTCTTGCCTCAATCTCCATTGCATACTGCCACAATCTGTCGGGGTCATCTGCGTCGTCTTGCTCATTGCCCTCTAGCTCCTCCTGCTCCTCTCCTGTCAATTGGGCAGATAATCCACCTAATTCTGTATAGAATTCCTGGGTGTTTATGTCCTCGTCCTGCCCCTCCTCCTGTGTTAGTTCAGCCCCCATAGGGCTCAGGACTCTCCAGTCAGATTTATTAGCATCCCCTCCAGAACGTGAAGGAGTGGAATGACATCATTCATCCCATAGTCCTGAGGACTGACAAATAAAATGGCGTCTTAATGGGCCTGAGCAAACGACAGGTGTCACACATGAGCTGCCACTGTCTAACTTCAAAGTTACACCGGTGCACCCCTGACAAAGCAAAGGTGAAACCCGGGTAGGGTGATAGACGGGAAGCCGGTCAAATTGTTTTATATGCCTATATTCTTCGCATGTTTGTGAGTATAATAAAAGCTGGTTTGTTATTAATATCCATTGCGGTACATCACTATTTTTTGCCTGTCTGGTTTTGACCATTATAGGACAGGCGAATAGATGTGTAGCAAGAAGCCAGTGATTGGCGTATTGGTAAATGGCAGCACAAACTGAAGTGGTCTGAGTGGAGCTTTTGGAGAGCAGCGCGGTTCTAATATTGCAAAGACTACAAATATAAATAAGCTAATAGGAATGTGATGTATGCATCCTGATAGTATACATCTGGACACTATTAGGATACTACAGCATGGGAAAATCTAAACATACATATTCCTTGTCCAGATACATGAGGTGAGGTCATCTCTATTGCCATCTAGCTTTTATTCCAAGTATCCCATCTTAGGTATATTCAAGGTTTGATTATGTTAAAAAATAATCCTACCGTATTACTTGCAACACATGCTCCCACCCAATTGTCATCGTTGCTAGTTTCACGACAAGGGGAGGACGCAGCAGATCTCTCCCCTAAGTCTGTGCTCGCCTGTAGCTGCAGACTGTCCTCACTAAGCTCATTCTCGCTGAAAAGCGGAGCAGAGCCAGCAGCATACTTCCCGAGCAGAAGGAGTAGCAAAAGAAATAGGCAGGTTCAGGACAGGTGAGGGCATAGTGGTTGTACCTGGGCCATGCCAATTAAGTGTGGTGTTAGAGGAATCCACCGATTCCTGGCTGTGTGTATCTGTTGTCACCTGAGATGATGCTGAAGAGAGAGTCAACCATTCCAGTACAGCTAGACTGTTGGTCAAAACACAACCGCTGGATGACAGTGGCAGCTCTGATATCATTACCTTTTCTTCTGCTGCTACTTGTGTCGGCTACAGCAACATTTTTGCCACTGGCCGTTGCTTTTGAGGGCCCAAAAGGAACTAAGTATGAATGGCACAGCAGGGGAACTACATTAATGTGCCTATATATTTGACACAGGTGTCTGATGCACAGCAAGTCTATGTATAGAAGAACTGATTAAGCATGAATGGCAGAACAAGTGAGCTAGATAAACGTGCCTATATATTAGACTGCTTGTTGACAATAAGTAACACACAGTAAGTGTATGTATCACAGAACAAATTAAGTATTAATGGCGCAGTAGGCGAACTAGGTAAACACACCTATATATTAGGGTGCCTGTTGAAACTAAGTCTGTTACACATTAAATCTATGTATAACATAATAGATTAAGTATTAATGGCGCAGCAGATGAAATAGGTAAAGGCATCTATATATTCGAGCATCTGTTGACAATGACTCCGATGCACTGTCCCTGCAGTCTCCCTATGCTCTCCCTCCAGTGTCTAAAAACTTACCCTATGATCTCCCTACACTGTCCCTGCACTGTCTCTATCCATTATTAAAATCCAATCCAATTAAAAACTTTCTAAAACACTGTCACTATCGCCACCACTGTGCTCAGTTCCCAGCGAAATGGTGACGACTGCACGTGATGAGGCTTTTGTAGAGCTGTGACATCACAGGGGATGGCTATCTGTTGACTGGCTGGCTGCATGGCATTATTTGTCATATTGCATACCCGAGCTTCTTACTTTCACTTTGTAAAACGTGTAGCTGCCACTTTAGGAAAAAAAAAATTTCATTACCATGAAACGCGAGGAATTTCAGATTAATCGCAAATTGATTTTTTCCTGAAATTGAGGTCCGCAAATTGCCAATCCGCAAAACACAGATACCGGCCATGTGTGTTCTGCATTTTGCAGATCGCACCTGGCCGCGCTATATAGAGAATGCCTATTTTTCTCTGCGGTTGTGGACAAAAATAGGACATGCTCTATATTTTTTGCTGTTCGCATCTTTTGTGGCCCTATTGAAATGAATGGGTCCGCACCCGTTCCACAAAATTGCGGAACGGATGCGGATCCATTTATACGGTCGTGTGAATGCACTCTTACATTTCACTCTAGTAGTGAGTAGTATGAGTATACTTGAAAATTGAGAAGAAATATGAGAACCAAAATGTATTATATATTAAAATGCCAATGTAATCATAATTGTAAAAAAAATCTCTAGCGGTGGCTCACTGGATTTGTCAAAAGTCCATATTCTGGTTTATCAACATATCAGTCCAATTGGTAACAGACTATACATCTAATCAGTAGTGGTCAAGCTTCGTATCCTTTGGTCAAGAAATACCCAATATTAAACATCTGAATATCTGATGAGAAATCCTTTCAAAACGCACATGCGTTTTCAATGCGGTTTATATGCGTTTTTATTGTATTTATGCGTTTTTTCGGCAATATGCTCCTTGCATGCATCTCCTTATCCCAGGCGATAAGGAGAAATCACGCTGAATATCGCGAGACCTCAGGGGAACTTGCCGGGTAAGCACGGCGGGAGACGCCATCTCCGCTTGACACTTGCGGTGTCTCTACCCACCTCTCGATTCACACAGCAGAGGTAAGAGGAAGCAACCCCTTTCATTTATATGCCAAAGGACTGGTGAAAGAAAATCCTATATGGATTAAACAACATTGAGTACTCAAAGCGTGCGTTACTTGTCAGCACAGTAAACAACTATCAATTGAATTAACACAACCCTGGCTGTATAATATGGGAGAGACACTGACACCAGGGCAGTAGTCCAACAACTGCGGTTTTAGGTGCACATAGTACCGAATTAGGACCCAATATATCCAATTGGAGATCTACCAGGACTTTATTTATATATCGCTGCTATTGCAATGAATGTATGACCTTTTTATTCATTTTTTTATTCATTTTTTATTCATTTTTTATACATTTGTTATTCGTGTATACCAGTTTCTTATCATGTGTGTATGCACATGGTGCATTAGATTATTTTAATAAATGTTTATGACTTTCACTTACCAGATGGAGTGCTCGCCAATGATTTGATTCCAATCATAATTGTGTTTTTTACAATAAAATAATTGTTAGGACTTGAGTGCAGGGGTGTACCTAGGCTTTCTACTGCATGAACCAAAATGTACATTGGGGGGCTCCCTTCATGTTTAAATGTTGCTGATTTAAATTGGGAAACCGAGATTTTTGTATAACTTACCTGTAAAATCTCTTTTCTCGCTCTTCATTGGGGACACAGGAACCGTGGGTATAGCTATGTCCACTAGAAGGCGTTGACACTAGGCTAGAATTGTTAAACTCCTCCTCTGGCAGCTATACCCTCTCCAGCCTGGAGAAGGAGCTTCCGTTTTGTGCAGAAGCAGTAGGAGAAGCAGACCAACTACTAAAAGAAGAGAAACACCCAACATTGCAGGACTGAAAAATACGAAGGCCCACTGGCAAGCACCGCCAATCTGCGGTACAAACAATACTGGGTCGGTGCGGTGTCCCCCAATGAAGAGCGAGAAAGAGATTTTACAGGTAAGTTATACAAAAATCTAATTTTCTCGCTCATATTCATTGGGGGACACAGGAACCATGGGACGTCCTAAAGCAGTCCACGGGAGAAAAAAAAAAAAACACAGACCACGCAGGGACACCGCTTGTGTAGGTGTGTAGAGCCCTGCTGCCTGTACAAGCACTCGGCCCAGGGCAGAGTCAGCCGATAAAAGAAGGCACCTGGGAAAAGCTCTTCAGAGTGCAAGGAGCCACACAGCTGTCTAGGCAGTGGTGGCGGAAATACAATGCAATGAGGCCCAAAACGCTCACTGTCTCGGAGAAGAGGCCGTGAAACAAAGGCGGAACTCTGACGGGGAGTGGAAATCTCCACACCGGAGGGGAAACCACCTGAAAACATCACCTGGAAATTGTCCTTGACAAGAACCATCAGGACCAACAAGAAGGGAACTCGTGCATCGTGGGAACTGGAGACCGATAAGAAGCCTAGGTGCTCTACCATAACCAGATGAGAAAACCCTCATCCCACAGAGTTGGAAGATGAGGAACACCCTCTTGGAAGAACAAGCTCCCCAGGGATAAGGAAGATAGACCATCTTCGGCAGAACAGGGGCACCAGGAAGAGATCGACTATTCTGCATAAAAGCAGGGGCTCCCCGCAGGAAGGAGCCGCCCACTTAGACACCTGTTCCACAGGCGAACGGACAGAGGCACCTATCCCAGGAAGGTGATGGAGCGAAGCTGCCAGAAACACAGAAGGAGAAATGGAAGTAATTTCAACAAAGTGCCAGACCCAAGGAATAAGGAACAGTACGGGAATCAAACGGGTCCGCCCTGTAAAAGAGTGTTAGGGTCCAGGGACCAGAGGACACTAGAGAAGGGGACAGGTGTACAAATGTCTCAGAGGACCCAGGCCCAGGTCCAGCACTGAGTGCAGGAAGAAGAACAGAATGGGGAAACGGAGCGAGACGCTGCATTCCTAACATAACAGGGAAGATCTCTAGGTTGGAAATTAGAACCTGGAGAACGGTCCTTCCCTGGCATCGGAATGGCACGTAAGGCACCGAGAGAGAAGCTGCTCTGTACCAGACGTGGAACAAGCAGGCATATCAGCAACGAGCCATACGACTGCTGAAGGACAGAAGAAAAAAAACAACAACAAGAGTACCCCAGGGCAGCGTACCTGCTTGGGAATAGACGAAGGTGGGAAAACACCGGGAACATGCGCAGACCAGTAACACTGGTAGAACAGCCTGGAAGAAAATGTGACTCAGTGGTCACACAAGCAACCTCGCCCCGTACCCGCCGGAGGCAGGGGAGCGGAGAACAGATGGAAGGAACCAGAGGGACTGCCCAGCATCCGACCAATGGCCATGGGCAAGTCAGGCTCAGACAGAGCAGACGGTGCCACTGGAGGAGTAGAGTTCCAATGACCCATCTGAGAAAGGCAACACGGAAGGCAGAATCAAGGACAATCTTCGACACTGAAGAACTGTCCTCAGCAAGGACCACAGCAGGGATGTAGAAGGTCCTGCAACAGAACAAAATGTAACCACAACCCTGGCACCATAGGAAGACAGCAGTTACGGAGCAACTGCAGTGTAAGGTAGCAAATAAACCAACCTCGAGAACAGATGAGGTATAATTGTAGGCACAATCAGTACCACAGACTTAAGGGGAATGGGCTACCAGTATGGGGATAAGGTGGAGGAGCCACAGCCCACCAGTGAGAACGAATATGGCAGGGGGTAGAAGGCAAGTGCAAGAAGCACCATAGTAACCAAACGGTGTAGACTCAGATACAAGGTGTCGGGTTCTAACTGAGAAGGTAAGTTCAGTGCAGGACCACCTACTATAATGGAACAAATATACTCCTGCACAAAAGGGGGAGGGCAGAACGTGGGAGCTACGCCAGATGGGCACACAGCTAGTACAGCTAGAGTGGACAAGGGAGATGGTCCGAGGTCAAAACAGGAACTCTAGAACCATCTGCGTTAATGAAGACAGGAAGTCAACAACCATACTTCCCCTGAGGCGAGCGCTGTGAAGGAACAGCCACTAAAGCCTGGCCAGGGCAGAAACCATACTAGAGGGAGATGCCCCAACGTGATCCAAAACAAGAGGCAGCGAGAAGAAGAAGCCAAGGTAGAGCCCCGGCATAAGCACTCTATCTGAGGAGAAGCAGTGGGTGAGAGGGCAGCCAGATTTAGAGCAAGACAGCTCGCTTGGTAGAACATACGAAACTCCGTGTGCTGTCTGGTATACCACCTTGTAGGAGGCGATCACCATGATTCCTATGAAGGAGGAGGTCCCAGGACATGGACGATACAACAAGATCAGCCGGAACTTGGTGGCAGAGCTGAATAATACCAGGAGAAGTGCATAGGGCGACCACAGGAATGACTCTTACCACCCCTCCCTCAAGGAGAGATGGTAGTAGATGAGGGATACGTAGCCATGGAACAGCCATCGCCATATACAAGGGTGCTGCAGAGAACCCTCCCGTTCTCATGACTGCTTGCATAAGGAAGCAACATAGCGGGAAGTACAATAGCAGCTGGACTGACCAACGGTATCCGGCGATAGAGTAATACACCGACTCTGGAAGGCACACATCCAGAAGCAACAGGCAGTCAACACGTGAAAGGACAATGCCCATGGTGCACACCGCCACACGTGAATGGCGATATTGTTTCTAGTGAGAACGGAAGCATTCCGCCTAGAGAGGAGGACATGCACATAGATAGCACCGCATCCAGTGAAATATGCCGCCTATGAAGGAGGACAAGGCCAGTACTGTATCCAGTGGGAATGCCAGTGGTCTGCCCAGAGAAGGGGGACCCGCACATGGCAATCATTGTATCCAGTGAGAATGCAATATTCCGCCTAAGAAGGAGGTCATGCACATGGTCAGTACTGTATCCAGTAGAAACGCAGCATTCCGCCCGAGAGTGGGGGGGACATGCACAAGGCTAGCACTGTATCCAGCGAGAGTGTAATATTACGCCTATGAAGGGGGACTTGCGCATGGTCAGTCCTGTGTTCAGTGAGAGTGCAATGCCCCGCCTAGGGAGTGGGATCATGCACATGGCCAGCACTGTATCTCGTGAGAGTGCAATATTCCGCCTAGGAAGGTGGACAGGCATACGGCCAGCGTTATCTCCCGTCAGCGTGCAAAATTCCGCCTATGGAAGGGAGTAATGCACATGGCCAGCACCACGTCCAGTGAGAGTGGAGTATTCCTCCTAAGGAAGGGGGTCACGCACAGGGCCGTCAGCGCATCCAGTGAGAGTGCAGCATGCCATCTAGGAAGGAGGTCATGCACATGGCCAGCCGCGTATATCCAGCGAGAGTGCAGTATTACGCCCAGGAAGCGGGTCATGCACATGGCCGGCTATGAGAGTGCAGTATTCCGCCCAGGAAGGGGGTCATCCACATGGCCAGCAGTGCATCCAGCAAGAGTGCAGTAATCCGCCTAGGAAGGGGGGTCGTGCACATGTCCAGCACTGTATTCTACGGGAGATGGAAGGGGGGAAATGGTCCGCCAAGGAAGGGGACACGTACAGCATAGTACTGACACCAGAGAGCACAATTACTGTGGGGAGGAGAACTACCCCTATGCTGGGGTCCTGGATCGTGGGAGCCACTCCCCACTGTCCAGAGCCGAGCCCTATATTATTAACCCTCACAGCGCTGGTCCTGGTGTCTGGTGCAGCGCAGCAGGTGGCCTTGAGAGAGCTGCAAGCGGGAAGAGAGGTATCCAGGAGCGAGTTTCGCGCCTGGAGGGGCAGGGCCCACCCCCCAACACGGCATGGAAGTTGCGGCCTAGTAGGCCTCAAGCTGCGGCCTCGAGTAAGCACGGCCTGCCCAGACCGGAGGGCCCATGGAGCTACCTGCAGCTGCAGAAGAGAGCGCAGGGGGCCCCGAGACACCGCAGCGAAGCCGCGGCCTACCAAGTGCTCCAACGACCATACCCTCTCCAGTCACAATGCCCCAAGAAATCCACCCCCATGAAGGGAGTGCATCGGGAGAGGAAGGGAAGAGGAAGGAGGGGGGCCAGAAGTAGCTCTAGGGGGGTGGATGGAGGGGTCATTTACCTTGTGTTCACCATACTCGTCTCCTCCTTGTATGCCGTGAGAGTGCAATAGTCCGCCTAATGAAGGTGGTCCTGCACATTACCGGCTTTTCACCCTCCCCTTTGTTCCAGCAGGGTCATCTCTTCAGTGACTGGCACCGTAGTGGCAAGACACTGGAATGAGGGACTTTGTGGCCAGGTGACCCTTAGGCTGGCGGGATGCAGGGGAGCTAGGCTGCCCTGGTCCACCTTTTCTTCTTTTGGGGGGGGTGGCAATGTGGCAGGGTGACTCTGGCATGCTTCCCCCCCCCCCCCCCCGGGAGAACAGGGTGGGAGGTCCTGCCTCCTGTGACACTGAAGCTACTTCTCCAGGAAAAAAGTTTCATGTCGAATCACATTCCATTCAAGTGTTCGGGATTTACATAAATCCTATTCACATGTTGTGAAAAAAAAATCACAAAGTATAGTACATCACATTTTGGGAGAATTTTGTTGCAGATCTGGCCTTATCTCTATCTTTGGTGATCATTGCTAATGAATAGGTAAATGGGAACATCACTGGTGGTCTATGGAAGTGAATGGGTACCAATGAATCATAGATCCGAAGTCGATTCATTCAAAAACTTTGGGGTTAATGCTGTTTCCATACTGTATTGGCTCCACATTGGCAAACCGCGTGGCCAAAGTTGTGCAAGACTTCGGTGAATTATAACATTATAACTATCTGTGTATTTAAAACATTTTAAAATATGAATCCAAAATGAGCTTCGGTACTGGCTGGTACCTTGGTACCAAAGCCCACTTCAGATTACGCAGATATGAATACCTTTGTAATCCACTGAAGCCACACACAACCTCTGCCAACACAACATTTTACTACATGAAGCCAATACATTTTAAGGCTGTACAGAAACAGCATTAACCATTTTTGAATGAATCAACTTTGGATCTATGGTCTAAAGCTTGATTCGGCAAAGTCTAACAGACACCACTCCTTTCACCTACCATCCTTCAGTGAGGACAGTGGTAAAGAGTATTTTTGCGCACAAATTATTAGTTTGCAATTGCATACTTATTATTCATGTTCTATATGACAATATTATTTAGAAGCTGTCTGGAGGTATTTACTAGAGACCTATTGTATGATGTGCATTGTTTGGATGGTTTTACATGTTTGGCCTTACTCTTAAAATAGATTGGACCAAGACAAATGAAGATTACCTACCTAAAAAATGTGCCCTTAATCTAACCTGTGGAGAGAAGATGATGGAAGCCTTACTTACCCCGAGCAGCAGCAGCAGCAGCAGCGTTTTCCTGGATTCTCTTAAAGGTCACGTGATTGCTCCTTTGGCAATTTCTGCTCTTCCAGTCCCTCACCGTCTTCTTCTCTTCCTCTCTTCTGTAGCAGTCGGCGCATCACTGACATCACTACTTCCTGACAGCCTTCCTTGGTCCCGACACCTGCACACTAGTACGCATGCGCTAGGACAGTCTGTTCACTGTACATGCTTCCGTATGAAAAGTAGTTAGCGAGGACCGCGCTGCTCAAAGTTCATACGGGAATCTTCCTCAAATGTGGCCAGGCCTGTATTCAGACATAGGATGCCGACACTTTCTACCCGGTTTTCAACAAGCCTCTAAGGGCTCCTGTGTGGAATATTGGAAATCACACAGGCAACATTTGAGGAAGGATTCCCGTATGAACTTTGAGCAGTGCGGTCCTCACTAACTACATTAAATGACTGTGTGAATATGCCCACTTCACTTCTGAGACCTGCAGCGCAAGTATAAAAATCTACATGACTGAGATAATGTTATCTTAAATTTTGGATGCTTCTGTAAGAAGCCTGTACTGAATCATACAGAGCACGATGTAAGCACTGTGTAGTCACAGCATAGAGGTCAGCCACAGAGGCTGATCGCTATGCTGTGGAACTCACTGGTGGGCACTGTGGATGGCACTTGGGGGTTACTGTGGCTGGCAATGGGGGTACTATGGATGGCAATGGGGTCACTGTGGATGGCAATGAAGACACAATGGATATCACTGGGGGCACTGTGGAAGGCATTTGGGGCACTTGGATGTCACTGTAATGGGGGAAGCTGTAGATGTCACTGTTATGGTGCGCACTGTGGATGTCACTCTTATGGTGCGTGCTGTGGATGTCACTTAGATACACACTTCAGCAGGCAGGATCATACAAGACAGGATTAGATATACAGCTCTGCAGGCAGTATCATACAAGATAGGATTAGATACACAGCTCAGCAGGCAGCGTCACAACAGGAACAGCAGACTGTATCGCAGATGATAGATTTAGAAAGAGAGGCACAGCAGACAGTATCTGACACCATAAGCTTAGATACACACCAGACAGTATCATATAAGACAGGATTAGATACACAGCTCAGC
Source organism: Bufotes viridis (assembly GCA_033119425.1). NCBI lineage: Eukaryota > Metazoa > Chordata > Amphibia > Anura > Bufonidae > Bufotes > Bufotes viridis. The sequence continues at coordinate 462,150,631 of CM065590.1, forward strand.
AGGCAGTATGATACACAACAGGCTATGTTACAGCCACAGCAGACTGTACCATACATGATAGGATTAGATACAGATATATTTTGATGTGCATGCTGTTTATTGCACTCCTAGATCGAGCCTGTGGAGTTAGTGATGGGATTTAGAAATTGAGTGAGAAATAGACTAGCAGGATTCATGTGTGAAAGCTGAGCATATGTAGTGAGAGTTGCTCCTGCAGACTGATCAGTGTGGGGTGGGGCCAGCCTGTGACACATCACTCTGCAGAGCAGCCATGTAAACAGGAAGCTGTGGACGTAAACAGATCTGCCAGGAAAGTCTGATGCTCAGACAGAGGGAAATAAAGCAGAGACATGAAAACCAGGTATTGGGAGCATATATATGCATGGTGAAGGGTGTTAGGAGCACATAAAAAGAATCTTGATTTTGAATCGGACACAATACTGGAGGAGAGACCGTCACCTCAGGAGATGACCTGCATAAGCACACTCATACAAGTCTATTTGCCGGGGTAAACGCTGAAGTGACCCTGATGCTCAGTGAAGAGCCATTAGCCCCTTCATACAACTGATGTATGTCTAGGCCTTTTTACCAGAAAATCCTATTAAGATACTTTCAGATGCTAACTTCAGAGAGTTAATTTCATCTTTACCAACTTGATATACTGTATTAGCAAAGAGTTTCGTCGTAATAAAATAAATATTAATGAATTGAACCATTCCACAAAAAGTTTACTATTTTAAATACTTATTTTTAATTTAATTTTTTATTTCTAACAATGTTCCTGAGAGACTCATCAATTACTATGTAGTTTTGCAACTGTACTGCTGTACTGTACTGGTTTGGAGTTTTATAATATACAGCAGATCTGCACCTGACTTGTTTGCCACGTATTCATATCTTCCTGTTCTGAAATACTTTCGAAATTGTTTTGAAGTTCACTTTGTGCAGCTGAAATAGTATGGTGCTGGGATATGTTTTTTGGGGTATCTACAATTTCTTCTCTTGGTCTTGAAGATAAAAGACTGGTCTGAACAATACTTTCAGCAGTTGTAAATTCATCAACCTGCTTTGTCGGAAGAGTGGATGTGTCTTGCTCTCTTTTGCTGGTATGTATATTTTCTGCTTCGTGCACATCAGATGACATTAGTGCACCTTGCTCAGTGCCATCCACATATAGATCATGAGCATTGTCTTTATCCAGGTCATTTGTGGGTGGAGAAACACTTGCTTCACGTTGTAATGTTTTTTCAATGACATTTTTAGGTTGAATATTTGCCGCCTTTTCATTTGATGATACATTTGAAAAATTGTTAAAATTATTAATTATCTGGGAATTGGAAGTTGTTTCTTCTGAATTTGAAGATAAAACTGCTTCTTGCTTGACCTCTGTTCTGTTTTCTATTTGTACATGGACAGTTTTAGTTTGAATACTCTCTCTTGAATGTGATGGTGGATGTTCTAATATGTTGCAATTATTTATTGTTTGGAAGTCACCCGATGGTTGCAAAGCTGGAAGTTCTGTTTGCCCACAGGTTTTCATTGTGTTTATAGAGTTCCGTGACTGCAAAGGTAAGTTATCTGTGTCCCTTATTGGAAGAAACGATACTTGATGTGGTTTTGTGTCCTGCAAAATCATACTTGCATTAGATAGCAATTGTGTTGAATGTTCTGGACCCTTTACCATGTTGTTGTTATGATATGGAATATTTTGCTCAGTAAGAGGACTTGCAGCATCAGGTAAATTCATTTCACTCTCTTTGGCCTGAGATCTCTTATTCTGTTGTCCCATCACAAATGAAAAACCTGAAGAGTGTAAAATGATGTGGGATAGACTGGAATCTGCAGGTACATTTTGTGAAGATCCATTTTTGGTAGTTGCTCCTTTAAGGACGTCATTTTTATCTAAATACATTTCCTTTTGATCTCTGCTCTTGTATATTTGATGGTGTTCTTGTGCAGATGGAGGCGCTTTGTGTTGTGGTTTTTTATTAATATGGTTTGGTGAAACTCTTTCATCAGTTGCGAGAACAGAAAGCTCTTCTCCAGGAGATTTGATGCAATACATATGTGCATTTTTACCTAAATATGAAATTTCCTTTTGATTACTGCTCTTGGATATTTGATGGGGCTCTTGTGCAGATGGAAGGGCTTTGTGTTGCGGTTTTTCAGTAATCTGGTTTTGTGAAACTCTTGTATCAGTTGCTGGGACAGACAGCTCTTCTCCAAGAGATTTGACGTAAAGGGAATGTGCATTCTTCCCTAAATATGAAAGTTCGTCCTGATTAATGCTGTTGAAAATTTGATGGTGCTCTTGTGCAGATTGAAGAGCTTTGTGTTGAGGTTTTTCAGTAATCTGGTTAGGTGAGACTCTTGTATCAGTTGCTGGGACAGACAGCTCTTCTCCAGATGATTTGACGTAAAGGGAATGTGCATTCTTCCCTAAATTTGAAAGTTCGTCCTGATTAATGCTGTTGAAAATTTGATGGGGCTCTTGTGCAGATTGAAGAGCTTTGTGTTGAGGTTTTTCAGTAATCTGGTTAGGTGAAACTCTTGTATCAGTGGCTGGGACAGACAGCTCTTCTCCAAGAGATTTGCCGTAAAGGGCATGTGCATTCTTACCTAAATTTGAAAGTTCGTCTTGATTACTGCTCTTGGATATTTGATGGTGCTCTTGTGCAGATTGAAGAGTTTTGTGTTGAGGTTTTTCAGTATTCTGGTTAGGTGAAACTCTTGTATCAGTTGCTGGGACAGACAGCTCTTCTCCAAGAGATTTGCCGTAAAGGGCATGTGCATTCTTACCTAAATTTGAAAGTTCGTCTTGATTACTGCTCTTGGATATTTGATGGGGCTCTTGTGCAGATTGAAGAGCTTTGTGTTGAGGTTTTTCAGTAATCTGGTTAGGTGAAACTCTTGTATCAGTTGTGGGAACAAACAGCTCTTCTCCAGATGATTTGATGTAATGTGCGTGGGGTACATTATCAAAACTCTGCATGTTTTGTTGCGTCAATGGTTTGCTGTCTATTTTCACTACATTTGTGATATGTCCTTTTATGGGATTCATTTGCTCATAATGGAAAGGTAGTTGTGCATCCTCTTGGAGTTTTTCATTCTGTCTTTCCAAGGAAATTGAGGAATGTGGGTTTGATACAATTTCCTGTTGAATATCTTCTTTAGTAAATAAAGCGGCAGCTCCTTTTAGTGCTGCATCTGAAAAACATAAAATTGTAAATGAGTAACATTTATTTTTCCAGTACTAGAATACTAACTAGCAGGGCAAGGCCTCACATTTTAATGCTACCCGTGAACTACAGTATCCAATTTCTTTATAAATACTATTGCAAATGCAAGTACTACTTATACAGACATCTTCCAAAAACAAAAGAGCTTTATTTCAGTGCTCAGCTCACTAATAGTAACAGGAGTCTAGGAGGGTGCAGGGGCAAATATGATTCTCTGGTAATAACCCTTTCAGGACCCAGCCATTTTTCACCTTAAGGACCTGGCCATTTTTAGCAAATCTGACCAGTGTCACTTTATGTGGTGATAACTTTAAAATGCTTTTACTTATCCAGGCCATTCTGACTGTTTTCTCGACACATATTGTACTTTATGATAGTCATAACTTTGAGTCAATATATTTTACCTTTATTTATGAAAAAATCCCAAATTTACCAAAATTTTTTAAAAACTAGAAAATTTCCAAATTTCTCTACTTTTATAGTAGATAGTAATGCCTCCAAAAATAGTTATTACTTTACATTCCCCATATGTCTACATGTTTGGATCATTTAGAAAATGACATTTTATTTTTCTGGGACGTTAGAAGGCTTAGAAGTTTAGAAGCAAACCTTTCTGGGGCTTACATATTAGAAACCACCCATAAATCACCCCATTTTAGAAACGACACCCCTCAAGCTGTTCAAAACTGATTTTACAAACATTATTAATCCTTTAGGTGACCCACGACAATTAAAGGAAAATGGGAATAAAATTTCTAAATTTCACTTTTTATTTAGCTGATTTTAAATGTTAATCTATTTTTTCTGCAACATATTAGGGGTTAGCCAAACAAAACTCAAAATCTATTTCCCTGAATCTGGAGTTTACAGAAACACCCATATGTACTCAGTAATGACGTATGGGCGCACAGCAGGTTTCAGAGCGGAAGGAGCACCATATGACTTTTGGAGAGCGGATTTAGCTGGAATGGTAAGGGAGCTATGTCGCATATGAAGACACCCTGAGGGGCCCTACAGTGGAAATCCCCAAAAAGTGACCCCATTCACTTCATTTCACAGAATTAGGAAACACTTGGCAGAGAAAATTAAAAATTGCATAAAAAAAAAAAGTTGCTTTACACCCATATTTTTCACTTTACCAAAGGGTAACAAGACAAAATGCACCCCACATTTTGTTCTCCATTTCCCCCCGAATACGGCAGTTCCCCCGAACACGACAGTGGAAACCCCTCAAAAGTGACCCCATTCCGGAAACTACACCCCTCAAGGAATATTTCAAAGCATAGGCGTGCGCACAGGGTGTGTCGGGTGTGTGTGGAAACACCCTAATAGGTTTGTCGTCGGCTCCGTGCTACCGGGTGCCCCCCCCCCCCCCAGTTCCCCTGTATGTTATGCTGGCCACTACAGCCCGCCGCACTGTAAATTAATTTACAATACCTGGCTGCAGGCTGCCAGTGGGCTGCGGCTTCTATTCACATAGGGGGGCGGAGCTGGTGGAGGCTGAGAGCCGTGCGTGCTGGGCAGGCGCAGGCTGAGTTGACGTCATGTCACACTGTGTGCCCCGCATGACATAATATGTTGGAAGGGAACTAGGAACTTGGTGCCCACTGCCCAGCTGCTCCGGTCCGGGACCCACCCATACAGCAAACAGTTATATAACACATAAAAAAAGAAGTATGTTATGTACCCTGTCCCACAGTGCTACTGCTACCCCTTCTCAGTTGTCCCCACTCCCCTGTATAATGTACCCTGTCACGCATTATAAAAAAGAAGTATGTACCCTGTCTCACAGTGCTACCCCTCCTCAGTTGTCCCCTGCATTACCCTGATACCCCTCCGTTATATAATATAACTGAGGGGAATCATGGTAAAGGGGGATACACCCTGAATAGTCATAGTGAGGGCTAGAGGGCTGCAAAAGAAAGCAAAATAGGGGTAAGAGCAGGACAATTGCCCTGCAAACAAATGTGGAAAGGGAAATGACTTTAAATAACATAGAATATAAAAAAATAATAATCTTGAACTAGGAGGCGAGGGTCAAAGTGGTGTAGGAGGTTGAGGAGGCGGTAGACGTGGCGGTGTAGGTGAAAGCGGTGGTAGAGGAGTAGGCGGTAGCTAACACTGTTTTTGTATTTTTTTACTATATTTATTTATTATTTTAAAAAATCGAAGACCCCAAAACATTGAGAAGTAGAAAAGAGAATGCAAAGAAAAATGTGCTGGAGTCTAACAATGGCTGGGTGCGACCGATATACTTTTCTATTCAGCACAAGATACAGACAAATCCTGTCGGATCCACGCCTAGTTCATTTTAATCAATGTGACCTTATCCACATTGGCTGTGGACAGGCAGCTGCGCTTGTCTGTGATCACCTCCCTGCCATGCTAAACACACGTTTGGACAATACAAAGCACCTCCAAGGTGTAAAGGGCAAGCTCAGGCCATGTGCCCAATTTGGAGACCCAGAAGTCAGTATGTGTAGTTGTGTGCACACGTACTGTTCCACCATGTTGCTGAAATGCTGCCTCCTGCTAAGACATTCTGTATCAGCTGGTGGTGCTGGTTGTTGAGGCATGCTGACAAAGCTTTTCCACATTTCGGCCATGCTAACCCTGGTAGTAGAAAGTCTGAAACCGCGCTGCTTCTGAATCCGTCGTACGGAGCACAAGTGAATATATAAGGGTATTAGCCTTTATCCTCCTCTCTCAAAGGGTTTGATCCTCCTCAGACCGTCCCCTCTGTAAGATTAAATGACCGGCATATAGTGAAGTACCCTCTTAGTAGTTGGTAAAAATGGTTTTATTCTACTCACAAACACAGGTAGTTTTCAGGCATATCACAAAGGTAAAATACATCAGGTTCCTGCTCGACCCGGGTTTCGCTCTCTGGCTTCCTCAGGGGCGATCACTGTGCATGTCCATAGCATGGCCCTTTAAATAGCCCAGTTCCTTATTCCCGAACTCTGGGAGTCATTACCCAATCAACATATATTAAACAACACTCATATACTTTCATATAAAATTACAAATTTGATCAGGGGACTGGTTCTCATCGCTAAGATCATATCTATCCGCCGTATATCCAAAGTACCCCACCAAATTAGTTACATAATAAAACATTTTAGCTTGTCAATTTATGCATCCACTCTCACATCACCGCAATCTTATAATGTGCATAGGTCTCATTAATGCACTTTGTTTTTCCTTTCCTTCAGACAGTATTAATATCTTACTTCTGTTTTTCCACTTGTATATTTATCCTTCCACATTATCAAAGGTCCTCTTAGTCTCATACATCACACATATCCCGCAATCCCCTCCAATCTTTTCCACTACTGGTCACGTCATCCCGGAGATCTTAAACCCGCCTCTTTCTCATTCATAAAGTTGGTGTCACATTATCCGAATATCCAATCACAATCATGTTTTTTCAAAGGTCCTCAACACAATGCTAACCCTGGTGCTGGCGGTGCACAAGCTGCTTTCAGGACTTCTTCGTCCTCCTCTGCATTCGCCTCGTGCTTCCACTGAGCCCCCGCTGTCAGGTGGGAATTCCATCAGTAGCGCATCTACCAGCGTGCACTTGTACTCGCGCATCTTCCGATAACGCTCCAGTAACAGAATTAAGGACGGCACATTGTCCTTGTAGCGGGGATACAGCAGGGTGGCCACCCAGTAATCAGCACTGGTTAGAATGTGGGCAAATCGGCGGTCATTGTGCTGGCACTGCAGCATGTAGTTGCTCATGTGTGCCAGGCTTCCCAGAGGCAATGACAAGCTGTCGTCTGTGGGAGGTGTTTCATCTGTGTCCTCTGTATCCCCCCAGCCAGGCTCTATTGATGGCCTTAAGCTGCTTTGGGTGCCATCCTGCTGTGAACACGGTTCCTCATCATCATCATCATCCTCCTCATCCTCCAGAACTGTGTCCTGGCTGCACAGTTGTGTACCTGGTGGAGTACTCGAAACAGAGCACAGCACACACGTCCCGCATGGAGGCCCACTCGTTAGTGGTGAAGTGGTGCTGTTCCGCAGAGCGACTCACCGTGCTTGCTGCAGCTGAAACTTCACTATCGCCTGCTGCTGCTCACACAGTCTCTCCAGCACGTGCAAGGTGGAGTTCCACCTTGTGGGTACGTCGTATATGAGGCGGTGAGTGGGAAGGCCGAAGTAACACTGCAGCGCAGACAGGCGAGCAACAGCAGGATGAGAACAACGAAAGCGTGCAGAAACGGCCCGCACTTTCTGCAGCAGTTCTGACATATCAGGGTAATTTTTCAGGAACCTCTGCACCACCAAATTTAGCACATGTGACAGGCAAGGGGTGTGCATCAAACCAGCTAGGCCCAGAGCTTCTACGAGATTTCGCCTGTTATCGCACACCACCAAGCTGGACTTGAGGCTCAGTGGCACCAACCACTCATCGGTCTGTTGTTCCATGCCCATCCACAGCTCCTGCTTGGTGTGTGGTTTTCCCCCCAAACAGATGAGTTTCAAAACAGCCTGCTGCCGTTTCCCCCTGGCTGTGCTGAAGTTGGTGGTGCAGGTGTTACACTGACTAGATGATGAGGCAGTAGAGGAGGAAGCAGAGTAGGAGGAGGAAACAACGAGAAGCGTCCTGCAATCCTGGGTGGCAGAAGGACATGAGCCAAACTGCTATCCGCCTCAGGCCCAGCCGCCACTGCATTTACCCAGTGTGCAGTTAGGGAGATATAACGTCCCTGCCCATGCTTACTGGTCCACGTATCGGTAGTTATGTGGACCTTGCCACAGATGGAGTTGCGCAGTGCACACCTGATTTTGTCTACCACTTGGTTGTGCAGGGCAGGGATGGTTCGCCTGGAAAAGTAGTGGCGGCTGGGAACCACGTACTGTGGGACAGCCACTGAAATAAGTTTTTAAAAGTCTCCGTCTCCACTATACGGAATGACAGCATTTCAAAGTTCAGGAATTTTGAAATGCTGGCATTCAGGGCTATGGATCGCTGGTGGGTAGGGGGGTACTTCTTCTTTCTCTCCAAAGTTTGAGGGATGGACAGCTGAACGCTTCCATGGGACAGTGTGGACATGCTGGTTGACTGTGGTGGTGTTGCTGCCACATCCTCTGTTTGCGGAGTGGCAGGTGCCATTTTCATTCCAGAGGTGGAGGAAGAGGCTGAGCCTGCAGCAGAAGAGGGAACAGGAGGAGCCTGAGATATTTTGTGGTTTTTGAGGTGTGTACTGCACTGCAGCTCGTGCTTTGCATTTAGATGCCTGGTCATGCAGGTGGTGATCAGGTTTAGAACATTTATGCCTCTCTTCAGGCTCTGATTGCTCAGCGTGCAAACCACTCACGTCTTGTTGTCAGCACATTGTCTGAAAAACTGCCATGCCAGGGAACTCCTTGGAGCTGGCTTTGGTCTGCTCAGTCCCTGGGTGCTGTGGGCAGTAGCTGGCGTACTGACTAGGGGATGGCCATTCTGCTTTTGCACCCTGCTCCCTCTTTTGCTGTGCTGTTAGCGTTGTGTGACCAACACCTCTTCCTCCGAATTGCACACGTCACTCGCATGACCTTGATTCCACGTGGGGTCTAGGACTTCATCATCCTCCACATCATCTTCCACCCACTCCTCAACCCTGCCCTCCTTGCCTGTCTGCACACTGCAGAAAGCCGCAGCAGTTGGCACCTGTGTTTCGTCATCATTATCAGAGATGTGCTGCGGTGGTACTCCTATGTCCACATCCTGAAAATAAGTGGTTGGGCATCAGTGAACTCAAACTCTTTCACTTCTGGGGCAGGGCTAGATGGATGGCCAACGGAAACCCTGCCAGCATAGTCATCAAAAAGCATAAGAGACTGCTGCATGACTTGTGTTTCAGACAGCTTGCCATGCACCTGATGAAGGTGGTTCATTTGGCCGTGGAGCTGGCACATATCGACCACGTCCACATCCTCGCTCTGCAACAGGAGCTCCACCAACACCAGCAGCACCACGACCAGAGCCACGTCCCTTATTTAAAGCTCTCCTCATTCTTTGAGGTCATCCACAAAGCTAACAGATGTATTAACTAGATTTATTTCCGTGTCACGTATGCAGTGCAGGTGTACCTTACACTAGCAATTGGTATATGTCACCCACCGAACTAACAGATGGATTAACTAGATTTAGTTCCCTGTCACGTATGCAGTGCAGGTGTACCCCACACACCCACAATTGGTATATGTCACCCACCGATGTAACAGATAGATTAACTAGATTTATTTCCCCATCACGTATGCAGTGCATGTGTACCCCACACAAACAACTGGTATATGTCACCCACCGAACTAACAGATGGATTAACTAGATTTAGTTCCCTGTCACGTATACAGTGCAGTTGTGCCCCACACACACAATTGCTACATGTCACCCACCGATGTAACAAATGGATTAACTAGATTTATTTCCCTGTCACGTATGCAGTGCAGGTGTACCCTATACAAATACAATAAAGAAATATATCACCAGTCCGTAAGAGATCTAAGTAGCAGCAGGTCACCGTAGTTCTGTGGGCTCAGTTCACACTTATAAGTTCAAAAACAAAGTAGATTGGGACCGCGCTTTATGATAGAAGATCACAGAGCAGTTTTTTAACCTTGACCTTTATACCAAGGGCCCGAGGTCTGCAGATATCCACTGTTTCGGGGGAACCTGCAACTGGTATAGGAAGTAACAATAGTGAAGTTCCGTCTAGTACCTAGCCCCTTTGGAATAGTTTATACTCACAGGGGTAGATAGAGCACAGACATATCCAATATAACCACAGACTTCAAATCTCCTCTTCCCTGGGACAGAATGTCGATCCTCCTCACCATAGTCTGCAAATAATAATTGCTCCTACCATAGTGAAGTTCCACATAATTGAGTGAAAATTCATTTATTAAATACTCACAAACAAACTCTTGGTAAAAGACACAAAGTAAAAACTCCCAGTGTCTTAGATTCTGCCCGACCTGGGTTTCGCTCCTGGAGCTTCGTCAGAAAGACTAATTGAACCAAGTAGCTGGTTCCCTCCGAAGTTTACCTGTCACATATGCAGTGCAGGTGTACCTTACACAAACAATTGGTATATATCACCCACCGATGTAACAGATGGATTAACTAGATTTATTTCCCTGTCACGTATACAGTGCTGGTGTGCCCCACACAAACAATTAGTATATGTCACCATCCAATGTAACAGATGTATTAACTACTACATTTATTTCCCCGTCACGTATGCAGTGCAGGTGTACCTCACACAATTGGTATATTTCTCCCACCGAACTAACAGATGGATTAACTAGATTTATTTCCCTGTCATGTATGCAGTGCAGGTGCACCTTACACTTGGGCTGCAACGATTAATCAACGTTATCGAATAATCGGACGATTCGTTGCTATGCGAGCGGCCGCGATGCTTCACAGAGGAGTATACATTTATAAACTGTAAGCCATATGCTGCAGTAACTTTAAATCAGCACTCATCTCTTTACTACCTTACTCTCAACTCTGGTAACAGGGAGTGCAGGCAGCGCTCACTCACCCACTAGGCGGTGCAGGCGCGTGACACTGCTTGTTACCGGAGCTGAGTGTAAGGTAGTAAAGAGATGAGCGCTGATTTAAAGCTAAAGTTACTGCAGGATACAGATTACAGTTTATAAATGTATACTCCTGTGAGAGGCGGGGAGGGGGATCTGTGGATGGCACTGTTATGGGGAGAGAGATCTGTGGATGACATTGTTATAGGGAGGGGTATCTGTGGATGACACTGTCATGGGGTGGATCTGTGGATGACACATATAGCATAAGATGCTATATACGGTATGTGTCATCCACAGATCACCCCCATAAGTGTCATCCACAGATCCCCTCCATAAGTGTCATCCACAGATCCCCCTCCATAACAGTGTCATCCACAGATCCCCATAATAGTGTCATCCACAGATCCCCAGAATAGTGTCATCCACAGATCCCCCATAACAGTGCCATTCACAGATTCTCCTCTATAACAGTGTCATCCACAGATATTCCTCCATAACAGTGTCATCCACAAATCCCCCTCCATAACAGTGTCATCCACAAATCCCCCTCCATAACAGTGTCATCCACAGATCCCCCTCCATAACAGTGTCATCCACAGATCCCCCTCCATAAGTGTCATTGTGGCGAAACCAACCTCGCCACTGGGTGCTGGAGAAGCCTGGTTGCCCGCCTGCTGCCCCAGGATTATGGCTCTCATCAGTCCATGCTAAGCTTAAACCCCATGGCGATTTGACTGTATTTGTGTCATGTGAGCACTGTTCAGATATATTGAGTGCTCGGATCCAAGCCATTTGGGGATAGGCTGAATGTGGGGGTTCTGTTCAGTATAATAGGAGTTATGTATTTTCTTGTCTTTTTACTAACATGTGCTCAATGGAGTTTTGCTTCTGTCCTGGGAGATAATTGGATTACTTCCCAGTTGTCTCCAGGATAGAGGACTCTGAGGAACTGGTTTGGGCTGGAAAGCCATGCTGGCAGTAGGTCACAAATACACTTTTTACTAATTTCTGAACCCCTGGTCTAATTCATACCATTTTGGATATGTTGTTCCCCTGAATCGATTGATAATGAATATGTATTTTTTTTTATTAAAATCCGATGCATAGTTTTGAAGTTATGAATGTTGTATAAAACGGTATAATTTCCTGCCGGTGATAATAAATTAGCCCATTATGTTTAGTAATGATATCACAGGCAGAGGGGAGGGAATGTGTACTGTGTGCGGGAGGGTCATTCCTGTATAGTATTTTATGATTGGTTAATGTAGAAGTCTAGGGGGTGTTCCTCTCGACTTAACATGGAAATAAAAGAGGCTGTATGGGCCAGTACATGTGGTCTGCTTAACCCTCAAGCGAATTTTCGTCTCGTTCTTGGGGGGAATTGGAGTGTATGCAGTTACAGTGCGACTGCCAGGAGTGTAAACTGTTCGTAGGGTTTTTCCTGTTCGGCTGTATACTGTTTCCTGTTCGGAAGTATGGAGCATTCATGTGCTTGCTGTTCGAGAAATTGGTGCTTGTAGTAACTGCCGGTGTGTCTGAAACGGCACCCACAGATCCCCCTCCATAAGTGTCATCCACAGATCCCCCATAATAGTGCCATCAACAGATCCCCCCATAACAGTGCCATCCACAGATCCCTCATAACAGTGCCATCCACAGATCCCCCATAACAGTGTAATCCACAGATCCCCCATAACAGTGTCATCCACAGATCCCCCTCCATAACAGTGTCATCCACAGATCCCCATTACAGTGCCATCCACAGATCCCCATTACAGTGCCATCCACAGATCCCCAATAACAGTGCCATTCACTGATCCCAAATAACAGTGCCATCCACAGATCCCCCATAACAGTGGCATGCACAGATCCCCCATTACTCTGAAACAGGCAACATAGCGTGTAAGAAGAGAGCTAGCCTCAGCCCTGACCATGTGGACATGTTGTCTTTTTTACATTCTAATGAAAATTTTTATAATTATGTAACTCCTAAAATTATTTCAATATGGCATGTGTACATATTCTTTCAAGTAAAATCATATAAACCCCTTTTTTTTTGTCATTTTGGTGTTTTTCCTGATTAATCAATGAAATTATCGACAACTAATCGATTATTCAAATAATCCTTAGCTGCAGCCCTACCTCACACAAACAATTGGTATATGTTACCCACCAAAGTAACAGATGGATTAACTAGCTGTATTTCCCTGTCATGTATGCAGTGCAGGTGTACCTCACACAAACAATGGGTATATGTCACCCACTGAACTAACAGACAGATTAACTATTATATTTTTGTGCCGGGGTGCCAAGATGGTGCATTGTACCCACAAAAAAATCGCTATAGGTAACACACAGAATTATCAGCCAGATTAAATATAACATTTCTGTGTCAGGAGTGCAAAGCTAGTGTATTGCACTCACAAAAAAATCACTATAGGTCACCACAGTATAAATAGCCAGATGAGATTCCTAATACTTTCCCTCACTTCAGCTGCCTGCTCTGTCCCTGCAATACTCAGAGCTGATGGGTTGTGCTACACGTGATCCAGCTTTTATAGAAGCCGGGTCACATGATCCACAGGCCAATCACAGCCATGCTATTAGTAGGCATGGCTGTGATGGCTTCTAAGTGCCCACAGCTTAAAAGCTTGTTGATTGGCTGCTTTACAGTTCGGGTTCGCTCAACACTACTCTAGAGGCAAAGTGCAAAATATGGTTTTTGCAGAATAAAGAGACATGGATTTTAGGTGCCATGTCGCATTTAAAATATTCCTGAGGTCCCCAGAAATAAATAACCCCAAAAAGTGACCCCATTTTCGAAAGAGCACCCCTGTACGAACATTTTAAGTGGTAGAAAGGGTACTTTTCAGCAAACAGGTGTCTCACAGAAGGCAGAGACACTTGTTAAAGGATTTCAAAGCACTGATTTGCAATAAATTGCTAGCAGTCGCAGACCCAATTTTTTCCCCACAAGGGGTTAAAGGAGAAAATGCACCCCAGTATATGTTCCCTATTTTCTCCCCATTCAGGAAACACCCCATATGTGCTTGCAGCCTGCTGTATGGGCGCACAGCAGGGCTCTAGAGGCAAAGTGCAAAATCTGGCTTTTGCAGGCTTGAATAAAGAGACATGGATTTATGTGCCATGTCGCATTTAAAAGATTTCTGAGGCAACCAGAAATTAAAAACCCCAAGATGTGACCCTATTTTGGAAAGAGTGTCCCCAAACGAACATTTTAAGGGGTGGAAAGGACACTTTTGACCTAACAGTTGTCTCACAGAAAAGAATATGTAGTGGTTGTTGGAAAGTGAATATGCAAATGAGGTGGGCTAAATCAGAGATACAGTGAGGAACAGAAGTATTTGAACACCCTGCAAGTTCTCCCACTTAGAAATCATGGAGGGGTCTGAAATTCATATTGTAGGTGCATTCCCACTCTGAGAAACAGAATTTAAAAAAAATCATCAGGAAATCACATTCTATGATTTTTAAAGAATTTATTTCCTGTGTGGCCTGCAGACTGAAATAGCACATACGCATTGCACATTGCCATCTGCCAGCTTTTTGTACCACACTTTTGTTTTTCGTGTGGCACTGTAGGGCTTCAGAAGTTGATCTTGTACCTGTTGTAGTCCAGGATACAAACTGGTTTGGGGGTAGTGGTTGTGGTACCTTGGACAGGAGCAGGAGAGCTGGCGTTCGTGTGAATGGTGGTCAGCACAAGGACATCCCTCTTATCCTTGTACTTAACCACCAGCCCTACTTTCACCCATTCTCAGTGGTTTCCCTACCAGGAATCTAAGGAGGCCTCTTTGATTTTTGCGCACTGTGCCGCAAGCCACGGTACCTCTGGAAGTTAGGGACGTGAATAGGGGTATGCTTGTATAATAGTTATCCACAAAGAGGTGGTAACCCTTATCCAGCAGTGGGTGCAGTAAGTCCCACAAAATCTTCCCACAAACTCCTAGGATGGGGGGGGGGACATTCTGGGGGTTCTATCCGGGAATCTTTCCCTTCGTAAATCTAGAGCTTGTGGATGTACCCGGAGCTACTTTCACAAAGTTCTGTAAATCTTCATGCCATACCTTGCCTGTTTGCTAGGCAGGTAATGGCGGAATCTAATCCTCCCTTTGAAGAGTAATAGGGACTCATCTATACAGACATTTTTATCTGGGTTGTACCCCTCAGCAAACTTGGTGTTAAAGTGGTCAATGACAGGCCTAACCTTGAACAGACGGTCAAATGTTGGGTCGTTTTGGGATGGGCACTGTGCATTGTCGTTGTAGTGTAGGAATTTCCTAATTGACTCAAATCGTTTCCGGGTCATGGTGTTACTGCAAATTGGAGTCTGGTAGAAAATGTTCAAACTCCAATATTGCTTAACGTTTGGTTTTTTTTACAATGCCCATATGCAGCACGAGTCCCCAAAACTTCATCCTCTCTGCTGCACTTACTGGGGTCCAACCTAGGGGTCTAGAGTCAGTGAAGCCCGCACAGTCTATTGGTATTCCGCTGCTCTCAAAATCCTGAATTTGGCGCTGATAATTATCAGGGGGTGGGTTCCATAAGAGTTCACTCTGGGGGCTGCCTCTGCTGCTACCCTGGGGTGCCATTTAGAGGGTCCCTTATCACCGAATGATGATGAACTGAAATATATATATATTAGTATAAAAATGTACTGCAGTGCTCTGCAAAGTGCACGCATGCAGATGGTGCATTCATGCAAAAATCTAAACTGACACTAACTGAAATTTATACATATATAACTAACTACCACTAACTGCATTTCTTTTTTTACACAAAAAAAACCCTCAAGAATGTGCAGATGTAAATGAGCACACTACTGAACGGTGCTCTCCAGCATACACACACGCACACAGATCATGCGTGCAAAAACTGTAGTATAAAAATTCACTACAGTGTTAAAAAAGTAAACACTGGCAAAAAAAATAAACTTATATCTATATATATATATATATAGATATATATATATATATATATATATATATATATATAATATATAAATATAGAACTCTATATATATTTATATAACACCCTAACTACAATCTCTTCTTTTTGAACCAAAAAAAAGGAAGAATTGGCAAAAAAAATAAACACAGATGTGAAAAAAAAGGGACGGAGGGTGGTTTAGAGATCTGGAACAGCTGCAAATGAATAAAAAAAAATCAGTGCAGCTATTCCAGATGTTCTTCTACTTTTCTTATTTCAGCAGCAAAGGGTTAAAATTGCAGTGGTAGTGCACTACAAGTCCCAGCAAGCCACAAGCAGCACAGAACCTTTCTGCATGCAGTCACCAGCTAGAATGGCTGCATGCAGGGAAGTTCAGCTCTTTCCTCTCACCTCGGAGGAGACCGGTGCTGACCTCCCCCCAATGCTTCTTACAGCTTCTGGCGCTGAGATGTGCCAGTCTTCATTGACTGGCCAATCGCAGCGCATGGAGATGCAGGGGGGGCGGTGCAGCACCATGCTGCCCTTACCCGGCATGGCTGCCTGCCGGTAAGAGCGGCAATGGTGCCGCGATTCCCCCCCAATCGTACCCCAGAGCCCCGCGGATCTTGCGGCGTACATGTACGGCGCTGGTCCGTAAGTCACGGATCCTTAAGGGGTTAAAGTACTGTCTCCTTGAGGCTCTTGGCAACATCCTGCATTGGTAAACATCTATCACTAACTCAACAGGATGAAAATCCAAAACTCTGACACAAAAACAAACCCATCTACCCATGTTAAAACTCTCTGTGTAGTCTCAGAATAAAATGGGTCATTTTGAAGTTGGCTCTCATTTTGGTAGACAATGCATGATTTTATATCTTTGTTTATTTAGAACTAGCAGAAGGACCAGGCTTCGCACGGGTATATTTCATCAGTGTCGGACTGGGGTACCTAGGGCCCATCAGTAAAATTTATTTTGGGGGCCCACCATACGGATACATTAAAATATAATAAATAATCTAACAAGTTTTTTATATGAACATAGGCTGGTTGAGGTGCTATACACTGTATATATGTATGTAGTGCAGTAAGTCTACTGTGTTATGTGCCACTTGTGCAGGGGGTGGGAGACTAGGGGCCCACCGGGGGATTCACCTTTACCCCTGTGGGCCAGTCCGAGCCTGTATTTCATCTATTTCATTTAATGCTTGTGTGTGTCGTTAAAAGATATCGACAGTATCCCCCATAAGGGCTCATGCACATGACCGTATTTTCTTTCCGCCTCTGTTCCGTTTTTTTGCGGACCGTATGTGGAACCATTCACTTCAATGGGGCTGTAGAAAATACGGAAGTTACTCCGTGTGCATTCCGTTTCCGTTTGTCCGCATGGCCGTTCCGCAAAAAAGTAGTGCATGTCCTATTATTGTCCACAAATCACGGTCCGAGGCAGCGTTCAAGTTAATGGGTCCGCAAAAAATACGGAACGCACGCGGAACGCTTTCGTTTGTCATCTGTGTTTTGCGGATCGATACTGTAGAAATGCTATGCCCAGCCCATATTGCTCATGTGTTTGGCTAATAATAAGTTACTGTTTCCATTACCGATCAGCAAAAAACGGATCGCATACGGAAACCAGACAGATATGTTTTGTGGAATAACAGAACGGAAGAGGACTTAAATCAGAGAAATAAAAAATAATCAGGTGCGGAACAACGGATCCGTGAAAAACGGACCGCAAAACAACAACAGTCGTGTGCATGAGCCCTAACAGTGATCTCTACAACACCCCGCCCCTTTAACAGTGAACTCCTTACTGGCATGTTACCTCCACAGTATTCTTTCCCAGACAATAAGTGATATGTGCACCAAGAAATTGATTGATGAGTTTTTGAGTTATAGCGCAAAAAAAATGTGTGTAGCAAAAACAGTTGGAGCATACAAACTCCATGCAGCGGCTGTGTAGGGGCGGATGACCCCCACAAGATTTCTTTCTAGGTTGAAATCGATGGTTGCGTTTTTGAGTGATCGCGGAACATACACACACACACATATATACGTCCTTCATATATATAGAAGATAATGAATTAAAAGGGTTGTCCGAGTTCAACTTATTATGTGACACTTTGTCCTCTTCACCAGGCTGCAGCCATGACATATTGCTTTGGCTGCAGTAGTGACATGCCGATTTTGTGTCACTTCAACACTGGCACAAAACCGTATATCACGGCAGCAGCCCCGCAGAGTGGACAAAGTGGTGGTGCTGGATCAGAGGGACTTGGGAGGGTAAATTTAAGATTTTATTATTTTAACACGATCCCTGACATTTGCCACATAATAAAGTGAACTTGTACAGCCTCTCTTATATACAGATATGTCCACCCTTATCTTTATTTGAATTTAGTTAACAAATATAGTGAAATATCACTACCAGCTAGCAAGAAAGGTGGCAACACACTCACAACCACTGGGTGGCCACATATCGATATCATGCGACAGACAATCAGTTTTTTTTTTTTAAATCAATGGTTTTGCGCCACACATGTCAATATAGGTTGAGTCAAGTGCAAAGGTAAGGAAGGACACATCTATATATATGTTCAGTAAATCGAATAGAGGGGACAGCCACATTGGTTACCCCTACAGTAATACGCTCTTGTATAAGCTTTGGACTTACCAGAGTCTCCAATGGCAGCAGCAGTCGTTGGATGACTTTCCACACGAACTGGAAACACAAGCATTTGGACCCCTACACCTTCTATTTTTACCACATCCTTTAGTTCCAGCAAGAGTTGTCTCAGTGTAGTTGAACCCTTAAATTTAAGGGGCTGTCCAAACTTAAATAGATATAATTTTTGTAACTGGAAAACTGATAGTCCTTTGTCATGCCGATTCAATAGCAATTGAATGTTCTCTTTCATAACGCAGTCGGAATGTACTGAGGCTCTAGTTTCTGCTTTAGGATAAGATTGGGTCGCGTTGGTCGAATTAACCCTGGTGCCTTCATTTAATCTTAAATTACTCAGATCATATTGTTGTCCGTTCTGATAGACCTGGCTCTTTTGTACATTATTTGCACAGATGGATGCGTATGTCACATCTGGCTTTACGTTGGGAAGAGTTCTTGAGAAGAATTCCTTACTTTCTATAGCTTTTAGATTAGTGGATCTGACATTTTGAAATATTGTTAACCTTCTTTCTGATTTTGGATTTGTAGGTTTGAAATTACTTGTATGCATCTTTTTAGAAATGTTATTTGACTTTGCAGCACCTGCTGCAACAGGGACGTTTCCAGTTGGTCTTGTATGTACAGGGTTGGAGGTCGGAGGCTTAGGGATTGCGGAAACTCCATGGCCTTTTGTAGATTTAATAACTGTAGCAGTCTTTTCAGTCCGGTTCTTCATATGACTGAATGCAGGATCTGGGTTTTTGGCAGGTAGAAAACATTTAGATGTTTCTTTAGACTCTTTTCTTCTTGCAGAACTTGTTTTGTTGATCTGCTGAGAAAAATTGTCTTTTTAGTTTACATACTCGTATTAAAAAAATGACATATAACCTAATGTTAACATGAAGCAATATTACTGTGAATCTCTGTGACCCTTCTGTTGTCCTGCACTACACCAGCATCTCCACATGATGCGTGCGTTACACATAACTTGCAGTTAACTTGTCTCCCTATGAGAAACACAGTCAATGGTGATCTTGCAACCATTGCAACAAGTCCAACCAGATTTAACTCTTTGTTGGTCTCAAGGTCACTGCATGTGTATGACAAAATGTTAACCCTTTGATCTGAAATGTCTACAGTCATGATTACTTTATTATCAAACTAGTAAGAGAAAACGATTAGTCAGAACTTGGGTTGCATCGCATGCCCCCTGCTCTCTATGTAAGGGACATTGATGATTGTATCACTGGCATTAGCAGGAACAAGTGGACTTCTATTGACAGTGGATTAACCAGACTAGTTTGTAATATCAACTATACAAGAAAATGCCTTAAAGGGGGATTTCACCTTCAAGGGATGTTTGCCATTTCCCCCATGTGGCAGGACTTCCAGAGGGAAGCATACTTACCTGCACCTAATGCTAGTTTCTGGCTCCTTTGGTTCCCTGGTGCTACACTCCTCTCCCTACTGGTACACTTCCTGTCTGATGGAATTCACATGGCCGCTGCATCACATATCCCCCATGTATCACATCACTGGGTCATGTGACACATGGGACCGGAGCACAGCAGTGGTGGTGGGGAATTGAAGAATCCAGTGGCAGGGAGCAGGTAAGTATGCTTCCCTCCACAGGTCTGGCAACATAGGAAAGTCTGACTAAAAGGACCCCAAAGGCGGATGACCCTTTTGATTTTCACCCCTACACATTTTGGGCAGAAATTGCGCAAAAGTAAAAGTTCACTTTAAAGTCGCTATCCTTAAAATTAATGACCTATCCCTAGGATAGGTCATCATTATTAGATTGTGGGGGTCCTTCTCTTGGTACCCCTGCCGATCAGTTATTTGGATGAGCCACTCGGCTCGGGCAAGTGCTACAGTCACTTTATTGCTTAAGTCACCCTGGACACTGTTTGTACTGCAAAATGTTGTACTTGTAGTCATAGTTATTCTCAGAGACTACACAGAGAGTTTTAACATGGGTAGATGGGTTTGTTTTTGTGTCAGAGTTTTGGATTTTCATCCTGTTGAGTTCGTCATAGATGTTTACCAATGCAGGATGTTGCCGAGAGCCTCAAAGAGACAGTACTTTAACCCCTTTAGAATCCGTGACTTAAAGACCAGCACCATACATGTACGCCGCAAGGTCCGCGGGGCTCTGGGGTACGATCGGGGGGGAATCGTGCCACCATGGCCGCTCTTACCGGCAGGCAGCCATGCCGGGTAGGTAAGGGCAGCATGGTGCTGCACCGTCCCCCCCCCCCCTGCATCTCCATGCGCTGCGATTGGCCAGTCAATGAAGACCGGCACATCGCAGCGCCGGAAGCTGTAAGAAGCATTGGGGGGAGGTCAGCACCTGTCTCCTCCAAGGTGAGGCAGGGTACACCAGTGTTTTGGGTCCCCTGCCAACGCTCCAGCCAATGGCAGCGCTATAGCTGCACAGGAAAGAGCTGAACTTTCCTGCATGCAGCCATTCTAGCTGGTGACTGCATGGCAAAAAAAAAAAATAATAATAAAGTATTATTTGCCATTCACCGGGGCAGTTATATGTTCTAAAGCTTTTTTGGCGTGTATAAGTAAGAAGCCTCCTCCTCATGCTGCTGCTGCCACCTCCACTCTATGTCACCTTGACAGTCTGTGACCTCCTCCACACTATGTCACCTTGCCACTCTGTGGCCTTCTCATGCTGCTGCTGCCACCTCCACACTATATCACCTTGCCAGTCTGTGGCCTCCTCATGCTGCTGCCACCTCCACACTATGTCACCTTGCCACTCTGTGGCCTCCTCTTGCTGCTGCTGCTGCCACCTCCACACTATGTCACTGGGCCACTCTGTGGCCTAGTCATGCTGCTGTTGCCACCTCCAAACTATGTCACCTTGCTGCTCTTTTACGCTACAGTAGGATCTTGGGCCTCTGCACGGTTCTTTATACCTGGCGCTAACATCGACCTGTAAAGCTGAGTTCACACTTGAGTTATTTTAAGAGTGATTCTAAGAGTGACGCCTGTCAAGTGCGTGTTATACTGACTCACAGTATTGGTTCACTATCCCAGCAGACTCCATATGTGTGTTACTGTAAGACACAGTGTTTTACACCACTATACAAGCTCTCTGCAGCCAGAAAATAGCAATTTTTTTAAAATGTGATTTGCCGTGAATAAATTGGAATCAAATATTTTCGGAAAATTCGACGAACCGTCCGAATCAAATTTTTGGGAAATTCGCTCATCTCTAATCGTGTCCAAGAATCCAATGTTGAGGTCTGCGAGTGGCATAATATGGCCTAGTATAGTCTTTGTGTCACGGTCGTCCTACCTCAGGCCGACGCTCCCTAGGGGCGATTCGATGCAATAATTGAGTTGAAGTAGACAAAGAAGTCCAGACTGGAAAACTTGAACATAGATTACTGAATGAAATTGGTAATACAAAAATGTTTCTTTACTGCACTCCACTTGGTACCAGCAGGGTGCAATGTGGTGGCAGTTGGGCCAAATGCTTCTCTTGGTTCCTATGTGGCTTAAGTCTATTATCTGTTCAATAAGTAGGGTGTCTTTTGTCCATTTTCCCTCTCATGTAAATTAAGTCTATAGTTTAGTCAAAAGCAAGGAGTTGGTGCTCTAGAAGCTGCTTCCCAGGATCCTGCAGCAGGAGAGGGGGAAAACATTTCCTCTCGCTGCGTCATGTCTTGTCCCTTAGGACTCCAACTTCAACTCACTACAGATTCCTGAAAAAACCCTCCCTTGGTGGGAAGCAGGACAGCCCACTTCTGCCCAAAGGGGGAAGAAGAGTGGAATGGTTAGTTGCATTCTTGTCTTTCAGACTCTGCAAGACCTACACCACCTGCTGGAAACCAGGCACATGGCATCAAATGCAATATAAGTTAACAGTTGCATAAATAAAATGTTAAAGGGCTTCTGTCACCCCCCAAAAGTCATTTTTGTTTTTTGTGCTTACTAAATTCCTTATAGGGCGATTATTCTATATATACTGTTTTTACCTTTTTCTGTCGGTTATTTTCGCTAAAAAACGCACTTTTTAAATATGTAAATTACCTTGCTACCAGCAAGTAGGGCGGTTACTTGCTGGTAGCCGCTGCATCCTCCTTTCCAAAAAACGCCCCCTCCTCCTGTTGAGTGACAGGGCCAGCGAGCGCTCTCCTCCTCTGGCTGGCCCTGTCTCAGTTCCAAATCGCGCGCCTGCGCCGTCCCAGTCTTCAGTTCACTGAGAGGAGGACGCTACTCGGCCGCTCCTTCCTCAGTGCGCCTGCGCCGATGACGTCACATCTACACCCTGTCACTCAACAGGAGGAGGGGGCGTTTTTTGGAAAGGAGGATGCGGCGGGTACCAGCAAGTAACCGCCCTACTTGCTGGTAGCAAGGTAATTTACATATTTAAAAAGTGCGTTTTTTAGCGAAAATAACCGACAGAAAAAGGTAAAAACAGTATATATAGAATAATCGCCCTATAAGGATTTTAGTAAGCACAAAAAACAAAAATGACTTTTGGGGGGTGACAGAAGCCCTTTAAGTAAGGAGGACATTTACTAAATAAGAACATGGAAAGATAGCCAGACAAGGTGTTAATTTATAATGCTCCCTATCCAGGGTACTTCATAAGCAGTTCATAAGCAGTCCAGGGTACTATGTAAGCAGCTCATACAGTACTCTGAACAGCTTGCTTTTCAGGTCCGGTGCTTACCTTTAGATGGTTCTGTTGAAGAGATGTAGGTTGTTGTTGCGCAGTTTTGCTTACAGCAGGACCTAATAGACATAATTAATTTCATTTATTATTTTTAATGTTTGATTTCAGCAACATAGTTGACGTATATTGCAAACAAAATTGACAATATTTCACAAACCATACAGCTAGTTTACCTTATACTGATGTGTTGTATACAGTATATACACAATAAAGTAATAGACTATTGTCTAAAGCCACACCGTAAGAACAACATGGCAGACACTGGTTAGTGCCCAATGATAGTCTGTATATGAGTACTGAAACTTCTATTACTGACTATGTTTACGACTTGAAAACACGAATCAAGAATACTGATGGAGCCAGTCCTCTCACTTGAATCTTCGCAATATAAAAATCGGCCTCAACGATCCAACGGAATCGCGGGGTGCAAGTCTCCACAAGAATGCAAATAGTGATCAGCGAGTAAAGATGAGCTGCACTCACCATCCGTAGAAGAAATGTCTCTTTATTGATTAAATCTTTAGGGCTTCAAAGCCCAAGACAAAAAGTAGCTTGGGTGGGGGGTAGAATTCACATGGATGCGAAAAAACTGCTTTTTTTTTTTTTTTCGCTGTTTTTTCACATCCATGTGCATTTTACCCCACACCAAAGCTACTTTTTGTCTTGGGTTTTGAAGCCCTGAAGATTTAATCAATAAAGAGACATTTCTTCTACGGATGGTGAGTGCGGCTCATCTTTACTCTCTGCTCACTATGTTTACCACTTGTTCAGCAAATACAATAAGTTGGACTTTAATGATCAAAATCAAATCCATGACAGTATTGGCCAGCATATCTGTTATATCTTTGACTGTTTTGAGAAGCAGAGTTGACTACACACTGTGTAATGGTATGATGTAGTCAGGGGCGTAGCTATAGGGGGTGAAGAGGTAGCAGTCGCTACTGGGTCCAGGAGCCTGAGGGGGTCTAAAGACCCTTGTGCCACATAAGACACACAAAGCACTGAGGGAAGCTGAAATCTTGCACCAGCGCCCATGAGCCGTTAGCTACGCCCCTGGATGTCTGCTCACTATGTTTACCACTTGTTCAGCAAATACAATAAGTTGGACTTTAATGATCAAAATCAAATCCATGACAGTATTGGCCAGCATATCTGTTATATCTTTGACTGTTTTGAGAAGCAGAGTTGACTACACACTGTGTAATGGTATGATGTAGTCAGGGGCGTAGCTATAGGGGGTGAAGAGGTAGCAGTCGCTACTGGGTCCAGGAGCCTGAGGGGGTCTAAAGACCCTTGTGCCATATAAGACACACAAAGCACTGAGGGAAGCTGAAATCTTGCACCAGCGCCCATGAGCCGTTAGCTACGCCCCTGGATGTAGCCATATACTACTTTGTATTTTTTTTTATACAAGCCAATAGCCACATACAATACTGTATAAGTATATTGTATATGTTTGAGGGCATATTTTAAATCTGCACCAAACGTATGCCCCATGGGTGATGTGAACAGAGACTTTCATGGCCAATTTTGGAAGAGGAATTCTATTATAACAAAGAGGAATGTGGATCCACAGTGTCACTAGAACAGATTTTGCTTGGGGCTACTCCTAAAGTTGTTATCTGTAATGCATTTGGAAAGTCTTTAGACCCTTTCACATTTTGTTATGTTGCGGTCTTGTGCTGAAATTTAAAAAAAACATTATTTTTTTAAATCATCATGCACTCAATGACAAAGTAAAAACAGAATGTTTCAAATCTTTGCTAATTTCTCAAAAAGGGAAAACTAAAATCTTACACTGAAATAAGTATTCAGACCCTTTACTTAAAAGGGTATTCCGGTAAAGAAACTTCATTTTTGAAAAACCTGCATTAAGGCTGCAAGCAGTGACCCAACCAAAACCCATACCTATACATATAACCAGAATTTTTTTAATTTACCTTTCAATCCATTTGTCTAGCTCCTATGTGAGCCTGCAACACACCTGAGAGTATCATGGTACCTGATCTTCTCTCACAAATCTACAGAAACTACAATACCCACAATCCCTAGCTTTTCTTCTGTGAGTTTGTGCTTGTTCATGAGTGTAGATGTTTGATTGGCCTGATATACAGTCCGGTCACTCCCCCTCTCCTCAGTAATCAGCAGCACACTAACACACCCTTTGTTTCACAAGACATTTAGCTAGAGAATTAAGAGCAACACACTGAGCATGCTCGACCTAACAAAGACTCAGAACTACAGGTCTATGCCATGGTATTTTATGAGGAAACACAGTGGGTAGCAGAGGAAGAAAACTACTTTTATAATTACTGAACGGTAAATATGTGAAATTTACATTATATTAGGTGTTTATTCATGGGTTAGTCTAAAACATAAGATATATTTATGGCAACTGGAATTCCCCTTTACGTTCCCCCCCCCCCCCCATTAATCTGCTCTCAATACCTCTTAATGTGAAAGTGAAAACAGAATTTTATAAAGGAGAGACCAGAAGACAGGATTGTGTGGATGCACAGATCTGAAGAAGGGTACAAAAAATTTCTGTTCCACTGAAAGCTCCAAAGAGCACAGTGGCCTCCGTGATTCTTAAATGGAAGCCGTTTGTAACAACCAGAACTCTTCCTGGAGGTGGTCACTTCATCAAACTAATAGGCAGAGATGGTCCTTGATAAGAGAGGTGTCAATGTTACCAACGGTCATCCTGGCTGAGCTTCAAAGATCCTGTTCACACATGGGAAAAACTTCCAGAAGTGCTCCATCAATTTGGGCATTATAGCAGAGTGGCAAGAAAGTATCCTCTTCACAGTAAAAGAAAGTAAAGTCTGGAGTTTGCAAAAATCACCTAAAGGACTCGTAGACTGTGAAAAACAAGATTCTCTAGTCTGGTGAAACCAAGATTTAATTTTTTGGCCTCAATTCTAAGCATCATGTTCGGAGGTAACCAGGCACTACTCATCACCTGCCCAATACCATTTCTACAGTGAATCATGGCGGCAGCAGTGTGGAGTGTTTTTCCGCGGCTTGGACAGGGAGACCAGTCAGGGTTGAGGGAAAGCTGAATGGAGTAAAGTACATATATTGTTAATAAAAGACTGATCCAGACTACCCTGGAGCTCAAACTGGGCCAAAGGTTCAACTTCCAACAAGACAATGTCTCTAAGCACACAACCAAGACAGCACAGGAGTGGCTTAGGGACAACTCTGTGAATGGCATTTATAATGTACAGAAAATTTATACAAGGCACTTACTAATGTATTGTGATTGTCCATATTGCATCCTTTGCTGGCTAGATTAATTTTTCCATCACATTATAGACTGCTCGTTTTCATGGTTATGACCACCCTACAAGCTAGCAGCAGTGGCTGGGGCCATAGGAGTGCACATAGTCCAGCGCTCTTTTCTATAGTGTACAAGCACGGCCACTGCCACTGGATTACAGGGTGGTTGTAACCATGCAAATGAGCAGTGTACAATGTGATGGAAAAATGAATCCAGCCAGCAAAGGAAGCAAAATAGACAATCACAATACATTAGTAAGTGCCTTATATTTTGTCTGCACGATAAATTTGCTGAAGTGAGACCACCCCTTTAAGTGGCCCAGTCAGTGCCCTGACTTGACCCCGATATAACTTTTCTGGAGAGACCTAAAAATGGCTTTCCACCGATGATCCCCCTCCAACTTGAGATTTAGAGGATCTGCAGAGAAGAATGGCAGAAAATCCCCAAATCTAGAAGGGCAAACCTTGTGGGACCATAAGCACGAAAACTGGAGGCTGTAATTGTTGCCAAAGGTACTTCAACTAAGTACTGAGTAAAGGGTCTGAAAACCTATGTCAGAGCAAGATTTTAGTTTTTCCTTTTTAATTAGCAAAGATTTTGAAAATTCTGTTTTCACTTTGTCATTATTGGGGCATTGAGTGCAGAATGATGGTGAAAACTGGAATTGCTTTTTTTTTACTTTTAGCACAATTTTGCAACATAAGTGAAAGGGTCTAAAGAGGTCCCAAACGAACTGTAAGTGGTTCACCAAGTCATTACTCTTTAACCCCTATATAGGGATCTAGACTGTGATGCAGGGGAACCACAAGGCTACTTCTTGGAGTAGTCTCTGTTCAAATGATAGCTTACCCATAGGGGTTAAGAGACATTGATGCAGAGCACTGAGCAATCACGCAGAACTGTAGTCAAGGAATTAAGTCATGAGAGACAGAGTATGTGCAATCTAAGAAAACAAATTGGTCCAAAAATTCGATTTGGATCTCAATCAACTCTAATCAAATTAAAAGTGTTTTAACTGGTCTAAAATGGGTATATGACACTAAGGTCTCCCAAGACTACTGTATTTTCTGGCGTATAAGACTACTTTCAAACACATGAAAATCTTCTCTTAAGTCCAACGATTGTTAGATAATGATATGCATGTGTAGAGCGGCACCCAGGGATCTCCCTGCACTTACTATTATCCCTGGGCGCCGCTCTACACGTATGTATATATCATTATCTAACAATTGTTGGACCAGTGAAAGGTCCTCTTTACTTCCAAGCCGGACTGGAGAAGCTGTCCTTCTCCAGCTTCAGGGACAGGCGCCCTCTAGCTGCGCCACCGTGCGCTGCATCCCGGCCAATCGCTCTGAAGCAGCCCACTCTCCCTGCTCTCAGTGGTTTTCTCATGCTAGGATCGTATGTGTAAAATTTTTATACGGTGCGTGTTGGAAGAGGGGTAGTCTTACACGGCGAGTATAGCCCAAACCCCATATTTTAACAGGAAAAGTAGGGGGTCGTCTTATATGTCCAGTCATCTTATACGCCGGAAAATACGGTATTTTATTTTTCTCCCTCGTCATTCTCTCTTTACTTTAAAAATCTTGCTCTCTCCCCCCTCCTTTTAAAGAAGAACTCCTGCAAAATATTTTATTCTCTGACCTGCTAGAAAGGTACATGATAAAATCTGTAGTGAATGTCATCTTCTCATCAGTGACTGCATTTGTGAGTTATCCCCTCCCTTCTAATCCTCAGCTGTGTCATGTGACCAACTCTCTGATCCCCAACTGACACAGGACAGGAAGTCAGTTCCTTCTCTAGTTATTCCTATAAGACTGACATTTAGGCTCTCATAGGAATACATAGAGAAACTGACTTCCTGTCCAAAATAAGATGCATTATTTGGAAAGTCTGACTGCTGGTCACATGACACAGCCAAGATGCAGAAGGGAGGGGATAACTTACAAATACAGTCACTGGTAAGAACATTACATTCACTATAGATTACATAATGTACCTTTCTAACACGTCAGTGAATAAAATATTTTGGGGGAGTTCTTTAAGCTCTTTAATGCAATGACAGTGCTACGAATCAGTAAATGTGGACCCACTGTGCCAACTAACCAGTTTGGAATAGGACTAACCCTAACGGTGCTCCCCTCATATTCAGCCTTTAAAGCCTGTATCACTGCAGGGAAACAACCCGACCTCTACTTCCTGGTATAGTCCCGATGTGCTAAGCAGCTGAACCTCTATGGTCAGGGACTCTGATGCAGTCATTGGGAGCTCAGGATACAGAAAATGCACCAAAAGGGCAAGTGCAGTCTGAACAGTCACTTTCATTCCCATTCCTGGGCAGGCTTTAGTTTTCAAAGTGCCCAAGCCCCTTGTCCTTTGCTGCTGTCTGCTTCTCCCTTAACCTTCCAAGGCTTTCAGTAGCAGACGCCTGCCACCCATGTGTCTGAACCCCCTTTAAGCCACACAGCAGCAGCAGCAGCAGCCAGTTCAGTATCATCAACATTATGGAGACATTTTTTAATGTGCCATGCCAGGTTGAGCTAAATCAGCAAATGGAGATCTCAATGCTCATGTTCAGTTCTACCTGATCTCCTGCCTTTCGCAGGTGCATACAGGGTTCCCTGACACCATGGACTTCTGAGCAGGGAGACTGGAACAGAGGCTAGAACACACCCAGTATGCTCACTCTGTTCTCTCTTGCCCAGCCTCCAGTGTCATAACAGAGATTTTAGCACAGCAGGTGATCCCCATGAGAACCAAGTTGTCCTCTGCCAGTGTCCAAAACATCACATTTGTCAAAGTTTTTTGATTTGCACACTGCTCCGACTTTGGACGATAAATAGATCTTCCCTTGCTGATGGTGCCCTATCTTGCCACTGCTGCTGTCTGCCATCATGTTCTGTACTGAATGGCTGCTGCTGCTATCATGACGATGTGCTGTCGGCCTTCCTACCATCGTGTTCTGTACCAAATGGCTAATGATGCCACCATCATGCCACTGCTGTCTTCCTGCCTACTGTTCTGTACCACATGTCTGCTGCTGCTGCCATCATGCCCCTATGCTATCTGCCTGCCTACCATCATGTTTCGTACCATATGGTTGTTGCTGCAACTGCTATTCCCTGCTGCTAATCCCCTACTGCCCCCTCCATTACCCCTACTGCCACTACCATTACCGCTTCACAGTCACCACTATTACTACACACATTTGCTACTAAACACATCTACTGCCTTGTCTGTTCTATGCTGTGCTGCAAGTGCTGTCACTAGTATTGCCACCACATTCACGATTACCCTATCCTTTCTACATCCACACTGTACTGCTGCTGCTCCCAATTAGAAGGGAAAATTTTTCCAGCCTTGTTCAGAACAAGCCACTCTTTCATCCAGGGCTGTGGAGTCGGTAGATAAATTGTCCGACTCCGACTCCTCAGATTTTGAAACTTCCGACTCCGACTCCGACTCCTCGACTCCGACTCCTCTGTATTTAATATGCAAATACGAAGCTGTTCCACCAAGTTCTTCTAATCTTCTCTAGCACAGAGGTAGTTTAGCAGAAGCTGCTGCCTTCTCCTTTGTGTGCTAATCTTCTGCTGAAGATAGAGCAGTGGGAGGATCCAGGAAGGGGCAGGGGAAGGGGCATTTATTTTAAAACATGATTTTCCTAGTAGAATCCCATAGTCATGTTTAAAATTTAAGCTAACAATCTGAGTTTACATGTTTTATAGCCTTAGCTGAATGATAGCAGTTTTTCAAATGGTTTACAGCTTCAGTCTTGAACTATTGACTATCCATTCCCTTCACTTATACAAGTGTCTCCAGTCCTTAATCAGTTATCAGTGAGAGGCTAGGATAACCATGGGTTCCCTGTAACAGCAGACCACAAGACGATGGAAAGTGTAAGTATTGCCGCTCCTTAAAGGGACACTGACAGGCTGATTTTCCAGCTAAAGATATATATATACTGGTATTCATCAGAGAATTAGGAATAAAACTATACTAATGTTACCCCCAGTTAAGCTGTACTTGTGTTTAAGAAACATTTTAATCTGTATGCAAATTCACTATCTTGTGCCCAATGGGGCAGCGTCTCCTGCGGCTTTGTGCCCAGCCGCGCCCGAAGTACAGCTTCCCAGCGCTGTTCCCTCAGTATTATTCACTGCACTGGCCTGTTTTTTCAGGCTAGCCGAACGCTGAATTCCTACCTAGTCCTGTCTAGTGCTGCCAGTACTCTACATGTGCGCCTGCCCCTTGGGCACAAAGGTAGAGAATTTGCATATTGATTAAAACGTTTTTAAACACAAGTAAACCTCAACTGGGGTAACAGTCGTCTAGTTGTATTCCTAATCCTCTGATGAATACCAGCAGATATATCAGCCTGTCAGTGTCCCTTTAACTGCATAGTAAAGCATATGAAAAGCATGCTTCTTCACGGTCACTTAACGTCTTTGTTTAGCGGTAAAGTGACGCACTGCATGCATTGGCCTTTATTCTTACAGTAGAGAAGTAATTAATTATAACTTTATCTGAATTAGGACATTTAAACTTGCTTTTTTTATATTTCAATTTTTTTTTATTCCAATTTAAATCTAGTAGGAGTCGGAGTCGGAGTCGGTCCATTTTTTGCCGACTCCGACTCCGACTCCAGGTACCCAAAATTGCCTCCGACTCCGACTCCTCGACTCCGACTCCGACTCCACAGCCCTGCTTTCATCAGACAAGTAACACTTGTATGTGTATATATAGAAGCAGTCATTCTAAAAGTCTGGACTCTACTATTTCTCCACCTCCACCTTCGGAGCCTAACCCTGAGGTGACGGTATCCATGTAGGAGCACCGGGACACACACAGAAAGCTATAGAGGCTGCACCACACCACTTGGCAATCCAATAAACCTGGGACACGATCGGCCATGGGAGGACAGCACGTTGCAGATGCTTGTACAGAACGGGACAGTCTTTCTTCTAACACTTAACACTTGTGCATGTATAAACACAGGCAGGGTTTCTGCCCTTCTTAAAGCAACTCTTTCTTCTGACATTAAGATGTATGTGTATATGTAACATGAACATGTGTATAGACAGGTTCAGGGATCGGCCTCTGCTGAGGCCTAATTTTTGAACACTTGGTCCCAACAAGCCTCTGTCTTTTTGCCTCAACACCATGTGTGTTTAAACATAATCTGCTCCTGATAAGGGAAGTCTTTGGAAGCTTTTTAATATGAAAATCTCAACATGTGTGAGTCCTAGAAGACTAGGGGATTATATACCAATTTTCAGGACAATTGGAACAACTTTGATTTATGTAGAATTAATTCAATGAATAAGAAACAAAACAAATTTCAAGAAGTTCGCTCATCTCTAATCACAAGCGGTCTGTCAGCCTCTGAGCAAATCAGGGCAAGCTCCCTCGCTCCTTGGGGCTTGTGATCCTAAATCTTCATCCTTCCTGCCCTGTTTTCCGCAAATTTTCACAGTAACATGGTCCAAAGCAAATTATTATTTGGCAGTAGAATTTTTGTGAAATTTGCAGAAAATCCAATTCATTTAGAATCAATTCGCTCATCCATACCAGACAGCAAAGGGTCAAACCAAGAAGTCAGTGAGAAGTTAGTACACAGAACTGGCAAATAAGCACCTGGCACACCTAGCAGGAAATTACAGAACTAGAACCTATTTTCAGGTACCTTCTCACAGGGTGGCCTTCCT
Organism: Bufotes viridis; assembly: GCA_033119425.1. Lineage (NCBI taxonomy): Eukaryota > Metazoa > Chordata > Amphibia > Anura > Bufonidae > Bufotes > Bufotes viridis. Next base: position 462,182,717 of record CM065590.1, read on the forward strand.
GACTTGAGAAAGCTGCGCTATGCCGGTAGCTGGAACTACCAGGCAGGGAGAGAGAGATGCCGCCGGGACTTGACTGCCAGAGCCAGAGTGTAGCTGGTGAGCAAGGTGGTGGCTGTGCCCACCCGAAGGGCTGGTGGTGAGCACTCTGCTATAAATGGGGATTGTAATTAAACTGTCAAATTACTGGTAACCTGCTCAGCAAGACGCACATCCACTGCCAGACTATGCTACTCACAAAATGCACAGAGAAACAAAACAGAATAATGAATAATTACTGGCATTGAGAAAAAGGACAGCAGGATTTAAGTAGCGAACAGATGTAAAGGTGGGTTCACATCATGTTTTTGTCATCCGTTTAATGTATAAAAAACATATATCTTAATGGATGCCTCTGACAGATGCCATACGGTAGCATTCATTCACTATAGAGTTGCATTGAAAAAAAAACAAAACGCTTTTGTATCCCTTGTTTTTCCTAAAGTACAGAATACGTTAAACGGATGGCAAAAATGTGATGTGAATCCACTCTAACTTATTGGTTCTCAATCCTAGAGCACTCCTGCTTCTCTCCTCCATGACATGAGCAAGCAAAGGTGAGCTAGTCATCTAGGTCTGCACCCTCCCTTGCCTCTTTGCCTTGCTTCTGGAGCAGAAACAAGTATTAAGGCTGACTGGTCAGCCTGCATTTGTGGGAGGGGCGGAGGCTCTTCTTAAACAAGCCACTGCCTCACTCCTGGGCGTGTGTTCTTCAGGTGCACAGGTGCTGCTGGGTGTCATTAGTGAACTAGCTTCTCTGGTGGCAGGATCTCTTTCTTTGCAGCATGGAGCCAGAACGGAGGTTTTGTTTTCTCTGCTATCGTAGCAATGCACGCGGGGTAATACGTAAGTAAGTTGGGCCGTGGCCATCCCTCCTGGCCGGTCAGAACCCGACTTTCCTAGCGAACGGGAGGCTTCGCCTCAGAATCTTCTGCCTCAGGTTTGTTTGGTTGGGGCTAAAGAATTTCTATTTCTTTTTCAACCTCGTTTGTTTGATAATAAGAATTAGTTCCGGTATATCTTGCAAATTTACGTCGCTTGTTTGTCGCATTGAAAATTACTTCAGTTTATACGCAGTTAGGGAACAGTCACCCGGGCTGCATGTGACGTCATGATTGAACATCAGACTCAGCTGTTGTTTGACCTATCGCTGTGGCTGTTCCTTGCCATGTGACTCCCCTCTCCCAGCCACCACCATCTTTAGACTTCATGTTTTTCCCTGCTTTATGTACTAGAACCCTGATGCACTTTATGCTCTGCTCTTATTCTGAGCGGCAGTTCTACGTTCGGCTCTACTTCTGTCTTATACCTGCTTGCACCTCGCTTTATACGCCTCACACCCTCAGATGTATCCGCACGTCTTTTATTGTCCATCACTTTCACGCTGCTCGTTCTAAACGGCCTTTACATTTTGCTTTACACATGTTTTACTCTCTGCTCACTGGAGCTGTGTCCACATGTCTGCTATTTTCATCATGCTTCATACTTCAATCACATTCGAGTTGCTTTCACCCGTTGGCTGTTCACACTTGGCTGTTGCATCATGTTGTTGTGTGTGGTTAGAGCTGCGTTTATGCGTCGGCTAGTATACCATGTTGCTCTGCTCACAGTCAGAGCTGCGTTCACATGTCTGCTGTTACAACAGGTCATTCGAGGCTTGTTTTCAGAGGTGCATTCACGTTCGCTGTCACATCATGTTCATGCTCCACTCACATTTAGAGCTGCTGTTATACCTATTTTCGTTCTCGGCTCACTCACAAAGGAGCCTTCACACTTACGCAGTCAAATTCACGACCAGGGCTGCGTCCATACGTCTATTGGCATATCATGTTTGCTCTACTCACACCCAGAGCTGCGTTCACACGTCCATTGTTACTACGGTTCTTTCCAGGCCCATTTCTAGAGCTGCGTTCATGTCACTTTCACAGCATGTGTCACGCCCCATTCACAACCAGAGCTGCCGTTATACCAATCGTTTGCTCTGCCTATACCCAGAGTTGTGTTAACACTTCTACTGCTACAACAGGTTTTATACCCCACTCGCCAGAGCTGCTTTCCCCTGCTCCTTCCAGTATAACTCTCATCCTGTGACCTCCACAGGATCAGCACACTCTTTTCCTGAAATCCTCTGTGCTGCTGGGACCCTGCTCCTTCCACTATGTAACTTTCATCCTGTGACCTCCACAGGATCAGCACACTCCTCTCCTGAAATCCTCTGTGCTGCTTGGGGTACCTGACTTTGTAGTTCTCTATGTATGTAACCTAACACAAGGTCATCAGAAATCCTCTGTGTTTCTGGGCTGGTGATGTCACTATTATAATGTAATGGTCAGTCTGTTCTCCTGAAATACTCTGTGCTGCAGCAGCTATCGTATTTTACGTGTGATCACAGGAGATCTGACACGTCCTTGAGGCAGGAAATATATTGATTGAACCTCCCACTCAAAACTGCATCCTCATGTTACTTGCTACACTCAGTAGTCTTAATGGGGCACTCCGCACCCACTGCTTAGTACTCTCCCGGTAAACATGGCTGCTTTCTTTCAGGCGTACGTTTTCCTCGGTGGTGTGAAAAAAAAATAATAATTTTTTTCTTTTAAATCCTGATTCGTGTTCACTCAGATTGGTCTCCTTTACTCCTGGTTTGCATTCACTCAGATTGGTCTCCTGCCTAGTTCAACAAAACAGCTTCTCAGCGGAGGCCAGTGGGCCTACCATGTTTTACAAGTTGTTCTTTTGTTTGTTGGGAAGGTATTGTACCTTCCCTATGACTTCAGGGGTCCGACGACTGCTTCGGCCACATGGCTTCGCGGGTCCGACGACTGCTACGGCCCTATGGCTTCGGGGTCTGACGACTGCTACGGCCCTATGGCTTCGGGGTCCGACAACTGCTTCGGCCCTATGGCTCGGGGTCCGACGACTGCTACGGCCCTATGGCTTCGGGGTCCGACAACTGCTTCGGCCCTATGGCTTCGGGGTCTGACGACTGCTACGGCCCTATGGCTTCGGGGTCTGATGACTGCTTCGCCCTATGGCTTCGGGGTCCGACGACTGCTACGGCCCTATGGCTTCGGGGTCCGACTACTGCTTCGGCCCTATGGCTTCGGGGTCTGACGACTGCTACGGCCCTATGGCTTCGGGGTCCGACTACTGCTTCGGCCCTATGGCTTCGGGGTCTGACGACTGCTACGGCCCTATGGCTTCGGGGTCCGACTACTGCTTCGGCCCTATGGCTTCGGAGTCTGACGACTGCTACGGCCCTATGGCTTCGGGGTCCGACGACTGCTTCGGCCCTATGGCTTCGGGGTCCGACGACTGCTTCGGCCCTATGGCTTCGGGGTCCGACGACTGCTTCGGCCCTATGGCTTCGGGGTCTGACGACTGCTTCGGCCCCATGGCTTCGGGGTCTGACGACTGCTTCGCCCCATGGCTTCGGGGTCTGACGACTGCTTCGCCCCATGGCTTCGGGGTCTGATGACTGCTTCGGCCTTATGGCTTCGGGGTCCGACGACTGCTTCGGCCCTATGGCTTCGGGGTCTGACGACTGCTACGGCCCTATGGCTTCGGAGGTCTGACGACTGCTTCGGTCCCATGGCTTCGGGGTCCGACGACTGCTTCGACTCCCATGGCTGCGGGGTCCGATTACCTGTTTTCAGTCCTGCCTGGTTGGTTGTCCATCCATGGTTCCAGGCTGATTGGGCCCAAATGTCTCACATTCATAACTGCTTCCCTGATCACCTGCATACGGCCCATGTTTTAAACTAAAGTCTGTCACCTGCGGGGTTCAGTCAGGTTCACTTGTTACTCAACTAAGTTTCCTGCTCCTTACGTTCTTTAGGTGTTACACCTTATTAATGTCCAGTGTCTGCCATGCTCCAGGATCACACTTCAATTACTGGAGCTCAAATCTTTAGGGTCATCTGCCATGTCGGTCAGGTCACTTTTTTCAACCATATTCGCCTGCCACGGTATTCGGGCCACGTAGGTTAATGGTAGACTCAGATACCAGGTCGGTTTTCCTGGTTCAGGATTAAACCATCCTCAGGGGTTCACAGAAGAATGCAGGGGCCATGGCAAGCAGATAGTTGATGTCTGGGGAACTATTCAAAGATTCCCTTCCTACTTTCATGGTTTCTTTTGCCCCTCACTTCTTGCATAGTCTAGGCAGGCAGGTTTCTCTTTCGGTTCCACAATCTCCGGAGGCCAGGGCAATTGTCAGTACTAGAACCACAGGTCACCAGGTTCAGTTAATATCTCATGCTCCTTTCCACAGCACATTCCCATTCCTTCATTCCGCTCGGGCACTATCTGCAACATCGAGCATCATGTCTACGGTTTCGTCATTTGCAAGCTGTGATGTACGTCTTCTTATGGTTTTGCCGCATACTTCCTGAATGTGCGGTCAAGATTGCCGATGCCTTACAGTTGGTCACGGATTTGTTTGCACTTTCATTGTTTCTTTATAACCTACTTGGCTTGGCTTTTGCCCCCTTTAGGCCTACCCACGGCTATGGCTAAGGGCACAATTCAAGCCATTAAGTTAGGTTTAGCTAGCACACGGCTAGCCGGGTTAGGTTGTTCTTGATGTTTATCTCCCTAGGGTTCATCAAGCATCGTTGGCCGTAGCCATGACCACAAGTATTAAGGCTGACTGGTCAGCCTGCATTTGTGGGAGGGGCGGAGGCTCTTCTTAAACAAGCCACTGCCTCACTCCTGGGCGTGTGTTCTTCAGGTGCCCCACCCTCCCTCCCTTCTCTTTTCATTTCCACAGGGTATGCCCCCTTTAGGCCTACCCACGGCTATGGCTAAGGGCACAATTCAAGCCATTAAGTTAGGTTTAGCTAGCACACGGCTAGCCGGGTTAGGTTGTTCTTGATGTTTATCTCCCTAGGGTTCATCAAGCATCGTTGGCCGTAGCCATGACCACAAATAAATTGTGAATTGTTTTAGGAATATGTGAAGATGAGGAATTATATCTTATCTATTGGTTATCTGGGGTATTCTCTGTTTCGAACATTTGCTCTATGGCTAGAACGCTGTAATACAGACATCTTAGATAGGCAACACAATTATCTATCTATCATCCCATAAACCATAAGTCAATAATATCTGTGTGCATAGAAGATGCCATACTACTAAACCTTCATTAGTCGCAATCCATTATATCACCCAGTGTCACATAAAAGTATCAAACTATGATGTATTAGATAGGATTACCAAGTTATGATGTTGATTCCTACCTGAAGAATGTCCAGATGAAGGTAAAGGGATATTTGAAACATCTGAGATCGACTCCTTTGCTTGAGAAGATGAATTGTTCCCATATGAAACCACTACATGATGTCTTGAGGGTGATTTACATCTTATCGTATGCTGCCCATTTATAGTCTTTACCTCGACCAAATCATTCATGTCCTTTAATAACGCCCTCAGTGAGGAGTATCCATAATGCGACAGGTTAAGATTATAACCATGGACCTCACGGAAAAGTCCACCAAATTCTTCAAACGAAACGCCTTCATTCTTTCCATAAATGACAATGAAAATTTCTGACTTCAGAATTTCATTCATGTTTCAGGTGAAGAAATACTACATGGAAAGGTATAGCTAAGCGGTAGAAAAGAAGAAATGAATGAGCCATATATGTCATTACAAACTTTTATTACTTTAAATATTAAAGTGGTTGCCCTGGGACATTTATAGCATACTGCTAGGATATGCCATAAATGTCAGATAGGTGCGGGTCCCACTTTTGAAATCTGCTCCTATCTGCAGAATGGGACCCCTGAAGTAAAGAGAGAGCCCATCGTGTATACATGACATCCTCTCCATTCAGCTATGGAACTTCAGAAAAAGGTTAAGTGCTGGGCTACTTTTAGAACTTAGAACTAGTGGTGGGACCCAAACCCATGGGTGGACTGGGAACTTAGAGTGGCCCTGGAAAAAGCATAAAAGTGGCCCTATGTTTTAGGGGGGTCCTGATGCTCCTAAATTAATTAACACTGAGAGCATCAGATTGTTATGTACCCAGCTGGCGGCCAAGAGGAGGGCTTAGGCGACCTTCTGGGCATCAGCCCACTGGGAAATTTTCCCTTAGGCCTCTTGCACACGAACGTATTTTTTTTTCAGTGTTTTGCTGTCTGTTTATAACGGATCCGTTTTTCAGTTTTTTTCTTCCGTTTTGTTTCCGTTTCGGTTCCGTTGTTCCGTTCCGTTTGGCATATACAGTATACAGTAATAACATAGAGAAAATTGGGCTGGTCTTAAACTTTTCAATAGATCGTTCCGCAAAAAACGGAACGGATACGGAAGACATACGGATGCACTTCAGTATGCTTTCCGTTTTTTTTGCAGACTCATTGACTTGAATGGAGCCACTGAACGTGATTTGCGGACAAGAATAGGACATGGTCTATATTTAAACGGAACAGAAAAAACTGAGAAACGGAAACGGAAGGCATACGGAGACACTTCAGTATTTTTTGCAGACCCATTGAAGTGAATGGTTCAGTATACTGTCAGTATACTGAACTGAAAAAACTGCCAGTATACGGTCCGCAAAATATTGTCGTGTGCAAGGGGCCTTAGGGTCTATGGCCAGTCCGCCCATGCCCACACCCAGCCCTTCTGACATTTGTGGCAGATCCTAGTCATATGCCATAATGTCCCAGATGGGACAACCCCTTGAAATAGAAAATTTGCACCACTGCTGCCTTGTCCATCTTGTCATTTGGAAGATTTCCGACTGCTATTATAACTTAAGGGTTTACAGAGTCTACACATTACATTATACATTTTCCCATTTATTTTGTTGGTCAGATGGAAGAGCAATGTTCCTTTCATCTCATAGGAAATCATAAAGGCTGCAAGAGTACATAACACCAAGTATGTCATACCTTAACTACAGGCTACCGGAGTTTGTAAACGGATATGAGAAGGTAGCCTAGGTGGGGGCTCCAGTGAGTGTAGGACTCCTACATACTGCTGAGATATAACTCTGGGACATATACCCCTTATACTGTATATGTTGTAAACTACACTATTCCATACAGAGGTATCCACTCCAGTAAAAAAAATATATGATTTTTTCACAATGGGACTCTGGATGATGTATATGACAAAGTGGATATGCAGTGGTACATGTAGGAGTCTTCCGTCAGGGAATACGCCCTCGTCCTGACATATACTGTACCTTTCATGGAAGACTCGAATGTAACATGAACTGGACCAGTCTGCGATGCAGAACAGCATCATATAAATATTAATTTGCACAGCTCTAATAATTACCTGTTCTACAGAAATGAAAAGATCGATGTGTCAATATATCCGGTATATTGATGTCAGGATCCCTGGTGATCTATGGCAGTGACACCATTTAATATCAGAATCCCTGGTGGTCTACAGCAGAGAAAGAGTTGATTATAGGATCTCAGGTGGGGGATAGAGAAGGAGTTAATATTTTGATGGGGTGAAGGGACTTTCTCGCCTCTCCAGGCATTGTCCTGGCTATAACTTCTTGTTTCCTTCCTGTACTGATCATGAAGATGAGTGCAGGAGGGATGGAGAGGATGTAACGCTCTGCCTGATTATTAAGAGGGAGCTGAGGGAAGTAGCACGAGAAAAGACAGACCTTTCAAGTTGTGTGGCCATACTGCTGCACAGCGTTCCACCAAGGTTTAGGGTTCTTCACCATGGATCAGAGATAACTAATGGATTCCAAGATTGAGGGACTCATTCCGCGTCCTGATTGAGAGACTCATCTACCTTCAGCAGTGCTATAGAGAATAATATGTAGGGGCAGAACATCTGCTCCGTCAGGATGAGGGAACGAGACCCCTCCTCAGAGAACACAGAGTACGCCAATTATCACTTCAGCGCTTTCACACAATAAAATGTGATTTTTATAAAATGGACACAATTGAATAGGACTAAACATGGCATCAGTCACTGACAGTCAGTTAGTAACAAGGATACAAGACATAATGTACTTGTGCTTGGTCATCATACAGGACACACCCATTCGATAATTAATTAGAATTAGGGCTCATGCACACGACCATATGTATTTTGCACTTCGGATGACGTCCGTGTGACATCTGTATTGCATCCGTTTTTTTTTGCGGATCCATTGTAACAATGCCTGTCCTTGTCTGCAAAATGGAGAAGAAAAGGACATGTTCTATCTTTCTATCGTCTTGCAGACGGCATCCACACGGAGTGATTTTGTGTTTTTTTTTGCGGACCTATTAAAGTGATCGGTTACACATACAGGCCACAAAAAAAAATGGAGCGCACACGGACAACAAAATATGTTCGTGTGCATGAGCCCTGAATAGTGGAAAGCTGATGACTACTTTATGGGATTCACAGCAACGGTTTGGGCAGCCCTACTCACTGTTCCTTAACAGATGATCGTACACTGGTGGTGCCTGTAATGTCAGGTCCCGGCCCAAGGGTCCTCAGTCCATACAGTGTAACGCAAAGAAGATTACGGCACTCTTGTTCTGGCAGTTTCCTTTCTTTATTTCACCAAAAGTGTAGCAACGTTTCAACCATAAGGTCTTTATCAAGCTCTACTTCATGGGATGTGCATTTAACTCTAAGTGATGTCATGTTTTTAACAAAGCTAAAGGTGTAGTCCCATTACAAAGATTTATCCCCTATCCATATAATAGGGGAAAAGTGTCTGATCAGCAAGGGTCCAAATGCTGGGGCCCCTACTGATCACAAGAATGAGCGTCCTGTGTTGCCGTAGTCATGCACTCATGCAGCCACTCCATTGAACTCTATGGGCCTGCCGGAGACAGTGGGCTCTCAATGGGATGTTATCCCCAGCAGTCCCATACAGCTGAATGGAGTGGAAGTGCACATGTAACACACCCAATTTTTGTGATTATCAGGGGCCCCAGCAGTTGGACCCCCACACACAGATACTTCTTTTCCCCTTTGCTGTGGATAGGTGATAAGTATTTGTAAGAAGATAACCCCTTTTAATTGTAAAAACCCAGAGGAAACAGAGAAAAGAGAGTAAGGTTATGTTCACACTGCCAGTAGAGGATCCATTTGAGCCTCCGTTGGCAACACTGATAGATTTGACAGAAAACCAGTAGTGCCATTTGTCCCAAAAAATTATTAAACCAAAACATAACCCAACAGGCTCCATTAACCCCTTCCCGACATGTGACGTAAAAGTACGTCACATGTTGGGTCTTTAAAGATGGCGCCCACTCCCCAGCGGAGCGGGCACCATAGCAACTGGGCGCCTGCTGTTTCTTACAGCAGAGACCCGGGGTTAATGTCTGTGACCAGTGGTAATGCCGACTGCGGACATTTAACCCCTCAGATGCCGTGGTCAAACCTGGCATCTGAGCATGGTGAAAACCGAAAGCGTGCACTTCTGGTTATGGCATGGCTACCCCGTGCGGCATTCGGAGCAGCCGAAGCTTGTGTGCGGCAGCCCCTATCATAGTCTATGACAGGAGGCTGCTGCATAGTATTTCCTATGGAGCCCTTGCCTGTAATAGGGCTCCATAGGAAAGTAGTAAAATCATCATAGCACTTGCACTTGCATTGGAGTCTATGATAATAGCAATGACTGATTGTTATAGTTCCCTATGGGAACTATAAAAAAGTGTAAAAAAAATAATGACGTATTTACAATTAAAAAAAAAATTACAATTAAATATGTATATAAAAAATGTAAAAAGAAATTATAAAAATACACATAATGGGTATTGCCGCATGTGTAAATGCCCGTAACTATCAAAATATTAATATAATTGTATAAATATTATTTAAATTTAATGTATAAAAATTTTTATGTATAAAATATTAAAGTATTAATCCAATACGGAAAAAGACAAAACAAAAAAAAAGGGTCAAAATGGCTGATTTGATATTTTTTGGTCGCCTCTCCTCCAACAAAAAAATTTAATAAAAAGTGATCAAAAAGTCGCACACTCTGCAGAATGGTATCAATGAAAAATACAGATCCTCCCGTAAAAAATGAGCTCTGAACACTTAACTAGGGGTCAGAAAATTACAGCAAAAGTTTTTTTTATTTTTTTTAGCATCAAAACGCAAGAAAAAGTATACATATGTCGTATCGCCAGATTCGTACTGACCTGGAGAATGAAGATCACCAGTCATTTTTATCACGTACTGAAAAAAAAAAAAACGTAAAACTGTGGCAAAATTTAATTTTTTTTTCCCAATTCCACCTTTGGAATTTTTACCCCACTTTCCACTACATTCTATTTAATATTAAATGCCTACGTTGGAAAGTACAACTTGTCCCACAAAAAATAAGCCCTCATGCAACTATGTAAATGGAAAATTTTAAAAGTTATGGCTCTGCGAATGCGGGGAGCGAAAAAACGAAAACGCAAAGTCAAAAAAATCTCCGGGGTATAAAGGGTTAAAATTTAATGCAGTCTGTTATAAGTGGAAGCCTTAGGCTCCATTCACATCACTGTTTTCCCTTTCCGTTCTCCGGCTCCGTTAAGGAGCAGGAGAACGGAAAGGACGGATTCTGCAGATAACTGAGACCTAACTGAGCCCGAACAAAGCCTAAAGACCCCATAGACTATAATGGGGTCCGTTCAGAACATGATTTATGAGCGGAGACGAAAGTCCTGCATGCATGTTCTGAGCAGACACCGAACGGACCCCATTATAGTCTATGGGGTCTTTAGGCTCTGTTCGGGCTCAGTTATCTGCAGAATCCGTCCTTTCCGTTCTCCTGCTCCTTAACGGACCCGGAGAACGGAATGGAGAAACGGTGATGTGACTGAAGCCTTAGGCTACATGCACACGACCGTATGTGTTTTGCGGTCCACAAACCGTTGATCCGCAAAACACGTAAGCTGCTCCGCGTAATTGCGGAACGGAACGCGGCCCATTGTAGAAATGCCTATTCTTGTCCGCAAAACGGACAATAATAGGACATGCTCTATTTTTTGTGCGGGGCAACGGAACAGAGCAACGGATGCGGACAGCACACGGAGTGCTGTCCGCATCTTTTGCGGCCCCATTGAGGTGAATGGGTCCGTGCCCGAGCCGCAAAATATGCCTATGGGACGTGGACCAAAACAACGGTCGTGTGCATGAGGCCTTAATGGTAGTGTGAATTCAGCCTATGGGGATGTTTACACACAGACTTATGATGGCCGAATTTGGCATAGATTCTGCTCTACAAAGCAATCCATTCATGTGGTTAAGGTCTCAGCCATTCATATGCATCAGGGACTTCCATTGAAAACAACGGTAGGCAGATTCCAGGCTATACGCAGTCAGTGACTTTTTGGTTACTGCTGACCAATGTGTGTGTAAGATGATTTTATGGCACTATAGTTTTGTGGAAATTCTGCCCCATTTTCTATATTTCCTTGGATATGCCCCTCATTCCCCAAGTCTTTTGTGCTCTCAACACAGAAGTTTTGTCAATAAAATGGCTGCTGATGGAGGATCATGTGACCAGGCAAATCCCCTCCATGTGATGTCTCCTCCATTAAAATACACTGTACCCGCCATCTGCACTTCACTGCTGGGAGTTTAGTGCAGGTACGGTGTGTCTCAATAAAGAAGGCTGAGTGATGTGCATGGTCACATGACCCTGCATCAGCAGCCATCTTATGGACAGGACCTTTATGTGGACAGCACAAAAGATTTGCCTAGGGGCTCATTCAGACGACCGTATGATGTCCGCAAAAATGCGGATCCGTTTTTTCGCGGACAGTTCGGCATGTCCGCAAAACAACAGATTGCATTCAGTTCTTTTGCGGATCCATAGACTTCAATAGGGCCATGTCCTGATTTTCACTGACAAGTGACAAGTATAGGACATGTTTCATTTTTTTTTTTGCTGAGCAGTGCAGTGGAAGAAAAGTACCCCATAGAAGTGAATGGGACAGCATATAATCCGCAAGAAAACGGATCCGCATTTTTGCGGACAGCATGCGGCCATCTGAATGAGCCCTAACAAGGAGACATGGCTTATGACATACAGCAACCAGCACATAATACTAACAAAGGCTATATTAGAAAGTGCCATATAGTCATCTTAAATCCACATATAAGCGCACACCGTCTGCATATATAAGAGTAATAAAATAAGCAGTAGTAAACTTTCATTTGATTGCTCTAACACCTAAAGGAAAAAAAGAATTTTAAACCTGCTGTTTCTCTAGATGACCTTATGTTGATAGAAGTGTTTATAGAATCTCAAAGGTCTATAAAAGCAGCTACCCTACTTTTACAGACCTTTGAGACTCTATTAACACTACTATCAACATAAGGTCATCTAGAGAAACAGCAGGATTTTAAAATTCTTTTTTTCCATTAGGTGTTTAAGTGTTAAAACATAACTTTCATTTGATTGCTGTAACATAAGGGTCAGAAACAGGGTTTTCTTTAGTTTTTCCATTCATAAACCTCCACACTGAGCTCCCAGCAGCTCCCTTTAAGGAGCAGCCTTAAAGGGAACCTGTCACCTGGATTTTGTGTATAGAGCTGGGGACATGGGCTGCTAGATGGCCGCTAGCACATTCGCAAATTCTAGTCCCCATAGCTCTCAGTGCTTTTATTGTGTCAAAAAAACGATTTGATAGATATGCAAATTAACCTTAGATGAGTCCTGCTTGTTAGAGGAGTCCAGCGTTCTCGGTTTCCGGAGCTCAGGGACGCCCACTGTAAAGGAGCCAGCACTGACCCGTATACTCCGAATCTCCTCTTGCTCCCCGATGTCATAAAGCTAGAGCGCCGTAATCTCGCTATCGCATGCGCAGTTCGTTCCCTGAGGCTGATGCCAGCCCAGGGAAGGAGCTCTATGCCGACACTGTGCATGCGCTAGCTCGCGCATCGCGAGATTACGGCGCTCTAGCGTTATGACATCGGCGAGCAAGAGAAGACTGTGGGGTGGTACGGTGCTGGCTCGTTCACAGTGGGCGTGCCTGAGCTCCTGGAAACAGAGAACGCTGGACTCCTCTAACAAGCAGGACTCATCTAAGGTTCATTTGCATATCTATCAAATCGTTTTTTTTTCACAATAAAAGCACTGAGAGCCCCCCTTGTCCCCCTGTAGCAACGCCTATTGTGATGTGAAGCTGCGACTTCATTGTGCCAAGTGATGCCAAACTTGGAAGTGTGAGGTGCTATGTGACACAGCACGGTTTGAGCTTGAAACCCCCCCTGTTTGATGAGAAGTCTGTCATTGCCGACCCCCTGTGAGAGAGCGATCCCTTACAGCGTCCATCAGCCTTTCTCAGATCTATTGTGTCTGTTTGAATCAAACAAAAAAAGGTCTCATTTCCCAGCATATTCTAATGGCAAGCCTCCACAAACAGAGCACGCCCATACTGACAAAGAAATATAGGAGAAAATGCAGAACATGCTACTTACATAGTAATGTGCAAATCACACACTTTACCCTCCAGACAAGGACACAAAGGGGTTCCTCACAGATCTGAAGCAGACTTTGCTGATCCCTTCTCACAGCACTGATCATGTCCCTACCTATCTCTTAAGTTTCGTTTCAGCAACATTACACAGAATCACATGCTTTGTGCAGCCAATGGCCGTTCTGCTTCCTCATGCTGGCAGCCTGATCCTCTGTGCAGTTCATATCCTGTAAATCACAGTCAATCTCGCTTTCTGCAGACCACCAAGTTTAATGCATACATCTCATAAAGATATATATTCAAACGTGTGTGTCTTTTGTGCAGGTTTACGTATGTATTGATACAGATGTAGCAGAGCTAAACTAAACATTTACAGCAATGCAAACATATGAGGTGGTGAACCTGCCCTAACATAACAGAGAAAGAGCGACAAGTGCAAGGAAGGCTGGGCGAGGAGCGACCATGAAGCCATTACAGTTTCCTTTCTGGGAGGTTAGGGAAATGCAGAGGGGGTGGGAAGGTGTGAGGACAAAGATGGAGATGGAAATGATGGTTGAGGGAGGGAGAGAGGTCCTGGGGACAGTTTACGATTGGCTAGTGTAGTGTAGGGGGCTCTAGGATATAAAAGATGAGGACTGGGGAGGTCTTAGGTAGAGCAAGTTTTGGATTAAGGTACTAGCAGCAGCATGATTAAAGGGCTTCTGTCACCCCCACTGATGTAATTTTCACTAGCTGACATTAGCTACTTGCTAATGTCAGCTGAGTTCAAACATATGTTTCCTAACTTTTTTCCTGTTTTCTATCTTTATCTTTTCTATCTCTAAAATACTTATTTTTGTGAAATGCAAATTATCTTCGCTACCAGCAAGTTGGGCGGGTACTTGCTGGTAGCCGCCGCATCTTCATGCCCTGGGAACGCCCCCTCTTCTTTTGATAGACAGGGCCAGCGCGCTCTCCTCCTCCCGCTGGCCCCGTCTGCAGCTGCAATCCCGCGCCTGCGCCATATCGGTCTTTAGTCGGCACAGGCGCTCTGAGTGAAGGACGCTCCCTTAGGCGCTCCGTCCTCAGTGCACCTGCGCCGATGACGTCAGCGCTACACCCGGAAGAAAAGACGCCGGCATCGCCTGCTCCTTACCAGGGATGCCGGCGTCTTCTCTTCCGGGTGTAGCGCTGACGTCATCGGCGCAGGCGCACTGAGGACGGAGCGCCTAAGCGATTATTGAGCAAATGCTGAACAAATGAAGGCGTATGCTCCACAGACAGGATCCGTTTTTTCTGGGTTATTGTTCTGACGGATCAGAGAATGGGGAAAATGAATCAGCGACGTCAACACAAACTTACTGCTGACACCCTCTCCACTCTGTCGGGGGGCCTTACTTGTATAAACTTTTAATAGAACAGGCTCTGTATACATCTATGTGGAATCAGCTGACTAGGGTGTAAAAGGAGTGCGCTTCTTCTTGAAGCTGACATCTACCTGTTTCACTGACACTGAACAGCTGAAAAATAATTTTCAAAGCCTCTCTTCTTAATGATCCGTGAAACATGGATGCAACACGGATGGCATCCGTTTTGCATTTGTGTTTTCACGGACCCATAGACTATAATGGGCATGAGGGATCCAGGAACACAGACCAAGATAGGACATGCATCCGTGCTGAAAACACGGATCCACGGACCGTGCTAAAACACTGATGTGTGAATACACACATTCAAATGAATGAGGACGTGTGCTGTCTGTGGAGAACACGTACAACACAGGTACGTGAAACACTGACGTGTGAATGAGGCTTTATTCAATAAAATGTATCTGTATAGCGCCATGTCAATGGGTCCACATCCGTGATACAGAGTGCACAAGGCCAGTACTCGTATACTGCAGACCCACTGTATGAGGCCCGCAATACGGACACAGCGGACACATGATCGGGTGCATGAGCCCTAACTCCATTACTTGGAAACAGGTTACATTTACAGTGCAACAGAGCTTCACTCATTGAGGCTTGGAGACTGTGGCTACTTCTGCAGGTCCCACCAGAATCTATGCACTACTAAATGCACATCTGTCAACTCACAGAGGTGCCACCCACTACAGTACCCACAGCAATCACTGTGGTGCACTAGGCACCTAGAGCTTGCAATGGTGGGAATTGACGCAGGCCCTAGCAGTGGCTAGCTGCACCTCTTGTTGAACAGATTCCTACTGAACAATATTAATAATGTAAGGCCCAGATTAGCAATATGGCCAACTCAGTAGGTGAATTCATTTTTTATAAAGAAACCACAGGAGTTCCATGTTCTGGGGACACCCACCCCGGCAATGCCTACAATATTTGTTGTGCGCGGTAGATGTGATGCTGCCAAGTTTCTAACACTAGCATGAGGACATTCTGTGCAGGCCTCAAAGCTGTCACTACTTCCCTCTTGCTGCTCTACATGTATGTATCTTCCTGCCTCTACAAGCAGGTACCAGGGCCAAAGACAGCGAATCTATACACTGCATACTACGGGGTGTTGCATTATATTCTATGAGGGCCATGGCTGTTACATATGTACTACATTATGGGTCTTACATCATGTTCCATGACAACCTGATGTGTTATACTACATGCTGTGAGGGGCCGCAATACACAGGGCACCAACCGTGTGCATTCCACATCACAGATGCGGTGCGTAATGGAACAGAACCAAGACACGGAAGCTCTACGGAGTGCTTTTGTAGGGTTCTGTTCCGTGCTTCTGTTCCGCAAAAAGATAGAACTTGTTCTATCTTTTTGCGGAACGAACGGATCGCAGACTCCATTTAAGTGAATGGGTCCGTGATTCGCACGTGTCTGGCTCACGGTTGGTGCCCATGCATTGCGGACCGCAATTTGCGGTTCGCAGCATGGCCACGGAGGACACACGAGGCCTGACTGTGTGAAAGCGGCCTTACTGTACAGCAATCACAGGACTTGAATTGGATTGCTATTACTCCAGATCACTGTACTTTGTAGTCCCCCTCCACTTCCATCTGCTGGAAGGTTACCATTGTCAGCATGGGATGTTTGCTTAGGGATTACTTACAGTACACTTATCCTCCCCCACGTTCTCAGCTCTTTTCAGCCATTCTGAAGTAATTATCTTTCCTCAGTTAGTTACCTAGCTGCAGATTGGAATTACAATATGTCAGTTACATTAGTAAGGTCTTGCCCGGACAAGGCATAAATTGAGATGCTGGATATTTTTGGATAACATTTGTTTAATATCTCATCCACTTATGTCATGACGAGGTTAAAAGTGGTTAATCCACTTTGTCGTGACGGGGTTAAAAGTGGCCGCGTACCCCCTGCAGGCCCTTTGCTACTCCCCTGAAATGACCAGAGTGGCCAGTCGCACATGTGGACCCAGAGGACCCTGCCTGCTATGACCCCCAACAGCCCTGCTTCTCACACTTTGGATGAATATCTTCTCTGCTCTGCCAGACGCAGTGCAGATAAGCTGCAGCTTCCTCCTCTTTGTTGTCCAGTGGCTTGTCAAAGTGCGCATCAAAGATCTCGGCTCTCGCGGCAATACTATTTTGCCCTGACCCCTCCTGGATGATCCTGCTGTCCACCCAGCGAGGCGGTCACCATTCCTGTCTAGCCTCTCTCCTTTGGCTGCTGGATTCCACCTGTCATAGCAGTCTCCTGCACCACAGCCCGGACGCCATGTGCTCACCATGTGCTCTTCGGTCAGTACCGCTTTTTTCACCAACCATGCCGGTAAAACTTCCTTCCACCGCACTTACTGCTAGATCTGACTGGTCTGTCCCCCCTTAAGATTCCCTGGGGCTACTCTGTCTCTCTCTCATATGGACCCCCCTCCACTAGAACTAGAACTAGAGAAAGTGACAGATGTAGCAGGGCCGAATGTGTTTGCCTGCCAGATTTATGCCAAAGCCTGCTGATAACCAAGATAAAGTTGGAAGATTGTTTTCTGATGCAAGTTTATTCAAGTAAAGCTGTTTTAACTTCAATACAAGTCTGGACTCAATTTGTTCTACCAATCCCTCATCTGTTAACCCTATTGCCACTTCTGCAGACGACTACGCTTGGGGTTCCAGGATATCCATGTAGGAGTACTGTGACAAGTGCACAGCCGCACCTAGAGGGACATTATAGGCTCTTACCACTCTGGCATTCCTACACCTGGGTTCCACCATCACCTTCTACATAGGGGGACTTAGTCCCTCATTGCTGAAATGCAACTAGCGTCACGACAAAAACTTACACCTCACGTCAGCGTCACAACTTAAAACATAACACCTTAGAAGAAAACCCTGGCGTTGGGCCTGCCCGCTGCAACTGCACCACTGAACAGCAAATATATAATTTTTTGTCACTAGTACTTGACAAAAAGGGCTGTAATTTTCTCACTTCACCACACAATGGCAAATACTTTTTGTTGTGCCACTAATACACGGCAAAAAGGGCTTTAGAACATATAACTGCACCGCTGAACGGCAAATATATAATTTTTTGCCACTAATGCACGACAAAAAGGGCTGTAATTTTCTCACGTCACCTCACAACGGCTAATAAGCCCTTTTTTTTCCCACTAATACAAGCTAAAAAATGCTTTAGAACATAGAACTGCACCGCCCGAGGGCAGATAAGATGTAGAAATATTTCCTTGTAATAAACCCTGTTATTGGCTTTATCAAACAGCACTTGCGCCCCAATAACAAGAACAACAAAAAAACTTTGCTCAATTGAGCTCAATTCACCACTTTTACCCTTAATATTTAAATCAGTAAAACTTCACTTTTATTAGTAGTTCTCTAAAAATGTTTGTGAGTTTTGACACACTTGTTAAAACTACTGCTCGAATTTGCACACTGCTATCGCACAGGTTGCTAGTGGTAACGGAGGGTGTGCACTACCCTCCTAACCTTCCCACAAGTTTGCAATCAGTGTATAACTACCTGCCTGACTAATCCTGCAGGGTACTCGGTGCTGTGAACATACACCCTAAAGTAAATAACTGTTTCCTACTGTTTCCTACTCAGTGTTTAGCAACTCGAGCAGAGCTAAAACCAACAGATTCTGTCCCCAACATGTTTCACCAGATAAACTGGCGTCTTCAGGGAAAGGACAGACTTGAAACACCATGCTGAACACTCCTATTTATAGTTTGTAATCCTATAATTGGCCAATAGTACCATTGGCATTAGACTGACAGTTTAAAGAGCCAGTGAACTGGTCAGGTTTAAATTTAAACCTGACCAGTTCACTGGCTCTTTAAACTGTCAGTCTAATGCCAATGGTACTATTGGCCAATTATAGGATTACAAACTATAAATAGGAGTGTTCAGCATGGTGTTTCAAGTCTGTCCTTTCCCTGAAGACGCCAGTTTATCTGGTGAAACATGTTGGGGACAGAATCTGTTGGTTTTAGCTCTGCTCGGTTGCTAAACACTGAGTAGGAAACAGTAGGAAACAGTTATTTACTTTAGGTGTATGTTCACAGCACCGAGTACCCTGCAGGATTAGTCAGGCAGGTAGTTATACACTGATTGCAAACTTGTGGGAAGGTTAGGAGGGTAGTGCACACCCTCCGTTACCACTAGCAACCTGTGCGATAGCAGTGTGCAAATTCGAGCAGTAGTTTTAACAAGTGTGTCAAAACTCACAAACATTTTTAGAGAACTACTAATAAAAGTGAAGTTTTACTGATTTAAATATTAAGGGTAAAAGTGGTGAATTGAGCTCAATTGAGCAAAGTTTTTTTGTTGCTATGGAACCCTCCCTTAATAGGGTCTCTAGTTTTTTTGTATTAGAATAACAAGAACAATATACAGAGCTGTATAATGGCCATTTGGATCTGCGGTCAGTGCAGCAACGCATGATCGGATTGTTCCTATTACCCAGGCTGTAAACTCCCCTACTGAACCCTGTTCTGCTTCAATACTTGAATGGTTCCTATCCTTTCCCTGAACTTCTATACAGCAAAATAAAAATTTTAGTCTGTTCTACCACTGTCCCTAGCGCCTACTGACGTCTCTCCCTGCACTAAGTACACTGGAAAATGGCTGAATCCAAGATGGTTGAGGCCATTTATAGGGCTGTGACATCACAGGGCTGGCTGGCTGCGGATTGGCTGCATGCATGGCATTGTGGTGGATCCCTCGTAGCCCAGAGTTCCTTGCTCCATGTCCTAACATGTGCAGCAGCCATTTTAAGAAAAATGTCATTCGTTACCACGAAGCGTGAGAAAATTCGGATTCGGTGAGAATCGAATTTTTCCTGAAATTCGGATTGAATTCCACATCGTCATCTTTGATTCGCTCATCTCTACTTATAATCTGCTGCATTAAGGGAGATGAGACGCTTCCCTGAGGCACAGGAAAAGGAAGATTTAAAGGTGGTTTTGTGATTCCTCTTCAACAACATCCTAGGGGTTTCTCCCACTTGTCCCAATAAATTAGACAGAGCTCATTGGGTTCTGCATCCTGAAGGATCTTCTGCCACACTGAGAGATGTAATATGCAGAGTACATGACTTTGAACTAAAGAAAAGCATAATGATGAAAGTCCATACTGTGCGCACTATTGACTATAAGGGTGCCTTCTTTCAGATATTTTCAGACCTTTCAGGGGTCACTCTGCAAAAATGGAGGGCTCTCCATCCATTGGTGACTGCATTAGGAGATAAAAAAAAGATAATGTATAGCTGGGGGTTTCCTTTCTCTCTCATTGTTGCACATGAAAGCTCTGTCTCTCTCCGCACTTATGATGAACTGCAGGCTTTTTGTTAAGCAATGGACATTCCATCTCTGGATATCTTGGATTGGGACTTGCCATCACCTGCCTGGCAACCTGCACACAAGTAAAGAAGTCGCCCTTACCGATGCAATGCATCTGGACCTTTTGGAATGAATACAAGAACATCCCCCATGATTAGAGATGAGCGAACACCTGGAAGTTCGGGTTCAGGAAGTTCGGCCGAACTTCCCAAAAATGTTCGGGTTCGGGATCCGAACTCGACCCGAACTTTATCCTGATTCCGAACCCGAACCCCATTGAAGTCAATGGGGACCCGAACTTTTAGGCACTAAATAGGCTGTAAAATAGTCCAGGAACGGGCTAGAGGGCTGCCAAAGGCAGCAAAATGTAGGTAAATCCCCTGCAAACAAATGTGGATAGGGAAATGAATTAAAATAAAATAAATAAAATGTAACCAATATCAATTGGAGAGAGGTCCCACTGCAAGGAATCATGCGTCATATCATCCAACACTGGAGAAGGCCACTTTCAGTTATTTTGGCCCAGCACCCAGAGGAGAGAGGTCCCACAGCAAGGAATCATGCAGTCATATCAACCACCACCGGAGAAGGCCACTCTCAGTTATTTCCGGCCCCACCACCCAGACAGAGGAGAGGTTCATTCAACTTTGGGTTGCACCGCAAGATCATAGTAAAGTTAAAAATGAGGATTCAACAAAGAAGTGCCCCGGAGTACAAGAATACATGGTTGAGGGAGGCAGTTATAAATGTCTATTCTGCACAAGGGAGGCACAGGTCCTGTGGGATCCATGCCTGGTTCATTTTTATGAACGTCAGCTTGTCCACGTTGGCTGTGGACAGGCGGCTGCGTTGTCAGTAATGACGCCCTGCCGTGCTGAATACACGTCAAGACAAAACGCTGGCCGCAGGGCAGGCCAGCACCTCCAAGGCATAAAATGCTAACTCTGGCCACGTGGACAATTTGGAGACTCAGAAGTTGAATGGGGCCGAACCATCAGTCAGTACGTGGAGGGGTGTGCAGACGTACTGTTCAACCACATGTTAGTGAAATGCTGCCTCCTGCTAACACGCTCCGTATCAGGTGGTGGTGCAGTTAGCTGTGGCGTGGAGACAAAACTTTTCCACATTTCTGCCATGCTAACCCTGCCCTCAGAGGAGCTGGCCATGACACAGCTGCGTTGGCGACCTCTTTGCTCCTCCTCTGCCTTCGCCTTGGGCTTCCACCTGTTCCCCTGTGACATTTGGGAATGCTCTCAGGAGCGCCTCTACCAGCGTGCGCTGTACTGCGCATCTTCCTATCACGCTCCAGTGCAGGAAGTAAGGTGGGCACATTGTCTTTGTTACCGGGATCCAGTAGGTGGCAACCCAGTAGTCCGCACACGTTAAAATGTGGGCAACTCTGCTGTCGTTGCGCAGGCACTGTCAGCATGTAGTCGCTCATGTGTGCCAGGCTCCCCAGAGGTAAGGACAAGCTGTCCTCTGTGGGAGGCATATCGTCATCGTCCTCCGTGATTCCCCAGCCACGCACCAGTGATGGGCCTGAGCTGTGTCGGGTGCCACCCCGCTGTGAACCTGCTTCATCCCCATCCTCCTCCACCTCCTCCTCATCCTCCTCGTCCTCCAGTAGTGGGCCTTGGCTGGCCACATTTGTACCTGGCCTCTGCTGTTGCAAAAAAACTCCCTCTGAGCCACTTCTAACAGACTGGCCTGAAATTGCTAAAAATGACCCCTCATCCTCCTCCTCCTCCTAGGCCACCTCCTCTTCCATCATCGCCCTAAGCGTTTTCTCAAGGAGACTTAGAAGTGGTATTGTAACGCTGATAACGGTGTCATCGCCACTGGCCATGTTGGTGGAGTACTCGAAACAGCGCAACAGGGCACACAGATCTCGCATGGAGGCCCAATCACTGGTGGTGAAGTGGTGCTGTTCCGCAGTGCGACTGACGCGTGCGTGCTGCAGCTGAAACTCCACTATGGTCTGCTGCTGCTTGCACAGTCTCTCCAGCATGTGCAAGGTGGAGTTCCACCTGGTGGGCACGTCGCATATGAGGCGGTGAGCGGGAAGGCCGAAGTTCCGCTGTAGCGCAGACAGACGAGCAGCGGCCTGATGTGAACGCCGGAAGCGCGCACAGACGGCCCTCAC
Source organism: Bufotes viridis (assembly GCA_033119425.1). NCBI lineage: Eukaryota > Metazoa > Chordata > Amphibia > Anura > Bufonidae > Bufotes > Bufotes viridis. The sequence continues at coordinate 462,205,058 of CM065590.1, forward strand.
TTTATGCAGCAGCTCTGACATGTCGGGGTAGTTGTGAATGAACTTTTGCACCACCAAATTCAGCACATGTGCCAGGCAAGGGATGTGCGTCAAACCGGCTAGTCCCAGAGCTGCAACGAGATTTCGCCCATTATCGCACACCACCAGGCCGGGCTTGAGGCACACCGGCAGAAACCACTCGTCGGTCTGTTGTTCAATACCCTGCCACAACTCCTGCGCGGTGTGGGGCCTGTCCCCCAAACATATGAGTTTCAGAATGGCCTGCTGACGTTTACCCCGGGCTGTGCTGAAGTTGGTGGTGAAGGTGTGTGGCTGACTGGATGAGCTGGTGGAAGCAGAGGAGGAGGAAGCCGAGTAGGAGGAGGAGGCTACAGGAGGCAAAGAATGATGCCCTGCGATCCTTGGCGGTGGAAGGACGTGCGCCAAGGAACTCTCCGCCTGCGGCCCAGCCGCCACTACATTTACCCAGTGTGCAGTTAGGGAGATATAGCGTCCCTGGCCGTGCTTACTGGTCCACGTATTCGTGGTTAGGTGGACCTTGCCACAGATGGCGTTGCGCAGTGCACACTTGATTTTATCGGATACTTGGTTGTGCAGGGAAGGCACAGCTGTCTTGGAGAAGTAGTGGAGGCTGGGAACAACATACTGTGGGACAGCCATGGACATCAGCTGTTTGAAGCTGTCTGAGTCCACCAGCCTGAATGACAGCATTTCAAAGGCCAGTAGTTTAGAAATGCTGGCATTCAGGCCCAGGGCTCGAGGGTGGCTAGGTGGGAATTTACGCTTTCTCTCCAAGGTTTGTGAGATGGAGAGCTGAATGCTGCCGTGTGACATGGTGGAGATGCTTGGTGACGCAGGTGGTGTTGTCGGTGGCACATCCTCTGTTTGGTGGGCGGCAGGTGCCAACATTCCTCCCGAGGCGGAGGAAGAGGCCGAGGCAGCAGCAGAAGAGGGAGCAGGGGAGCCAGAGTGAGTTCCTTGCTTTTAAGGTGTTTACTCCACTGCAGTTCATGCTTTGCATGTAGATGCCTGGTCATGCAGGTTGTGCTAAGGTTCAGAACGTTAATGCCTCGCTTCAGGCTCTGATGGCACAGCGTGCAAACCTCTCGGGTCTTGTCGTCAGCACATTGTTTAAAGAAGTGCCATGCCAGGGAACTCCTTGAAGCTGCTTTTGGGATGCTCGGTCCCTGGTGGCGGAGGCCAGTAGCAGGCGAACTCTCTTGGAGGCGGCTGTTCTGCTTTTGCCCCCTGCTTTCTCTTTTGCTACGCTGTTGGCTCGGTCTCACCACTACCTCTTCCTCTGAACTATGAAAGTCAGTGGCACGACCTTCATTCCATGTGGGGTCTAGGACCTCATCGTCCCCTGCATCGTCTTCCACACAGTCTTCCTCCCTGACCTCCTGTTCGGTCTGCACACTGCAGAAAGACGCAGCAGTTGGCACCTGTGTTTCGTAATCATCAGAGACGTGCGGACTCCGATGAGGTGGTATTCCCATGTCCTCATCATCAGGAAACATCAGTAGTTGTGCATCAGTGCATTCTATGTCTTCCACCACTGGGGAAGTGCTAGGTGGATTCCCTTGGGAAACCCTGCCAGCAGAGTCTTCAAACAGCATAAGAGACTGCTGCATAACTTGAGGCTCAGACAGTTTCCCTGATATGCATGGGGGTGATGTGACAGACTGATGGGCTTGGTTTTCAGTTGCCACCTGTGCGCTTTCTGCAGAAGACTGGGTGGGAGATAATGTTGTGAACATGCTGGATCCACTGTCGGCCACCCAATTGACTAGCACCTGGACCTGCTCAGGCCTTACCATCCTTAGAACGGCATTGGGCCCCACCAAATATCGCTGTAAATTCTGGCGGGTACTGGAACCTGAGGTAGTTGGTTCACTAGGACGTGTGGCTGTGGCAGAATGGCCACGTCCTCTCCCAGCACAAGAGGGTACACTAACACCACCACGACCGCGTCCGCGTCCCTTACTAGATGTTTTCCTCATTGTTACCGTTCACCAAGCACCACAAAAATATTTGGCCCAATGTATTGATTTCAAATTCAGGCCTTTTTTTTACAGGCACCTAACACTATCTGCATATTTATTTATGTAGTGTATTACACTAATCCAGGCACAGCAGTAACCACTGATTTAGGGGAATATCTCTTTTAGGGCTAGTATTTAGGCCCTGGATGAAAGGTATCCTTTTATGGACAGATTTACAATTGGCCTGCAACAGCTCGGACACCAGATTCAGGGTATTGCTATTTTGGCAATTGAATTTCACCCCAGAACAAAATATATGTTTTGGCGGACACTATTATACTTTGCCAGCCACAGCTGAAACCACTGATTTATGGTATTGCTATTTTGGCAATTGAATTTCACCCCAGAACAAAATATATGTTTTGGCGGACACTATTATACTTTGCCAGCCACAGCTGAAACCACTGATTTATGGTATTGCTATTTTGGCAATTGAATTTCACCCCAGAACAAAATATATGTTTTTACGGACACTATGAATCTTGGCCTGCAACAGCTGGGACACCAGATTCAGGGTATTGCTATTTTGGCAATTGAATTTCACCCCAGAACAAAATATATGTTTTGGTGGACACTATTATACTTGGCCTGCAACAGCTGGGACACCAGATACATGGTATTGCTGTTTTGGCAATTGAATTTCACCCCAGAACAAAATATATGTTTTTGCGGACACTATCAATCTTGGCCTGCAACAGCTGGGACACCAGATTCAGGGTATTGCTATTTTGGCAATTGAATTTCACCCCAGAACAAAATATATGTTTTGGCGGACACTATTATACTTTGCCAGCCACAGCTGAAACCACTGATTTATGGTATTGCTGTTTTGGCAATTGAATTTCACCGCAGAACAAAATATATGTTTTTGCGGACACTATGAATCTTGGCCTGCAACAGCTGGGATACCAGATTCAGGGTATTGCTATTTTGGCAATTGAATTTCACCCCAGAACAAAATATATGTTTTGGTGGACACTATTATACTTTGCCAGACACAGCTGAAACCACTGTTTTATGGTATTGCTATTTTGGCAATTGAATTTCACCCCAGAACAAAATATATGTTTTGGCGGACACTATTATACTTTGCCAGCCACAGCTGAAACCACTGATTTATGGTATTGCTATTTTGGCAATTGAATTTCACCCCAGAACAAAATATATGTTTTGGCGGACACTATTATACTTTTCCAGCCACAACTGAAACCACTGATTTATGGTATTGCTATTTTGGCAATTGAATTTCACCCCAGAACAAAATATTTGTTTTTGCGGACACTATGAATCTTGGCCTTCAACAGCTGGGACACCAGATTCAGGGTATTGCTATTTTGGCAATTGAATTTCACCCCAGAACAAAATATATGTTTTGGCGGACACTATTATACTTTACCAGCCACAGCTGAAACCACTGATTTATGGTATTGCTATTTTGGCAATTGAATTTCACCACATAAAATAATCTATCCTTTGCCAGACAGCAGACAGTATTATACTTGGCTAGCCAAAGCTGGAATACCACATTTAGGGGATTGGTATTTGGGCAATTGTATTTAACCCCTTAATAAAATATACAAATTGCTATCCTGAGTTTCTAGGGGTTACAATTAGCACAGCCAAGCCCCTGATGTAGGATATAGCAAAAAATGGATTGATGGACTTGGTGGAAGCTTGTTCTGGTGCACCACAAGTCACAAAATGGCCGCCGATCACCCCAGAAAATAAGTAACAGAAAAACGCTCTGTGCAGCCTAAAAACCAGTGAGCAAGTAACTAGCAGAAGTTCAATCATTCACAGCTGTAGATCGATCCGTTCATTAGGTGCTGTTGCTGACTTTTCCCTGCCTAATCTCGCCCTCACAGAAGCTGCGTCCTCTCCCTACACTAATCAGAGCAGTGTGACGAGCGGCGCTACGTGACTCCAGCCTAAATAGAGGCTGGGTCACATGCTGCACTTGGCCAATCACAGCCATGCCATTAGTAGGCATGACTGTGATGGGCTCTTAGGGCAAGAAGTAAAACGCTAGCTGATTGGCTGCTGTGCAGCCCTTCAGAAAGCGGGAAGTAATCGCCGAACAACGAACCCGAACCCAAACTTTTTTGAAAATGTCCGAGTTCGGGTCCGTGTCCAGGACACTCCAAAATTCGGTACGAACCCGAACTATGCTCGAACTGTTCGCTCAACACTACCCATGATCTATTCTCCACACTACTCGGGCATTTGATAGGATACAGTAACTTTCATCACTATTCAATCGTGGCAAGCAGATTTTTCTGTTTTTGTTCTAAATCTGTGTTGACTCCGGACTGTGAGCTTAGTGGTATTGTTTAATAGCTCTCAGTAGTTTGAGTGTTTTGGTCATGGTCCAGTCATGATCTCCCACGCTCAGGGGATATACAGTATAAGTGCCTCTTTCTCCTCGTGACTATGATGAGAGATAAAAGGATTTTTTGTCATTTTTTTCTTTTTTATATACCCCTCCCAATTTAGAGATAAGGGGTTTTTAGATGACCAGTACAAAGTGAAAATGAAAGTAGGATGCACACAGCAAGAAAAACATTTAACCCTTTGTATATGTTAGAAACCAAGTCGGGAAAAATTGTTGTAAAACCTGTCTTTAGTTTCACTTTTAGCTGCATTCACTGCATCCTAATCCAATGTACAGAAGATAATGCTGTGCATGCCAGCTTTCAAACTGTACAAAGCTAATAATTATAGCTGCTAGATATGAGCAGCTAAAGCAGCTATAGCCCCCCCCCCCCCCACAATCCCCTTCAGTCTGAAGGAGGAAGATGAGCAGTTGCAGAGCTGACTGTACTGACCACATAATAAAATTATGTTATTTATACCACAGATTTATCATTTTGATATCTCTTTGTTTGCAGGGCAGATGGTCTTTTTGCCTACTTCCTTTGAGAAACTATGCAAATTGACCTCCTCCCCTAAAGATCTTAATTAACCTATTTACCAGGTCCTTTCTCGATCCTTCCCAGATGAATTTGTGCGATTTCCTTATATGCACAAATGGTAAAGTTTCTTTGGGGCAAATTCATCCTCCTGACACATGGTGTTGCATTTGGCGCAGGGCAGTGTATTCATCCATATGTGTATCTTATCAAGAGAACCAATATAAATTAGTTATGTTCTGCTATTACAGTATATGCCTACCGTGCTATACAGATTAAATCCTGCGATCCTGGAAATTTGTTGGAGATGTGGCTTGTGAGGCAGAACTCTCCCACACATTTTCTGGAGCTGCTCATTAATCCGCCCCTTTTGGCTAAAAGTCAGTAAGCTCTTAAATAAAATACTATCAATAAACATACCTCTGGAACCTGCGTGCTATTTGTTCAGGTTTTTTCCCAAATACTATGGGCAAATCTCATACTAAGCTAGTCGGCCATGTTTTCACGGCAGCTAAGGCCTCTTTCACACGAGCGTGACGGATTGGCTCCGCATGTGTTCAGAGTGCGTTCAGTGAAACTTGCACCATTTTGCAACCATCAGTGAAAAACGCATTGCATCCGCACTTGCTTGCAGATGCAATGCGTTTTTCACTGATGCCCCATTCACTTTTAGGCCCCTTTCACACGGGCGTTGTGGAATGGGGCCGGATAGGATGCGGGTGCGTGGCGAGGAAATCGTGTGAGTGCGCATGGAATTTCAGTCAGTTTTGACTGCGCTTGCGTTGCGTGGTTCAGTTTTTTCCGCACGAGTGCAATGCACGCGTGTGAGAAAAAACTGAATGTGGTACCCAGACCCGAACTTCTTCAATGAAGTTCGGGTTTGGGTTAGTTGTAGATTTTATTATTTTCCCTTATAACATGGTTATAAGGGAAAATAATAGCATTCCTAATACAGAATGCAAAGTAAATCAGGGATGGAGGGGTTAAAAAATAACTAACAGTTAATAAAATCACCTTAAGGTCTCTTTCACACGGGCGTCACGTTTGACGTCCGGATAGGATGCGGGTGCGCTGCGGGAAAATGCGTGATTTTTCCGCGCGTGTAAAAACTTTTGTAATGCATTTTGCATGCGCGTGTGAAAAATCGACATGTTTGGTACCCAGACCTGAACCCGGACTTCATCACTGAAGTCCGGTTTCAGGTTGAGTATTCTGGAGATTTTATTATTTTCCCTTATAACATGGTTATAAGGGAAAATAATAGCATTCTCAATAAAGAATGCTTTGTAGAATGTGGATTAAGGGGTTAAAAAAAATAAAATAATATAAAATAAAAAACTCACCTTGATGGACCATGTGATTGGACCATGTGATGTGACGTCATCACAGGTCCTTTAGACTGCAGCTAATGCTTGAAGAAGAGAAGAGAGATCGCCAACTATGCGATCAAGTGGCTAAGGTGAGTTAAGTTTTTTATTTTTAACCCCTTAATCCGCATTCTACAAAGCATTCTTTATTAAGAATGCTATTATTTTCCCTTATAAGCATGTTAATAGCAGGAAAATAATAGAGATCGGGTCCCGTCTCTTAGCAACCATGCAGGAAAATCGCACTGCATCTGCACTTGTTTGCGGATGCTTGCGATTTTCCCGCAGCCCCATTCGCTTCTATGGGGCCTGCGTTGCGTGAAAAACGCAGAAACTGGAGAATGCTGCGATTTTCACGCAATGCAGAAGTGATGCGTGAAAATCACCGCTCAGGTGCACAGCCCCATGGAAATGAATGGGTCCGGATTCAGTGCGGGTGCAATGCGTCCACCTCACGCATTGCACCCGCGCGGAAAACTCGCCCGTGTGAAAGGGGCCTAATCCACTTGAATCCACTTGAACGCGATGCCGACATGTGTAAATGGCTAAAGGACCTGCGATGATGTCACTGCTCTCATCACATGGTCCATGCATATGATGCATAACCATGGTGATGCACCATGTGATTTGACCATGCGACACAGTGACGTCACCACAGGTCCTTTTCCTGCCAGGTCCTGAAGATAGAAGAAGAAAGAAGCCGGGCTGAGCAACCAAGTGGAATGGGTGAGTTTAATTTAATTTTATTTTTTTAACCCCTCCATCTTTAATTTACTTAGCATTTTGTATTAAGAATGCTATTATTTTCCCTTACAAGCATGTTATAAGGGAAAATAATAAAGATCGGGTCCACATCCCAATCGTCTCCAAGCAACCATGCAAGAAAATCACACTGCATCCGCACTTGCTTGCGGATGCTTGCGATTTTAACGCAGCCCAATCACTTCTATGGGGCCTGCGTTTTATAGAGCATGCTGCGATTTTCACACAACGCACAAGTGATGCGTGAAAATCACTGCTCATGTGCACAGCCCCATTGAAATGAATGGCTCAGGATTCAGTGCGGGTGCAATGCGTTCACATCACGCATTAATAGGTTCAGATTAGCCCTAGGGCTAAATAGTTCCGGTTTACGGTCAGTATTTAAGACTTAACATTTATTAATTGTTATTAAAAGGTGTAACAAAAAACAAAAGAAAAGACCATTTAAAATGATATATGGCCGGACACCATGACAGAAGAAACTCTAATCACACTGCGGTTAATTTGTATGGTTATTAGAGAGATGGCCTATGGGATATTTACTGCATATCCTCGTGGTCACTAAATCTCTGCAGTCTGTATTTATGATGTATAGTGTTATAGTATTACCACTAGTTGGTGTGACAATAAACTATCCTCTGTATAGTCAGCATTGTTATTGGCGCTGCGGATGTATTGAACCTAGTAAGATACTGGTAACATATAACCATGGGCTATCTTGCCCTATATTCACGGTGAAAACCGCATATACGCACAGGCTATCTTGCCCTGTATCCGCTGTGCCTAATTGTATTAAGTTAGATGGTCTAACTTGCTCAGATTGTACCTGACTATCTCCCAAAGATTGGTTAACCCTGTCTTATGCATATGCTAGGTGCCTGCAGTGCACGTCTCTCTATGCACTAGTGTTCAGCCATATAAATTTAAAAACTAGACAAGCAGCTCCCCCGACATGTTTCGCCACAAATGTGGCGTCCTCAGGGAAAATGAAGCTACTAACAACACGAGCATATACATGCCTAGGTTTTTATATCCTAGGGGCGGGTGGATGTATTTGATCACATCACGCATTGCACTTGCGCGGAAAACTCGCCCATGTGAAAGGGGCCTTATGGGGCCAGAGCTGCGTGAAAAACACAGAATATAGAACATGCTACGATTTTCACGCAATGCAGAACTGATGCGTGAAAAAAAATGTTCATGTACACAGACCTATTGAAATGAATGGATCAGGATTCAGTGCGGGTGCTATGCGTTCATGTCACGCATTGCACCCGCGCGGAAAACTCGCCCGTTTGAAAGGGGCCTAAATGTTTAATAGCTCAGAACTGGAGACAGCAGACTCCACCAACGAGTGTGGATCTGTGGTCTCGGGTAAGAGATGTTATCTGACAGGGTTGATCACTTTTATAAAGTTTGGGAGGTGTGGAATACTGATGAGTTGCTGCGTTCTAGCAGACAACTTTTAAAGATACATCACCGAATCACTATAAAGGGACACGCAATAAGAATTTCAAAGCTTTATTAGTTGATAAAAAGACCAACAACAGATATATACATAATGTCAATATCATAGAATATATGGCGGCAGTACAAATGGTAGCCAAGACATGTGACTCCCCTCCCATGCACAGAAGGCCCCGATTATCTCTCCCATATAGGGTAAGTGGAAACCCTATCACAGTGCTGATAAAAATAACACACCCCAATATAGAACATAAAAGTGGAACAGTGCCTAACTGAACTAGCCTGATGGGCAATTATGCACATATAATACAGCAACTAGGCACATATATTCCACAATTAGTATACCTGAGGGACACTTGAAGAGGAGGACACGGGCTTCTAGCTGAGAGGAGAGCCCACCCCGACGTACGTTTCGCTCCGCTTTCTCAAGAGGCGTATCAGAAAGCTTGAGAGCTTGAGAACTAATAAAGCTTTAAAATTCTTATTGAGTGTCCCTTTATGGTTATTCGGTGATGTATTGTATAGTCATGCATTGCATTGAGATTGAGTTGCATTGGCATTAACTTTTATAGATAGTATAAGGTTGGCGGGATAAATGCTTTTTATATAAAACTAGTAGAAGGACCCAGCTTTGCACGGGTGTATTTCATCTATTTCATTTAATGTTTCTGTGTGTCGTTAAAAGATATCGACAGTATCCCCCATAACAGTGACCTCCACAGTGCTTGCCCGTTTAACAGTGACCTCCACAGTGCCTGCCCCTTTAACAGTGACCTCCACAGCGCCCTGACCCTTTAAGGCTAGGGCTACATGACAACATGTGTCGCGCGACAATTTTATAATGATAGGCTATGGTGTCGCACTGCGACACGACAGTCGCAAAAAATCCATCCAAGTTGGTTACATGTAGCAGTGTAGTTGTGCCCTATGTGTCGTGCAACCCTAGCCGAAAGCTGACCTACAGCAGTGAAGTAAAATGGTTGGGTTGTTATGGAAACCTGGAGTAAAGCTGTGTGTATGTGGAGAGTAAGGGCCTGCGAGCTTCTATTGGCTGATAAGGGACATGTGACCGTGTATATTGCAATTGGAATATGAAGAGAAAGACTTGTAGGCTTGTATCGGCTAATGCAGGTCATATTTTGGGAATATGTCAGGAACGCTACGTCCTAGAGAGCTGAGACCCCCACAAGATTTCTTTCCAGGTAGCAAGTGATGTGTATACCAAGTTTAGTTTGAAATCGATGGTTGCGTTTTTGAGTGATCGCGGAACATAAGCACATACATACAATTTATACATACATATATACGTCCTTTTTTATATATATAGATGTGCTACAGCTTCTATTTTTCTATCTTTTCTTCTCCTTCACCCACCCCCCTCTCGTTCTCCTGTTTCGTGTATGTAAGGTTTATGCTTTTGTGGTTAAAACTGATTGATAGTAGTTTTGTGAACCTATATGATGTGCTAAGCGCCTGAGTATGTACAATATTTTTGCCTACATAATGTCAATGTTTGGATACTGTTGCTAATAATTGTTAATAGATATTATTATTCTACCTCTATTCTCGTCCGCATTACGAACAAGGATAGGACTGTTCTATTATGAGCTGGACGATCAGTTCCACAAAATGCAGAACTAACACGGCCAGTGTAAGTGTTTTACGGATCCACAATTTGCAGAACACAAAACAGGCAATGGTATTGTGCATGAGCCCTAAGCTTCCTTAGGCAGTTTTTTAATGTAGTAGGAGACCCAAAAACGTTAGCGTTTCTACCGCAAAAAAAAAAAAAACATAAAAAAATCACTAGATCAGAAACTACCACTAAAACTATAAAAGTGGAAAAAGAACACCTTTAGGGCTGATGCACACAAACATATTTTTTGCCCTTTTTAAGGCCCATTCACGGATCTATTCACTTCAATGGGTCTGCATAAATAATGTAATTTACCCTGTGTGCATTCTGTTTCCATATGTCTGCATGGCCATTCCACAAAAAAATAGAATACGTCCTATTATTGTCCGTATGACGGACAAGGAAAAGACAGTTGTATTATGGGGCGGATGTTCTGTTTGGCAAAATGCGGAATGCACATGGCCGGTATCTGTGTTTTGCATACTGCCAAACAGCCAACAGTCGTGTGCATGAGCCCTTAGGTTGATTCCATATATAATATTTTTAAAACACAATGACATTCACGCATTTTTTTTGCAATTATTTCGTGACACAAGGTTTTACTTGAATTTTTGAGATCTTTTTCCTTCCTTCCTCTGGGGGAAAATGGCCAAAAAAGACCCTCAAGCTCCATCAGACCTCAGATCAGACCCACATCAGACCTCTGTATATGACCCCCATTCCTCCCCAGACCTCAGACCAGACCCTAAGTTCTATCTAATTATACAAATAAATTAACTTACCTCTCCTACTTCAGACTGCGCACTGTTCCTGAACTCATTGCTCTCCGTGCAGGGAAGACCACAGAACAGTGAATAAAGCCAGTGCAGCACTTCACTCACCGCTTCACTTCACTCACCAGTGCCTCCAGCATACTAATGACCGATTCCATAATGAAAGCCATTATTAGCATTTGCACCATAAGACACACTGCCATTTTGGGGGGAGAAAAGTAGGTTGTTCACAGTAGCTTGGGTGTCAAAGGTTGCTGATAACTGCCATAGAATTTAATGCAGCATCTGGAGATGGTGTTTTTTTGCCTAAAAACCACTGCAAAAAAGGGCAATAAAAAAAATCACCAAAAAACTGTGCAATACAGTTTTTTGCCATTTTTTTATGTCCTATAAAAAAAGTACTTGGGGTAAAAACACTAAATAGTGCTGTAGTTGCAAAAACACAGCAAGAGAAATCTAAAGAGACAGAGATAGAGAGAGAAGAATTTTCCAAGCATCTAAAGAAGTTCTTTGGACATTTTGTATAATGAGCACCTGAGAACCCCCTTTAAAAGGAGTTGTCTGGGCTTTTAATATTGATGACCTATCCTCAGGATAAGGTTGGTTAAAAGATGGTTGCACAATACATCATAAACTGATAGCAAAAAATAGAATGAAGGAAGCACTTAGCGCACATTTTTGATCAAAATATGTCGGGCCCAAGTCCCACGTCATGGCGGCTTCCGCACAAGGGTTCCTAACATTACAGATACTGCCTCTCATGGACTTACCATTCTCCTTTCATTCAGGGCACTGCAGGAACTAGCTAAATTGCTTTTGTGCTGAGAAGTCCCAGGTACTTGGGCTTTTCTCAGGCCAAAAGAGGCGCCACCCTCAATATATACTCAGGATAAGCCATCAATATCAGATAGGCGGAGGTCCCCGCCTATCCACTGTATGAGCAGATGGTGCACCCCCGTGGGGGTATCGGACCCCCAATGATCAGATATTGATGACCTAGCCTGAGAATAGGTCATCAAAATAAAAAAGCCTGGACAACCACCTTTAAAGCAATTTGTACCTGAATTGACTTTCTTGGACTAGTCGGATGAATCGGACCAAAACAAATTTTAGGAAATCATCTCTAAGGGCTCATGCACACGACCGTATGTATCTTACATTCCGTTTTTTTTGCTTTCCATATATGGACCATACACGGAACCATTCATTTCAATGGATCTGCAAAAAAAACGGATGCCTTCCGTTTCCACATAACGGACAAAGATAGTACTGTTCCACCAGGGGCCAGCTGTCTCGCTCCTCAAAAAACGGAATGCACATGGACATCATCCGTAATTTTTGCGGATCCATTTTTTGCAGACCGCAAAATACTGAAAAACCCATATGGTCATGTGCATGAGCCCTAAGGGCTGATGCACACAAACTTTTTTGTTTTGTTTGTTTGTTTACGTTCCGTTTTTTGCGTTTCGGATACGGACTGTATACAGAAGCATTCATTTCAATGAATCTGCAAAAAACTACTCCATATGCCTTCCGTTTCCGTTTTTCCATTCCGTTTAAAGATAGAACATGTTGTATTATTGTCCGCATAACTGACAAGTATAGTACTGTTCTATCAGGGGCTAGCTGTTCTAATCCACAAAAAACGGAATTCCACAAAAACTGATCTGTTTTCTGTGGACCGCAAAATACTGAAAAAGCCATACAGTCGTGTGCATGAGCCGTAAGTCTTAGGCCAGCTTCAGACAAGCGTGTTAAAGGAGTTGTCCGGGATCAAATTATTTAAAAAAAAAACGTGTACTCACATTGTCCATCTAAGGAAAGTTCCCTCCATATATTTTATGTGATTTTCGCCACTTCTACATGGCTAAAAACAGTCCCCCACTCATTGTTTTTATTTTAGTTTATCTTCAAATCACTGCGCGGCCGCACATGGCTACAGCTGTTTCTCTCCTCGGCCTAGACTCCGCCCCTCATAAATATTCATGAGTCTTAACATCTCCACTGCCTCCTTGCGTCCACCCACTGCTTTCCCTTTCTTTCGCAGTGGATGCAGTTGCTATGCTAATTAGCATAGTTCCCTTGCCTCCTTCCTTGTGAACATGCCCTGCCCGGTGACGTCACCGGACCGAAGGGGCATGGCTTAGTGCCGGATAAGTGTGGCTTAGCATGATCTGTTGGTGCGAGGTACAGCTCCTCTCAGCGCTCTGCATAATGTCTGATGCTGATAAGTGACGTCACCGGGCTCCCTGCCAGCCGGAAGAACAGGGCCGGTTCTAGGTGAAATGGGGCCCGGGGGCGAAAAACAATAAGGGGCCCCCTCCATGTCACGTCATCAATCACCCCCTTCGCGTCACATTATTTCTCCCCCTCTCTATGGCAGCATATAGAAATACAGCGCCCCATACCTCTTACATCCAGTGAGATCTCCTTTAATGTAGATGTTCTTTGACCCCGTCTTCTCCTTTCAGACCAGACCGCCATTTTCCATCTCTGCAGTTTGACAACGAAAAAAAAAATCTTAGTTTACTACTTTTCCATCATCCTCCCATCTTCTGGACGAATCATCCTACTACCCCCAATACTGTGCCGCTGTGCTCCCCAATACTATACTGCAGAAACAGATAATACCCCTGATAATACTAGTACCACACAGAGCCCCCCATATAAAATACCCCTTCTTTGTGGCCTCAGTAGAAGCCCCCATAGTGCCCCCCAATAATGTGCCAGTAAAAAGTGCCCAATAATGTGCCAGTAAGAAGTGCCTCCATAGATGCCCCTCAATCATGTGCCAGTAAGAAATGACCCCAATAATGTGCCAGTAAAAAGTGCTGCTTCCAATGATGCCCCCAGCCTCCATGTCACATTTCTCCCCCTCAATGTCACATTTAACCTCCTCAATGTCACCCCCCCAGCTCCATTTATGTCACGTCATCACCTTCTCCTTTTTACATCACCCCCTTCGTGTCACATTATTTCTTCCCACCCCCTCCATAGCAGCATACTCCCCCCCCATGGCACATCTCTCCCCCCCATGGCACATCTCTCCCCCCAGCTCCCATGGCACATTTTTCCCCTCCATGTGCCAGTGCCACATGGCAGCAACACATCTCCACCCCCCCCCCCCCCATGGTCCTCATGGCACATTTCTCCCCTCCATCCCCTTCCTCCCCATCTCTCCTTCAGTGGCAGACAGACATGGTATTATACCAACAGGATACAGGCATCGGTGATACAGACAGGCAGGCATTGGTGACTCCTGGGCCTTGGCTCATCGCTCCTTCTTCTCAAAGTTTCTGGGGCGGAGCTCCCTCAGCTCAGTGGCAACGTCATGTGAAGACGTGCCTGTGCGGCAGCTGCGAGCCTGCGCACGCTCCAGCCACTGCAGGCAGGCCAGGAATCGGAGCTCAGAGCCGAGTCTGCGCTGTTAGTCGGCCGGCGGCCGCCGACTACAAATAAATAATAAATAGTAGGGATAGTTGTTTGCGGCGGGCGGGCAGGCGCAGGGGGCCCCTAAGGACTCGGGGCCCGGGGGCAATTGCCCCCCTTGCCTCTATGGTAGCGCTGGCCCTGCGGAAGAAGAGGCTTTGCAGTGCAGTAGGCACCCGGTACGTCACTGAATGTGGAAAAATCAGCATTTCTATAACAAATATGAGGCATCAGAACAGGCAGCCAAAGGTAGGATAGTCATGTAGGAGATATTTATGTGTTGGGGAAATATTTAAAACAATGTCCCCAATCCCGGACAACCCCTTTAATTCTTGGAAATACACTCAGTGTGTTGGCGGCACTATAATGATTTATAATGCTGTGTGTACGAACCAGTGGGTGTGAACCCACTGTGCCACGTGTCCTACCTCCTAAGTGAACCCCTCGATCTTCACAGTACCCCTGATGGTGGGGATAGACTTTCCCGAGGGGAACACCAGCTCGCTACCTCGTGAGGAGGATAGGCACACGAGAAACATAACAGAGATACAGGCGTTGTCAGCAGGCTGAGTGGCAACCAGGCGCAACAGTGCAGGACCGAAGGATGAGGTAGAGGAGAAGTCAGACAGGCAATAGGTCAGGGCAGGCGGCACAGGTACAGGTCAGGCAATCCGGGTCGGCAACAGGAAAGTCAAGGCAAGCAGGCAGGGATCAATCAGGTAGCAGAGTCGAGGAATACAGGTATGAGTCAGGAACACAGGAACACAAGCAGAGATAACAACAACCTTAGAAGGGCACAAGGACCTTGACACTGAGGCATCTGAGCCACTTATATAAATGCAGGATGGCTAGGATTGGTTAGTGAGGTCACATAACCTAACCCATAAAGCACAGGAAGTGACGTGTGCCGGCCCTTAAGGAAGTGCTTCAGAAAACAAGCCAGGGCTGAGAGGAAACTGTGGAGCAGATCCCAGAACAACAGTACCTACACACAGAGAGAGCCCAGGACTGAAGCGGTGAGTGGGAAGCACGCAGCAGATCACCACTGAACACGACGCCCAGGACCGCGGCAGTAAGCAGGGGAACAGCGGCGCACAGCAGCAGCCGTTACACTGTGTGTCCCTGGCCGACATCAGATGTAATGAGATGTACTGACATAATGCATCAGTACAATTCAGTACAGCCGAAGTCAGGCAAAGACACACAGCAGTATGAATCAGTATAATGCCATGAGGTCCTGCCACAGGAGTAGCGTTATGGCCAAGACATCACGCTTCCACACAAAGCGTCTTTTCCAAAGTGAACACATTTGTCTGAAAGTGGCCTTATAATTTTTGTCACACTACAAAGAAATCACAGTGAAATTGCTGTTCACAAGAAATGCATAGAGTAGCTAGAAAATCATGTTCAAATCACTGTAGCTTAGACTCAGAACAATTTAAACGGTGGAGATTTGATAGTAGCTTTATTGATTTTCTTGTTACTTTATAGACGAAAATTGTTAGAAATTGCTCTGAAATCCTGGCATGTAATTAAAAAAAAATTGCTATCTACTCAATTGTCTGCACCGATTTCGCATTTTTATTTCTAGCAAGTAACTCCCTCCAGCAACACTCATTTGGTTGCAACTAGAGATGAGCGAAGTTTTAAAAAAATTGATTTGTTAGCCAAAAAATTAGATTAGTTACAAATTAATTTCTCACTTAAAATCTCGCTTTCTCGCTTAAAATCAGGCATACCCAGGCCACTCTACCTTAGGATTCAGCCACACGGAGCCGCCGTGCTGCTGGCGGGTTCCGGCCATGCTGAGGTGAAGAACCAGGCAGCCAATTAGCCTGCAGCTGCATTTCATGTAATAATAAAACAGCACTGCATAGTAGGTCTTCATTATTAATGGCCGCCCGGCACCTTTAATGCACCTTTAAACAGGGGCTGTTGCTGGTATGGGGTTTCTCTGGTTAGTTGGGGGCACAGATGCAGTGTCCCACTCAGTGACAGTAGTGGGGCCCTGTATCTTTAAGCATGTCCTGTAATGCCTTATGTATATGTTAACTGCAAATTCCTAATAAAGGGCTGTTAAACAACAGTACACCCTTGTCACCACTAGATGGTGCTAGTACATCATACATAAAATGGACAGGCCAGACATAGGAAGTGAGTGAGGTGGAGTAGAGTAGACAATCAGTGATGTGTGATAAGGAGAGTCAGAAATGTCCACCATGTAGCTACTAATTTAGCACCTTGGCTCTGGGCAAGCTGAGAGAGTTTGGAGAAGATACCAAAAGCTACCTACCACAGAGCAGAGTAAACTGTGGATATAGGGAAAGTCTCGAGGAGAAAGCAGCAGTCTTAGCTTATGGACTCCAAGGCACCAGTGACCGGGAGAAGCATCCAGCACCTGGACACAGCCTGACAACTAAGCTCAAAGTTGTGTGTTACCACATTCCTCTATGGACCATGTGGATCTGTTTATGATGGCAACGAGTTCAAAGAATGGAGCAAATGATGGATGCCTGCCGCTGGAGAGAACCACCCTGTAGGTTGCAGAAAACATGATAAGTTTATATTATATCCAGTATCTGTTAGCAAGATAAAAAGGACTCTCATACCAGCTAAAGGACCCCTGTTAGTTCCAGAAACTAAGCCTGTTTCTTTACCTCCTTTACTTCATGAACACCAGAGACCCGGCCTTTCCTGCACTTGAAACCATAACACCAAGGGCACGTCAACCAACATCTGTCAGGAGATCCCTGAACACCAGAGTGTGCCCCGAGGGAATCCAGTGCTATC
This sequence comes from Bufotes viridis, assembly GCA_033119425.1. Classification (NCBI taxonomy): domain Eukaryota; kingdom Metazoa; phylum Chordata; class Amphibia; order Anura; family Bufonidae; genus Bufotes; species Bufotes viridis. Next base: position 462,222,233 of record CM065590.1, read on the forward strand.
CTTCCCATCACTGGGAGCTGCAGAAATGTGAGTGCCAACTACTACACCCATCAACCCACCGCACTCACACATTGCACCCCTGTGGTCACGGTCACTGCACAATATTCATATTACTGTTCTGGCCTGCAATCTCCTGAAGATTATTTGACAGAAAACATAGAAAATGAATTAGCTCTGGCATACCCACTTCTCCAACACCAGCGCTCTCCTGTCCTACAGGTGGGAGTCCTTCTTCTACCATCTGCTTTTCCTCCTTTACCACATCATCGAACACTGATGAGAATATGTCATCAGGAACATCCAGCTCCTCCTCTCTCTGCGTCTTGCTGACTTTTCTAGGACATGGAGACTTTGAAGGATGATTTGGAAGAAATAAAGCCAGCAAAAGATGAGGATGGTCATGATTACGACCTGGCCCCCCTAAGGGGTGCAGACTATATGGTATAGGTTGGCACGCTCACAGTGGAATAATAAAGGCTTCCATCTTATTGGTATTGAATTATATATCTTAGTTTACGGCTGATGTAGGAATAAATAAATAAAAGTGACACAGAATAAGTCTCTCTGCACTCTCTCTGCACTCTCACTGCACTCTCCCTGCACTCTCGCTGCACTTTCCCTCTCGAATATTCTTCTATTAAACGTTTTCAGTAACACTGTCCCTTGCGCATGAGTGCCTGCCACATCTCTCCCTATGCCCAGCTCACAAGACAACGGAGAAGACTGCACAGGATGAGGGTTGCACGGCATTATGGGTGATCTCGCGTTCTCGGGCTTCTTACTTTCAATTTGTTACACGTGCAGCTGCCATTTTAGGAAAAACTGATTTGTTATCACAAAACGCAAGGAAATTATGATTCGTGTGGAATCAACACTAATCAAGTCCCAAGTCCAGGGTACTGCTCAGCAGCTTTCCTATTCCCTATCCCTTCCCCTAACTACTGGCATAGTAATCACATAGAGAAGCAGGTGAAGCTCGCCAGACATTTCATTCATTAATCCCTACTTCTAAATCTATAGACATATATATTTATATCTTGATCTAGACAGTGGAGAAGGAAATTGTGGGGGCAATACATACCATATGTATCTCTGGAGCTACAGTATACGTGAAGACTATTTTCTATACATGGGCAGGCGTGTAAGTGCTAATTACAATGCTTCCCGACAGATGTAGGCACTTCATTGTGTATAAGGGAACAACGTTCTGCAGATAAGTAGCCAGTGGGATAACCCTTTAAAAAAGGATCAAATGAAGAGTTCTGAAATTTGCTTACATAGTATGGCCCCATGTTGCTATATGCTTTAAACACTAGGTGGCACCATACTACTGTAAGTAAATATCACAACTTCACTGGATAGTTTTTTTGAAACACCATGTAGTGGCAAATATGCATATTTTATAATCTACAAAATGAAATCATGAGATCATGAAATATAATGGTGGAACAACCACTTTAAGCGTGCATGTATGCCACAGTAGCCAACGCAGTCCAGTATTTGCCAGGAATAGTCCCAGCAATTCAGCTCGTCCTGGGCTGAAAACCATGTGGGTTGGGCCTTTGACAGAGATGGGTCCCAAATGCTCTGAATTTTACAACAATATGTAAATATCGTACACATATATGTGTAGCTTTACTTTTGCATTGTGATGAGCTATTTATATAAAGTATGGTGATTTTATATATGTGTTCTATGTCAATATGTTCTCTTCATTGCATGGGAGCATTAATTATGCAGTATACATATTCAACATTAAATATGTGTTCTATGATCTCTTGTGTATAAAATGTGGGTCTATGAGATTTGAATCATTGCATTCTGTTTTTATTTACATGTATTTACATTTTATACAGCGTCCTAACTTTTTGGGAATTGGGGTTGAGGAACAGTTGAAAAAGATTTTCCAGGACTTTAACTCCTTAAACAGCAGACATGTTTGAGCCTCAAGGTGTACCTAAACTTTTTAATTCCTAATGTGCTAAAAATAATTGTTGTTATGCACTTTATTATTATTTCTTTTACTTTTCCATTTGAAATATGTGCCTATTGAGCTTTAAAATCTGTACTCCCATCAGTGGCGTGCCTAGGGTGTTTGGCACCTGGGGCAGGTCCTTTCTCTGGTAACCCCCCCAAATTATTTAAAAAAATTGTACCCCCTCACAGTAGTATTGCCCTCCCACACAGGCTGCCAGCCCGATCTGTGCCTGCAGGCTGAATGGTGGAGTGGGGAGAAGTCTCTCTGCCTCATCATTCAGTGCGGGAGAGACGGAGCGAGGTGAGCGGGTTAGTGAGTGACAGGACTGCAGCTCCCGGCGCTCCAGCAATGAGCGCTTCCATCTGTATGGAAGCGGTCATTGCTTCCGGGCTCTGGCACCTCCCTGACAGTGGGCACCCGGTGCGAACCATCCCCCACCCGCCTTAGAACGCCATTGACTCCCATACAGCTCGGTGTTTATGAGTATGGATGTCCTTGTGGCTGCATTAAGCACTGTACCAGCGCTGCTCTGCTACAACTTGGCATACACTGGCTATATCTGGGTTTTGCAGAGCAGGCACAAGCAGGAGAGCAATGCCTTATGTGAGCTCTTGCCCTGCGCTCACTCCTCTCAGCGAATAGGGGTTTAATATAAGCGTATTTACGTATCTATTACCGTAGTAGGGTCATTTCAGGTTGAAAATAGTCATAGGTACGGGGACAGGGTATCTCTACCATCAGGGCGTCTCCCTGGGCACAGGGCCTAGGTCTTTAGGGACATCTAGGGAGAGACATACCTTTCCCACCTAATATCCTCCCACGCCTGTCCCCAGATAATTATATGAAATCACCTATATAACTATCTATTCATTCCTGTGAATATTTTATCTTATTGTGGTATCCTAATCATAGTGGAAGCCATTTAACTTAAAGTATGTTTCTTTAAGTAGTGGTTATCACCTGAGCACTTTTGCTGCTCCATTAACCCGTAAATATTAATAAAGGTATTGTTTCAATGAGCACGTTACTTTGTTTCTACTTACTCTCTGTAATAGCCTGCACCTATGTGATATGCAGGCTATTAGCAGAGTGGAGAGGAACTAGCTCCGGGCAGGAGCTGACATGAGATATCACCCTCCTGCTTGTGTCCACTCTGATAAAGCCTGACATACATAGCTCATGTATGCCAAGTAGAGATGAGCGAATCGAAGTTGACGAAGTGGAAATCGATCCGAATTTCCGGAAAAATTTAATTCGTACCGAAGTCGAATTTCCTTGTTCTTTGTGGTAACGCACATGCACAATGCACATGTTACAAAGTAACAAAGTAAGAAGCTCGGGAACGAGGGATCATCCACAATGCTATGCAGGCAGATAACCAACAGATAGCCAGCCCCTGTGATATCAATCTCCCACGGACTCACTATGCCCCCCAGTGAATACCTTGGGGTGTCTACTTTCCGAAATGGGGTCATTTGTGGGGTGTGTTTACTGTTCTGGCATTTTGGGCGGGGCTAAATTGTGAGCAACCCTGTTAAGCCTAAAGGTACTCGTTGGACTTTACACCCCTTTACGCACCTAGGCTGCAAAAAAGTGGCACACATGTGGTATCGCCGTACTCAGAAGAAGTAGGGAAATGTGTTTTGGGGTGTATTTTTACATATACCCATGCTGGGTGAGAGAAATATCTCTGTAAATTGACAACTTTGTATAAAATTTTTAAAAAGTTGTCATTTACAGAGATATTTCTCACACCCAGCACTTTTTTGCAGCCAAGATGTGCAAAGGGGCCCAAATTCCAATGAGTACCTTTAGGATTTCACAGGGCATTTTTACGCATTTGGATTCCAAACTACTTCTCACGCATAAGGGGCCCCTAAAATGCCAGGGCAGTATAAATACCCCAAATGTGACCCCATTTTAGAAAGAAGACACCCCAAGGTATTCCGTGAGGGGTATGGTGAGTTCATGTAAAATTTTATTTTTTTGTCACAAGTTTCTCTGCCTGAGGAGGTGGTGATGGTAAGTACAATAAAGGAGTTCAAGAGGGGACGGGATGTATTTCTAGAGTTTAATAATATTATAGGCTATAGCTACTAGAGAGGGGTCGTTGATCCAGGGAGTTATTCTGATTGCCTGATTGGAGTCAGGAAGGAATTTTTTTCACCTTAACGCTGGGTTCAGACCTGAGCGTTTCTGAGACGTGCGTTTTCCACGCTTTTTTGTCGCGCGTTTTACGTGCGTCTTTGTGTGCGTTTTTGGCAATAGTAAACGCGCGTTTTATGCGCGTTTGTGTGATTGACTGCAGTGTTGTCCAATGAGCAAATATCCCTGTCTATATGAAGTTTGACCAATCAGAGTGCATTGCAGGTGTGAAATTCCATGTGTGTTGGTAGAGTGTGTGGTTTGGAGACATGGAATGCTATAGAAGGCAACGTGTTGCGGCACTTGTTGGAGCTATCCAACTTGAACGCTGGAGGAGAAGGCGGGACAGCGGGCGACGCTTCTGGGTCCATCCTGTGATTGCCAATAGACAGTAGAGGGGACAGTTCTGGGCACTGTATGCAAACCTCCGTGCCCATGAGGACAAGTTTTTTGACTACACCAGGATGTCCATCCACAGGTTAGTACGTATAAGTTGTTTCAATGTTTTTTCAATTGTTAAGCTAAGTGTTTTTTGCTTTTTGTATTGTTAACCATCACCATTTTATTGTTCCACAGCTTTGACGAGCTCCTGAGGCTGTTGTCCACTCATTTGCAGCATCAGGACACCTTCATGCGGGACAGCATCCCACCAGTGGAAAGACTGGTCATTACTTTGTGGTAAGTAGCCTATAATTGTGGCCATTAAAACCATTTGCAGTGTGTTGGGACTGGATATGAGTTTTGCCGTGTTTCTCCTTTTGTTTCTGACGTATGAGTGTTTGTGCGGGGGTTATGTGATGTGTATGATTTGTACGTTTGGCATAGATATCCCATACATTCATCATGTATCCACATTTTTCAATGTTTTACCCCTCACTTACAAAAAATAGTCCAAACATTTGCTTCAAATTCTTTATCTTTGGGGAATGTAAGAACATCGTACATTTCCAACCAAAATGTGGTAACTCTGTTTAACAAACTCAAGATCAAGTTTTTTTAAACGACATAAAAATCTTAGGAAACTTTTCCTATGTATTTAACATTTTTGGCTCACAAACCCTTGAGCCTCAAAATTCCCTCTGCTACTTGTCAAAGGGTTTCATATTGCGGCCCAGCAAACTCAGGCTCCATATCCCGCCTTGTCTCTCTGGCTCCGCGAGACTGATGGGCGGGTTGCATTTCAGTGGTGGTGGTGGAGGTGCTTGGTCCCGTGCTTGTAGAGGGATATGTGTATGATGTGTGTTGTTGTGTCTGCCATGTGTCAGGAGGGTGTTGTATGTTACTTTGTGTGTATGTGTGTGCTGGGTATGTGTGAGTGTGTTGTTGTGCATGTTGTTATGGATGTAGTGGGCCATATTGTGGCCCATATTGTGGGCAATATTGGGGGCAATATTGTGGGCCATATTGTTGCCCATATTGTGCGGCCTGCAGTGGGGGCTGCTGTGGGGCCTGCTGTGGGGCCTGCTGTGGGGCCTGCTGGGGCCTGCAGTGGGGCCTGCAGTGGGGGCTGCTGTGGGGCCTGCAGTGAGGCACTGATTGGCTGTGTGGCCTCATAAGGTGTGCAATATTTATCCAGGGTCCGAGTCACGTCCTCCCTTGCTTGTGTGACCAGATGTCTGGGCACATGTAGCATTTTCTCCTCTAGACTGAGGAGAAAATAGGCATCACTGGTAAGTTTTGGCACAGGATGTGCCAGGGCATCCAGGCAGGCTATAAGCCTGTCCTCATGCCTCTCCACTCTCCTCCTTTTTTGTCGGTGCTGCCGACTTCCTTCTGGGACAGATGGGACATTCTGCGTGGGGCTCACTAAAGTAGGAGTGGGTTGGGGGGCTGGAGGACTCATTGGCCCCATAGATGTCCCTGGTTGTGCCCTCGTCCTCTTCCTCCTCATCTTGCGCCTGGCTGGCTTCCCAGCTACTATCGGTGCTGTGAAGAGGAAAATATAGGTAAGTATGTCCCCCATATGAAATTGAATGTATGTCATGTCATACCACATCTTCTCCTCAATGTGTATGCCCTTGACTCACCTACGCATTTCCGTGCACGGTATCAAAAATGCCATATGTTGCGCATGCATGTAACGGGAGCGTGTGCTTGGGGAAGATCCGCTCCTCTGCTCCCTTTCTTTTCGCCTATGGCGGATAAAGGCGTCTTTCAGGCTTTTCCATTTACCTTTGATTGTGTTGACTAGGAAAAAAGAAAAAAAAACATCCGTTAATGTCTCTTTATTTTCTTACATTTGTTTCAGGTATTTAGCTACCGGACAGTCTTTGGCCAGTCTTCACTATGCCTTTATGATTGGGAAATCCACAGCCAGTATGGTCGTCCGGGAAACCTGCGTGGCAATTTGGGATGTCCTTCATCCTGCTGTGATGGCCCAACCACAAAAGGAGGAGTGGCTGCAAATTGCGGATCAGTTTCAGCAATACTGCAATTTCCCGAACTGTGTCGGAGCAATAGACAGAAAACACATCCGCGTTAAGAAGCCCATCAGGAGCGGGAGTCAATTTTCTAATTAATTATATTTTTCTTTTGTTCTTTTTGCGGTCTGTGATGCCAACTATTGTTTCCGGTACATTGATGTGGGTTCGTACGGCAGCAGCTCTGACTCTGCTGTTTTTGGGCATTCTGCCTTTGGGCAAATGCTCATTAATAATGATCTTGACCTCCCGGGGAACACCACACTGCCTGGCACCACTTATCCGGCTATGCCGTATGTTTTTGTGGGGGACGAGGCATTTGCGCATATGATGAGGCCGTACTCCAGCCGGGGACTCTCCATTGCCAGGCGGGTATTTAATTACCGGCTGACAAGGGCACGCAGGGTGGTGGAGTGCGCCTTTGGCATATTAGCCAACAAATGGCGCTTTCTCCACTCGCCAATTCATCTAAAATTGGAGACCGCCATCTCGGCCGTGAAGGCAGCATGTGCTCTCCATAATTTTGTTCCCGAACAGGATGGCTATAATTTTGAGGATTCGCTCAGCCATTCCTTGGAAAGTCCGAATCAGAGCGGTGTGTGTGGGACCAGACACGGTGCGGCTATTCGGGACCACTTCACGGCATATTTTATGTCACCACAGGGGGAGTTACCCTGGCAATTGGAAGCCATCTAAATTTATGTTAATTTATACTGTTCTGCTGAAAAGATTGTTTCATTATCATTTAATTTTCCATTTTGATTGTTTATTATTATGCCTGAATTACAAGATTTGAAGAGTTACTTTGTGCATTTCCGTTTTTTCACCTATATAGTGCCCCTTGTGGATGCCCCTATAGTGGCCAACAATAGTCGCCCATTAACACTGGTAAAAAATGTGGGCGAAATAAGGTGTCCCATTTATGTGCCCAATACTCAGCCAGTAGAATAGAAGCCAATGCTGGCGAAATTACGGGTCCCATCTAGGTGCCCAATACTGGCACTGTAGACATAGAAGCACCCAAAATGTGCCAGTCCGGCCATAGCCCACAAGCAGTAAAATTTGCAAAAGTACACAATATCACTATCAACTTAGTATTCAAAACCCTCACCCCAAAAGTAGGCCTACATTTCAAATTTGCACTACATTTGCAGATTGAAACAGAGCAGTCTGGCACAAGACAGTGGAACCACTGCAAATTGAACCTACTGGGCCATTGCATTTTACCAGAATGTGGGGGAGGGTGAACCAGGACAGTACAGACCCAAAAAATACTATCCCCCTAAAAACGGAAACACAGAACACACTAGAAGGGGATCATCCCATAGGAGGAGGAAATGCACATTAAAAGCCTCCAAAGTTTGTGTAGATTACAAGCATAATTAACCAAAAACCAGGTGACACAGAGCAACATGGACTATGCACAGGATAGGTGTGGTGCAAAAACTAAAGGGGTGAGGGGACACTATACAACATGTAATGTGCACATCATTCTTTGTAAACTAAGGCCACTGAGTGGCCATATACTAGAACAGGGATGATGATGCTGCGGCCCTCTAGCTGTTGCTAAAATCCAACTCCATGCATGCCTGCACAGGCTCCAGCAAGTAAAATACAGCCCAGCATTTGTGGAGGTGGCGTTTGACAACAGCTGGAGGGCTGCAGGTAGAGCTGGCCAGGGCTATTACATATAGTTGGTACACCACTGCACACAAGGAGTTTACTTTTCACATTATAAAACACATGGAAATACCTTTGCCTTGTTTCACAGTCTTTGTCAAAGTCGTCCACTCTGGCCAGATGGTTTTGGCTATATCCTCCCAGGCCTGCTGCCTGCTCCTCCGATTCTTGTATTGGGCATCTTGGGTATCATACAGGCAGCGTTTGCCCTGCACCAGCCTGATGAGTGTCTCTGTGTCACACACAGACTCCTCTATGTTGGCTTCTCTCCAAACTGTGCCTAGCACCTGGGGTTTGGCCTTTCCAGCATGTTGCAAATTCATAAACGCGCGTTCGAACGCGCATTTTCAGTGTCAAAAAACGCAAAAACGTTCCCATTGAAGTTTCTGTCGTGCGTATTACAGCGCGTTTTTGCATTGACTACTGTGGCGTCAATCACAATACGCGCGACAAAACGCCCCAAAGAAGCTTAAGAACTTTTTTGAGCGTAGGGCGTTTTTCAGCGCGTTCAAACGCGCTGTAAAACTCTCAAGTGAGAACCAGGGCCATAGAGAAGCATTGGTTTTCATGTGTTGAGCGTTTTACAGTGCGTTTGAACGCGCTGTAAATCGTGCAAGTCTGAACCCAGCCTCAGTGGGGAAAATTGGCTTCTGCCTCACAGGGTTTTTTGCCTTCCTCTGGATCAACTTGTATGAAACAGGCCGAACTTGATGGACAAATGTTGTTTTTCGGTCTTATATACTATGTTACTATGTTACTATGTTAGTGGAATATGAGACTTGGTAAGAAAAAAATAATAAAAAGTCAATTTCCGCTAACTTGTGCCAAAAAAAAAAAAACTTCTATGAACTCGCCATGCCCCTCACGGAATACCTTGGGGTGTCTTCTTTCCAAAATGGGGTCACATGTGGGGTATTTATACTGCCCTGGCATTTTAGGGGCCCTAAATCGTGAGAAGTAGTTTAGAATCCAAATGCGTAAAAATGCCCTTCTTCTCACGATTTAGGGCCCCTAAAATGCCAGGGCAGTATAAATACCCCACATGTGACCCTATTTTGGAAAGAAGACACCCCAAGGTATTCCGTGAGGGGCATGGTGAGTTCATAGAAGTTTTTTTTTTTTTGGCACAAGTTAGTGGAAATTGACTTTTTATATTTTTTTTCTTACAAAGTTCTGACAAAAAGTTCAATCTTTCATGGACTCAATATGCCCCTCAGCGCATACTTTGGGGTGTCTTCTTTCCAAAATGGGGTCACATGTGAGGTGTTTGTACTGCCCTGGAATTTGAGGGTCTCCTCAATCATTACATGTATGGCCAGCATTAGGAGTTTCTGCTATTCTCCTTATATTGAGCATACGGGTAATGAGATTTTTTTTTTCCGTTCAGCCTCTAGGCTGAAAGAAAAAATGAACGGCACAGATTTCTTCATTCGCATTGATCAATGTGAATGAAAAAATCTCTGCCAAAAAATGTGCAAAAAAAAAAGAGGGGAAAGGACATAGGAGTGCTTTCGAAGTAAGGCCCCATTTACACGTCCGCAAAAATGTCCGCATCTATTCCGCAATTCTGCGGAATAGATGCGGACCCATTCAGTGTAAGTGGGGCCGGCGGTGATGCGGAGAGCACACTATGTGCTCTCCGCATCAGCATTTGCGGAGCTGCAGCTCCTCAAAAGATAGAGCATGTCCTATTCTTGTCTCGCAATTGCGGACAAGAAAATGCATTTTCTATATAGTTTTGGCAATGTGCGGATCCGCAAAACACATACGGACGTCTGAATAAGGCTTACAGGGGGGTGATTAGAGACGGGGGGGGGGGGTGACAGGGGGTGATCAGGGGGGTGACATGGGGTGATCAGGGGTTAATCAGTGATGGGGGGGGGGTGTACTGATTGGTGCACTTACAGTGTCCTCTGGTGGTCCCAAGCAAAAGGGACCACCAGAGGAGCAGGCAGCAGGCATATCAGATGCTGTTTGCAAAACAGTGTCTGATATGCGATTCAGATGCCATTTTTTTAACATCTACAGCCTGCCAGCGCATGATCAGCGCTGGCAGGCTGTAGTTAAAGTTCCTGCCGCTGCGATCCTGTGAACGCACGCGTTCACAGGAAATCTCGTTCCTCGCGAGATGACGCACCGATGCTTCTAGGAGGAACATCCCGGCCGCCCGCAGGACGCATCCCTTCGTTAGGCGGTCGGGAGGTGGTTAAAAGGAGTGTGCTCTTTCACTCTATAGTAGAATCTTGGGGTACTGTACCGTTCTTTATGCCTGGCACTAACATCGACCTGTAAGGCTGAGTTCACAATTGATTTATTTGGTCAGTTTTGGCCCCGTAACTGGCCAAATAAGTGAAGTGTGCAGTGATTCTAAGAGATACGCCTGTCATCTGCATGTCATACTGACTCAGTACTGTTTCACTACTACAGAAGACTCCCTATGCATGTCACTGCAAGGCACAGTGTTCTACACCCCTATAAAGGCTCTCTGCAGCCATGAAATAGCTGTTTTTTACGTGATTCGTTACAAATAAATTCGGATCGAATCTTTTTGGGAAATTCGGCGAACCGTCCGAATCGAATTTTTGAGAATGCAGCAGCGATTTTCCGGCCTGTAAGGCGCTCAGTGTGGGACTGGGAGTACAGATTATAAATAAATAAATAAATAAAATGTGTTACAATTTTTTTCTTTAGCACATTGAGAAAAGAAATAAATAAAGTTTAAGTATACTTTAAAGGCATTTTTTTTACAATTGCATTTTATTCATTTTAATCATATTTTTAATTGGTTATTATTAAAAATATTGAGCTGTTCTGTCACAAAGAGTTAGGCTACTTTTTGTGTGTCATGGACGGATCCGTTCAGATAATACAACCGTCTGCACTCATTCACAACGTATCAGTTTGTATTATCTTTAGCATAGCCAAGACGGATCCGTCTTGAACACCATTGAAAGTCAATGGAGGACGGATCCGTTTTCTATTGTTTGGGTGTGAAAGTAGACTTAACTGTTTTTCTAGCTGTGTGAATCCTTTCCCTTTCACTTTGTATCCGACAGTCATCTAATAACCCTTATCTCAAAACTACTAAGAGGTCATAAACTCTTATTTAAGCCATATTCTTATCAGTAAGATAAGGATTGAGCTTAAATAAGTGTTTCTAATGTCAGAGAGCAGAGATAAGGAGCCCTTCTCTGCCTGATGGAGCAGGGAGAAAATTCAGATCCTGTTAATAGAGCATCTTAGCTCTGTACAGAGAAAAGAACTCCATATTTTTAAAAAAGACCAATTGAAAAGATTATTTTTGCCAACGAGTACAATGCAGTTATTTAAAAAATTGCCACCAAAGGTGTGCATAGCTTATACGGACTAGGCATATTTTTTTATTCAATGTTGTATTCCAGGAGGCATAACATTTTTTTATTTTTCTATGGATGTAGCTTTATGAGGGCATTGCATACAGCACCATTAACATTTAATCTGTTCTGGTATACATAGACATACTGTGCATCAGACAGTCTCAACAGGCGGTCTAGGCGCGTTCAACTAGTTCACTTACTGCGCCATTAGTATGTAATCTGTTCTGTTATACATAGACTTACTGTGCATCAGACTCATTATCAATAGGCAGTCTAATATATAGGCGCGCCTATCTAGTACACTTACTGTACCATCCATACTTAATCTGCTCTGTTATATGTACGCTTACTGTGTGTCAGACTCGCTGTCAACAGGAAGTCTAATATATAGTTTGTTTTCTGCACCATTAATACGGAATCTGTTCTGTTATACATATATATATATAGACTTACTGTGCATCAGACTAAGTCACATCAGGCGGTCTAATACATAGGTGTGTTTATCTAGTACACTTATTGCACAATTAACACTTAATCTGTCCTGTTATACAAATCTACTGTGCACCAGACTCAGCGTCAAAAGGCAGTCAAAGATATAGGCGTGATTATCTAGTTCACCTGCTGGGCCATTCATACTTAATCTGTTACATTCATGATTTAGTTACTGTACACTTTGACCAACAGACAGTTGCCTGGGCCTGCAAAAGGAACGGACAGTGGCAAACATGTTGTTGTAGCTGGCATAAGTAGCAGCAGAAGAAGAGGTGGTTGTGGAAGCAGTAGCCAAAGCAGCATGCCAGAGCTGACATTCTGTCATCCAATGGTCGTGTTTTGACAAACAATCCAACTGTACTGGAATGGTTGACTCGCTCTTCCACATCATCTCAGATGACAACAGATACACACAGCCAGGAATCGGTGGGTTTCTCTGACACCACACTTAGTTGGCATGGCCTAGGAACAACCACTGTGCCCTCACTTTTGCTGCTCCTTCTGCTTGGGAATTAATGCATGCTGTCGGCTCTGCTCAGCTTTTCAGTGAGGATGAGCATAGTAAGAACAGTCAGCAGCTAGAGACAAGAAAAGACTTGTAGATCCACTGCATCCTTGCTTGGCGGGCAGCTAGCACTTATGGCAGTCTGATGGCAGCACTTGTTGTCAGCGGTCAGGGATGCGACTGGTGAGGGTGACATAAGTGATGAACAGACATTAACATAGTAACATAGTAACATAGTATATAAGGCCGAAAAAAGACTTTTGTCCATCTAGTTCGACCTGTTTCCTGCAAGTTGATCCAGAGGAAGGCAAAAAAAAACAATCAGGCAGTCAGAACAACTCCCTGGATCAACGACCTATCTCTAGTAGCTATAGCCTGAAATATTATTACGCTCCAGAAATACATCCAAGCCCCTCTTGAATTCCTTTATTGCACTCACCATCACCACCTCCTCAGGCAGACAGTTCCATAGTCTCACTGCTCTTACCGTGAAGAACCCTTTTCTATGTTTGTGTGCAAACCTTCTTTCCTCTAGACGCAGAGGATGTCCCCTCGTCACAGTCACAGTCCTGGGGATAAATAGATGATGGGAGAGATCTCTGTACTGACCCCTGATATATTTATACATAGTTATTAGATCTCCCCTCAGTCGTCTTTTTTCTAAAGTGAATAACCCTAATTTTGATACCCTTTCAGGGTACTGTAGTTGCCCCATTCCAGTTATTACTTTAGTTGCCCTCCTCTGAACCCTCTCTAGCTCTGCTATCTCTGCCTTGTTCACTGGAGCCCAGAACTGTACACAGTACTCCATGTGTGGTCTGACTAGTGATTTTTAAAGTGGTAAGACTATATTTTCATCACGGACATCTATGCCCCTTTTGATGCAACCCATTATCTTATTGGCCTTAGCAGCAGCTGCCTGACACTAGTTTTTACAGCTTAGTTTGTTATTTATTAAAATTCCTAGATCCTTTTCCATGTCAGTGTTACTGAGTGTTTTACCATTAGTTGATGATGATGTAGCCAATGACATGTGGGAGCCGGGTGAAGAGGGGGCATCATCATCAGGGGGTTAGGGTGGCAGTAGTCCCCTGAGACAGCAGCAGGGTGGCAGCGTGCCGATGAGCCAGCAGGGTGGAATCAGTTGGAGATCAGGAGCAAAACGCGCCTGGGTAAACCATCTGCTACTCAGGAGCCTACCTGTCAGGAAACAACTAATAGGGCATGGGCTCTAAAAGGCAGCGGCTAGCAGTCAGCACAAAATGTTGGGGGTAAAGTGGTATACTCGGAAATTTGGGAATTTTTATAAAGTCGCTGGAGGACGTTAGCGTGGTGGTATGCAGGATATGTGGGCAGAAGGTGAAGCACGGTCAGGATGTTAATGTTGGCACCATGGCCCTGCGTCAACACAAGGAGCATCACCATAAAGTGGCCTGGCACAAATGTGGAACTAATATAGTGGTACAGCCTGACACAGCAAATGCTCAATCCACAAATATTTTCACATATTGTGGTGTCTAATCATGATCTGCTGCTTGCAAGCAACCGGACACCTGAAGATAGCTGCATGTAATAGCAGCGGTCTCCTCTACTAGCAAGCAGGCGATTAATGGGAAGGAACGCTTCTTTCCTGACAATCGCCATCAGAATCGGGGTGTCTATACAGTCTTAACTCCATTAATTATCATTCATTATATCATCAATAACCATGACTAGCATCAATAATATGCAAAGTGGAGATGGTGATATCATGTGCAGGCTGCACTTTAACCCCTTGGCCTTACTGACCAAGCATTTTTCTTCCTTTTTTTCATCAGTTTGTTCCAAGAGCTATAACTTTTTTATTTTTCCGTCTATATAGCTTTATGAAGGCTTGTTTTTTGCGGGACAAATTGTAGTTTTTAATGGCGCCATGTTAGGGTACACATAACTTTCTGATTAACTTTTATTAACTTTTTCTGGGAGCGACATGGGAACAACTGCAACACTGCAACTGCGTTTTTACGTTATAAATTTTACGGCATTCAGTTTTTGGTATAAATAACATAATATCTTTATTCTCTGGGTCAGTACGATTATAGTGATATTAAATACATATAGTTTTTTTAAGTTTTACTACTTTTTTGCAATAAACCCCCTTTTTTGCATTGCTGCTTTCCAAGACCCATGACTTTTTAAATTTTCTTTCTATGGAGTTGTGTGAGAGCTTGATTTTTGCAGGACGACATGTGTTTTTTATTAGTATCATTTTGGAGTAAATTATGCTTTTTGATCACTTGTTATTACGTTTTTTCTTTGGCAACTCAGAATAAATTCTGTCTCTTTTTGTTTTAATTTTTTTTTACCGCGCTCACCATAGGGGATAATTTACATTATATTTTTGTAGTCCGGGTGGTTATGGACGCGGTGATAAAAAACATATGGGGGAGATTTTTTTTTTTAGGGGATTTTTTATTGAATAAATATGTTGTTTTTTTTACCACTTAATAGTTCCACAAGGGGACTATAACAGGCTGTTTGTAATTACTCAAGGCTGGTCTGGGGCCTACATCAGACCCCTGCCAGCCTTCACACACATCCACACCCACTCGATCGAATTTGCGCAGTGCCAATGGGAGACAGAGAGAGTCCACTCCCTCTGTCAGCACTTTACATGCAGCGGGCGCCATTGCAGCGCCGGGCTGTTAGAGCAAGGCTGCGGCTCTCATGTGAGAGCTGGGCCCCCGCTTAGAATGGCCACTGTAAAAAAGCAGCGTCCCAGCCTAAGGCCCCTTAGTGACCGCCATAAAAAGGAGTATGGGTGGTCACTAAAGGGTTAAAGGTGTCTAAATTGGACCAAAATCTAAGATAGAGAAGAATAGTCTGAGTGCATGTCAATTGGTGTACCACTTTTGTCACTGTGGTCCATGTGTGCCATGAGGGCAGTAAAATAGAATATATGGGGACTGCCATCAATAGCTACGAGCTGCAGGAACCAAACAACCTGTTAGCTATTGCCTGTGAAGCTTCATCACACAAACATGGATCCCACTCTTACTGTATGCATTTATTGAATACATTTTTCCATACATTAAGAAAATGAACAATAACCTTTACTAGATACTTTAAAAAATAATATATCAATGTAAAACTAGAACTTGTGACTGGTAGAACGCCTTCTGGCCTGTTATCTCTGAATGCTTGTATCCCAAGGAAACTTCACTCTGAAATCTCGCATTTCTGCATTGTAGATCTTGTCAAAATATTCATTTTGAGCTACAGTAAAATTATTTTTCCAGTCTCCAACTATTCCTGTGTGGAATAAAAAGAGGCAACAACATTTTTTAAATTAACTTCAAGAGATAAGTTATGTGCATATAGTAAAACCTTAAAAGGTGACTGAGTTTTAGAGCTTCTCACAAATTAATTTCTGCTTTTGCTGGGCACAGAGTGGGAATCCATTCCAGTGTCCCCAGTGCTCTTCTCTTCGTATATTGACTTCTAGCTGCCCCAGTGTGCTGCTCCCGCATCCAGCAGTTCTCCAGGCTTTAGGAGAGCAGTGCTGGTATAGGCAGGAGCAGGGGTGTGTTATGGAGTTTCTGACAATCACCTGTTTTAAGGGGCTATACTGCATAACGCTAAACTGGAATGTTTTTTTCAAAGCTTTAATACATATTTAACCAATTTAGTTAAAGCAGCCCATCTCGTACATTGGGGGCATATCGCTGGGTTATCAGCACATCTCTGACCCGTATCTATCTCTAGAATGGAGCCCGGTGGACCATGCAAGCACAGCTGCCCTTTATTTATTTCTATAGGTCTACTGAAAATAGCCAAGTGCTGGCTGAGCTATTTCCATCAGGTCAATAAAAGTGGAAAGAGCACTGGCCGTGCTTGCGTTTGAGCTTCCCGTTCATTTCTAAGGGACTTCTGAAAATAGCCAAGCGCTCTGCTTTGCTATTTTTGGCAGTCCCATATACATGAATGGAGGGTGGCCGGGCATGCACTCTCCATTCTCCTTTACTTTGCAGGCTCCGTTCTAGAGATATGTGTGAATCTCAGAGTTGTCCATATTATAGCAATTAGATATGAGCAAACCACTTGAGATTTAGTTCGGTTCAGGTTCTCCTAGGACACTGAATTTTAGGAAAAGTAATCTCTTTTCGTTGATTGTTTATGAATTTTCTATTTTTTCCTCCCACCGCCCCAAACTCTGGAACACAATGACTACAATAGTAAATGATGTGTGAGTGAAACTGACATACATTGCTATGAGTATATGTTTGTTTGACATCCTTAACATACAGTGCGTTTAAAAACACGCTACTCCGGTACATGTTATACTTCTTCATATTCCATTTCCGTTACCCTGTGCTTTGGTGTGCTGATCATGTATATGCTGGTTTCATTAAATTGAACAATCCCCCTCAAAAATGTACCCAGATTTTTCATCTTATAAGACACATCTGCAAATATTTTAAACAAAAGGTGTGTTAAAAATGGGCAACATGGGATGAAAGCATGAGGTACATGAACAGTAACTTGCTATTAATGTTATCGGCACAGTCTCTGAATTTTGACTTCCATCATTCCATGTGCCTCACATTAATAATAAGTGGCCTGTACTCTGTAACTCACATTAACTCCACGTTGCCCATTATTTGAGAAGGTACGGTACTTTGGGGGTCACTTACTATTAATGTGAGGCACATGGGGCCCACTCCAAAAGCATGTGTCCAGCCTGACATTAAAAATAAATTACCCCCATTCATGTTTAAAACATGGCAGTGGCAAGATTGGAGTTAATGAGTCACATTAACCCCAATCTTACTGGCTGCCTGGTACATATGTTTCTGCCAGCCTTTTTTTTCAGGCAGGCTAATCCCTTTTGTACTGGAGGGATACCTACTAGCTGCTGATGACTGTAGTGCAGCACGGGTTGATACTGAGGAGGACAGGACAGTCAGGAGGGAAGGCTGCTGCTGCTCAGACTGCACAGCAGTTTATTCTCTCCACAGTCCCTCCTTCTCCTTTAATTATCGTCACATTCATTGGTAGCAGTGGCGCAGGCAGCTTCAGAGTCCGCAGTTTTCATTGGGGCAGTGGCGGCCGCATGATTGGAGGGAGGGACTCTGTCCCTCCTTCTCTGCTGTGCCGCTGAAGTGAACATGACACACGCCAAGCAGCTCACTGCGCACATGCTGCAGATGGGCAGGAACGCTGCCGGCCAGGCTGTCCCATTATCCATGCCACATAGAAGCGCCTGGGGCTCTTCCCTCTTCCTCAGTAGGTATCGTACATACCAGGATCGATGTCTGGTACATCGGATGTCCTTATGCAGTACAGCCTGTGATCTATCGGCCACCTTCCTGTATTCGTCCTATAAGATGCCTCTTATAGGGCAAAAAATACAGTAATTCCAATCATGTGGAAAAAAAAAATAAACAAATAATTGAGGCCTGACACTTAATATCACTCAGAGATAATTTTGTGCACTACCCTGGGTATTGCTGTACTGATCACCTATATGCTGGTTTAATTAAATTGAACAACCCCCCCCCCCCCACCCCCGGAGTGATTTAGGCCTAATATTATTAATGTTAGGTTATCATTCACTGATGTTTTTGTCCACTACCCTTCGGTTTTTAAATCATAAAAAAATTATATTAACTATGTGAGATGCCCTAACATGGAATTCGGACTAGTATTTCAGATGTTTTCACTGAGATTTAGAATGCTAGATTTATGGTAGTACATGCCCCCCAAAAAAAAAGTGGATTTCTGAATGGGAAAAAAATAAAGTAATGTCTTTGCAGGTAGATAGCTGTTTTTGAGGTTAGGTAGGTAGCTGTTTTTGAAATTAGATTTATATATTTTATATTTTTTTTAGTAATTGTAAAAGATGGATGGCACAAAATAATAGATAGATAGATAGATAGATAGATAGATAGATAGAAATCATACTTCATAATATGTGGGAAAATACTACTGATGTTTTTAGCCATAATATATTTACATATATTATAATATATTATATATTCTAAACATATAATAATATGTGTAAATGTATTATGGCTAAAAACGTGTATATATATATATATATATATATATATATATATATTTAAATTAAGTTTAGCCTCTATTTCTGAAAAAGTTTGTGACAGGATTTAAACTCACAGCTGCTGCATCACAGCCCAGAACTTTAACCACTACACTATATAGATACATAGACAGTCACTTAAAAAAAAAGAGACTTCTACTGTATATGTATTAGTGTATTACTATTAGTAAGTATTCCTCTAGTAGAAGTCTCATATATATTTTTTTAGTAATGCAGAAGGCCATGAGTTTGAATCCCAGCAGAAACTTTTCTAAAATACAGACTAAATTATATTTAAATACACTGGGATGTCCCCAAAGATCTGACTCCATACATGGACATAGCTTTATATGGAGTCAGAGCAGGGACTCCTAAGCCGCAGACTCACACTGAGGGATTCCCTCACTGCACAGCGATCTTCTGCATAGAAATAGAGGCTAAATTAGATTTAAATACACTTACTCGAGCATCGCTTGAGCACACGTGGTGTTCGGCCGAACTCCGCGATGTGCCAAGCATAGCGATGCTCGCTAAACACTAGTCAGTAAGTTTTTGCTTGTTCTCCTGGCTTTTACTCCTTGGCCAATTTCTGGATTAACCCATTGTCTTCTGTTTTGGCTTTTAATTATTCTTTTGTCTTTGACTGTGGCTTGCTTTACACCTGTTTTCTGCTGCCTTGTTCCACAGACATAATGTGGGTCTCTAGCAACCAAGTTCAACCGTCCTTATGGTGGGCTCTGGTGAATACCTATGGTAGCCTTAGAGTGGTAAAGAAAGATAGTTAGCAGATTTAGAGTTTGCTGGTTGTGGTCACAGGCAGTGACCCTTGTACTCATTTCTTACTACTGTATTCTTACATCTCAGTGGAGATCATTTGGGACCGCCTAGACTCTAGCATTGTCCTAATAATCCTTGAAGCATGATGGATATAGCAATTTGTAGAGAGCAAATTTATATTTAAAGACTAAATATAGGGGAATGTCTAAACTCTGAACAATCTATCACTTCAAATACCTAGATTAGTTTTGCTGTACAACATACAATTTAGGTTTTACCCTTCTAGGATGAACATAGTTGTACTGACGAAGCCAGTCAGTAAGGCAACATGGTTTTTCCTCTATTAAAGATGTAAGCCTGTAATCATATATGTTTAGTTTACACTGTGATACACATTTTTACCTTTTCTCATAAAGGGGCTTTTCTCATGGTCCATGTAACCAGGTGGGAGCAAAGTGAAATTGGCCATCTTATTCTCTTTCATGTTCTTGAAAGAAGCATTTTCAACCACAGAATCTATTGCTTTGTCATCTAACTCCTTTCCAAGAAATTTGCAAATCTGGATTACGCTTCCTCGTAGGTCCTGTAGCAGATTTGCACAGAGATTAAATATAACAATTTAGCTTCATATTAGAATAAGGGCTCATGCACACGACCATGTTTTTTGTCTGTATTCGATCCGCCTTTTTTATGGGTTGAATGCGGACCCATTAACTTCAATTTGTGTCTGCATCTGTACGTCTGTTCTGTGGCCCCACAAAAAAATCGAACATGTCCTATTCTTGTTTCTTTTTTATTGGACAAGGAATCTATAGAGGGCAGGACATTCCTTTCCAAATAAAATGCGGTATCCGTGCTTTGTGGATCTGCAATTTGTGGACTGCAAAAACAGGTATGGCAGTGTGCATGAACCTTAAGTGTGTCGAAAATTGCTTTTCCAGCAGAAAGCCAGCACTTATGTCAGAATCCCATCTGTTCCCCATCGGATTCCATTATAGAGAATGGGGATCCAGAGGTGTCCGGCTGTGTTTTGATACGGTAACTCTGGTAGTCAGCTCCTCTGCCACAACAGATTGCTGGTGTTACTGAAAGTAGATGTGAACCTACTTTAAGGCATGTGTGCATAATAACAAGGAAGCAGTAAATATATAATACAAGTATAATGACTGTCTCCTCCTCATGTCAACTGTCTTATATTAAGGACTAGCAGAAAGACCCTACTTTGCACGGGTATATTTCATTTAATGTTTGTGTGTATCGTTAAAAGATAGACAGTATCCCCCATAAGAGTGACCTCTACAGCACCCCACCCCCTTAACAGTGAACTCCACAGCCCCCCACCCATTAACACTGACCTTCATAGCAGATCATTCCCTTAACTGTGACCTCCACCATTCCCTGCCCCCTTAACAGTGACCTCCACAGTACCCCATCTCTTTAACAGTGATTTCCATAATAACCCAACCCCTTATACAGCTTTTCTCTTAGCATCTGACGCCAATTGTCCAATCGAATTCCATTTTTTTACGGGGCATTATTTTCTTTAATTTACAGTATATAAAACCCCACAGAATTAGTATACAGTTACATTAGTATGTGAGTTACATCAGCCTCTACAACAACGTTTGCTAAGCTTCGCAATCAAAATTATATTAAGTCACGCATACGGTGTCTTATACTAAAAATGTCCTTCATTGCCTATAGCAACCAATCAGAGCTCATATTAATGACCTGTAGCAAATTAAAGCTGAGCTGTGATTGGTTACTATATGCAACCTGATGAATATCCCGGCTAACTGCCACAGCAGCCAACAGACAATGGCTCCTATAGTTTGGCGGTTAGGTTACTGAGCGTACTGTGTGGCAAATAATTGGAAAACGCGGGGTGAAAATTTCCACTCAAAACATAGTCTTTGACATTCCTCGAGTCACAGGAGGCAGGCTGTGCAAAATTTTGTGATTGTAAATTTGACTGTGTGGATTCTTTTCACGGACATACATACATATATACAAACATACGTACACTTAGCTTTATATATTAGACTAGCATTTAATGTGTGTATGTGTAGTTGAAATATATTGACAGTATCCTCCATGACAGTGACATCTACAATACTCCACCCCTTAACAGTGACCTCCCCATCCCCACACCCCTTAACACTGATCCCCCCTCACACAGTGCCCCACCTCCTTAAAATGGACCTCCACAGCAGCCCACCCCCTTAACTTTGACCTTCACAACAGCCTGCCACTTTACCAGTGAGTTCCACAGCACTCCACCCCCTTGACAGTGACCGCCACAGGGACCCGCCCCCTTAACAGTGACCTCTACATCACCCACCTCTTAACACTGACCATTGGCCTGTCCCCTTAACAGTAACATCCACAGCACCCTCCCTTTTAAAAGTGACCGCCCCTTTATTAGTGAGCTCCACAGTACTTTGTCTCCTTAACAGTGATTTCCACAATAACCCACCCCCTTAACAGTGACCTTAACAGAAGCTGCCCCTTTAATAGTGACCTCCACAGTCCCCCGCCCCCTTAACAGTAACTTTCACAGCGCCCACCCCTTTAACAGTGACCTCCACAGCGGCCAGCCCTTTATTTGTGACCTCCACAGCACCCCGTCTCGTTAATAATGATTTCCACAATAAGCCGCCCCCTTAACAGTGACCTCTACAGCACCCCGCCCCTTAACACTGACCTCCATAGAGGACCGTCCCCTTAACTGTGCCCTCCACCGTTCCCTGCCCCCTTAACAGAGACCTCCACAGCACCGCCCCTTTAACAGTGACCTCCACAGCCGCCCCTCCCCTTTAACAGTGACTTCCACAGGTGCTGCCCCTTTATTAGTGACCTTCACAGTACCCCATCTCCTTAACAGTGATTTCCACGACACCACGCCCCCTTAACAGTGGCAATCTGTCCCTTAACACTGACCTCCATAGCGGACCATCCCCTTAACTGTGACCTCCACAGCAGCCTGCCCCTTTAACTGTGACCTCAACGGCACTCAGCTCCCTTAACAGTGTCATCCACAGCGCTTTGCCCCTTTAAAGCTGACCAACAGCAGTGCAGAGAAATGGCTGGGTTGTTATGGAAACCTGGTGTAAAACTGTGTGTATGTGGAGACTAAGGGCCTGCAAGCTTCTTTTGGCTGATAAGGGTCATGTGGCCGTGTGTATGGCAGTTTCTATTGGCTAATGCATTTTTTGGGAATATTTTAGTAACGGTACGTCCTAGAGACCTGAGACCCGGCCTAAAACCTTTCCGGACATCTGATGTACCTGTGTGCCAAATTTCGTAATTGTAAATACGATTCCTTTAGCGGACATATACACACACACTGTCATGGCTGTGTCGTGGTCGGCTAGTTGTGGATCATGACACTTCCGCTTTGCATGCGGTTGCCATTGGCAATGTGGTGTTTGGCATGTGGGACACTTTCCCTGTAAATCTGGTGTGCTAGGTTATTCGCTGGCCACACATGCAGTTGCCGGTGGCAACGTGTTTATGCATGTGTTCACTTTTCCTCCCTGCCTTGGTGTGCACGGGGTTAATTATATTGGTATGTGCTGGGTGTGGCCTCAGGGCTCTTTATATTCTGGTGTGGTTGAGCCTGAGGTCAGTTTGTTGTTTGTTAGGCTACTTTCACACTGGCGTCTTGTGCGGATCCGTCATGTATCTGCACAGACAGATCCGCACTGATAATACATCCGCATGCATCCGTTTAGAACGGATCCGTTTGTATTATCATGAACATAGACAAAACGGATCCGTCTTGAACACCATTGAAAGTCAATGGGGGACGGATCCGTTTTCTGTTGTGTCATATTGTGTCATTGAAAATGGATCCGTCCCCATTGACTTACATTGTATGTCAGGACGGATCCGTTTGGCTCAGTTCCATCAGACGCCTCCAGAGCGGAATGGAGACTGAACGGAGCCAAACTGATGCATTCTGAACGGATCCTTATCCATTCAGAATGCATTGGGGCAAAACTGATCCGTTTTGGAACACTTGTGAGAGCCCTGAAACAGATCTCACAAACAGAATCCAAAACGCCAGTGTGAAAGTAGCCTTAGCTGGGTGTAGGAGCTCTGCTCCTTTGCTGTCTGGTTCCCTTATCTGTGTGAGCCACCCTTGGTTGTCATCAAGGTTCTTTGGCATTGTCCTTTGTTGTCTGTGTGTTCCTCCTTTTCCCTTCCCCACCTTGTATGTTGGTTTTGGTGTGGGTTTGTGTGGGAGGTACGTCTGGTGTTTGTTCCGTGTAGGTGTGTACGGGCCTGCATGGAGCTTGGACATATTCGCACATGTGGGTGTGTTCTCCGAAAGGGGATTGGTCGCCCGGAGGGGTAATTACTAAACTAGACTGTGTGTTTCCTTCCAGGAGCATCCGTGCATCTGGTGTTCGCATTTAGGTCCGGGTAGATCTTGACATGTCCGGAAACACCTTTCATCCGTGTAGGATGAATTGGTGGTCTCTGCCCTGTCACCAGCTTTTAGGGCAATGCAGGGATTCCTAGTATTCTAGGTTTGTGGGCATGAGCCCCCTTACTATTGGAGGTGGCTCATGCTACTAGGAGACTAGGGTGACATTAGGGAGATGTTAGGAGGTGACCAGCTTCCTTTTCCCTGCATTTTGGTCCAATAGTTTTGGAAATTGTATGAGGGTGAGTTTTCCCCCACTCCCCACCGTGACACACACACACACATACATACATACATACATATATACACTCAGCTTTATATATTAGATTTACCCTCTGAAGATCCTCATAGGTTTGAAACATAAAGTTGTCTTTTCCCAGCATTTCCATCCATCCCTTGACATGATTAAACCAAGATCCAAAGGGAACTGAAACAGACAAGATATGGTAATACATGTTTGGCATTGAAAAATATGTAAGGTTGCATTCATTTTGACGACTTACTGTTTTCGGAGAAGAAACTTTTCAGAAAATGATCCATACTTTCCGGATCTTTGTAGAATACACTCATTTTGGAAAAATAATAAAGGGAAACTGCAGTATCTTTGGGATTTCTGATTGTATATATGACCTAAAACAAACATTTATTAGGAATTTCCCAAAAGATTCCAACTAAGTTTTTAAAATCTGAAACTTTTGTTATTCATTCTGCACAATTTGCTAAATATGGTTACCATCAGTTCTGAACACAGAGAAAAAGGCATTTACCACCAAAGTAGTTAAAGGAGTTGTCCGGGTTCAGAGCTAAACCCGGACATAGATTTTCACCCAGGTAGCCCCTGATATTAGTATTGTGCAGGGCAATGGCTTTTTTTTGTTTATGTTTTCGCACTGCTAGATGGAGGCTTACGCCTAGCAGTTTATTCAGTGACATCATCAGCTCTGATGGGTGGGCTTTAGCACTGCACTGGCCATTTTACAGGCTAGGGCAGCGCTAAAGCATACTCATTAGTGCTGGCGACGTCACCGGGCTCACTGCTAGGAGGAAGCCTCTGCCTAGCTTTCCCCATGTAGAGCCCAGTACGTCACCGAATCTCCTGAAAAAGCCTTTGCCCTGCGTGATTCAGCGCAGCGCAAAGGAGAGCATCAAATGCTCTGCTGCTCACATTACGGGGGCTGCCAGGGTGAAAATGTGAGTATATCTGGGTTCAGCTTTGAACCCGGACAACCCCTTTAACTTTTGGACCATTTTTTAATAAAAAAAAAATCTGAAAGTGTAGTGTGTTTTTAAGCAGGTTGTTACCTCCACTATCAACTCCTAGGAGCCATCGTCTTTAACATCATCGTTTTAATGTACTAACTTATCATAGGATATAGAGACAGTGAAGGGTAAGAGAGGGGAAGGTTCAAGGATAGGGAGACCCCACCAATAGGGGTTGTCCCTGGGCCGAGGCTACATAGGGCTGGAAGAGACATTTTTTGACCCTGAGACCCCCCATTGTGTAGTATCCTCTGCATCAGATATTAAACTTCCTCATCCAGACCCATCATACCCTATACCACAGACAGGGGACACAAATATCTTTGTCCCTGCTACTGGAGAGTCATATGAAATGTATCTACAGCATCACTGATTCGTATTTTTAGGAGCGCTTGTAATATTTTGATTTATGTACTTGAGGTATTAAAAGTTACGTTTTAACATAAAGGATTCTCCCTGTTTAAAATACGTGTTGATATACGTAAATGAGATCCTAGGTATCTTGTAGCATTGAAATCTGAGCGTTTTCATGTTTAGCCATAGCCATATATGTTACTGTCACTTTAACATTAGTAGTGCCGTCCGAGATCTTGAAAGGAGTCAAATACAATCCTAGGAGACCTCAGAGTATCATACATGACTATTCAGGGCCATAGGGGCCACTTTCAATTCAGTTGAGTTTATTCAGATGCAAAATCCACTCATCTCTAATAATTAGGTAAAGTTGTTCTTTCTGTGAACCCTACAGAGGACACAGGAACAGAAACCAGATTACTTGCAACTATGAATTGCTGAATTTAGTTGTGATTAGTGTTGAGCGAACAGTTCGAGCATAGTTCGGGTTCGTACCAAATTTTGGGGTGTTCGGGACACGAACCCGAACATTTTCAAAAAAGTTCGGGTTTGGGTCTGTTGTTCGCCGATTTCTTTACGCTTTCTGAAGAGCTGCACAGCAGCCGATCAGCTAGCGTTTTACTTCTTGCCCTAAGAAGCCATCACAGCCATGCCTGCTAATGGCATGGCTGTGATTGGCCAAGTGCAGCATGTGACCCAGCCTCTATTTAAGCTGGAGTAAAGTAGCGCTGCACGTCACACTGCTCTGATTAGTGTAGGGAGAGGACGCAGCTTCTGTGAGGGCGAGATTAAGCATGGAAAAGTCAGCAACAGCACCTAATAAACTGATCGATCTACAGCTGTGAATGATTCAACTTCTGCTAGTTAATTGCTCACTGGTTTTTAGGCTGCACAGAGCATTTTTCTGTCATATTTTCTGGTGTGATCGGCGGCCATTTTGTGACTTGTGGTGCACCAGAACAAGCTGCCACCAAGTCCATCAATCCAGCAATAATAGTTTTTTTTTTTTGCTATATCCTACATCAGGGGCTTGGCTGTGCTTATTGTCACCCCTAGAAACTCAGGATGCAATATCTATATTTTATTAAGGGGTTAAATACACTTGATAAAACACCAATCCCCTAAATCTGGTGTTCCAGCTTTGGCTAGCCAAGTGTAATACTGTCTGTTGTCTGGCAAAGGATAGATTATTTTCTGTGGTTAAATTCAATAGCCAAAATAGCAATACCCTGAATCTGGTGTCCCAGCACTGGCTGGCAAAGTATAATAGTGTCTGCTAAAACATATATTTTGTTCTGGGGTGAAATTCAATTGCAAAAATAGCAATACCCTGAATCTGGTGTCCCAGCACTGGCTGGCAAAGTATAATAGTGTCCGCCAAAACATATATTTTGTTCTGGGGTGAAATTCAATTGCCAAAATAGCAATACCCTGAATCTGGTGTCCCAGCACTGGCTGGCAAAGTATAATAGTGTCTGCCAAAACATATATTTTGTTCTGGGGTGAAAACCAATTGCCAAAATAGCAATACCCTGAATCTGGTGTCCCAGGACTGGCTGGCAAAGAATAATAGTGTCCGCCAAAACATATATTTTGTTCTTTTGTTCTGGGATGAAATTCAATTGCCAAAATAGCAATACCCTGAATCTGGTGTCCTAGCACTGGCTGGCAAAGTATAATAGTGTCCTCCAAAACATATATTTTGTTCTGGGGTGAAATTCAATTGCCAAAATAGCAATACCATAAATCTGGTGTCCCAGCTGTTGCAGGCCAAGTGTTAATCTGTCCGTAAAAGGGTATATTTTGTTCTGGGGTGAAATTCAATTGCCAATATAGCAATACCCTGAATCTGGTGTTCCAGCTGTTTCAGGCCAGGTGTTAATCTGTCCGTAAAAGGGTATATTTTGTTCTGGGGTGAAATTCAATTGCAAAAATAGCAATACCCTGAATCTGGTGTCCCAGCACTGGCTGGCAAAGTATAATAGTGTCCGCCAAAACATATATTTTGTTCTGGGGTGAAATTCAATTGCCAAAATAGCAATACCCTGAATCTGGTGTCCCAGCACTGGCTGGCAAAGTATAACAGTGTCTGCCAAAACATATATTTTGTTCTGGGGTGAAAACCAATTGCCAAAATAGCAATACCCTGAATCTGGTGTCCCAGGACTGGCTGGCAAAGTATAATAGTGTCCGCCAAAACATATATTTTGTTCTTTTGTTCTGGGGTGAAATTCAATTGCCAAAATAGCAATACCCTGAATCTGGTGTCCTAGCACTGGCTGGCAAAGTATAATAGTGTCCTCCAAAACATATATTTTGTTCTGGGGTGAAATTCAATTGGCAAAATAGCAATACCATAAATCTGGTGCCCCAGCTGTTGCAGGCCAAGTGTTAATCTGTCCGTAAAAGGGTATATTTTGTTCTGGGGTGAAATTCAATTGCCAATATAGCAATACCCTGAATCTGGTGTTCCAGCTGTTTCAGGCCAGGTGGTAATCTGTCCGTAAAAGGGTATATTTTGTTCTGGGGTGAAATTCAATTGCCAAAATAGAAATACCCTGAATCTGGTGTCCCAGCACTGGCTGGCAAAGTATAATATTGTCTGCCAAACATATATTTAGTTCTGGGGTGAAATTTAATTACCAAAATAGCAATACCCTGAATCTGGTGTCCCAGCACTGGCTGGCAAAGTATAATAGTGTCCGCCAAAACATATATTTTGTTCTGGGGTTAAATTCAATTGCCAAAATAGCAGTACCCTGAATCTGGTGTCCCAGCACTGGCTGGTAAAGTACAATAGTGTCCGCCAAAGCATATATTTTGTTCTGTGGTGAAATTCAATTGCCAAAATAGCAATACCCTGAATCTGGTGTTCCAGCACTGGCTGGCAAAGTATAATAGTGTCTTCCAAAACATATATTTTGTTCTGGGGTGAAATTCAATTCCCAATATAGCAATACCCTGAATCTGGTGTTCCAGCTGTTGCAGGCCAAGTGTTAATTTGTCCGTAAAAGGGTATATTTTGTTCTGGGGTGAAATTCAATTGCCAAAATAGTAATACCCTGAATCTGGTGTCCCAGCACTGGCTGGCAAAGTATAATAGTGTCCGCCAAAACATATATTTTGTTCTGGGGTGAAATTTAATTGCCAAAATAGCAATACCCTGAAACTGGTGTCCCAGCACTGGCTGGCAAAGTATAATAGTGTCCGCCAAAACATATATTTTGTTCTGGGGTGAAATTCAATTGCTAAAATAGCAATACCCTTAATCTGGTGTCCCAGCTGTTGCAGGCCAAGTGTTAATCTGTCCGTAAAAGGGTATATTTTGTTCTGGGGTGAAATTCAATAGCCAAAATAGCAATACCTTGAATCTGGTGTCCCAGCACTGGCTCTCAAAGTATAATAGTGTCCGCCAAAACGTATATTTTGTTCTGGGGTGAAATTCAATTGCCAAAATAGCAATACCATAATTCAGTGGTTTCAGCTGTGGCTGGCCAAGTTTCATAGTGTCCGGCAAAGGATATATTTTGTTCTGGGGTGAAATTCACTTGCCAATATAGCAATACCCTGAATCTGGTGTTCTATCTGTTGCAGACCAAGTGTTAATCTGTCCGTAAAAGGGTATATTACACTCAAGGTGTATATACAAATGCTGAGAGGGACATCCTCAATAACTTCACATGCTACCGTGCATCTCCCATTGTATTTCTGTCCGTTAAAGGGTATATTACACAAAGTGTTAAGATACAATTGCTGAAGGCATAATCCTACATATTTTTTCACACGCTACTGTGCATCTCCAAGTGTAAATCTGTCCATAAAAGGATACCTTTCATCCAGGGCCTAAATACTAGCCCTAACAGAGATATTCCACTAAATCAGTGGTTAATGCTGTGCCTGGATTAGTGTAATACGCTACATAAATAAATAGGCAGATAGTGTTAGGTGCCTGTAAAAAAAGGCCTGAATTTGAAATCAATACATTGTGACAAATATTTTTTTCTTATTGTGGTGCTTGGTGAACGGTAACAATGAGGAAAACATCTAGTAAGGGACGCGGACGCGGTCGTGGTGGTGTTAGTGTACCCTCTGGTGCTGGGAGAGGACGTGGCCATTCTGCCACAGCTACACGTCCTAGTGAACCAACTACCTCAGGTTCCAGTACCCGCCAGAATTTACAGCGATATTTGGTGGGGCCCAATGCCGTTCTAAGGATGGTAAGGCTTGAGCAAGTACAGGCGCTAAACAGTGGATCCCGCACGTTCACAACATGAGAACAATATCTCCCACCTAGTCTTCTGCCCATCAGTCTGTCACATCACCCCCATGCATATCAGGAAAACTGTCTGAGCATCAAGTCATGCAGCAGTCTCTTATGCTGTTTGAAGAGTCTGCTGGCAGGGTTTCCACCTAGCCCTTCCCCAGTGGTGGAAGACATAGAATGCACTGATGCACAACCACTGATGTTTCCTGATGATGAGGACATGGGAATACCACCTCATCGGAGTCCGCACGTCTCTGATGATGATGACGAAACACAGGTGCCAACTGCTGCGTCTTTCTGCAGTGTGCAGACCGAACAGAAGGTCAGGGAGGAAGACTGTGTGGAAGACGATGCAGGGGACGATGAGGTCCTAGACCCCACATGGAATGAAGGTCGTGCCACTGACTTTCATAGTTCAGAGGAAGAGGCAGTGGTGACACCGAGCCAACAGCATAGCAAAAGAGGGAGCAAGGGGCAAAAGCAGAACAGCCGCCGCCAAGAGAGTTCGTCTGCTACTGGCCACCGCCACCAGGGACTGAGCACCCCAAAGGCAGCTTCAAGGAGTTCCCTGGCATGGCACTTCTTTAAATAATGTGCTGATGTGCTGACAACAAGACCCGAGTGGTTTGCACGCTGTGCCATCAGAGCCTGAAGCGAGGCATTAACGTTCTGAACCTTAGCACAACCTGCATGACCAGGCATCTACATGCAAAGCATGAACTGCAGTGGAGTAAACACCTTAAAAGCAAGGAACTCACTCTGGCTCCCCCTGCTCCCTCTTCTGCTGCTGCCTCGGCCTCTTCCTCCGCCTCGGGAAGAACGTTGGCAGCTGCCTCCCACCAAAGAGGATGTGCCACCGACACCACCACCTGCGTCACCAAGCATCTCCACCATGTCACACGACAGCATTCAACTCTCCATCTCACAAACCTTGGAGAGAAAGCGTAAATTCCCACCTAGCCACCCTCGAGCCCTGGGCCTGAATGCCAGCATTTCTAAACTACTGGCCTTCGAAATGCTGTCATTCAGGCTGGTGGACACAGACAGCTTCAAACAGCTGATGCCCATGGCTTTCCCACAGTATGTTGTTCCCAGCCGCCACTACTACTCCAAGACAGCCGTGACTTCCCTGCACAATCAAGTATCTGATAAAATTAAGTGTGCACTGCACAACGCCATCTGTGGCAAGGTCCACCTAACCACAGATACGTGGACCAGTAAGCACGGCCAGGGACGCTATATCTCCCTAATTGCACACTGGGTAAATGTAGTGGCAGCTGGGCCCCAGTCGGAGAGTTCCTTGGTGCACGTCCTTCCGCCGCCAAGGATCGCAGGGCATCATTCTTTGCCTCCTGTAGCCTCCTCCTCCTACTCGGCTTCCTCCTCCTCTGCTTCCACCAGCTCATCCAGTCAGCCACACACCTTACCACCAACTTCAGCACAGCCTGGGATAAACGTCAGCAGGCCATTCTGAAACTCATATGTTTGGGGGACAGGCCCCACACCGCGCAGGAGTTGTGGCGGGGTATTGAACAACAGACCGACGAGTGGTTTCTGCCGGTGGGCCTCAAGCCCAGCCTGGTGGTGTGCGATAATGGGCGAAATCTCGTTGCAGCTCTTGGACTAGCCTGGTTTGACGCACATCCCTTGCCTGGCGCATGTGCTGAATTTGGTGGTGCAGAAGTTTATTCACAACTACCCCGACATGTCAGAGCTGCTGCATAAAGTGTGGGCCGTCTGTGCGCGTCCGAACGCGTCTTCCGGCGTTCACATCCTGCCGATGCTCGCCTGTCTGCGCTACCGCGTAACTTCGACCTTCCTGCTCACCACCTCATATGCAACGTGCCCACCAGGTGGAACTCCACCTTACTCATGTTGGAGAGACAGTACGAGCAGCAGCAGGCCATAGTGGAGTTTCAGCTGCAGCACGCACGCGTCAGTCACACTGTGGAACAGCACCACTTCACCACTGATGATTGGGCCTCCATGAAAGACCTGTGTGCACTGTTGCGCTGTTTCGAGTACTCCACCTACATGGCCAATGGTGATGACACCGTTATCAGCGTTACAATACCACTTCTATGTCTCCTTGAGAAAACGCTTATGGCGATGATGAAAGAGGAGGTGGCCCAGGAGGAGGAGGATGAGGGGTCATTTTTAGCACTTTGAGGCCAGTCTGTTAGAAGTGGCTCAGAGGGAGGTTATTTGCAACAGCAGAGGCCAGGTACAAATGCGGCCAGCCAGGCCCCACTACTGGAGGAGGAGGTGGAGGAGGATGAGGATGAAGCAGGTTCACAGCAGGGTGGCACCCGACACAGCTCAGGCCCATCACTGGTGCGTGGCTGGTGGGATATGGAGGACGATGACCATATGCCTCCCACAGAGGACAGCTTGTCCTTACCTCTGGAGAGCCTGGCACACATGAGCGACTACATGCTGCAATGCCTGCGCAACTACAGCAAAGTTGCCAACATTTTAACGTGTGCGGACTACTGCTGGATCCCCGGTACAAAGACAATGTGCCCACCTTACTTCCTGCAATGGAGCGTGATAGGAAGATGCGCTACTACAAGCGCACGCTGGTAGACGCACTCCTGAGAGCATTCCCAAATGTCACAGGGGAACAGGTGGAAGCCCAAGGCGAAGGCAGAGGAGGAGCAAGAGGTCGCCACCGCAGCTGTGTCACGGCCAGCTCCTCTGAGGGCAGGGTTAGCATGGCAGAAATGTGGAAAAGTTTTGTCTCCACGCCACAGCTAACTGCACCACCACCTGATACGGAACGTGTTAGCAGGAGGCAGCATTTCACTAACATGTTTGAACAGTACGTCTGCACACCCCTCCACATACTGACTGATGGTTCGGCCCCATTCAACTTCTGGGTCTCCAAATTGTCCACGTGGCCAGAGTTAGCATTTTATGCCTTGGAGGTGCTGGCCTGCCCGGCAGCCAGCGTTTTATCTAAACGTGTATTCAGTCGGCAGGGGCGTCATTACTGACAAACGCAGCTGCCTGTCCACAGCCAACGTGGACAAGCTGACGTTCATAAAAATGAACCAGGCATAGAACCCACAGTACCTGTCCCTCCCTTGTGCAGAATAGACATTTATGACTGCCTCCCCCTCAACCATGTATTCTTGTACTCTGGGGCACTTCTTTATTGAATCCTCATTTTTTTAACTTTACCATGATCTTGCTGTGCAACCCAAAGTTGAATGAACCTCTCCTCAATCTGGGCGCCGGGGCCTAAATATCTGAAAGTGGCCTGTTACAATGGTGGGTGACATGAAGCCTGAACCTCTGCCATGCGACCTCTCTCCTCTGTGCTGGGGCCTAAATAACTGAAAGTGGCCTTTTCCAGTGGTGGGTCATATGACGCCTTATTCCTTGCTGTGGGACCTCTCTCCTCTGTCTGGGTGCTGGGGCCTAAATAACTGAAAGTGGCCTTCTCCAGTGGTGGGTGATATGACGCATGATTCCTTGCTGTGGGACCTCTCTCCTCTGTCTGGGTGCTGGGGCCTAAATAACTGAAAGTGGCCTTCTCCAGTGGTGGGTGATATGACGCCTTATTCCTTGCTGTGGGACCTCTCTCTTCTGTCTGGGTGCTGGGGCCTAAATAACTGAAAGTGGCCTTCTCCAGTGGTGGGTGATATGACGCCTTATTCCTTGCTGTGGGACCTCTCTCCTCTGTCTGGGTGCTGGGGCCGAAATAACTGAAAGTGGCCTTCTCCAGTGGTGGGTGATATGACGCAATGATTCTCTGCTATGAGACCTCTCTCCAATTGATATTGGATTTATTTATATTTATTTTATTTCATTTTAATTAATTCCCTATCCACATTTTTTTGCAGGGCATTTACCTACATTTTGCTGCCTTTTGCAGACCTCTAGCCCTTTCCTGGACTATTTTACAGCCTTTTTAGTGCCTAAAAGTTCGGGTCCCCATTGACTTCAATGGGCATCGGGTTCGGGATAATGTTCGGGTCGAGTTCGGATCCCGAACCCGAACATTTTCGGGAAGTTCGGCCGAACTTCTCGAACCCGAACATCCAGGTGTTCGCTCATCTTTAGTTGTGATCAGTAACTTCTTTGTCACACATCCTGGCCCGCTGAGTAATTTTACTAGGGATCGACCAATTATCGGATTTACCGATATTACGGGCCGATATTCAGGATTTTCAAAGTTATCGGTATAGCATCTACCTTGAAGATATACCGATAACGAATGGTGAACATGGATCGTGCTGCTGTCAGTGCGATCTATGTTCGCTCAGCAGCACAGGGGAGAAAGAAGCAGTGTCTCCCTCCCCCTGTGCTGCTGCTGTCACCAATGAGAGGAGAAGAGGGGCTGTGGCCACTGTGCCACCAATGGGGCTAACTCACTTATTCATTCAAATACAGGAGGCGGGTGAATCATATAGCCGCACCCGACCTCTGAGAGGTAGTTGCGATCCGCGGCAGTTAACCCCTGCCGCACCTGAGAGGTTAACTGCCGCGGATCGCAGTCGGATGTAGCTGTATTTGAATTATTGGTCAAGTTCATTGGTGGTGCAGTGCGCCCTCCCCCGCCACCCCCCAGTATTAAAATCATTGGTGGCAGTGGCCACAGGAATCCGTCTCCCCTCCTCTTCATTGTTGGCAGTGGCAGCTTCTGATAGGAACCCCAGCAGTGTAAGCCTGGGGCTCTGATCGTTTACCATGAAAGCCAAGATGCTGCTGAAGCCCTGGCTGCCATGGTCAGCTCCCTGCTGCTGTGTGCACTATGCACAGGGCAGCAGGGAGTGTGTGAAGTCCTATTCACCCTAATAGAGCTCTATTAGGGTGAATAGGACAAGGGATTTATACTTAAAATATTAAGTATAAATAATCGATTTATATAACTATATATATATATATATATATATTGGCATCTCTTCATTTAACAGCAGATTCGTGTAGGAATTTTTTTTTTCTAAAACGAAAATGTACAGAATATCGGTATAAATTATCGGCTATCGGCCTAAAAGTTCACAGATTATCGGTATTGGCTCTAAAAAATCAATATCGGTCCCTAAAGTTTACATACAATAATAATGGCAACATCATATTACCACAGAGTTTACTATTCTATGGTATCTGAAAATGTTATTTACAGAGTTCAATTACCTTGGCCTTGGAATCTTGAAAGGTTTTCATAAAAATGTGTTTAGGCAAGTGGCTGGTAATTAAACGTGGATGTTCCTCACATAGTTTCAGTTTTTGAGCAATACCCAAGCATTCAATCCAAGGTGCTCTGTCCCAGTTTGGTACATTCTTGTTCCATGTTGGGTCTCCATTCTTTTGGATGAGGCTTAAAATCTCTATCATCCACGTAGTGCCTACAATACAAATTTTCCTATTCAAACACTTAACATGTACATGTAATTACTTCTAGTTATTCATGAAACACTTTGTTTATTTTTTCCTATTAATAAGTATTAAATGATTAACCTCTTCAGGACCAAGCCCGTTTTAACCACTTGTCTCACTTCAGTAAATAGCATTTATTGTGTTAGACAAAGTGAACACAAGGAACTTTCTAATGTATTGTGATTGTCCATATTGCTTCCTTTGCTGGCTGGAATCATTTTTCCATCACATTATACACTGCTCATTTCCATGGTTACGACGACCATTCTGCAATCCATCAGTGGTAGTCATGCTTACACACTATAGGAAAAAGCACTATGGATTGCAGGGTGTTCGTAACCATGGAAACTGAGAAACCCATAGTTGTCATGTGCGTAAAGTATGTTAGTCCCGTGTGCTCAGAAACCCATAGCTGTCATGTGCGCAGATATGTAGTGCCAGCAGTAGTTATCTTATTCCCCTGTATAGAAACCCTTATGTAGACCAACCCCTATGATCGAAATCATAAATGTATATTTTGTGTCTGGAACACAATAATTGTCCTTGTCCTATTTGTATTTATTAGATCTCATTGACCTCCAATATTTTTTATATTATCAATCTGCAGATATATTTCCAAAGAAGGTGAAATCCAGCTTCTAAAAATCAGATCCTTTATTCCAAAAATCAGAACGTTTTCCAAACACAGGATAAAAGTACACGGTCTACATGTTTCGGACACACAGATTACGGTCCTTACTCGGGCTACTTGAGAGACCTTGGCGTGGTGTCCGAGCTTAAGACATGTCCTCCTAGTAGGATGTGTCGAACTCACCTCTGAATTTTAACATCAGTGTGAGGGTTTAGTATTGCCGCAGAGTGCACCTGCCTTTGCCATGGTTATGTTTATATCAGGATACATTACAACACCCAGAATATGCTAGGAGTTGTATACCTCATCTGATATTACATAACTGCTTGGACATGCTGGGAGTTGTAGTCTTCTCTTATACCTCCCCCTGTAATGTGCTTTGATATTAAATAATAATGGCTTAGACATGCTGGGAATTATAGTCCTCTCCTGTTATACTTCCTGCACAGTGGTGTACATAGAGAAGTAAGAGCCACATAGCAAGAATCTACCCAGGCCCTCACACAGGACAGAAGGGTTTCTGCCTAAACCCTTCTTAATGACTCTTGAGCCATTTTCCCCTGCTAAAGTTGTTCCTTTAGAGGGTAGAGTCCTGACCAATTTTTCAACCCCAGTAGAAGAGGGGATAATCCCAACTAAGACTGGGCCCCCTCTTGCCCTGGGCCCCATAGCAGTCGTATGGTCTAGTTATGTCCCTGCAGTAATGTGCTCTGAATTAGGGCCGGACGATCGATAGGGTAGGGTAGTCATCCTCCGAAGGCGCCACTTTGCTACCAATAAACGGGGCCGCACTCATGGCCGTCCAACTTCCCAAGCCTCAGGCCACTAAGCCCCAAGCCTGTGAGGCTTTAGAACAGAGCAAGAAGCCACAATGACTTCACTGCAACCTCCTGCTCTGGGTCTCGCATGATGACGGCATTACGCGAGACCCAGAGCAAGAGTTGTTATGTCATTGGGACCGCATGCATCAGGACGCAACAACACAAGCCATAGATAAAACTGTGGTCTGCATTGCAGACAGTGGCAGGGGGGCGGGAGGGTTGTGTTTTTTTTTTTAATACTAAATGTCCGCACTGCTGGGAGCACCAGGGAAGGGGGAAGGAGATAACTATATATACCTGGCACTACTGGGGAGGAATGGAGGAGCATTATATACTTACCGGCACTACGGTGGAACATTATTTATATATATATTGGCACTATGGGGGGAAGCATTATATATTGGGGAGTATTGTCACTATTGGAGGCACAATTACTAATGAGGTCAGTCTAGGTGTAAAGTATAGTGTTTGTGGACATGGGGGGGGGAGCACAAAAGGCACAGTATTGGGGGTAGCTTTAAGAGGTTCTCCGGGTTTTTTCATATTGATGACCTATCCTTAGGATAGGTCATCAATATTTAGATCACCGGGGGTCTGGCACGTGCCCTCTCCCTTCTTTCTCCCTGCTCTGCTCATTGGCGGATCCAGGGGGGGCAACGGGGCAATTTCCCCCCCCCTCCCCCCGAGAATGTGTGCAATGGCGACGGCGGCGGCAGGGCACAGAGAGATGAACGCTTCCACTGTGGAAGCGTTTATCTCCATAGTCATCTCTATTGCCGTCCTCAGGAAAGCGATACAGATGGCTGTGCTGCAGCCGGGCAGGGTAGGGATAGGCTTCTCCCTTCCCTGTTCCTCTGATAGGCTGCAGGCCTTGTGCCTGCAGCCTATCAGAGGATGGCGGAGGCGGCGCGATGATGTCATTGCGCCACCTGAGCCGTACAGCGCGGGACACAGGCTGGAAGGGGCCTGCATCGCATCACTGCCATGGAAGTAAGTATAAGTGTTTTTTTATTTTTATAAGAGGCAATTGTTACTGGTACATGGTGCGGGGGGGCACTTGTTACTGGGACATGATGAGGTGGGTGAGAGGCACTTGTTACTGGGACATGATGAGAGGGGGGGAGAGGCACTTGTTACTGGGACATGATGGGGGGAGAGGCACTTGTTACTGGGACATGATGAGGGGGAGGCACTTTTACTGGGACATGATGAGGGGGAACTTGTTTTGTCCAGAAGATGGGAGGATAATGGAAAAGTAGTAAACTAATTATTTTTTTTTGTTAAACTGCAGAGACGAAAAATGGTGGTCTACATCTACATCAAAGGAGACATCACTGGATGTAAGAGGTATGGGGCTCTGTATTACCCTGTATTTTGGTAGGGATGGGAGTAGGGGAGTAACGATTGTGGGAAGTGCCCCTCCCGAGACCAGGCTCTGGATCTGCCACTGGCTCTGCTGCTTTAGTGAACAGCACGATCCGTCTCCTCAAACAGCTGATAGGCGG
Source organism: Bufotes viridis (assembly GCA_033119425.1). Taxonomy (NCBI): domain Eukaryota; kingdom Metazoa; phylum Chordata; class Amphibia; order Anura; family Bufonidae; genus Bufotes; species Bufotes viridis. The sequence goes on from CM065590.1 coordinate 462,260,317, forward strand.
GGGTGTCAGACGTCGGACTGTGTTTTAGCACATTATTACAAGATGTGGGCCCCCTCTTTTGATTTTGCCCAGGGCCACATTTTGTCTAAAACCGGCCCTGAGTGTATTATATAGTGATGAGCGGCAGGGGCAATATTCGAATTTGCAATATTTCATAAATATTTGGTAGAATATTCGTCATATATTCTCAAATTTGTAATGTGTGCGCAATACAGGCATGGGTTACTTTAGCTATGTTTTTCAAGCTGCTAGAAGTTTCCTGAGACTGGGGAAAATAGTTGGCACGGCAGAACATTACAATAGCTTTAAATGCAGATATAGTGCTCCGATATATTCACGATTGCGCAAATCGGCAATTAATGATGCGAATATTTTTGTGCAATATGTGCAACTTCACATTTTAGCAGGTCTGAATACATATTAGTGATTGGTGCACTAAGTATTGTTGTGAACTTGTGACATCACAGCACTATGTATGTAGCATGTATGTATGGACAGCAGAACCTATCACACTACCTAACACCCTGCACAGTTACACTATATCACTATATAACCTACACTGACTATCTCCCACTAACTATCTGTATTATATATATAAGATAACTATCTAATGTGATGTAAAGCAGAGAGCACAGCAATAACACTTATGTCTCTCTCAGAACTGTAATAAAGAGCAGAAAATGGCTGCTGGGGAGTTTCTTATATAGTAAGGGGTAGGCAACTTTCCTATTGGTTGCTAGGGATGTTGCTAAGCTCAGACAAAGACATTGCAGCCTTCTCATTGGGACACAAGCAAAAAGGGAGGTTACTGATGAAAAAAAAGTAGAATATTTGAAAATACCAATATATATCACTATATTCTGAATATTTGCGAATTCCCGAAGTTGCGATCTTTGCGATTAAAATTTCCGATTCGAATATTCGCCCCCAACACTAGTATTTTATGGAAATGATTACTAGAGGAGGGGGCAGTGTGTTATATGGCCATGATTACTAGAGGACGGGGCAGTGTGTTATATAGACATGATTAGTGGGGAAGGGGCATTGTGTTATATGCAGGGGCGTAGAGTGGGGGGGGCCAGGGGGGCCGTTGCCCCGGGCGCCAGACTGCAGGGGGAGCTGGGGGGCGCTGGCAGCCGTTTGCACAAAAAAAATCTATGAAGTTGCTAACTGAGAGCAGCGCCACAGAGTGAGGAGCAGTATCAACAGAACAAGCGCCCCTGATCAATCACCACGGCAGTATGAAGCTCCGCCCACTGCAGTACAAAGCTCCGCCCACAGCAGCGCAAAGCTCCGCCTACCTTCCAGACGGGAAAGAAACAGTGGAGCTGGGGCAAGAAGAAGAAGAAGAAGAAGGCTGCTGCAGTGTGTCGCTTCAGGACTCCACAGCAGGCAGCCTGAATGTGAGTCAGTCAGACAGTCAGTGTGACAGCTCCCAGAGTGTTAGGTGTGGGGTGGGCAGGCGGTATATTAAGGGTAATACTGGTGGTAGGCCTGGAATATGGATACCAGAGGTGACATCCTTTGGGCAGTACTGTCTCTGGCCATCCTTCACCAGAAGATTCCTGACTGCCACCTGCTTGCCCTGGCTCTCAGTGTCACAGTGTGACTGAATCACTCCCTGAGTGTTAGGTGTGGGGTGACTTATTCACACTGTGACACTGAGAGCCAGGGCAAGCAGGTGGCAGTCAGGGTGCTGGTGAAGGATGGCCAGAGATAGTACTGTGTCCATATACCAGGCCTACCAGTATTACCCCTTCATACACCACCTGCTCATCTGGTAAGGGTGACCAGGCGGTATATGAAGGGGTAATACTGGTAGGCCTGGTATATGGACACCAGTACTGTCTCTCAGAACCTAGGCCTGGAATAGTTGAGATGAGCAAAGATGGCATCCTCTGGGCAGTACTGTCTCTGGTCATCCTTCACCAGCACCCTGACTGCCACCTGCGAAGCCTGGCTCTCATGGCACTTCACTGCCTGCTGCTTAGGGTACTTTCACATTTCCGTTACTCTTTTCCGGCATAGAGTTCCGTCAAAAGGGCTCTATGCCGGAAAAGAACTGATCAGGCATATCCCCATGCAATCTGAATGGATAGAAATCCATTCAGTTTGCATCAGTATGCCTTCCGTTCAGTCACTGTCAGGCGTTTTGGCCGGACATAATACCGCAGGATGCTGCGGTTTTATGCCCGGCCCAAATGCCTGATCAGTCGCCGGATTGCCGGATCCGGCACTAATTCCCATTGACTTGCATTAGTGCCGGATCCAGCATTCTGAAACAACTGAAGGGCGGATCCGAAAACTGTGAAAAAGACTGCAAGGCAGATCCGTCCAACCGCATGACAAGCGGAGGGACGGATCCGTTCTTGCAATGCATTTGTAGATGGATCCGCACCCGGATCAGACTACAAATGCTGTCAGTTGTCACACTGAACAGCAGATCCGGCAGGCAGCTCCGACGACGGAACTGCCTGCCGGATCACACTAACGCAAGTGTGAAAGTACCCTTAGCTATCAGTGAGTGACATTCAGTGTCAAAGGCTACGCAGGTGGCAGTCAGGGTGCTGGTAAAGGATGACCAGAGACAGTACTGCTCAGAGGATGCCATCTCTGCTATCCATATACCAGGCCTACCACCAGTATTACCCCTTCATATACCGCCTAGTCACCCTGACCAGGCGATATATGAAGGGGTAATACTGGTAGGCCTGGTATATGGACAGCAGAGATCTGTATTATCTATACTAATAAAATCCCTTGACGTCCGTGCGTGTGTGCCAAATTCTAAAGTGCGCATGTGCACAGAGGATTCGCCACACACTGCATGGACTTTACAGGGCACAGGAGGCATATGGGACGCGGCCGCAGGACAGAGACGTGCAAGAAGTAAGCGGCCGTGTCCATAGTGAGCTGACAGGGCCGCCTAAGATGGAGGAGCATGGAGCCTTCACCGACTGCACAGGGCACAGGAGGTATATGGGACGAGGGCCGCAGCACAGTGAGGTGCAGGAGGCAAGCGGCCGCGTCCACAGTGAGGTGAAAGGGCCGCCAGATGGAGGAGCATAAAACCGCCGCGGGAGAAGCAGCTAGCTCATTTGCATATCCTCAGCTCTGCGTCTCCCGCGGCGGTAATGAAGAAAGAGCGGCCGTCCAATGTGTAGGTCACTAAGTGACGCCCCTGCCCCGCCCACTTCATGAATGAAGAAGGCGGCGCAGGCGCATGACGTAGTGACTTGCGCTACCAGTGCCTGGCAGCCCGCCCACCTGCCTCACCATGTAGAAGATCATTATTACTCATATAGGGGGATCTGTGGATGACACATAGCATAAGATGCTATGTGTCATCCACAGATACCCCCATAACAGTGTCGGACACAGACTCCCCCCCCATAACAGTGTCAGCCACAGACTTCCCCCCCATAACAGTGTCAGTCAAAGACCACCCCCATAACAGTGTCAGCCACGGACCACACCCATAACAGTTTCAGCCACAGACCTCCCCATAACAGTGTCAGGCACAGCGCCCCCGTAACAGTGTCAGCCACAGCGCCCCTGTAACAGTGTCAGCCACAGTGTCCCCGTAACAGTGTCAGCCACAGTGCCCCCATAGCAGTGTTAGCCACAGCGCCCCCGTGACAGTGTCAGCCACAGACCACCCCCGTAACAGTGTCAGCCACAGACCCCCGGTAACAGTGTGAGCCACAGACCCCCATAACAGTATCAGGCACAGCGCCCCCATAAAAGTGTCAGCCACAGCGCCCCGTAACAGTGTCAGCCACAGTGCCCCCGTAACAGTATCAGCCACAGCGCCCCCGTAACAGTGTCAGCCACAGACCACCCCCGTAACAGTGTCAGCCACAGACCCCCCCCCCATAGCAGTGTCAGCCACAACCCCCCCATAACAGTGTGAGCCACAGAGCCCCCCATAACAGTGTCAGCCACAGCGCCCCCATAACAGTGTCAGCCACAGCGCCCCCCATAACAGTGTCAGCCACAGCTTCCTCCCATAACAGTGTCAGCCACAGACCACCCCCATAACAATGTCAGCCACAGATCCCTCCCATAACAGTGCTATCCACAGATCCCCCATAACAGTGCCAGCCACAGATCTCTTATAATAGTGTCATCCACAGATCCCCCATAGCAGTGCCATCCACAGATCCCCCATAACAGTGTCGGCCACAGAGCCCCATTAGTGTCAGCCACATACCCCGATAACAGTGTCAGCCACAGACCACCCCCATAACAGTGTCAGCCACAGACCCCCATAATAGTTTCAGCCACAGACCACCCCCACAACAGTGTCATCCACAGATTCCCTATAACAGTGCCATCCACAGATCCCCCATAACAGTGCAGCCACAGACCCCCATAACAGTGTCAGCCACAGATCCCCCATAACAGTGTCAGCCACAGATCCCCCATAACAGTGTCATCCACAGATCCCCCATAACAGTGTCATCCACAGATCCCCCATAACAGTGCCATCCACAGATCCCCCATAACAGTGCCATCCACAGATCCCTCCCATAACAGTGCTATCCACAGATCCCCCATAACAGTGTCAGCCACAGACCCCCATAAGTGTCAGCCACAGACCCCCATAACAGTGTCAGCCACAGACCACCCCCATAACGGTTTCAGCCACAGACCACCCCCATAACAGTGTAATCCACAGAATCCCCATAACAGTGTCATCCACAGATCCCCCATAACAGTGCAGACACAGACCCCCATAAGTGTCAGCTACAGATACCCCATAACAGTGTCAGTCACAGATCCCCCATAACAGTGTCATCCACAGATTCCCCATAACAGTGCCAGCCACAGATTCCCTATAACAGTGTCATTCACAGATTCCCCATAACAGTGACATACACAGATCCCCTATAACAGTGCCATCCCCCATAACAGTGCATCCGCCACAGATCCCCCCCATAACAGTGCATCGGCCACAGCCCCCCCCATAACAGTGTGTCGGCCACAGACCCCCCTCACGCATAACAGTGCCAGCCACAGATCCCTTATAACAGTGTCATCCACAGATCCCCCATAACAGTGCCATCCACAGATCCCCCATAACAGTGCCATCCACAGACCCCCATAAGTGTCAGCCACAGACCCCCATAACAGTGTCAGCCACAGACCACCCCCATAACAGTGTCAGCCACAGACACCCATAACAGTGTCATCCACAGACTCCCCATAACAGTGCCAGCCACAGATTCCCTATAACAGTGTCATTCACAGATCCCCCATAACAGTGACATACACAGATCCCCTATAACAGTGCCATCCCCCATAACAGTGCATCACCCACAGATCCCCCCCATAACAGTGCATCGGCCACAGCCCCCCCCATAACAGTGTGTCGGCCACAGACCCCCCTCACGCATAACAGTGCCAGCCACAGATCCCTTATAACAGTGTCATCCACAGATCCCCCATAACAGTGCCATCCACAGATCCCCCATAACAGTGCCATCCACAGACCCCCATAAGTGTCAGCCACAGACCCCCATAACAGTGTCAGCCACAGACCACCCCCATAACGGTTTCAGCCACAGACCACCCCCATAACAGTGTCAGCCACAGACCACCCCCATAACAGTGTCAGCCACAGACCACCCCGATAACAGTGTCAGCCACAGACACCCATAACAGTTTCAGCCACAGACCACCCCCATAACAGTGCCATCCACAGATTCCCTATAACAGTGCCATCCACAGACCCCCATAAGTGTCAGCCACAGATCCCCCATAACAGTGTCAGCCACAGATCCCCCATAACAGTGTCATCCACAGATCCCCCATAACATTGCCAGCCACAGATTCCCTATAACAGTATCATTCACAGATCCCCCATAACAGTGCGATCCACAGATCCCCTATAACAGTGCCATCCCTCATAACAGTGCATCCGCCACAGATCCCCTCCATAACAGTGCATCGGCCACAGCCCCCCCCCCCACCATAACAGTGCGTCGGCCACAGACCCCCCTCACGCATAACAGGGTGTCGGCCACAGATCCCCCCCCCATAACAGGGCGTCGGCCACAGATCCCACCCCCATAACAGTGCATCGGCCACAGCCCCCCCCCCATAACAATGCGTCGGCCACAGACCCCCCCAAAGCAGTGTGTCGGCCACAGAGCCCCCCTAAACAGTGCGTTGGCCACAGACCCCCCATAACAGTGTGTCGGCCACAGTTCCCCCCCATAACAGTGCGTCGGCCACAGACCCCCCCTCTCCCATAACAGTGCGTCGGCCACAGACCCCCTTCCCCCATAACAGTGCGTCGGCCACAGCCCCCCTCCCCATGACAGAACAGATCGTGACAAGCAACTTACCATTGAATGTCATGATCTGCTCTGCTCCGCTATCCCAGAGGCTGATACTGATTCTATGACAGTGACATCCTCTGGAGCGAGCACGCACCTGATTTAGGATATGTGATATTGAAGACGTCATCATCCCGGACTTGAAATTCATTTTCCACAAACTCCAGGTCCTCCAGAGAGGATGACATTTGCGGGAAAAGAGTTCCCTTGTAGTCTATGTAGAGATCAGACATTTTCTTTCCTTAAAAAGAAATACGTAAAAATAAGGGCCTGTACATGAAAAAACAGCAATATATAATAAAATTAACAAAGTGCTAAGTGTTCTGTCTTCATACACGTTCACACAGTGTGCAGTCTGACATTCAGCATAAACCATTTCTGTCTTCCAAATAAGAGGACTGTTTTCTGTAATCTACATTGTTTAGTGCCACCCCAAAACAAGATTTGAATCCCACTAGCAACCTGCTGTCTGTGGGATCCTGAGGGAATCAAACTTAATCATACACACAAAATTAAATAAATGTCCTCCCCACTAATAATTGGCTAACACATACTAATATTAAATATCTTTATTATTTGTACAAAATAGTAGACATCTAAAATCATTTTTGACAGTGGCATACATATACAAAAGAGGAGGGTACAAGTACTGTAGTTATATAACCATATCGGGCTTAATCAATCTTACTGAAACATCCAAGTGACAGTCTATTATGGGTTCTCATACATATTTAATAGTACTGTACATATAAAGTGCATAGTGCTCAGTAAGTTAAATATAAATGTCCCAGAACAAATTATAGAAAATTCGGGTAGCAAGATCAAAAGGTGAAAAAGAATCACAGGAAGCACAGCATGAAAAAAGGAGGGCTTGCGTTTCATGCTGACACATGATGGGGACAACATATTGGGCACTGAAATGGCATATCTGTACAAAATTCACTTTGCACCATCTACCGTGAGTTATTTTTTGCAAAACACTTGTCAGGTTAAAACACTTACTATACACCTTGGTGAATTCTGTGAGGGATGTGGTTTCTAAAATATCACTTCTTGGGAATTTCTTTTTTGTTTAACCTCAGAGCCTCTGCAGTTGTTGTGCCCAAACATCTGATTATGAATAGCAAACAAAATATGGTAGCATGCTTTTATACATGCAAACAATGGAACCAGGGATTAGAGATTATTCTGGATCCAGAATAATCCCTAGTCCTATTGTTTGCACTTATAACAGTGTGCTGCCATATTTTGTTTGCTGTCTGCATGTTAGTGTTATGGATGTGCACCTGGGACTTCGGATGTAAATTTGTGTGTGTTGTGAGTGTGTTTGGAAGTTAGATTAAGCACTACCCGTCCATCTGCCCAGGGCTTCTAAGCAAAGTATAAATATTGCTGGTTCCTACACCCCTGTGGGGTGAAAGCACTCACTAAACCTCACAATAAATTTCTTAAAGGGTGTAGTCTACATAGTCTACAAAATGGGGTAACTTTTGGGAGGTTCCCAGTGTAGGGATACCACAGTCTCTTTAGATATGATATGGCACCCAAAAACCATTCCAGCAAAATCTGCCCTCCAAAAGCCATATGGTGCTCCTTCCCTTCTGAGCCCTGCCATGTGTATATACAAAAGTTTATGACCACAAAAGGAGTGTTGCTGTATACAGGAGAAAATGAGTAACAAATAGTGGGATGATTTCCTCCTATTATCTCTTGTGAAAAAAAGAAAAATTTTTGGCCTGAAGCAACATATCGTAAAAAAATTAAAATTTTCAGTGCTTCCACATTATATAAAACACTTGTTAGGTCAAAATGCTCTCTATAACCCTTGAATAATTCCTTGGGGTCTGTAGTTTCCAAAATAGGATAATTTTGGGGGGTTTCCTCTGTAGGGGTAACTCAAGGTCTTTTCAAATGCAACAAAGCACTTAAAACCTATTTCAGCAAAATCTGCCCTCCAAAAACCACAGGATGCTTCTTCTCTTCTGAATCCTGCTGTGTGCCCGTCAGTAGTTCAGAACCACATATGAGCTGTCTCTGTAAACTGCCAAATCAGGATAATAACTATTTTGGTTTGTTTTGATGCTAACTGTTGCTGGGATACAGAAAAAATGGTTTAAAAGGGATAATCTGCAAAGAAAAAATGACATTTTACCGACATTTTGTTTTGCTTCCTGTGGAAGCAAAGCAAGGATTTCCAAAGTTTCTAAAATGAGTTTTTAATAATGTAAAGGGTTTCATTTCTCAAATGTGGTCATTTATGGGTGGTTATGGTTACTAATAAGTAAGTCCCTAAAAGTTGCACAAGTCTGGCTCAATCTTGGGTGCAATTTCAAGATACCTGAAGGTGCCTCATTCATCAGTACAAACAATTTTACGCAAGTACAAACAAGATGGGAATGTCCATCCATCATACCGCTCAGGAAGGAGACGGGTTCTGTGTCCCAGAGATAAACGTGCTTTGGTCCGACATGTGCATATCAACCCAAGAAAAAAAGCAAAAGACCTTGTAAAGATGATGGCAGAAGCTTGTAGGATTGTGTCAATATCCACAGTGAAACAAGTACTGTATCAACATGGGCTGAAAGACCACTCTGCCAGGAAGAAGCCATTACTCCAAAAGAAACATAAATAAAAAGCCAGATTAATGTTTGAAAATGCACACAGGAACAAAGACCTACATTTTTGAAGTCCTGTGGTCTGACGAAACTAAAATTTTACTTTTTGACCATAATGACCATCGTTACATTTGGGGGAAAAAGGGAGAAGCTTGGAAGCCTAAGAGCACCATCCCAACTGTGAAACATGGGGGTGGCAGCATCATGTTGTGGGGTGGATTTGCTGCAGGAGGGACTGGTGCACTTCACAAAATAGATGGCATCATGAGCAAAGACGATTATGTGGAAATACTGAAGCAACATCTCAAATCATCAGCCAGGAAGTTAAAGCTTGGGCGGAAATGGGTCTACCAAATAGACAATGGTGCATACTGCCAAACTGGTTACACAGTGGCTTCACCCCTTCACTACCGAGTCACTTTTCACCTCAAATCCCAGGTCGATTTTTGCAAATCTGACATGTGTCACTTTATGTGGTAATAACTTTGGAAGACTTTTACTTATCCAAGCCATTCTAAGATTGTTTTCTCGTGACACATTGTACCTCATGATTGTAGATTTCAGTCAATATTTTTCATTTTTATTTTAAAAAAAATACCAAATTTACAAAAAAAACATTTGCAACTTTCAAAATTTCAATTTCTCTGCTTTAAAAAAAACAGATAGTGATACCTCATATAATAGTTATTACTTTACTTTTCCCATATGTCTACTTTATGTTTGTATCATTTTGTGAATGCTATTTTATTGTTTGGGTACGTTGGAAGGCTTAGAAGTTTAGAAGCAAATCTTGAAATTTTACAGAAAATTTCCAAAACCCACTTTTTAAGGACCAGTTCCGGCCTGAAGTCACTTTGTGAGGCTTACATAATAGAAACCACCCAAAAATGATCCCATTTTAGAAACTACACCCCTCAAGGTATTTAAAACTGATTTTACCAACTTTGTTAACCCTTTAGGTGTTCCACAAGAATTAAAGGAAAATGTAGATGAAATTTCAGAATTTCACTTTTTTGGCAGATTTTGACATTTTAATAGTTTTTTTTTCCAGTAACAAAGCAAGGGTTAACAGCCAAACAAAACTAAATATTTATTGCCATGATTCTGTAGTTTACAGAAACTTCCCATATATGGTCATAAACTGCTGTACGGGCACACAGCAAAGTGCAGAAGGAAAGGAACACAATATTGTTTTTGGAAGCAGATTTCACTGGGATAATTTTAAGTTGCCATGTCACATTTGAAGTCCCTTTGATGCACCCCTAGAGTAGAAACTCTAAAAAAAGACCCCATTTTGGAAACTATGAGATAAGGTGGCAGTTTTGTTGGTACTAGTTGAGGGTACATATGACTTTTTGATCGCTTGCTATTACACTTTTTGTGATGTAAGGGGACTTACTGCAATTTATTTTTACGGTTTTCACCTGAGGGGTTAGGTTATGTTATATTTTTATACAGCAGGTTTTTACGGACGTGGCAATACCTAATATGTAAACTTTTTTTATTATTTTAGTTTTACACAATAGTGTAAATAGTCTGAGATCCATAGTTTTTTTTATTTTTTGGGCGATTGTCTTGGGTAAGGGCTCATTTTTTGCACGTGACAGTTAGATTGGTACTATTTTGGGGGCATACACCTTTTTGATCACTTGGTGTTGCACTTTTAGTGAATTAAGGTGACAAAAAAATAAAAAAATTTATTTTATTTTTTGACGGTGTCCTGGGAAAAGGAAACTTTTTTTTTTTTACTTGAAACTTTACATTTTTCTGTAAAACTTTCTTTTAACTTTTTTTAGACTTTATATTTTGGGACTTCAACTTTTGGGGGTCTGATCCCCTTTACAGTGCATCACAATACCTCTGTATTGTAATGCATTGGCTGTAAGTGTATTACACACTGTAATACACTTACAGCCTGCTTACTGTGAGATCCAGGGGGCTGCCTTCCCTGCCATCGGGTCCCCATGACCGCAGTGCGGGGACCAGATGGCCACCCCCCACCCGGCAGGATCCCGCACTTGCCACGGTCAGCGCTGACCGCGACAGTGCAAAGGTTAATGCTCTGATATCAGTGTTTTCACCGATGCCGGTGCATACAGCAGGTGTCCGGCTATCAGTGACTGCTGGACCCCGGCCACTGATAGGGCAAAGCAACTCCTGCACCAGCCCGATAATCCCGCGGCACATGTACGGCGCTGGGATTTCTGTCCCACATTTCTGCTCCATACATGTACGGCACTGGTATCCTACAGGTTAAGGATAACAAAGTCAATGTTTTCGAGTGGCCATCACAAAGCCCTGATCTCAATCCTTTTGCTGAAAAGGCAGGTGCGAGCAAGGCGACCAACAAACATGGCTCAGTTACACCAGTTTTGTCAGGAGGAATGGGCCCAAATTCCGACCAACTATTGTGAGAAGCTTGTGGAAGGATATCCAAAACGTTTTACCCAAGTCACACCAAATATTAATAAAATGTATGTAAACTCTTGACTTTGCAGAAAGTAATAAAAGTGCCTTAAACATTCTCTCTCTCTCGCATTATTCTGGCATTTGACAAATAATAATAGTTATGGTAATCCTAATTGACCAAAAACAGGAAAGATTTATTCAGATTACATACTGTATCAGATATTGAGAAAAACATGCATATGTGTCTTTTTATATAGTGTATGTAAACTTTTGGTTTCAACTATATATATATATATATATACATATATATATATATATATATAGCAACACCAAGGACAAGCTGTAAGGTTATGCAAATTAAGAAAGTAGCAGGTATCGCTAAGTTCTGCAAATGATCACATTTTCAAGTATCTAGCTCCAATCTGTTGCATGTGTGAGGGGCATAAATATCAGATTAAAAGCAAAGTTTTTAGCCACATGAAACCTCATCATGTGGGATGATTGTGTGATGCCTCCTGTTCATCAACTTGCCTATTATCACCATTTGTCACAAACTGACAGGGACAGAGTCTGAGAACTGAGAGACATCAGTTTATTAATACTATACTGTTTTACTGGTTGGGAGAGCAATGACGACCTGGAATGACAGCAAAAGGTGGACAGAGGTGAACCTCTGCACAGACATTTCATCTGATTAGAAGAATGGTGCCTAGTGATCCATTCTGTATTGAAAGTGAATTTTACTGTCAGACTAGAAGTATTGTCTAAACAAACCATCAGAAGGTGTTTGCACAAAATTAGGCTATAAGCTAGATGTCCAGTTACAGGTGTTCCATTGACCTCAAGCCACTGTTCTCAAACGCTATCATGGTGCACAGCAATATAACAGTGTAGGCTGCAATGGAGGTCTGTCTTCTTCAGAAATGAGTCCTGCTTTTGTTTTGGCTGTAATGATAGATGGAGATTGGTATGGGGACCATAAGGGCAATGCCATGAAGAAGCCTTCACAAGGGAACCTCACGCCAGTCCCACTCCCAGTATTATGGTGTGGAGTGGCATAATATGTTAGCCAGACCCCTCTAGTCTTCATTTCTGGCACACTAACAGCTCAGTGTTACATTGATTTGACATTGATTTGATCATAGAACCAGTAGTACAGCCATTTTTTCAGTGTCACAGAAGGAGTTTTTCAATAGGCCAGCACCAAGGCACATGCTGCTTGTGCTACTGTGAGCAGCCTGCATGACCTAAACTTGCTCCCATGGCCTACAGTTCCATTGGACTTGTCTCCCATTGAGCACATCTAGAACGTCACTGGTTGGCAATTGCAAAGGGAGCTGCCAACATTGGATCTTGATGAGTTGCATTCAGCATGGCAGAACATTCTTCAGGCAACCAATACTGAATTAATTGAGATCTTTTGACTAATTTGTTTCCATTTTTCATTACTTGCATATCATTAACATGCCTTATAGCAGTGGCTACTGCATACCCTGTGAAACTTACTTGGCGGGCCAGACCTAACTCTTGTTGCTTTTTCCTAGCTGGGTCCAACTGCAAGACCTGCTCTGCCTCCTGATGCAGGCTGCAGCCTGTCTGCCAGCTTGCCTCTCCTCCTGCTCCTATAGGGCGTGCTCTTCATCCAGCTCTTAAAGGGCTACTGTACGTGTCCCAATCTTCACCAGTCAATGGCTAGCAACCTTGGGGTATTTCAGGCACATTAACCAGTGGAAGGGTTCCTGAGCAATAAAGTCTTTCAGCTTTCTGTTTCCTTTAATGGTGTGCCCATGTACTGACTGCTGCCTATTTACCTGTGTAGACCCACCATGACCCGACCTGTGTCTGATTAGTGTTTTTACTATGTTTTTTCATATTATCTCTGACCTGTTTCACAGTCACAAACTCTACCTGCCCTGACCTCTGCCTTTTACTGACTACAAGTAACAGGCAGTGGCATATTCAAAAGTGACTTGCCTCAGTGACAACAGTCCTATAGCATTTTAGCTCTGTATTTCCAGCTCTTACAGAAGAAACCACAACCCATCTGTACCATGCTGGCAACTTTTTGTATAACAAGTGACTTTATTTTTGTAATCCCATATAGGAACAACAAGTTGCAAATTGCGGTGCAATCTGTGCCTGAAATACGGCTAATATAGGAGTATTTCAGTTTAATAACTCACCCCTTAATCCTTTATTTTTCTGCATAGTTTGTAGATAAGAGTTTAATCTTAAACTTCCAGTTATTACAGTGAACTGATAGTTGGACTAGATATATGAAGGGATTTATCACTACTTAAATAGGAAATTTTGGAATCCAGTAGTTTGGGAAAGCTTGGCAACATCCTCTGTTGTTATATACACTTTACTACCACTTTTCAAGATAAGCCCAAAACATCCAAGACCTCTAGTGACAAAACTAAATCCAAAAAATTACACCCACTGTCTAAAATTTTACACCAAAATAAATAACACTTCAAATATAATCAATGTCTATATAAGCTTTATTAATTAATCTATAGATAAAAATAAACAATTAATGAGTTGGCTGCAAACAATTAGCCAGTGGACATAAAAGCACGCTAACATATCAGGTCATTATAATCAATTATATAATTCAAAAAACTGTGTAGTAAGAGGACCAGCCTATTTGAAAATAAGTAAGCTCCAATGGGAGTTGCCAATAAATATTATATAATACCACACTATAAAACAAAAGAAAAAATAAACAGATTACTGACCGATATGATAGCGCCCTCCTCCCAACACAGTTTCGCCCAGAGGCTTCTTCCAGGGATTAATCCTCATATAGGCATATTTCAGCTTAATAAATGACCCCCTTAATCCTTTATTTATTTGCATAGTTTGTAGATAAGGGTTTAATCGTCAACTTTCAGTAATTAACGTGAATTGAAAGTTGGTATGGATATATCACTACTTAAATAGGAAAATTTAGAATTCATAGTTTGGAAAAGCTTGGTAACAACCTCGGTTGAGATGTAATGGAAGCCTGATACAGATATTCTATACACACTTCACTACCACTTTTCAAGATAAACCCAAACCAGTGAAGAAACTACACCCTAAAAATTAAGTCCACTGTTAAGTCACCAAAGTTATGGGGGCCAGAATATGTTGATGTAAAAAAATGTTTCTTTTCAAAGTTTAGATTTCTTTTTACACTATTTAGACATAAAAAAAACCATGCATATGTGGTATCGTTGTAATCGTACTGACCTAGAGAATGCAGGTACGGTTTCAGTTAGTGATATTTTATTGCCGCTTTGATAGAGAATTTCTTTTGTATTGTTAGATCATTACATTATTATGTTGTTCATGCTGGAACTTTATTGATCATAATTGTTTTGTGATATTACATTCTGATTAGAAAATCTGATAAATAAATATAATTTAAAGAGAATGCAGGTAACGGGTCAGTTTTGCCACAATGGGAATGCCAAGGGAGTAATTTTTTTTTTCAAATTCTACCCCATTTTGATTTTTTTTCCTGCTTCCCACTACATTGTATTCCATATTAAATGGTGTCATTAGAAAGTACAACTTTCCCTGCAAAAACTAGGCCCTCATACAGCTATGTGAACAGAAAAATAAAAAAGTTATGGCTCAAGGAAGATAAGGAAAAGAATGAAAATGCAAAAACGAAAAACCTCTGGTAACCTAAGGGTTAAACTGCTGATAGGCAGGAGTGCCAGGTGTCAGACACCTGCCGATTAGATATTGATGACCTATATTGAAGATAGTTCATCAATATATACTACTGTGCACATCCCCTTTAAGTCTTTAATATAAGAGGGTCGTTTTAAGTCTTTCTTCTTCTTCAGCGCAGTCTCTCCACCTTCATCTTGATAGGGGCTTGTAAGGTATGCAGAAGGGTTTGTCTCTTCTACCAGGGCCTGACTCAGGAAACCCCAGCCAAGCTCGATATACTCAATAATAATGTAGTAATGTAGTCATACGCTAACAGAGAAATGTACAATTTAATTTGAGGATAGGGAAAAACAATATTGGATTTCGGTAAGTGATAAGTTAGTAGTGAGAAGAAAATAAAACTCCTGAAGTATACAATTCTCTCATGCTAAAAAACACTCAAAAATAGGGATGATACGTTCAGATAAGACAAATGGCACTAACAAAAAGTAAAAAGGTTGGTTGTAGGATCACAATAAAATTATAGAAATGACTGTTCTTTGTAAATGCAGTTTAAAGCTATTGCCTACCTTCTGCGAATCCCAAATGTGAATGTCTGGCTCGTCACAGTTTTAGGTTTCAGTTAATTTCATAGTTAGAATTAATTTGTGGGTTGTTAAAATGGATTGTTGGCATTATAATTTGCCTCTCCTTTGTCAAATGATATAAGCAGTTAATAATTTACCTTTATTTGAGAAGTGTGGGTTACAGTTCAAAAACTCCCATCACCTTACTTGGCATGCATTTTAATACAAGTTACAAAACCTGTAGACTTTGTCTTTAATAGAACATAAAATAATATACTTCACAATCATATTACCACACTCTATTCTTTGAACTAAAGATCAACAAACTGGGTTTGTTACAAATGTTGCATTTCTTCAGGTGACGGATGAACCCAAACTTTTTCAAGTTCATTTCAGGTGAATCCAGTAAAATGGCATGTAGTGCCATTTTACTGCACATGTCAGCGGGAAAAATGCACTAGGGAGTAAGAAGAAGGATACTTACATGATCCTGAGATAAAGTAGGAGGGGCTTGCCGTGTCTGGCTCACAGGCCAACAGCCTAGATGAGCCAATCAGTGTTGCAGGAGGCAGGAAGGTTCCCTAGCAGAACGAACAGAATGTCATTCTGTGCTAGGCTGTGAATGAGAGTGGATGGGTTTTAAACTTCGATGTGGGAGGGAAAAACCACACCAAGCATAGGAGGGAAGGGGGGAAACAGGGAATCAGGCCTGATAACTAGGGAAGGAAGATGGACACCTCCTGGTGAAAACCCTAAATAAAATCCGGACTGACTACTAGTATGAACAGACCCCAGAGGTAGATGAGTTCATACGCAGGGACCTAAAGTCCTAACACACCCTGTAGGACCCTGGTACTAATGTCAGGACAAGTGACAACCTGTTCCTCCAAACGGTAGAATGAACAGGAGTCTCCCTCAGGCCTAAACACAAATGACAGGGAAAAGAGCAACACAAGAAAGCCCAAACAATAAACAAAAGGGGAAGAAGACACTTAACTTCAAATGGCTATGGAAGCACAGGAACTCTGCCAAAGTCCTATCTAGCCCTATAGGACGCTGGGAATAATGGCAGGGATGAGACTACCTGTTACTCCAAAAGGAAGGATGAACAGGAGTCTACTTCAGGCCTAATACAAACAATAGGTAAATGCAACACACAGAACCCAAACAAAATACAAATGGTAAAGGAAAGACTTAACTTCAAAGAGGCTATGGAAGCACCAGGAACTCAGCCGAGATCCAACCACAAACAATCCACAGGCACAGAAGCTATAAACCGCACAGCATAGTGGGAGAAGCAACTATAAATAAGGAAGGTTAAATGACCACATAAGCAACACCTGGAGGTAAGAGGTGTGGCCATTACCAGAAACAACACAGACACCTATTGATCAACAAGAAAAAACTGTTAGATCAAACCACGTGTTGAAAGTCTTACAGATCTCCTGACACTCATTGTCGCCTGGACGTCCGTGTGCTCGGTACGTCCATGACAATGGGTCTATGTGTCTGCTAGAAAAACGATCTTAGGGAGTCAGAGACAGTGAAAAGTCAATAAATCTTGTATTCTACTGCCAGGAATAGTGAAAGGAAAGGCTAGCAATACAAAAAAGAAGAATTGTGTGTGTGGAACACGGATAGGAAGAGAAAGCTGGTGTAGCTCAGCCCCATTCAAGCAATACCAAGCACAGCCACTTTACAATGTATGGCACTGTGCTTGATAAGTACAGAGAAGGCTGCATCGGTGCCTTCTCAAATAGCTGATCGGTGGGGGTCCCATGTGACGGACCCCCACCAATCAGATACTGATGACATATCTTTTTCCAGCAGCACTGTTTAATAGGCACCAGTCTTTGGGGCACTGGATTGCTGCCAATATCCTTGGTAAGCACTGAATGGCTGGCACTGTTCTTCAGCATGTTCTTCAGAGGCTCTGTGTGGTGAATGCTATTCCTAGGGGTCCTGTATGACACTATTCTTATAAGCACTAATTGTGTGGCACTTTCATATAGCCACAGTACAGCATGCTTCCTTGCTGTTACACCATTTATATGAACCTGATGGTAATTATATATATAAATATGAACAGGTATCATTTATTACGGCTATGCATCCTATAGTTGTAAGAGCACTGTCTGGAAAGTGTATGGGATATTGATCGACGAATACAAAAATATTTATTTCAGGTCCAGATTAATGTGTATTGGTCAAGCATGGGAGAAGAACAATTCAATATAGTGCACTATGTATACCGTAGCCATACCTTTGTTAGCCAATTAGGGAACCTGTACTCGGCTTTCTTCGGAACTCCCATAAAAATGAATGGAGCAGCTGTGTGCATGCCCATCCAGCCACTCTGTTCATTTCCGAGGACAAAAAACCCCAATAAGTCACCACATTATATAAATAATAAAAAATCAGATTTTATTTCATAATGTTAAAAATACACAAATAACAAACCAATATATCTAAAATGGATCCTCATAGAACAGGTGGACAGTAATCACACTCCACAAAGGTTTGTACCCATAAACCCTATTCACAATGTGCTAGTAGCCAATGTAATATGACTACAAACATATGTCTGACCAGTGAATATCAAAATAGATGAATGGAAAAAGTGAATACAATCCATCCACAATATATCAGCATAAGACAGGAACACATGTCCCAATATTCAAAAGGTCGGTTACAAAAATACAAAGGGTAAAGATACAGACCGATGTGGAGGTAGTGTTTCCTCAACCCCAACGTATGTTTCGCTTCCCGCTTCTTCCGGGGGGCGTACATTAAACTCACGATTGCCGGGTATAAATATGCTGTAACCACTCCCTCCACAGCGGTCCGCAATCACATAGCATTCAACACATCGCGATACCCTCACAACAAGGCTGGGTTGCAAAGAGTGCGTCACCGGAACCGGAAATCATCCGACCGCCATATTTGTGAAGGGCAGGTATGTGATAGATAATACCATATAAAAGTCTCAGTCTACACATAACATATTATCCATCTATTATCCTGAGAAAAGTCCCACATCATATGAAGTACAAAGATATGTATATAAGTACAATCTTGCTTATCTAACGGAATACACATCTGTCCCACCTCTCATTTTGATACCTTTACAGCAATAAAGGATTTACATTTGTTTGCAAGAAAACTTGTTTTTAAACGATTATATGAGAAAAAAGTGGATCCGAATTTTCCCACACTGGCTGAGAATGAGGCTCTTACAACACTGGTGTCACTACTGGAGGAACAGGAAGATATAAAAGGTGGGTTTCCCACTACCTTGATTCCTAAATCAAAGAAATTTCCTCCTTTCTCTCTCTTTTCCGATATTGACCTCTTTGTGCAATTAGTTGAGAAGGAATTGGAGAAAATTGACACAAAAAAACATGGGGGTAACTGCAGTTGGAAAGAGAGACAGGCCTTAAAGGAATTAGGGGGCTGGAAAGATGTGGTGTTTAAACCCGCCGATAAAGGCGGGAACATAGTCATTTGGCCCGTTAAAATGTATGAGAAGGAGGCCTTTAGGCAACTC
The DNA here is from genome assembly GCA_033119425.1 of Bufotes viridis. Lineage (NCBI taxonomy): Eukaryota > Metazoa > Chordata > Amphibia > Anura > Bufonidae > Bufotes > Bufotes viridis. The sequence goes on from CM065590.1 coordinate 462,279,467, forward strand.
CGAAGTTCGGGATGTTATAAAAAACTTACATACAATCCTCTGTCTAAATTTGTGGCAGAGTTGAAGGTTATCCTAGAAGCAGGCTGTGAGGAGGGGTGGATCACAAACAAACAGATGCAATATTTATTAAAGGAGGAACCAACAATTCCAACCTTTTATTTACTACCAAAAGTCCATAAAAATTCAACTTGCCCTCCGGGACGACCGATTGTCTCGGGCATTAATGGCATTTGTGATCCTATCTGTAAATTTATAGATAATTTTTTTAATCCTGTAGTGGAAACCCTCCCGTCATACCTGAAGGATACAAGTGATGTGTTACGGAAAATGGAATCTATACAACTGGAACCGGATATGTTGATAGCAACTTGTGATGTTGAGTCGCTGTATACTTGCATTCGACATTCAGATGGATTGACAGCCGTGGAGTTTTTTCTGAGATCCTCGGGCATACAGGATGGGAAATGTAAGTTTCTGCTACAACTCTTGGAATTTGTACTGCCGCATAATTTTTTCCTTTTCAGGGGTGCGTTCTTCCTACAGCTCCAGGGAACGGCGATGGGGGCGTCTTGTGCGCCCTCATACGCTAATTTATTCCTGGGGCTGTGGGAGAGACGCATCTTTCTCACAGACCCCCAGCCAATGATTGAGCGCATCCTCTTTTGGGGTCGCTATATTGATGACATCCTTATCATTTGGCGGGGGTCTGTGGGAGCCTTTGACAAATTTGTTGAGGGACTGAACGGGAATAATTTGAATATTAAACTGACTTCCAGGATAAATAGCAGAGAAATTGACTTCCTAGATGTCCGGTTGTCGGTGGATCGAAATGGTTGGATTATGACCGACCTTTTTCGGAAAGAGACAGCTGTTAACGCATTACTACACTCAAGATCAGCACATTCGAGAAATCTGATTAAGAATATCCCAGTTGGACAATTCCTTCGTCTGAGACGCATCTGTTCAACGGAACAAGCATTTGAACATCAGGCCGACCTGTTAAGACAACGTTTCTGCCAACGGGGGTACAGACAACAGGATATTGAAAAGGCGTATCAGCGAGCCAAATCCTCGAATCGGAATAACCTCCTCTTTTCCATGACGCGAAATCAACGTAGAAAACAACAGCCTGAAGAGAAGATCCGGTTTATTACGGACTACACGGATGGAGCAGATGAGGTAAGAAATACCCTGTGCAAGTATTGGGAGGTGTTGAAGCTGAATACTACACAATCTGAAATGATAGGTAGCCAACCATCTTTGACTTTTAGGCGTACAAAAAATCTGAAAGATGTGTTGGTGAAGAGTCACTACCAAGGACCAGTGTTGGGCCGGATTTTTGGCTCAAGAGGAGAGAAGTGGGGATCTAAACCATGCGGTGGTTGTGTCGCCTGTTGTAATATGGATAGAACAACACAATTTTGGAACGCAGATAGGTCGAGAGAGTATAACATCCTACACACGATTTCTTGCAATACGATGGGAGTCGTGTATTGGGCAATGTGTCCTTGCAATAAAATTTATGTAGGGCTGACCTCTCGTCCTTTTAAAAGGAGAATTAGAGAACATGTTCTCGCGATTGAAGCATCTAGAGAAGCCCTTGACGTAAATACACTCCAACCAGTCCCAAGACATTTTCGTGAAATACACAATTCCGATGGGTCCGGCTTTAGATTTCGACAGGGTGCTGATCTCCCCAAGAGGTGGCGATTGGAGACGCATCCTTGCCCAGCGGGAAACTAAATGGATATATCGTCTAAATACAATGAGTCCTAATGGCCTCAATGAAGTGAATAGTTTTGTGCCTTTTCTCTAGAAAGCCTCGCCCTTTATGGTTGTGTGTCCTTAGTGTCAATTAATTTTTTTTAATTTTTTATTGTTATTTTTATTTGGGTCTATGTGTTACTCCGACTATACTTCCCGGGTTGAATATGCTGCTTATCCTCCCTCATTTATACTTATATTCTTTTGTTCTTTTTGTCATGTTCACAGGTAATCTGGTGGAAGGAGATGGAGAATTATGACTGTTGTCATCTATGTTATCTGTGGGCATATTATCAAAAGGAAATGATGTAGACAACTTCCCAACGATTTAATGGATATAATATAATTAATAACTTTTAACTTTTGTCTGACATCAATCCTCCCCCTCCCCTCTTTTTTCCTCGTTCCTATTACAGTTACTAAATCAGAGTACACCATTCTATAATGGATTAACAACCTTGGTGTGATTATATTAGCACTTTTTTGCACCTTCACGGCATGCTGCACTTCACTTTGCACTTTTTGCACTTTTTTCAGCACTTTAGTATTTATTAATGGCATGATGCGTATACTGTATTTCAAGGTTAACCATGTGGTAACATTATGAAATGTCTTAAGAACTTTTTTTTTTTTTTTTTAGGTAGTTATATTGTATTTATATTTTGATATTATATACATTTATGTCACTTGTATTGATTTGTCATAATTATGTGTGGGGATAGACAATTTTATACTATCCTCCTGTGTCTCAGGGGATATAGATGAGGAGAAATTGGACTGTGGGAGGTGTATGGATCGATTGGGCCTTGGTGCCCTGACACCGTCCGACATGATGTGGGATTTTTTGTATTTAATTAGACTGATAACTGAAAAAGGTAGGCTGAGATATAATGTCTATACATGTATCCTAATTACCCTTGGATGCCCATAATGAATATGGCGACCGGATGACTCTTAGTTCCGGTGATGTGTATTCCGTTAGATAAGCCTCTGCGCAAGATTGTACTTATATACATATCTTTGTACTTCATATGATGTGGGACTTTTCTCAGGATAATAGATGGATAATATGTTATGTGTAGACTGAGACTTTTATATGGTATTATCTATCACATACCTGCCCTTCACAAATATGGCGGTCGGATGATTTCCGGTTCCGGTGACGCACTCTTTGCAACCCAACCTTGTTGTGAGGGTATCGCGATGTGTTGAATGCTATGTGATTGCGGACCGCTGTGGAGGGAGTGGTTACAGCATATTTATACCCGGCAATCGTGAGTTTAATGTACGCACCCCGGAAGAAGCGGGAAGCGAAACGTACGTTGGGGTTGAAGAAACACTACCTCCACATCGGTCTGTATCTTTACCCTTTGTATTTTTGTAACCGACCTTTTGAATATTGGGACATGTGTTCCTGTCTTATGCTGATATATTGTGGATGGATTGTATTCACTTTTTCCATTCATCTATTTTGATATTCACTGGTCAGACATATGTTTGTAGTCATATTACATTGGCTACTAGCACATTGTGAATAGGGTTTATGGGTACAAACCTTTGTGGAGTGTGATTACTGTCCACCTGTTCTATGAGGATCCATTTTAGATATATTGGTTTGTTATTTGTGTATTTTTAACATTATGAAATAAAATCTGATTTTTTATTATTTATATAATGTGGTGACTTATTGGGGTTTTTTGCTAATTGTATATTCCGCATTAATTTTGGTAATTCTGCGATGGAAGGTGTTTCATTTCCGAGGACTCCACGGAGTATGGGGTTTCTGTTCTCATGATCGGTTGAGGACCCCCACCAATCTATTAGCTATAGCTTCACATAACCATAATACCCCTTTAATAATGTTGGATTATTAATCTGGGGGCTTAAGTGGAATCTGCACAGTAATAAATCCTAGTAAAATTCCAATTGGCCTTTTGTACAGACTCCACTTTTGTGCAGGCCCACAGTAATAATATTAAGCCACCCCTATTTAGACTCCATGCCCCCCACCAGCCCCACTGGGAATTTAATTTGTACTACTCTCAGTTGGGCTGGTCGGGTGCATGGAGCATAAATGGGATTCTGGAATAGAATTCCTTTCTGACCCCTGCAATAGTTCGTCAGCGGAGTGCAAGATTTGTATGTTAAGAATCATCCGCTGATTCCACGCCCCTACATGGCTGGAGTGTGTGGGGCATGGTTCTATAAATAGGGAGCGTTTCTGCAGGTTAGTGGGTGAAATACTTGGCTTTCCCTGGGAGTTGGCAATGCACGCTACACCACTGTGTGAGCCTAAAGGGAATATAAGCACTATGGGAGTAACTAAACGCAATGCTATTAGTGTTTGGAGCACACAAGGTGGCACTATTGCCATGTGGGCTTAAAATGGTAGTACAGCAAAATGCAGTGAAGATTATCAGCTCATCACCAGTCCAGGTCTGCGGATATACAGTATATGTTCATAGGGCTTTGTTCTGACGAAAGGAAACAGGAGACACCAAGTCAATGTTGATAGAGGTCCATCAGCACCAATAAACTTTAAAACCAAGAGGGATATACATTCAATCTTGTAAGCCATGTGTCTAGCATTAAAATGTCACTGGTATATGCGCATTTCGTGAATTTGCCCCCCTGCACCATGCCTATGTCACTCTCAAAAGTGTGCTAGGATTTAGGCCAGGTTTACAGATTAGGTCAAGTCTCATTTATCTTCCGCGACATTCATAAAACACATAAAAAATGTCGCAACTCCAGGTGAGATAACCACCTGGTGTACTGTCACTGACAATAGCTAAAACCAAATCTCACTTGCACCAAATTCATTATTACTGTGTGCCATTTCATAAATTAGTTGCACCTACACAAACCAAAGACAGACCAAAACTGAAAACCCAAAAAACAATCCAAGCAAGCCTCCCAAATCTTTAGTGCATGAGGTTGGGTTTTGATATTGTGACATTCCCTGTACACTAAAAGTGACATGATGTCCTTATTCTGCAGGTCATTATGGTGATGCCAAATTTGTCAAGTTTTTATTTTGTTTTAGTACTTAAAAAAAAATCAAAACCTTTGAAAAAGTCAAAATTTTCTATGCATCATCATGTCCTGACAGCCATAATTTTTTTATATTTCCATCAACAGAGCTTTATGAGAGCTTGTTTTTAGCAGGACAAAAAGTAGTTTTTATTGGTACCTTTTTGGGGTACATAAAACTTTTCAGATTTCTTTTTCCGTGATGGCATACACGGCACAAGAAACATATTTTTATATCTTAACAGTTCAGACATTTTTGGATATGGTGATACATGTTATTTTAATTTTTTTTATCGTTTATTTATTTTAATATGTAAAATTGGGAAAAAGGAGTGATTAGAATTTTTTAGATTCTTTAAAACTTTTTTTTACTTTTTACTCAGTATCTTATAGCCTCCATAGGGGGCTATATAAACTGTGATCTTCTTCTAGTGATCATCTTCTAGTGGCTCCGATCAGATGGCAGAAGGAGTCCCCTCCCTCTGTCTAACCTCTTACAGATGCCACAATCGCTATTGTCTGTGACATCTGAGGGGCTAAATGGCCGTTTTGTCATCATCGCTGATCCTGGTCATTGCGGCTGGGTTCCTGCTGTATTGTGCAGCTGGCACTTGCCATAAATGGAGTGCTCTAAAGGCGGCAGTTTGTTCCATACAAGCCCTTGCACATAAAGCTGCACATGTACAGCATTAGGCATTAAGGGTTTAAGCCACTATTGTGGAGTAAATAGGTTGCAAATTTTGTTGCATGCCATTTGTGTGCCAACATTTTCAACATTTCCTCCTTTGCTGCACTTTTCAAAGTGACAAGAAAAGGAGGCTTGCCGTGGTTGGGGAGCTGGAGGCACCGCAGCTTTCATCATGCTTGTTTTCTTGCGTGAATAAAGACTTAAATATACTGCAACTAGGGGGCTGCAATAGATGTAAGTGTGTTGTACGGCACACATCCCCCGACAGCACAGGGTGAATCATTAGCGGCGTACAATACGTCAGTCTTGATAAATATCCCCCATAATGTGCACATGTTAAAAACATTCAGTGAAATGTTTTGTGCAAACTTTTTTAAAGTGATTTTTAACATATTAGGGTACTTTTACACTTGAGGCAGGACGGATCCGGCAGGCTATTCAGCCTGCCGGAACCGTCCTGCCGCAAGTGCCCTTGCACGTCCGTGCTGCAGCTCCGTCCCCATTGACTATAGTGGGGAGGGGGGCGGAGCTACAGCGCAGCACGGCAGTGCACGGCAAAAATCGCCGGACTAAAAGTCCTGCATGTCCGACTTTTCAGTCCGGCGATCTTTGCCGTGCACTGCCGTGCTGCGCCGTAGCTCCGCCCCCGCCCCATTATAGTCAATGGGGACGAAGCAGCAGCACGGCAGTGCACGGGCACTTGTGGCAGGATGGATCCGGCAGGCTGAATAGCCTGCCGGATCCGTCCTGTCGCAAGTGTAAAAGTACCCTTAGCAGAAAATGGGGGCCACACAAGTGTTCCATTCCACATTTCAATCTTGCTCAGGTTCTTAACCAAATCTAATTATTGATGGTACATCACATTTAACAAAATGAGATGGGGTTCCCTCTCCTTACAACATGATTATCCAGGAAGACAAACAATGTCTCTCTAGTGCCTCCTATTGGATGGATACCATATCAGTCAATGTTTGGCCCTTTAAACAGATCCTGGAACATGACTAGGAATATAAATCAAAACTAGAATCTTTTATTTAAAAATAAGGTTTTGGGTTATATCCCATAAGTCATGTAGTATGCACAGTAAGTTATGTTCCAAGGCTTGTTTACTGTACATTCCCTTATTTCCTGTGCCAAATTGGCAGTCTCTACAAGGAGAAACTTTATTACTCAAAATATATTGTTTTAATGCCTGCAAACGGTTTAATTAACTAGCATCTAACTTCGCATATTAAATCATGTCACAAAAACCGTTCTAATCAAAATATGTTGTCTATCTTAAAATTTATACATGACATTCCTCTGATTTCCAAATGAAAGGGTTGTCCCAGGCAGATCATTTTGTTTTAAAATGAGTCATAATGGCCTAAAAATAACTAAGATGCCATATTTACCTCCATCAATCCCGTACCACTGCCGGTCCAGCACTACACCAGCCCCCAATGCTCTGTAAATGGAACAAAAGGTCCACTCAGGTACAACCAGTAGCTGAGGCAGGTCTTTCCTGCCATTTCCAACATTTTGAGTCAGAACAAAAAGTGGTAATTGATGAGGACCAAAGCAGTGTTGGATTGGCATCAACAGAAGATTGATGGGGCGAATGCACATTTAAAAAAAAAGGTTCTGCCCAAATCCCACTTCTTTTGGCTTTATTTACAAATTACATGTAAGGGTGGGTTCACACTAGCGTTAGGGATTCCGTTATGGTTTTCCGTTATAACATGGTTATAACGGCAAATAACAGAATCCATAAGACGGAAGGGCGGATCCGTTCTTCTGCCCATAGATTATGACGGAATGCAAAATGGAAGCCAGAGTGGCACAATGTCTAGACAGAATGCAAAATGGAAGCCTTTAAAAGGCATTCCATTTGCTTTCCGTCCTAAAAGAAGTCTATGGGAATCAAAACGGATCCATCTTGTTCCTGTTATGCAAGACGGAAAGCAAAGTCCTGTCGACAGGATCCGTTATGCTTTCCAATAGACTTCTATTAGGACGGAAAGCAAACGGAATGCCTTTTAAAATCTTCCGTTTTGCATTCTGTCTGAGCATTCCATTATTTTCCGTTATAACCACGTTATAATGTAAAGCCATAACGGAATCCCAAACGAAAATGTGAACCCACCCTAAAATGTAACAGCAAAAATGTTGGGCCCTTAATTGAATGTACAGAATGTCGCCTACAATATGTAGGATGTACAACCCTCAAACAGAAATTTATTTTGGTCAAACATATAGCTGGTTGTAGTCCAAAATTGTATCTTATTGGAATCATCCAGCATTCCCTGGAGTTTCATGCTAGGAAGACTAGTGCCTTACAAGTTACCAGTATAAAAAATATAGATGCATCTACAAGAGGTGAAACTTGGGGCTTTTTCTCCAGATGTGCACATGGTTTTTAAAACATGATTTTTTAAGACCTTACCAATGCTCTAGCTTTAAAAGTATCACAAGCCACATGCAGGGGCGGATTGGCTATAGACCTTACAGGGAAATTTTCCGGTGGGCTCATGCCCAGGAGGCCGCCCAAGCCCCCATCACTGCAGTTGGCCGGGTGCATAATGAGCTGTCAGCGTTAATTAATGCTGTGAGAATCAGGTACCCATGTGCAACCGCACATGTCCTACTGAATTCAACTGCAGTAGCCACCCGTCTCGCCTCCTAACCCCCCTGCTTCATATCTTAATCGGAGTAGGACAGAAAATGGCATCTACTGATGGTCATCACAGTGGTTCAGATTTTAGGGCAATATATTGTGCTGCACTATGGTATGTGATGGAATGGTATCTTGCGCTATGGTATTGCTGACTCTGCCAGCTCATGTTGCCCGCCCATAACATGGGCCACTCTTAAGTATTTTGTTTCAGGGCCACTTTAAGTTCCCAGTTCGCCCATGCCCACATGATAATGACAGCCCAACATTCAAGAGTTAATATGTGATGTGCATGACATTGATTTGTGGGATCAGTTTGTGTCCAAGAGAATAAAAAGAAGCAATTATCAAGGAGCATCTAAGGTAAAAGTATTACTTAATAATGGCAATCATTTACCCAGCCATGTGCCCTTATGCCAACAGACCTACAGCACATCCAATGTAATTAAAGCATTTTAAATGGTGAAATTACAATTATATTTAAAAAGGGGTTGAAAAATGTTTAATGTCAGTAAACCTATCAAATCATGAAAGACATATTGAAATGAGGCACCAAAACATGAAAAAAGTCAAGGGGTTGAATACTTTTGCAAGGTATTGTATAACAAAAACCTACAAAAAGCATGTGTGTAACCCACATATAAATATAAATAATCAATAGTACTCAGTCAAACACTACTAATTATCACAAAATAGCTTTATTGAAAATGTACCATTAAAAAACATACATATGGAGTCTCACATGGAACTAGGGGTACTAGGAAGGGGGCTAGTGCATGACATGTAAGTAAATAAATAAAAAATCATCAATTTACTATATATGGTCACGTGTTGCTGCAGGCAAAGAAAAGTGCAAATGCAGGGCCCAACAAAAGTTGGCTCCAAAAAGCTACAAAGGCATTGTGTTAAGCAGCGGTCATAGGCAGTGATGTAAATAGTATTACTGTATAGAGGGACCCAGCGTAAAGGGATTTCCACACAAATCATACAGAATCCCACACAGAATCCCACACAGAATAAATGTATTGTTTTCTACCGAAATATGTCAGTAAAGGTTTTACCACAAATAGTACTGCAGCACTGAACGCTGAATATATTTTGTTCTTCGACCGAAATATGTCACTAAAGATTTTGCCACATATAACTGCAACAGTGAACGCTGAATATATTTTGTTTTTCTACTTAAATAATAAAAACTGCAGAAGTGAAATGTGTCCACTAAACTCTTTCACCACAAATAAATGCAATAATGAAGTGCATATATTTTTTAACTTTTTGTACTGAAATAGGACACTGAACGCTTTCACCACATATAACTGGAGAAGTGAAATGTGTATATATTTTTCTTTTTCCACAGATATATGTCACTTAAGGCTTTTCTACATAGCACTTGCACCCCAATAACATGAACAAATTGCTGGAATGCTAGAGCTGTATAATGGCTATTTGGATCCCCAAATAATGTTTCCCTGCACTTGTAAATCGCTTTTTTTTTCACAATGAGGTTTTTCTAGCACTGTCCCTAGCGACTTCAGACGTCTCTCTCTGCACTAAGATGCTGTGAAATTATTCCTCCCTTTCATTTCCCTGCAAATTGAATAATGTTTCCCTGCACTTATAAATAGCTTTTTTTCACAATGAGGTTTTAAGTATAACTCTCCCTAGCACCTGCAACGTCTGTCCCTGCACTCAGAACGCTGGAAAATGTCTGAATCCAAGATAGCTGTGGGTTATTATAGCGCTGTGACATCACAGGGCTGGCTGGCTGCTGATTGGCTGCATTCATGGCATTATGGGTCAGCCCGCCTTCCCAGAGTTCCTTTTCCCATGTCCTTACATGTGTAGCTGCCATTGTAGCCGCCATTTTAGAAAAAAATTGCAATTCGTTACCACGAAGCGCGACAAAATTTGGATTCATTGCGAATCAAATTTTTCCTGAAATTCGGATCGAATTATTCTTTGTCAGCTTCGATTCGCTCATCTCTAATCATAACCATGGAAACGAGAAGTGTATAATGCAATAGAAAATTATTCAAGCCAGAAAAGGAAGTAATATGGATAATAATACACCAATATTATTCCGCAGCACTTTACAATCAGGGAAGTCATAAATAATATAGCAATAAATAAGTCAACAGTTAAAACAAGAGGAATGAGGGCCCTGCTCACAAGAGCTTACAAATAATTATTTTCTCTTATGCGAAAAATCGGCAATGTAATATTCGCGTAATGCGAATATTCTAAAACATATATATTCGTTTTTTAGAATATTCGTCATTTTTTCCAATTGAATGTGAACAGTCATTGGCCCAAAAGCAACTTACGCAGGGGGGAATCAAGAATTCAGATGGTAAAAAAAATGAGGAATATTCTAAAAAAAGAATATATAGCACTATATTCCATAGTGCTATATATTCGGGTTTTAGAATATTCGCATTGCACAAATATTTCATTCCCGATTTTTCACAATCAATAGAATAATCTCGAATACGAATATATGATGAATATTCTGCCGCTCATCACTAGTCGCTGTTGCATTTAGCTGTCAGGACATAATTTGTCACTTTGACAAGGGTAATTTATCTGTAGAATGTAAAGTGCAAAAACCAAATTATAATGGATCAAGGAGAGAGTTGGTGGAGAGATAGCAGATGAGACAAGAGTAGGCTCAATGCTCCAGTTTAGAGATGAAGAGGACATTAGAGACAGGTCTGTAGTTAGTTGCACAGGATGGGTCAAGAAAAGGTTTTATGTTATAATTTTTTTTTTTTATGGGGTTATGACAGAATGTTTGAAATAAGAGGGGAAGATACCAGAAGAGACAGAGGTTGAAGATTTGAGTCAGGTGAGTAGTGACAGCTGAAGAGAGAGACTGGAGGAAATGTGAGGGTAAGTAGTGCATGCGGTAGGTGGATTATTGGATAGTGAGGACATAAGGGTGCTGAAACAAGTCTGTTTGTTGAGGTGAAGGGCAGAGTTATAAGTTGTCAGCATGAATTTGAAATGGAGGAAATCAAATCTTGTGGTGTGCAAGGTTTTCTTCATAGGTGATTGGCACTCCTAGAGCATTGCTGTAGAAAGTGCTCAGCTAGAGTGGCAGAGGTTGTTGCACCCTGCTGTTGGCACTGTTAATGGAAAACTCTCCTTTATGGATGTACTCAGATGAGTCATAACATTAAAGAACCACTGCGATGGCTTTTTTTCAGACTTTTCAAATAGATACTAAACTTCCTTTATTAATAAAGTCACATTTTTAGATGCTTAGTTTGTACAGAAATTTCACATCTTCATTTTCATTTACTGCATCATGTGACTTAGATAAGACTAACCATTCTGTCCTTATACTTCTGTTCCCCAGGAAAGCAGTTTCTGTCCTTCCTGTGCAGATGGAAACTACAAGCAGAGTCTGAAGGAAGATTGTCATCTGCTGTATCTCCACCTCTCAGCAGCTCTTTATTCCTTCTACAACATCCACCACCACCTACCCCTCCACACCAGCATAAAACGCTTAGAATCACTAAGTTGCAAGGACCTTTTGATATAACATGGTCAAGTGACATGATAAAGTCACATGACCAGAAAATTAAAAAATGTACATTAGCTATTCTATAAGCTCCTTTATATTAGGAAATCAAACACAATAATTTAATCAAATAAGTGTTTTGAATGCTTGCAAATCTGAAAACAGGGGTCATATGACCGAGTGACATCATAAGTTCCTGTCAGGAAGATGAGAATACAGACTGCCAGGAGGAGGGTCAGTGGGTGGAAGCAACAGACTGACAATAATACGCACAAAACAGGGGATAAAATCGATTTTAGAGATAAAATTGTTAGGAAACATTCTTTCCTGTATATTTACTTGTATATAAAGTGCAAGTGCTGCCAAAAATTACAAGGAAGAGGCACTCCGATACAACCTGTATATCACATAAAGGAGGGCCTCATTCACATTGTGGTACAATTGTTCAGCTAGTGGGACTCCTACACTCATAAAGCCTATGCACTAAGTGAAAGGGCTGCTAAAAATTACAAGGAACTGGCACTACAATACACCCTTTATTACACATAAAGGAGGGCATGACACACAGCCTTGAAATTATGATTGATGGCCTGCTGGTGACCCTCAAAAACATTAGGAGCAAGGACCTGTTGGTCACCCTCTAAAACATTATGGACTAGGGCCTGCTGCTGAGCTGACCATCTAAAACATTATGGGCGAGGTCCTGCTGCTGAGCTGACCCTCTAAAACATTATGGACTAGGGCCTGCTGCTGAGCTGACCATCTAAAACATTATGGGTGATGGCCTTCTGGTGAGCTGACCATCTAAAACATTATGGGCGAGGGCCTGCTGTCGAGCTGACCATCTAAAAAATTAGGGGTTAGGGTCTGCTGCTGATCTGACCACCTAAACCATTAGGGGCTAGGGCCTGCTGCTGAGCTGACTATCTAAAACATTATGGGGGAGTGCCTGCTGCTGATCTGACCATCTAAAACATTAGGGGTGAGGGTCTGCTGCTGAGCTGACCATCTAAAACATTTGGAGCAAAGGCAGCCTAATAAGCATGTTGATCTGATGGAGGAGGACTAAAAAAGGGAGATTAAACCATATACCCTTTTTAGAAATGGGAGGGGTGTATGGGAATACAGTGTATTCAATACACCATAAAAGCCACATTTAGAGTGCCTTTATGTTCAGCCGCTTCCCTTTGGTGAAGTAGGGAAGGGGCAATCCAGGCCTTGTTCCTTTTTGAAAGAATCAACCAGTCAGCATTTTCAGATGACAGGCGGATGCGCTTATTAGTTATTATGCCCCCAGCATGGGCGTAGCTATAGGGGGTGCAGAGGTAGCAGTCGCTACCGGGCCCAGGAGCCTGAGGGGTCCCAAAGACCATTGTGCCACATAAGAAGATACACAAAGCAGTGAGGGAAGGGGGGGCCTGAGCTGAACTCTTGCACTAGGGCCCATGAGCCGTTAGCTACGCCCCTGGCCCCCAGCAGTACCAAATACAAAGCGCTGGTGGCAGGGCAGGTCAGTACCTCCAAGGTGTAGAGCGCCAGTTCGTGCCACATGTCCAGCTTAGACATGTGGCACATGTAAGGCACAGAGGGATAATTGAGAAGCAGACATGGTCTGCTAAGTACTTATTCACCATCTTCCCAAATTTTTCCCTCCTTGTGACAGTAGGCCGCGCTTAGAGTTGAGCGAACACATGGATGTTCAGGTTCGAGAACTTTGTGTAATATACCCTTTTACGGAAAGAAATACTCTTGGAGATGGACGCTGAGTGTAATATACCTTTTACGGACAGATTTACACTTGGTCTGCAACAGCTGGAGCACCAGATTTTGGGTATTGCTATTTTGGCAATTGAATTTCACCCCAGAAAAAAATATATCCTTTAACGGATACTATTAAACTACTTGTCCAGCCACACACAGCTAGAACACTAGATTTACTGTATTTCAATTTTTGCAACTGAATTTCACCCCAGAAAATAATATATCCTTTGACGGACACTATGAAACTTGTCCAGTCACAGCTGGAACACCAGATTTACGGTATTGCTATTTTGGTAATTGAATTTCACCCAAGAACAAAATATATCCTTTGACGGATACTATTAATCTACTTGTCCAGCCACAGCTAGAACACCAGATTTACTGAATTTCTATTTTTGCAACAGAATTTCACCCCAGAAAACAATATATTATTTTAAGGACATAATGAAACTTTTTGAACCTTTTGAATCCAGAGGAAAAAAAAACAGGCTGGTGTATTTGAGTTTCATTTACAGTATACTTATATAAGTAGATATATATATAACGCGAGGTTGGTTGCGACGCGTGGTTGATTAAGTGTGTGGTTGTGTAAGTGTGACTTAAGATTAAGTGAGGGAGTAACTGAGAGCTAAATTATTTGTGGACATTGAGTGGCTGCATTTGACTCTATTGTACACTGGGACTTTCTGCTTTGCAAGCTTCATTGCTGGGTTAACACTTTTTTTTCCTTTACCAGGGGTTGCACAGGTGAGTAATTAGGGTGTGGCTGCCTAATTAGGAGCCTTTAAGAAGTCAGCAGTGAGGAGAGCTCAGCCTTTGAATCCAGAGGAAAAAAAAACAGGCTGGTGTATTTGAGTTTCATTTACAGTATACTTATATAGGTAGATATATATATATAACGCGAGATTGGTCGCGACACGTGGTTGATTAAGTGTGTGGTTGTGTAAGTGTGACTTAAGATTAAGTGAGGGAGTAACTAGAGATAAATTTTTGTGGACATTGAGTGGCTGCATTTGACTCTATTGTACACTAGGACTTCTGCTTTGCAAGCTTCATTGCTGTGTTAAGACTTTTCCCTTACCAGAGTTTGCTAGTGATATTAGGGTGTGGCTGCATTAGTGGCAGCCTTTAAGTAGTCAGCAGTGAGGAGAGCTCAGCCTTTGAATCAGAGGCATTAATATAGGCTGGTGTTATTTGAGTTTCATTTACGTTACTTATATAGGTAGATATATGTATGCACAGGTGAGTAATTAGGGTGTGGCTGCCTTAGTAGCAGCCTTTAAGAAGTCAGCAGTGAGGAGAGCTCAGCCTTTGAATCCAGAGGAAAAAAAAACAGGCTGGTGTATTTGAGTTTCATTTACAGTATACTTATATAGGTAGATATATATATATAACGCGAGATTGGTCGCGACACGTGGTTGATTAAGTGTATGGTTGTGTAAGTGTGACTTAAGATTAAGTGAGGGAGTAACTGAGAGCTAAATTATTTGTGGACATTGAGTGGCTGCATTTGACTCTATTGTACACTGGGACTTTCTGCTTTGCAAGCTTCATTGCTGTGTTAAGACTTTTTTTTCCCCTTACCAGGGGTTGCACAGGTGAGTAATTAGGGTGTGGCTGCCTAATTAGGAGCCTTTAAGAAGTCAGCAGTGAGGAGAGCTCAGCCTTTGAATCCAGAGGGAAAAAAAACAGGCTGGTGTATTTGAGTTTCATTTACAGTATACTTATGTAGGTAGATATATATATATATAACGCGAGGTTGGTCGCCGACACGTGGTTGATTTAATGTGTGTGGTTGTGTAAGTGTGACTTAAGATTAAGTGAGGGAGTAACTGAGAGATAAATTTTTTGTGGACATTGAGTGGCTGCATTTGACTCTATTGTACACTGGGACTTTCTGCTTTGCAAGCTTCATTGCTGTGTTAACACTTTTTTTCCCTTACCAGGGGTTGCACAGGTGAGTAATTAGGGTGTGGCTGCCTTAGTAGGAGCCTTTAAGAAGTCAGCAGTGAGGAGAGCTCAGCCTTTGAATCCAGAGGAAAAAAAACAGGCTGGTGTATTTGAGTTTCATTTACAGTATACTTATATAGTTAGATATATATATATATATATATATATATATATATATATATATATAACGTGAGGTTGGTCGCGACGCGTGGTTGATTAAGTGTGTGGTTGTGTAAGTGTGACTTAAGATTAAGTGACTTCAGATTCAGGGACTTCAGTGGGGGACTGAAATTCGTCAGTTCTTGTTACTACATTATATTGTATTTTTTTGTTTTTGTGATGTAATCCCCATTAGTATGTCTTGCACAATTGACAATGCCATCCAGTGCACATCTTGCATGATGTATGCAGTCCTGGAACAGCCGTTTGAGGGTGCATATCTTTGTTCAAAATGTGAGCAAATTGCCCGTTTGGAATCGCACATCGAGTCTCTAAACGGGCATATTGCAACACTGAGAGCCACTGACAATTTGCAAAAGAGTTTGCTGCTCACCGAGCAAGCAGTCTTTGGGGTAGTTTAGGAAAAGGGTGACAGTAAGGAGGCTGAGGAAAGTGAGGTAGCTAGCTGGGTGACAGTAAGAAAGGGGGGTAGAGGGAAGAGTGCCAGGGAGGCCAGCCCTGATCTGACACACCCCAACAAGTTTGCACGTTTGGCAGTTGAGGGGGGTGGCAGCTCAGGGACAGCACTGCTGCAGCCAGACACTTCCTCTGCCGGTCAGGGGAATGTCAGCTCCAGTAAGCAGGGGACCAGCAGAGCAGGGCAGGCCAGACTGGTACTGGTAGTAGGAGACTCAATTATTAGGGGAACAGATAGGGCGATCTGTCACAAAGATCGGGATCGCCGAACAGTGTGCTGTCTTCCTGGCGCTAGAGTTCGACACATCGCAGATTGGGTTGACAGATTACTGGGAGGGACTCGAGAAGATCCAGCGGTCATGGTCCATATCGGAACCAATGACAAAGTTAGAGGTAGGTGGAGAGTCCTTAAAAATGGTTTCAGGGATTTAGGTGAAAAGCTTAGGGCAAGGACCTCAAAGGTAGTATTTTCCGAAATACTGCCTGTACCACGGGCCACACAAGAAAGGCAGAGGGAGATTAGAGAGGTTAACAAGTGGCTCAAGAACTGGTGTAGGAAGCAGGGTTTTGGGTTCATGGAGAACTGGGCCGACTTTGCTATCGGCTACAGGCTCTATAGTAGAGACGGGCTGCACCTCAATGGGGAAGGGGCAGCCGTGTTGGGGAGAAAGATGGCTAGAAGGTTGGAGGAGTGTTTAACCTCTTAAGGACACAGGGCATACATGTACGTCCTGTGTCCGGTCTTTAAAGATGGCGCCCGCTCCTGCTCCATGCGGGCGCCTTAGCCGCGGGTGTCCGCATGGTTCCTGTAGCAGACACCCGCGGCTAATGTCCGCGACCGGCAGCGATGCCGATCGCGGACATTTAACCCCTCAGATGCCATGGTCAATCCTGACCACGGCATCTGAGCTGCACTAAACCGAAAGTTTTACTTTCGGTTTGCGCTCCGGCTCCCCCGTGTGGCTATCGGAGGAGCCGGAGCGTGCCTGTAGTAGCCTGGGTCTCTATGAATGAAACCCAGGCTACTCTGTAGTATTTCCTATGGAGCCTTGCCTGTAATAGGCTTCATAGGAAATATGCGATTTTTTCATATATTCCAATGCTATTGCATTGGAATGTATGAAAATCACAATCAGATAATTGTAAGTTATAGTTCCCTATGGGAACTATATAAAAGTGTAAAAAAAAAAAAAATTTAAAGTTAAAAAATAAAAATAAAAAACATAAATGTTCAAATCACCCCCCTTTTGCTAAAATAAAAATTAAAAAACTAAAATTTTTAAAAAATACACATCATGGGTGTCGCAATGTGCAAAAACGCCCATAGTATAAAAATATGAAAAAATATTCCCCATACGTCAAACAGCAAAATGGAAAAAAGCGTCCAAATGGCGGATTCGCCATTTTTGGTCGCTTCATTTTCCACCAAAAAATTACATAAAAGGTGATCAAAAAGTCATACACACCCCAAAATGGTATCAATAAAAAGATAAGATTATGACGCATAAAATGAGCCCCCATACAGCTCTGTACATATAATTACAAAAAAGTTATAGGGGTCAAAACATGGTGACAAAAAAGTAAAACTGATTTTTTCCCACTTTTGAATTTTTTTTCACTATCAAAACGCAAGAAAACCTATACATATAGGGTATCGCCGGATTCGTACTGACCTGTAGAGTAAAATTAATCAGTCAGTTTTATCGCACATCGAACGTCGGAATTTAAAAAGCCGCAAAACTGTGGTGGAATTCATTCTTTTTTGCAATTTCACCCTATTTGGAATTTTTTCCCCGCTTCCCACTACATCATATGCAATATTAAATGGTGGAATTGGAAAGTACAACTTGTCCCGCAAAAAACAAGCCCTCATATGGCTATGTGAACCGAAAAATAAAAAAGTTATGGCTCTGGGAGGGCAGGGAGCGCAAAACGAAAACTCAAAAAGTAAAAAACCTCCGGTCCTTAAGGGGTTAAACTAGGGACTGGGGGGGAGGGAAATTACATTATAGGAGGGGAAGATAGTGCAGATAGAGACTGGGGGCAAGGTAGTGGGAATGGGGGAGGAATGGAAGGAGGGACTAGAAAAGTTTAGAAGGAAAGGTGTAGGGCAAAAAATATGCATAAACCTCTTAAATGTATGTATACTAATGCCAGAAGCCTGACTAATAAAACTGGGGAACTGGAATTAGTGATGTGTGAGGAGGATTATGACATAGTGGGAATAACTGAGACATGACTGGACGATAGCTATGACTGGGCTGTTAATGTACAAGGTTACAATCTGTTCAGAAAGGATCGTCAAAACCGGAGAGGGGGAGGGGTCTGCCTTTACATAAAGTCCTGTCTGGAGCCCACACTCCGGGAAGACATCTGTGAGGGACATGAAAATGTGGAGTCATTGTGGGTGGAGATAAATGGTGCCAAAAACAATAATAAATTACTAATAGGAGTTTACTATAAACCACCTAATATACCAGAGTCCACAGAAAATCTATTACTAAACGAGATAAACAAGGTGGCAAACCATAATGAGGTGGTTATTATGGGGGACTTCAACTACCCAGATATAGACTGGGAAACTGAAACCTGTACATCCCATAAAGAAAACAGGTTCTTGGCAATAGCCAAAGACAATTACCTTTCCCAAATGGTTCAGGACCCAACTAGAGGGACGGCCATACTGGACTTAGTATTATCCAATAGACCTGATAGAACAACAGACGTGCAGGTCAGGGGACACCTGGGAAATAGTGACCATAAAGTAATAACCTTCCAATTATCCTTCAAACGAGAGTTTCTACGGGGAGGAACAAGAATACCGGACTTGAAAAAAGCAAAATTTAGCCAACTAAGAGAGGCCATAGGCCCAATTAACTGGGACAAAGTCCTCAAAAATAAAAATACAACCACAAAATGGGAGATTTTTAAAATCATCGTAACAACTAATTGTGATCGATGCATACCTTATAGAAATAAAAGGCTAAGAAACAATAAGAAACCAATGTGGATAAATAGAAC
This sequence comes from Bufotes viridis, assembly GCA_033119425.1. Classification (NCBI taxonomy): domain Eukaryota; kingdom Metazoa; phylum Chordata; class Amphibia; order Anura; family Bufonidae; genus Bufotes; species Bufotes viridis. The sequence goes on from CM065590.1 coordinate 462,298,496, forward strand.
CGTAAAAAAAGCAATAAATGACAAAAGGAAAGCATATAAATCACTAAAACAGGAGGGGTGCCAGGAAGCTCTGATAAACTGTAAGGAAAAAAATAGAATATGTAAAAAACTAATAAAAACTGCCAAACTAGAGACCGAGAGATTAATTGCCAAAGAGAGCAAAACTAACTCTAAAATGTTTTTCAATTATATAAATGGTAAAAAATATAAATCTGAAGGAGTCGGCCCTCTACATAGCAATGAGGGGGGAGTTGCAGAAAGCGACGAGGATAAAGCTAAGCTATTAAATATTTTCTTCTCCACTGTTTTCACTGAGGAAAATAAACTGTCAGATGAAATGCAAAATGTAAAAGTAAATTCCCCTTTAAAAGTGCCCTGTCTGACGCAGGAAGAAGTACAGCAGCGACTTAAAAAGATTAAAATAGACAAATCGCCAGGACCGGATGGCATACACCCCGTATCCTAAGGGAATTAAGTGATGTCCTAGCCAGACCCTTATTTTTGATATTCACGGACTCCATACTGACAGGGAATGTTCCACCAGACTGGTGTATAGCAAATGTGGTGCCAATATTCAAAAGAGGTCCAAAAACAGAGCCTGGAAATTATAGGCCGGTAAGTTTAACGTCTGTTGTGGGTAAACTGTTTGAAGGTTTTGTAAGAGATGCTATCTTGGAGTATTTCAATGAAAATAAGCAAATTACACCATATCAGCATGGCTTCATGAGGGATCGGTCATGTCAAACTAATTTAATCAGTTTCTATGAGGAGGTAAGTTCTAGACTTGACCGGGGTGAATCAGTGGATGTCATATATCTGGATTTCTCCAAAGCATTTGACACTGTACCACACAAAAGGTTAGTATATAAAATGAGAACACTTGGACTAGGAGAAAATATCTGTATGTGGGTAAGTAACTGGCTCAGTAATAGAAAACTGAGAGTGGTTATTAACGGTACACACTCAGATTGGGTCACTGTCACTAGTGGGGTACCTTAGGGGTCAGTATTGGGCCCTATTCTCTTCAATATATTTATTAATGATCTTGTAGAAGGCTTGCACAGTAAAATATAAATTTTTGCAGATGACACTAAACTGAGTAAAGTAATTAACACTGAAGAGGACAGTTTTCTGCTACAGAGGGATCTGGATAGATTGGGAGCTTGGGCAGAGAAATGACAGATGAGGTTTAACACCGACAAATGTAAAGTTATGCACATGGGAAGGAATAATGCAAGTCACCCGTACATACTAAATGGTAAAACACTCAGTAACACTGACATGGAAAAGGATCTAGGAATTTTAATAAATAACAAACTAAGCTGTAAAAACCAGTGTCAGGCAGCTGCTGCTAAGGCCAATAAGATAATGGGTTGCATCAAAAGGGGCATAGATGCTCGTGATGAAAATATAGTCTTACCACTTTATAAATCACTAGTCAGACCACACATGGAGTACTGTGTACAGTTCTGGGCTCCTGTGAACAAGGCAGACATAGCAGAGCTAGAGAGGGTTCAGAGGAGGGCAACTAAAGTAATAACTGGAATGGGGCAACTACAGTACCCTGAAAGGGTATCAAAATTAGGGTTATTTACTTTAGAAAAAAGACGACTGAGGGGAGATCTAATAACTATGTATAAATATATCAGGGGTCAGTACAGAGATCTCTCCCATTATCTATTTATCCCCAGGACTGTGACTGTGACGAGGGGACATCCTCTGAGTCTAGAGGAAAGAAGGTTTGTACACAAACATAGAAAGGGGTTCTTCACGGTAAGAGCAGTGAGACTATAGAACTCTCTGCCTGAGGAGGTGGTGATGGTGAGTACAATAAAGGAATTCAAGAGGGGCCTGGATGTATTTCTGGAGCGTAATAATATTTCAGGCTATAGCTACTAGAGTTAGGTCGTTGATCCAGGGAGTTGTTCTGACTGCCTGATTGGAGTCGGAAAGGAATTTTTTCCCCTTAAGTGGGGAAAATTGGCTCTACCTCACAGGGTTTTTTTGCCTTTCTCTGGATCAACTTGCAGGAAACAGGTCGAACTGGATGGACAAATGTCTTTTTTTGGCCTATTATACTATGTTACTATGTTACTAAACTTGTCCAGCCACAGCTGAAACCACTGATTTAGGGTATTGCTATTTTGCTAATTGAATTTCACCCCAGAACAAAAGCTATCCTTTGACGGACAGCTTAAATAGAGGCTGGGTCACATACCGCACTTGGCCAATCACAGCCATGCCAATAGTAGGCATAGCTGTGATGGCCTCTTGGGGCAAGTAGTATGACGCTTGTTGATTGGCTGCTTTGCAGGCTTTCAAAATGCGCCATAGAAATCGCCAAACAACGAACCCAAACTTTTACGTAAATGTTCGGGTTCGTGTCCGTGTCACGAACACCCCAAAATTTGGTACGAACCCGAACTATACTGTTCGGGTTCGCTTATTCCTAACTGCTACTGTGAAATACAGCATAAGTGTATGTTTTTTGACAAAAAATGGTAATCCTGATCCACAGACCATCTTGAAATACACCGCTTAAATACCGATTTCACATTACAGCTGAGAAATAGTGCATTATTCTTTGCTTGACAAAGCAGTTATACATACACGGTTTAAATATCTAATTTAAATTTACAGCAGTAAAAAACTGCATTTTGGGCTTTTATTGAAAAAAGCTGTGTTTTAAGGCAAAAATACAGTTGTGCATCCGTTGTTTAAATAATTATTTCCAATTTATAGCAGTCAAATACTGCATTTGTGAATTTTGGTGACCATATCCGTGTTCTGGGTCTCCAAATCTGGTGTGCATACATAGTGTATATATATATTGTGGGGAGTCGCTCTTGTAGATAGCGGTGCGGGTGCAGTACCAGAGGCAAAAGGGAGTCCAGAAGGTGCAATAATCAGTGTTTTATTCACACTTGCACAACATAAACAATAAACAGTCTCTTGGTGTTAAATCACACACATCCGAAATCATGAAGCAAAACGAAACAGTCCAAAAACAGGTTCCAGTCACCTGGGAGGTTTTAGGTGCAGGTTCTCACCTGGCTGTCAGTCCAGCCGCAAGGCGATCGACCTCATGCTTCCAGGCCGTCTGCACTCCTCCTTGCTTGGGCTCTTGCTTCCAGCGTGAACTCCACACAGCACAGAATGGATCAGAACTCCCAAACTCAGATGATTCCACAGCCTAACACCAGCTCCAGGATAATCACACCATCAGCTGCTGAGGAGGCTGCCTTTTAAAGGCCCGGATAAAGTCCGGCCTGTACCGTGGGGAGTAGGCACCCACCCAACTCTTTGTCTACTCCCAGTAAGAGCCGGCCCGGATTGGCTTTGCAGCCAAACTAACTAACAATGTCAAGCAGCACTAGCTGCTGCTGACACACAAAAACCCGGCTCTCACCTCACCGAGGCCAGGAACCTCGGTGACACGTACCGTCCGTCCATGACGGCACCTTGCGCCCTCTTACAATATATAAATATATATATATATATATATATATATATATGTACTTTTAATGTACAGCAGTTAAAAACTGCATTTTGGTGTTTTACTGAAAAAAGCTATGTTTTAGGCCGAAAAAACAGCTTTGCATCTGTTATTTAAATAATTATTTCCAATTTATTGCAGTTAAATACTGCATTTGTGAATTTTGGTGACCAAATCTGTGTTCTGGGTCCCAAATCTGGTGTCCATACATAGTATAAATATCTACTGTTTATGTACAGCAGTTAAAAACTGCATTTTGGGGTTTTATTGAAAAAAGCCGTGTTTTAGGCCAAAAAAACAGTTGTGCATCCGGCGTATAAATAATTAATTTCAATTTACAGCAGTGAAATACAAATTTTCTGTATTTTATTTCAAAAATACTTGTTCTTGTTACATAAACCACTTGTGCATACAGTGTACCAATTTTTTTTTATACATTTCCGCATAGAAATTGAGAATCAGTGTATTTTGGGCCCAAAAAACATTATTCTGGGTCCACAGAGCATTTTTATGACACGGGCACTGCTTTAGCGAACGTAATTGTCAACTAGTAGCAGGTAAATTGACACCAGAGAGAGACAAATCTTTCAGCTTGGAGGGTGAACGCAAATAATGAGGAGAACATCAAATACGGGACATGGGCATGGTCGTGGTGGTGTTGGTGGAGCTCCTGTTGCTGGGAGAGGACGTGGCCATTCAGCGCCAACTACCGCTCCAAGTCAAACACCTTCCTCTGGTATGAGTAGGCGACAGAATCTGCAGCGTTATTTGTTAGGCCCAAATGCCGCTCTACGGATGGTGAAGAACATGTACAGGCGATAGTAGATTGGGTGGCTGACAGTGCCTCCAGTTCCTTCACAGTGTCTAACACCCAGTCCTCTGCAGAAAGCTCAAAGTTGGCACCTGCAGCCCCGGCCCATCCACCTAGCCCTGCCCCAGAAGAGGAAGACCTTGAATGCACTGATGCTCAACCACTTTTGTTGCAGGATGAAGACATAGGAATACTGCCGCAAAACGTCTCTGATGATGACGAAACACAGGTGCCAACTGCTGTGGCTTTCTGCAATGTGCAGACCGACGAAGAGGGCAAGGGTCATGAATGGGTGGAAGATGATGTGAAGGATGATGAAGTCCTAGACCCAGACTGGACTGAAGGTCGTGCTAGTGAGGCGAGCAGTTCTGAGGAAGAGGCGGTGGTCGCACAGAGGCAACAGCACAGAAAAAGAGGGAGCAGGGTGCAAAAGCGCAGTGGCCGTTCTAGAGACAGTACGCCTGCTACTGTCCACCGCACCCAGGCACCGAGCAAACCAAGGCCTGCTCCAAGGAGTTAATTGGCATGGCAGTTTTTCACACAATGTCCTGACGACAAGACACAAGTGGTTTGCATATTGTGCCATCAGAGCCTGAAGCGAGGCATAAACATTCTTAACCTTGTAGGAAACTTGTAGGAAACAGGCCGAACTGGATGGACAAATGTCTTTTTTCGGTCTTATATACTATGTTAATATGTTATTGATTATCACTGAAAAATTCTCCCTAAAAAATACCTTTTATTGTAAATGCATAATAAAAAAGCCATAAAGACTTAATATACAAAATAGGAAGACACAAACAACACAAATAGGGACCGTACACAATAACAATGCAGGATACAGAGAATCAGGGCCAAATAAAGGTACTAACTTCGCCATATCTGGTCCTATTGAACACTGCTATCCCTTGAAGGCAACGATCCTCTGTCCTCGTACCTGGACTGACCTGTCCCTAACAATTCCTGTGCTCAGGAATTACTTTTATTCGTAGCACAATAAACAATAGTTAATCAAAAAATACCTCTATTAACCACCTCCTGTCACGCTAACGCCGAAAGGCGTGCGGGAGGTGGTTCTCTCAGGTCTCGATCATGCCTATCGGCATCATCCCGCGAGACCTGAGACCTGCAGCCGAACAGGTAAGAACTTAATCTACAGCCTGTCAGCGCTGATCATGCGCTGGCAGGCTGTAGATGTCAGTAAATCACATCCAAATCGCATATCAGACGCTGTTTTGTAAACAGCGTCTGATATGCCTGCTGCCCACTGCTCTGGTGGTCCCTTTTGCTTGGAACCACCAGAGAACACGGGCAGCTATGTAAGTGCACCAATCACCACACACAACCCCCAACCCCCCCCCCCGTCACTTATTAACCCCTTATTAACCCATGATCACCCCATATTAACTCCTTGATCACCTCCTGTCACCCCCATGTCATTGATCACCCCCCTGTAAGGCGCCATTCAGACGTCCGTATGTGTTTTGCGGATCCACGGATCCACAAAACAGGGACACCGGCAATGTGCTTTCCGAATTTTGCGGATCCGCACATTGCCAGAACTATATAGAAAATGCCTTTTCATGTCCGCAATGGCGGACAAGAATAGGACATGTTCTATATTTTTGCGGACCCGGAAGTGCGGATCCGCAATTCCGGATCCGAGCGGGACAAAGTCTCTCCCCATAGAAATGAATGGGTCCGCAATTCCGTTCCGCAAAATGTGGAACAGAATTGCGGACGCGTGAATGGGGCCTAAGGGTCTCTTATCACCGGCAGTTAGTTAGCTACTTGTTAGCGCCCAGCCCACCGCACCGCAGTCACTAATTTTGGCAGACATTTTTTCATCAACATTGATCGATGCGAATGAAGAAATCTGTGCCATTCATTTTTTTTTCAGCCCAGGAGCTGAACGGAAAAAAAAAAATCTCATTACCCGTATGCTCAATATAAGGAGAATAGCAGAAACTCCTAATGCTGGCCATACATGTAATGATTGCGGAGACCCTCAAATGCCAGGGCAGTACAAACACCTCACATCTGACCCCATTTCGGAAAGTAGACACCCCAAGGTATTTGCTGAGTGGCATATTGAGTCCATGAAAGATTGAACTTTTTGTCACAAGTAAGCGGAAAGGGAGACTTTGTGAGAAAAAACAAAAAAAATTAATTTCCGCTAACTTGTGCCAAAAAAAAAAATCTTCTATGAACTCGCCATGACCCTCACGGAATACCTTGGGGTGTCTTCTTTTCCAAAATGGGGTCACTTGTGGGATATTTATACTGCCCTGGCATTTTAGGGGTCCTAAAGCGTGAGAAGAAGTCTAGAATCCAAATGCCTAAAAATGCCCTCCTAAAAGGTACTCATTGGAATTCGGGCTCCTTTGCGCATCTTGGCTGCAAAAAAGTGTCACTCATGTGGTATCGCCGTATTCAAGAGAAGTAGGGAAATGTGTTTTGGGGTGTATTTTTACATATACCCATGCTGGGTGAGAGAAATATCTCTGTAAATGACAACTTTTTCAATTTTTTTTTACAAAGTTGTCAATTTACAGAGATATTTCTCTCACCCAGCATGGGTATATGTAAAAATACACCCCAAAACACATTGCCCTACTTCTCCTGAGTACGGCAATACCACATGTGTGACACTTTTTTGCAGCCTGGGTGCGTAAAGGGGCGTAAAGTCCAACGAGTACCTTTAGGTTTTACAGGGATGCTCACAATTTAGCCCCGCCCAAAATGCCAGAACAGTAAACACACCCCACAAATGACCCCATTTCGGAAAGTAGACACCCCAAGGTATTAAATGAGGGAAATAGTGAGTCTGTGGGAGATTTTATTTTTCTTTGCCAGAAGTTAGCAGAAATGGAAATTTTATTATTATTATTTTTTCCTCAGAAAGTGTCATTTTCTGCTAACTTGTGAAAAAAATGGTACATGAACTCACCATGCCCCTCCGCAAATACTTTGGGGTGTCTTCTTTCTAAAATGGTGTCATTTGGGGGGTATTTATACTATACTGGCATTCTAGCACCTGAAGAAACATGACAGGTGCTCAGAAAGTCAGAGCTGCTTCAAAATGCGGAAATTCACTTTTTTGTACAATAATTTGTAAACGCTATAACTTTTACCCAAACCAATAAATATACACTTATTGGATTTTTTTTAATCAAAGACATGTAGAACACTAAATTTTGATTAAAATGTATATAGAAATTTTACAACAGAAAGTGAAAAATTTCTGTAATTTTTGATTAATATAAAAAAAAGTAAAAATGTCAGCAGCAATGAAATACCACCAAATGAAAGCTCTATTAGTGAGAAGGAAAGGAGGTAAAATTCATTTGGGTGCCAAGTTGCATGACCGAGCAACAAACCGTTAGATTTGTGAAGTGCCGATTTGTGAAAAAGGGCCTGGTCACTAGGGGGGTATAAACCTGTGGTCCTTAAGTGGTTAAACCCAACGCGTTTCCCCTTGCTCAATACGGTTGGCATGTTCCATTGATGGGTAACATGATGCCTGTTTTGCTGTTATGGGACCTCTTTCCTCTGTCTGGGTGCTAGGGCCTAAATTGCTGAAAGTGCCCTGTTGCATTGGTGTATGACATGATGCCTGTTTTGCTGTTATGGCACATCTCTCCTCTGTCTGGGTGCCAGGGGCCTAAATCGCCTGCTGCATTAGTGGGTGACATGATGCCTGTTTTGCTGTTATGGGACCTCTCTCCTCTGTCTGGGTGCCAGGGGCCTACATTAATGATAATCGGCTGCTGCACTGGTGTGTGAAATGATGCCTGTTATGCTGTTATGGGACCTCTCTCCTCTGTCTGGGTGCTAGGGCCTAAATTGCTGAAAGTGGCCTGTTCCATTGCTGGGTAACATGATGTCTGTTTTGCTGTTATGGGACCTCTCTCCTCTGTCTGGGTGCCAGGGGCCTAAATCGCCTGCTGCATTAGTGGGTGACATGGCATTACAGTGAGTGCCATTACTCCCCCGCACGTTTATTGTCTGCATAGCAGCCAACAAACGTGCGGGGAGGAGACTCGAGCATCGCACTTGAGCATCGTGCTCGAGAATGCTCACCAAACACTAGTGTCTACAAGTTGTAGGGGTCAGAATATGGCATATGGCAACAAAAAGGAAAAAAATTTTTTCAATGTCTTTATTTTTTTCAGTATTAAAATGCAAGAAAAACTATACATATATGGTATCGTGGCAGTCATACGGACCTGGAGAATCAAAGTAACAGGTCAGTTTTACTGTATAGTACTGTACTGTAAAACCAAAACCCATAAAACTATTGTGGAATTGCATTTTTTTTCCAATTTCACCCCATTTGGAATTTTTTTTCTAGCTCCTCACTACATAGTATGTAATATTAAATGGTGGATTTAGAAAGTGCACTCAAACATCTATGTGAACAGAAAAATAAAAATGTTATGGCTCCGGAAAGACAGGGAGTGAAAAATGAAAACACAAACACGAAGCTTGAATCATTCCTGGAGAACCCTTTTAAGGTAATTTTAGTCTGCTATGTCTTCCTTTGCTAGAAGAAAATGCACCATAAATACAGGTATGTTATTAATGCATGTTTTTTTTTTTTTGTGCACCAAAAAAACGCAGCCCAGCAGCAGCGTGCGGCAGCACCCTAAGTCAACAATCAATTCTTCACAGTAGCTGGAAGCTGGAAACATCAGCAAGACTGAGGATCTGAGCAACTTTGACAGGAACCAAATTGTGATGACTAGACAATTGTGTCAGAAGATCTCTGTTATACAGTGGTTAGTACTTTAAAAAAGTGGTCCGCAGAAGTACAACAAGAGAGTTGGCAACACTAGACCTCAAAATAAAGTCAGATCTAGGTCACAACTCGAAATTTATTCAGAACACAGACCACACACTAAAATTAGTTAAGATTAAAACCCCAACCCCTAAATGCACCCAGACTCATGGACAAACCCCAATGATAATCCATTCTAAGACTAGGACAAAAATAAATTGAGACCCCATAATTTACTTAAATAGGTTATCCTGGAAAAGATAATGATGACTTATCCTTAGGATAGGTCATCATTGTCACATCAGCGAGGGTCCCAGTCCTAGCATCCACGCCGATCCGCTGTTTTTCAGAGCCGCGGCTCTCACTGAAGCTCCGGTGATTGATGCAGGCTCCTGGCAGCTTTCCAAGGAGAGCACCATACGTTGTATAGTAGCAGTGCTTGGTATTACAGCTCGGCCCCATTGATATGAATGAGACTGAGCTTCTCCTAGATCATGTGACCAATGTACAATGATGTCACTGGCCTAGAAAGAGGATGGGGCGCTCGAGGCTTCTATTAACAGCTGATCGACGGGGTCCTCAGTGTTGCACAACCACAGATCTGATTGCTGATTACCTATCATGAGGATAAGTCATAAATATTTTTTCCTGGATAACCTTTTTTACAAAATGCTTGGTCCTGTGTATGTCGCCACACTAGGTCTTGATGCTGCCCACACAACCACAAGTTCTCCTGCTGTTTCATCATCTACCAACTATTAGTTTGCCTACCAACTGCCTCAGCGGAACGGGGTTGGCCACTTTCTGGTTACTGTTGACCAATGTGTTTGTGAGATGATAAATTCTGCACCATTTTCAATATTTCATAAGTTTCATTGTTTGCCAAGTCATTTGTGCTGTCCACAGAGAGGTCCTGTCCATAAAATGGCTGCTGATGGAGGGTCATGTAACCAGGAAAATCACCTCCATGTGATGTCTCCTCCATTCAAATACACTATACCTGCCATCTGAACTTCACTGCTGGGAGTCTAGTGCAGGTGCAGTGTGTTAGAATGGAGGAGGCTGAGTGATGTGCATTGCTCTCATGACCTTTCATCAGAGACCATCTTATTGACAGGATCTCTGTGCGGGCAACAGAGAAGATTGGCCTAACAAGGGGAAATGGCTCATGAAATATAGCAAATGGTAGAGAATATCAACAGTGGCTAGTGTCATATAGTCATCTTACAGTACATACACCTTGGTTACAAGTAGCCAGAAAGTGTCCAACTCTTTAACCCCTTAGTGACAACCTATGCACTTTTTACGGCAGTCACTAAGGCTGGGTTCACACGAGCGTGTCCGGATTAGTTCCGGATGCGTTGCAGATGCGTACAGTGAAAACTGTGCGATTTCAGAGGCAAAGCCATTCAGTTTTGACTGCGATTGCGTTCAGTTGTTCAGTTTTTTCCTCGCGGGTGCAATGCGTTTTGATGCGTTTTGATGCGTTGATGCGTTTTGATGCGTTTTGATGCGTTTTTCACGCGCGTGATAAAAAACTGAAGGTTTACAAACAACATCTCCTAGCAACCATCAGTGAAAAGCGCAACGCACCCGCACTTGCTTGCGGATGCAATGCGTTTTTAATGCAGCCCCATTCACTTCTATGGGGCTAGGGCTGCGTGAAAAACGCAGAATATAGAACATGCTGCGATTTTCACGCAACGCACAAGTGATGCGTGAAAAACGCTCATGTGCACAGACCCATTGAAATGAATGGGTCAGGATTCAGTGCGGGTGCAATGCGTTCACATCACGCATTGCACCCACGCGGAAAACACGCCCGTGTGAATGCAGCCTAAGGAACCTTGAGCTGGGTTAACGCCTTTTTACAGTGGCCAAGTCGAAGCAGCCTAAGTGCTGCATCGGTCTCCTGTTCAGTGGAGAGCTGGGGCTCAGCTCTCACATAAAAGCTGCATTCCTGCTCTAACAGCCCAGACCAGCAGGAGTGCTGATCCAGGCTGTTTAACCCTTTACATGCTGTGAACAATGGTGCCCTCCACATGTAAGCGGAGTATCCCACCTCTGTATCCCATCGGCACTCTGCAAATGAGATTTCAAGGTGCCGATACCTGTGCATGAAGGGCAGGGCCTAGTGTAGGCCTCAGGCCTGCTTCCAGCATTACCCAGTAGGATGTACATCGCTGGCGCAGCTTGCTGGTTAATGTCAGTATAGCACTGACATTAATATGCATTGCACTATAGGAATAGCGTAATGTATTTTAGAAGCAATCAACAGATCACCTATTGTAGTCCGCAATACATGGGCACCAGCCGTGTGCACCCCGCATCACAGATACAGACCCATTCACTTGACTGGGTCCCCATCCAGGCAATGTGGTGCGGTGTGGAACGGAGGCATGGATCAGAAGTCCACAGAAGCACTACGGAGTGCTTCCGTGGGTCTTATGTCTATGCCTGTCCATGCACCACATGCGGTGGCCCCATGGTTGGTGCCCATGCATTGTGGTCCACAGCATGGGCCCTGCCGCAACACGGTCATGTGCATGAACCCTTAATCATAGCCTGAAAGGCAAATACTCTGTATCTGTGTATGGGTCAGATACGTCCATTTTCTGCTCAGAATCTGCACAGAATTACTGGCGCCCAGGAAAAGGCTGAGAAAGCGGTGCCACCATCTTGCAAACAATAGACTCAGAGGATGACAGGTGAATATGTTTAGTCCACTAATACCTGGCCGCTGGGGGCCTTTATTAGGACAGGTGGAAGCAGTATACAGTCGGGAGTATACACGACTGTGTATGGCATTTTGAGAAATACCATGGGAAATTGGCCATCCCCTTTAATGTAAGGAAGCAGTAGAGGACACTGCACTTGGTTAGTTTGGCTCACAAGCTGGATGTGGGGATGACTTAGTTTAAGAAAGAAGACATGAAGGACTGTATTCTGTTGGTTTTGCTCTCAAGCTAAATGTGGAGAAGCAGCTGAAGAAAGTATGGACAGACGTACCAACAGTCCTGATAATCTGTCAAATTAGCCTTAAAATCAGTTGTGGCTTTTGAGAGCACCTCTCCAAAGAGGGCATTTTTAGGGCATTCCGGAGTACTATGTGGGTTGTAGATACTGGCAAGCCACTGTAATCGGCTACACAGCCACTGTCTGTTTAAAAGTATGTAATGGGTTTCTCAGAAATTTTCTTCTACAGAAGGCATGCGCACATAGACAGACTACGTATTGTACAAACACATTAACTTTATGCATAATTTTCTCTATTTAGACATAAGGCTAAATTAATCTTCTAGACTGGGTGAGTCTAATTGGACAGAGCACCTAGTTCTGTTCTGACAAGCAGGAGAGCCACCTGTCAACAACTACTGATAATTTTCTATACATGCATGCACATAAGGTGTATATATAATGAATGGCTCCCTCCTCAACCCATCATGAGGTACAGTAACTCCTAAAAACAAGCGATTTGTCAACACTCTGGCAGTAATAAAAGAATACCTTTCTGTATGCTTTAGGCTGGAATCACACATGCAGTTTTTGAAGTCAAAGCGAGAAGTGAGTTCCAAATAAAGGGCACGTACATTGGAAAGACATAATTTTCTTTTGATGGATCAACACCTGGTTTTGGCTCAAAAACATTCTTGACAAGTCTGTGGATGGAGTGAGCCACTGTAGACGTATCCCTGCTACTTGCCACCTTTGTTGTATACAATCCTATCACCATACATCATACCACCATTGGGTTCCATATCACCCCAAATTTTTTTTTTTTAAATACAGTAGATCATCATCCCCATCAATATGCCTTGTAGCTGCCAGAATCTGACATTTTCTGCTAGAAATTATGAAACTGTATTTGGCGGATAGAATTATATTCAGCTATAATACATAGATACTACGTAGATCTTTATATATTTTAGTTTTTTATTTAAAAAGTTTTCTGCTTTTGCCATATTGATGACCTATCTTGAGGATAGGTCATCAATATCTGATTGGCGGGGGTTCTGACTCCTTGTACCCCATGCCGATCAGCTGCATGAAGAGAATGCAGTGCTCATGAAGGATTGACAGGGCCAGGCAGTGTTCACATCATCCTACATAGCCCTGTCAGAAGGGAGAACAGAGCCTTTAGGATTAGTGGCAACACCCCCATTGCTCCATGTGGCTTATTTGCATAAAGCAAAAGTTCATTTTTCACAAAAGAGGAGGCACATAGAAAGAACGGACAAGGACTGTTAGTTTCAGCTGACATTACAACATATTCTAGAATCTAGCCTTTGTTGCAAATCTGCACCATTTGCTATATTTCGTAAGGTATACTCCCTTGTTTGCCAAATCTTCTGTGCTCTCCGCTCGGAGGTCTTGTCCATAAAATGGCAGCTGTGACCAGGCAAATCCCCTCCATGTGATGTCTACTCCATTCAAACACACTTTATGTGCACGAAACTCCCAACAGAACAAGTGCAGATGTCAGGTGCAGTGTATTTGAAAGAAGGAGATATCACATGGAAGTGATTTGCCTTGTGGGTTATTGTGCTGATGGATCAGAGGAAGGGCAAAAAAAACAGTGACGTCAACACAAACTTACTGCTGACACCCTCTCCACTCTGTTGGTGGGCTCTACTTGTATAAGTGTTTATTAGAACTATTTCTAATAAACTATAGAACTAGTTCTATAAACATCTATGTGGAATCAGCTGATGGCAGTGTAAAAGGAGTGCGCTTCTTCTTGACACTAACATTGACCTGTAAGGCTGAGTTCACACTTGAGTTATTTGGTTAGTTTTGGCCCCGTGACTGCCCAAATAAGTGTGCAGTGATTCTAAGAGCAATGCCTGTCATCTGCATGTCATACTGACAGTATTATTTCACTACTAGAGCAGACTTCCTATGCGTGTTACTGCAAGGCACAATGTTCTACACCACTATAAAGGCTAAATAGCCATTTTTTAATGAAATTCGCCACAAATAAAATCTGACTAAACAGAATTTTTCCCCAAAAATTCGGCAAACCAGCGAATCCAATTTTTTTAAAATTCACTCATCTCATTTAAATAGACAAGTATGAAATATTTCATAAATAAATCCCAAGTAAAATAACCAAAAATAACCAGCACAAAAGATGGCATATACAGCACAAAAGTGTATAAATTCATAAATAAATAAGATAGAGAAAACTCATAGTATAATGTGACATCACATGAACAAAAATCAATAAAGTGCTAGTGCATCAAATTGTATGCAATGCAAAAAATTAGACCATACAGCCTGTTATTATAGAAAAAGACCTCTTTCAAAATGTAGTGGGGCTGGACCCTTTGCATGTCGTATTTTTATATATTGTCCTACATTGAAAGAATCTATGGTCAATAGCTTTTAAAATGACAATGACAATTACTATTTTGCTATAGTAATGCTTCACTGCTCGTTCTTGCCCTGTAGAGTGTAATCATGCATGCACAAGAAATGCACAACAGTACATGAAGCCAAAAGGGTTAGGGGGGCTGTAGTTTTTCTCTAAAATGGTGACCACATATGCCACTTGGAAGGACTACCCAATGTACGTAGACAGTGGCCCACATTTACTTGTTTGTGCCAGAATTCTAGCACCTAATTTTAGACACATCAAGGTACATTTATCTAGACTGGCCTACTCATTCACCATCCTTGATCTCCCTGTGAAAGATGTATCCAATTTATTAAGAGGCAGATGTGCAAAGCCCTTCCCCTCCCATTAAGCCCCCTCCTTATCTTGACTCTTTGGAAAAGTGGCTAAAAGCTTTAAAAGTTGCAAATTATGGTGCACATATGGCGTGCACCATAATTTTCAACTTTTTTATGCTGTAATAATGGCTTAAAGAGTTAAGTAAATATCTCTCATTTAATATTCAGATGTACCAAAAAGAATGACTTTTTCTGACACACTTCACATTTCCTGAATGTAAACTAGAATGTCGGCATGGTTAGCTTTTGCTTACCTTCTAGGCACATTTATGAAGCTGAAATCTATGATTGTGGTGCATCAGATTATGCCAATTTAGAGTTGGTGTAAAATTTTTGCAGAACAGAATTTTCATCAGAACAGATTTTTGCCTCGGAGACAGAAATATGGCACATTGGGACAGATTTTATGGCAGGTGGACACATTTTCCAATCTAAACCACCGAATAAACTAAAGTAGACAGCCTAAAAATCAACTAGATTTGTCATCAATTTGGCTAATTTTCACACTGTCTGTCTAAACTTACTCTGAATACAAATTAGATCGGATTAGTAAATGTGGTCCAATGAGTCCTGCATATAACTCAAAATCAAAGACAAATAGAATCCAAATAAACAATTTAAAAATACATTGTAAAGTACCGTAGGGCATGTAACAACATGTATTAAGAAAGTCGGGTGGGGATTGGGTTTTCAAAAAAAAATGAACAATTCTGGGCTAGCCCTGTAATATTACAGAAGACAATCCATCTTTGTGCAGTATTCACATTCACGGAGCAGATAGCGCTTGTATCCAACTACTGATCACACGAAACATATTTTAGCAGATTAATGAAGTTAATTAAGCATTTGTAACAGCACCGGATAAATCCATGCACAGCAGCAGGTAATTATGACTACACACATTAGTATGTAATTTACTATAACTATACAATTTAGAAATGACACTTTGTATCTAAATGTACTGTACCTACCGGTGCATTCAGCAGAAGTACTCGGGTTTTAAGTGAAACTTCTCTTTCACATGTATGAACGAGCTTAGTGGTAACACAATCAGTCTCATACCTTGTTCACATATCTCCAAAACCATTGTAATCCAGCACTCTGTATTACAGTTTTCCCATGCTCCTGAATGCCAAATATGTGTTATTCATTAATATTGCCTCCTACATCATCTACTCAGTTTTCACAATTAGAAGTCTGGAAAAACCCGTTAAACTTGTACGTGGGCTCTGCAGAGATGGCCCAAAATGCACACCTATGGATATATGATAAGATAATCCTTTAATAGTCCCACCATGGGGAGATTCACAGCAGCACAGAGAATACAAAAACTCCAAGATAAAGGCATTACAGTGACAGTAGATTAGAGATTCTAAAAATGTAGAAAATAAGGGATAAGCTATCACAGTTTATAGAATTCGGTCTCTGGATGGAATGATATTCACAGGAAGCGATGAGTGCAGTCTATCTCCACTTGGGTCAGTGTTGGTTGTACAGCCTAACCACAGCAGGGAGGAAGGACTAGCGATAGCACACCTTCTCACACTTGGGATGAAGCAGTCGATCACTAATGGTACTGCCCAATGCTATCTCATGGGATGCGAGTTATTTTCCAGCATGGAGATCAACTTGGATAGTATCCTTCTTTCGCCTACAACCTGCACTGGTTCTAGGGGGATTCCCAGGATGGCCTTTGTAATCAGTTGGCAAGTCTCTTCTTCTCCCTGGTTGAGATGCTGCTACCCCAGCAGGCCACTCTGAAGAAGATGGCTGATGCCACCACAGAGTTGAAAAAGGCCCTCTTCACTCCAAAATCTCTCAGCCTCCTAAGCAGGTAAAGCCTTCTGTGACCCTTTCTTTATATGGCCTAATACTGGTTGCTTTCTGTTATGGAGAAATGGAAGACATATTTAATGTATAAGAAAAAGCTAAAAAAAAAAAAAAGTCATTATTTGCCATAAGAGGACAGTGCAAGGGCTTATATTCACTGGCCCCTTTGTTAGTACCATGCAAGACCTCAATTTTTGTAACAACAATTTGAATTATTCTTTACATAGCTAGGATTCAGCAAGATGATGGATGAAATGATGACATCACAAATTTGTCAGCTGTATGTAAGAGGGTCAGAAGATACAGGGAGAATCTTTTTTTGGCCCAGAATGGTATGTGTGTCTTCCCTCTCTATGATGGATAAAGGGATTAAACAGACAGAGTTGTAATAGGCAACCTTAATGTTTACATCCTTTGAAAGGCAACATGCTTAGAGTAGGGTGCTTTCACACAGCGTATGCATTTTGTGGTTCCACATAAAATTCAGATGCCGTCCGTGTCACATACTTTTATTTGGCGGACCCATTGTAAGAATGCATATTATTGTACACATAATGGACAAAAATCGGACATGTTTTATCTGTTTTGTGGAGCTGTGAGATGGACAAATGAATGTGCATACGGTGTTCTGAACACATTTTTTGTGGCCGCATTGAAATGTATGGGTCCGCATCCAATCCTCAAAATATGTGGATCGGATGAGGAACAAAAATACGGTCATGTGCATAGGGCCTTACAAGAGGCAACAAGCTTGGCAGTTGCAGATTCTCTTATTAAAGGCTTAGTTATAGGCAATAGATGAATTAGGTTCATGGTCTCTTTACGTGGCCACAGACAAATATTATGCAGACCAGTCCATTTAAGAGAAAACCATAAGTCTTTCTGTAGTTTGTATTGCACCAAACCCCTGGGAGATGACACCTTGACTCTGATTGCCTCAGAGTGGCAGCAATGAAAAAAGTTGTATCTGCAGCTATCACATGACTCTATGTCCTTTTGGTGGAGTATAGCATGTATATACAAGAATGTATATTGTATCGCATTCATATAGTCTTGGACACAGGATTGCTTACAAACAGCAGGCTGGGTGCCGGTGGCCTTAGTTACAGGTCTGACTATTGTTCAGCCTTTGGCTGCTTCCAAAATGCGTGGACTAAGCTTTGACCTCGACTTCTCCGTAATTCTTAGCTACTCTGTGGACTTATCTATGTCCTGTGTTGTAGTACCTTTTTAACTAGTACTAATTGCATTCACTTGCTATATAGCCACATGCAGGAATATTGCTGTCTTTTTTTCCAACAGCAGCTTTCCAGCTCAATCTTCTGTCTGCATGTTACTGACATGAGGTTTGTAGGGTACTGCTATTTATTATCTCCTAGCCATGTGGTCTTACTACAGCTTAGGACCTGAATAATTAAGTATCACGACTAAAAGCTCCTGTAGTTCCATAAAATGTTCCAACAGCAATATTACAAATTCCCACACTGTCAGCATAATTTCAGTGTTGTTTACATTACATTACATTTACAGTATATAACAATGCAATATATCCCCAGTGCGTTTCTCATTGTCACTTGCAATGACAATGAGAATAGTCTGGCTCACCTGCAATATATCGTCCTACTTGAGGCAATGGGACTCTTCCAGAATGGAAATATACTGTCATAGACTAACTGTGAAATGTCCCACCATTTAACTGCTATGTCAAGGGCCTGTGCGCACAGGACTTTTTAGCCTACTTAATGCAGTACCTTCTTTAGTGGTAACCTATAGTGTTGATCACGAATATTCGAATAGCAAATTTTAATCGCGAATATCGGCACTTCGAGAATTAGCGAATATTTAGAATATCTCAAAATATATTTGTAATCGCGAATATTTGTGTGTTTTTTTTAAATACCAGTCTAAGCAAATGTTAATGCGAATGTTATGCGAATTTTTTAATGCGCATTTTTGCAATCAAGAAAATAATGCCTGAAGATCAGGAATTCGCGAAATATCGTGAATTCGAATATTGCCCCTGCCGCTCATCACTAGTAACCTAGCTAGTGTCACCCCCAATCAGACCCACAATATTGTATTATACCTCAGATCAGACAAGAAAAATAAAAAAATCTACTTAACTCTTCTATTCCGGCCGGCGCCGAGATCCAGCCCTCTTCCTGCTTTTCCTGCGGCGCTGTGCTGCGAGCCGTTATCACACAGCATGTGGCCACAGCTCACATATACACTCTTTATGCAGGTCACAGAACAACATGCGGCGCCAGCAGGAGAAGACCAGGAAGCGATGAGTACAGAGCCAGCACAGGGAACGCTGTATTCACTGCTTCCCGGTTCTACGATATAGGACAAAAATACAGTATATACTAACAGAATGAGGTACAAAGAGGATTAGAATGAATCAAGTTGATCTCTCTGGAGAATTCTTCTTAGGAACAGAAGCTCTGCAGTGTCCCTCCTCTCCTCATGCTGCTCTGGAACTACCCCCACCCACCCCCCGACACACAAACACACATATATATATATATATATATACACACACGCACACTGATAAAAATAATACACCAAGTTGTTGGAATCGACTGAAACAACTTTCTATGTGTGAATGTAATGATGATATATGTAAGTGATTACAATCTTAGAGCGATAGGATATGTTTATTGGGGAGAACTGTACAATTGAAAGGAGGCTCTAATATCCTGTTGGGCCACCTCTAGCCTGGTTACAAGATGAGATATAGTTGAGCATGGAGGCATACAGGTTCTGTATAGTATCCTGCAGCACATTCACCCACATTTGTTGCAGCTAAGTCTGTCGATTCTGTACACTGTACACTGTAGGTTGATGAAGCTAGCATCCCAGCTGGTCCTATAAATGGGGGACTAGTGATAAATCTGGAAACTGGGCATGCCAAGAAAGTGTTGCTATTTCATAAAGACATTCTTGGGAAACTTTTGCTGTGTGTTGGTGAGAATTCTCCTGCTGAAAAATGGCTGCCCTGCCATGAGAGGCAAAATATGTGGCTGCAGGTTGTCTTGCACATATCACTGAGCTGTTAGTGTCCTTTGTATCACTACTAGAGTTGAATGACTGTTGTATACAATGGTTCTCCGGATCATCATACCAGCAGTTAGGGCAGTGTGTCGCTCCACAGCAAAGGCAGTATTAAAGCTCTCATCACAAGGCCCCCATACTCAAACCCAACTGCTGTCAGATCCCAAACAGAACCTGGATTTGTCAATAACAACAATACATTTTCAGTGCATAGTTTTCTATTTCTCATTCATAACATCACTGCAAACAAAGGCAACTGTGGCTGGCTGTCAATGGCAGGACAAGTAATGGGAGTTGTGACACCAAATTTCCATCTGCCAACAGTCTGAAAATAGTCCATGTAGAGACAGATGTGTGTAATGAAGGTGTCACGTGTCTATGGATGTTGGAAAACGAAACTGTGGGAGCTACTCGTGCTTCACAGCAGATCAAGTAATCTTTTCTAGTGGTGGTCTGTCTGGCATGTCCATAGCCTGTTTACTGTGTGCATACCCTCACATAACCACTGCTCCCAACACCTCCTAACAGATAGGTCAGAACACCATAGATGACCAGCAATTTGTTGAAATGACCATCCTGCTTCTGTCAGTCCAATGATGCGACCCCTCTCAAAGTCTGCAACTGGCAAAATATCTTTGAGTGCAATCTAGAGGCATGTCTAGCAAGAGGTACACCGTCACCAACTAAAAGTAACCTTTGAGAACCTTTTGATTGGGCAGTGGGGAAGCACTTTTACCCCCTGTTGTGTCAAGATCCAGTGTCTAGACCACAGACCACACCTGACACCTGTAATCATGTAATATCTGCCTGAGACATATGTAACTGCATGCTAAGTTTTACTTATTTGCTATTTATTTTACTTATTTCTATAGTTCTGTCACACACAATCAACCATTTTGCACCAAAGGTTTATGACTAATTCAGCACACATGTTTTAAAGAACATATCTATAAAGCAACTTGGATCTGAATTAGCATATATCCATGTATACATTTAGGCATGTTTTTCAAGCAAAAGATAAAAATGTGCATCTCTTCTTCATACTTTTTTTCTTTTATCATCTACAGATGGCTTCATAAACTAAATAAAAAACCTGATCAAAACCTGCACGAGTGAACCTATCAATAGGGCTTCATGCACATGGCTTTCATTTCTATGGGTCCACAAAAAATGGACAGCACATGCATGTCATCCCTGTGCTGTCCACATCTATATGTCCGTTCCACAAATTATAGAACACGTCCTATTCTTATACGTATTGCAAACAAGACTAGTCATTTCTACTGATGGGAGTAAGATAAGGACGGATTGCAATCGGAGGGTCTCTGAATTTTGCGGATCCGTGGATTGTGGACCACAATATGGCCATGGCCGTGTGCATGAGGCCTAAGATACATGTTATTTTGTCTCATTGGTGTCCTATATGCTCAGTGTGGGATCTTTTTGATGTCTCCTTTCTTACAGATGTAGCAGTCAGAGAATGGTACTGGAGAAAAGGGTATTGCATATTTTTTTTTTTTGAAACATGAGGTTTTTATTGGTTTTTCAAATATCAAGAAATGAAGTACAAATGACATATTAATACAGATTTAAATAGTGAATCATATGGAATGGGTGGGAGGGTAAAGGGAAAGGGGGATTAGGGAGAACGAGGGTGGGGGCAGGAGAGTATAATTAAAATTATCTTCGTACAAGATATAAAGGGTACATTGATTAACAGTATAATCAACAATGGGAAGAACGTTAGAACCAAACAAAGTGGTACAGTGCAATCATGTAATATGATGGTAATAGATTTCAAATATCGGACATGAGTGAAAGTCATAACTCCTTTTGTGGAAAGAGAGATATTCAATGAGGCAATGATATTTATATAGTGTTGAGAAGCGCTGTATGACAGCATCCAAGCATATGTAGTCTATTCATTATATAACGAGAGAGTTCAAAGTATTGGCCTGGTTATGGAAAACGCTGTTTAACCAAGCATCCCATTGCTTGTAAAATTTCCCTTTTCTAAATAAGGCCGAAGCTGCCACACCTTCATACCAACAATTGTTGTCTACTCGTTGAACAATTTCAGTGATATTAGGAATGAACGAAGTTTTCCAATTGAGGGCAATACTTTGACGTATTACGATGTTCATATGACAAAAAATTGCCCTATAGTCATGTGGAATGGCTTCTATACCAATAAAAGGAGAGCTAGTTGTGGAGTTGCAGGTATATGAATTGGACAGATCTTGGCAAAAGTTTTAAAAGATTCAATCCATAATGAATTGATTTGGGGGCATTCCCACCAGCAGTGTAGAAAGGTGCCTTCAGCATGACCACATCTCCAACAAGCTGGGGTAATGCTAGGGAATATCTTACTGAGTTTCATAGGATGGTAGTACCACCTGTATAGAATTTTCCTCGAAGTTTCAAGGTGATTAATGCATCTTGATATACTAGATATTACCTTGAAAGAGGCTAACCATTGTTCAGTAGTGAAGGTCATTGATAGATCCCGAGACCATTTATATTTAAATTCTTGGAGAGGGTCACAGGAAGGGAGAATGATAATCCTATATACTTTAGAAATCTCTCCCTGAGATCTGCCATTCCGCGACAGCCAATTAGAGAACAGAATTGTGCTTGTATCATTCGTCTTATTTACTTGTTTAAAGTTGGACATTATGCTTTGAACAGCATGTCTTAACTGGAAGTATTTATAGATGTCATTAGGATATATGTTATAGGAAGAGGAGATCTCAGAGAAGGACCTGAAGACAGTATTTGTGAATAAATCGCCAATAATATTCAGACCTTTTCCCGTCCATGAGGACAAATCTAGATGGGGAATGTGCGTTTCCAATATGTTGATGGGAAGGTTTTGAAGGGAGGAATCAAACATTTGCCATTTAATTGCAATTATTTCCCAAACATTCATAATAGCTCTCGTGGTCATCAAAATTCCTATGTGATGGGGTTTGAAAAAAGGTTTGAAAAAATAGCTTTAAGGATATTTTGAATGGAATGTTTCCCCAGAGAGTGTTTTTCAATGCGGGACCATTCTGTAAGTTGGCCATCATGCCATAAATATTTTAATTGTTGTAAAATTGTGGCTCTGTAGTATTGGATAAGAGATGGGCAGCCTAAACCCCCTTCTTTTACAGGAAGGTATAAGATATCTGCTTTTGTCCTATGATATTTCCCTCCCCATATAAACTGTAGGATAGTTTTTTGTAAGTCTTTCAGATATTTAATGGGGATTGGAATTGGGAGATTCCTGAAAAAGTATAGGATTTTGGGTAAGATATTCATTTTAATAACTGCTATTTTACCTAGCCAGGAGATACCTTGTGTTTTCAGGCCTGTTAATTTGGATTTGATCTCCTGAAACAGGGGAACATAGTTATGTGTAAAGGTGTCTAAAGGGGAGCTAGTTAAACTGATTCCTAAATAGGGAAGTGTTGTTTTGACCCATTTAAATTGGAATGATTGTTTTAAGGTGTTTATTGTCTTCGGCGTGCATCCCAAATTCAAGATTTGGGATTTTGTGGTGTTAATTTTGTAATAGGATGCCCGAGAGAAGCGGTTTAGAATATCACAAGTGGCGGGTAGTGAAGCAATTGGATTAGATAGTAGTAATAAAACATCATCCGCAAACAGGCCAATGCGATGATTTTTATCAGCGACTTGAATTCCTCTAATAGACGGTGATGTTCTGATATGTTGTGCTGGGGGCTCCATTATTAAAGCAAAGAGCAGGGGGAAAGAGGGCACCCCTGCCTGGTTCCGTTTGTAATATGAAAGGGTTGTGATTTAAATCCTGCGGAATAGACATATGCTGTAGGGGAGGAATAAAGATTCAGGATGCCAGACAATAGGGGTCCAGAAAAACCAAATTTGAGTAATACTGATCTCAGGAATCCCCAATGTAGCCTGTCGAACGCCTTCTCCGCGTCCAAGGAAAGGAGCAGAGAAGGCGTTCGACGAGCATGAGTAACCTCAATGAGATCTAGGAAACGTCTCGTACCATCTGAGGTTTGACGGTGTTTGACGAACCCCACCTGGTCAGTGTCTATCAGGGTAGGTAAAACCTCTGCTATACGATTAGCCATCAGTTTTGAGAATAATTTTAAGTCAGTATTTAATAATGATATAGGCCTAAAATTAGCTGGAACATTTGGACATTTTCCCGGTTTAGGTAGGGTAAATATAATGGCCTGTAACATTTCCGATGGTATTCCTTTTTCAAACAGCATGTGTTGAAAACATGAAAGTAAGTGAGGAGCTAAAATATGAGAAAAGGTTTTATAATATTCATTAATAAAGCCATCAGTGCCGGGGGATTTGTTAATTTTGAGACTGGAAATAGTGTCGAGGATTTCTTGGACAGAGAATGGCTTATTAAGAAATGAGATTTGTTCTTGGGAAAGGAGAGGTAGGGATAAATCACTTAAAAAGGAATTGATGTCCTCAATAGTTGGTTGGTGTGATTGTGCATCCGTTTTCAAATTATAGAGAGTGTTATAAAATTTTGCAAATTCTTCTGCGATTTTGAGGGGGTTCATAATTTTGCTTTTCTCCCTAGTGGAGGACCAAAGGAACGGAATTCTGGCATTAGCTGATTTATTTTTAAGCTTGTTGGCCAATAGTTTGGATGCCCTATTGCCTTGTCTGTAGAATTGAGCTTTGGATTGTCTAAGATGTCTTTCATAATTACACATCATCAGAAGATATATTTCATGTCTGGTATTTTATACAAGTCTTCTAATTTCGCCAATCTTTTTTTCTTTTCTTCAGATGAGTATTTAATATAAAGGCCCCTAATTACTGCTTTGTGAGCACACCATATAGTAGTTGGGTTTATTTCAGGAGAGGCGTTAAGTTGAAAGTAATCTGATAGGGCTGAGGCGATACGTTCTTTATAGTGTTTGTTTGACAAAAGGAGATTATTTAATCTCCAAGGGGAAGAATGTTGGAGATTGAAGGTTTCCTGGATAGAGATCGAGATGGGTGCATGATCGGACCAAGTGATCAGGCCTATCCTGGAGTCCACAGTCCTTTGAAGGAGCCATTTATCTACCAGAAAAAAATCTATTCGTGAGTATGAATTGTGTGGGTTTGAAAAAAAGGAGTAGTCGGACTCTGAAGCGTGTAGAATTCTCCAGACATCAAACAACTCCTCTTTGTGGCAAAGATCTTTGAGTTTATAATTGTCTTTTTTACTTACTGGGGATGATTTGTCAATGCGTGGATCCATTACCAGATTGAAATCGCCACAGATGATGACAGATCCCTTCTTTATGGAAGATACGGACTCCAGAATAGACCTAATGAAACTTAGAGTTCTAGAATTAGGAGCATATAGTGATACTAATGTGAAAGGAGCATTATTGATTAAGCATACAACAATAATAAATCTTCCCAAAGGATCAGCTTCAAGAGAGAGGACTTGAAAGGCTATGGATTTCTTTACAGCTATCAAGACCCCTCTTTTTTTGTGATGGGCGTGAGAGAAGAAAATATTAGGAAAATCCTTATGTTTAATTCTAGAGCTATCTGCTTCATTTAGATGTGTTTCCTGTACGCATAAAATGTCAGTGTAATCTGTGCGCTTCTCTCCATAAAAATGAGCGTTTAGCTGGGCTGTTTAAACCCTTAGCATTTATAGATGCAATTTGGAAAACCATTTATAAGCAATGGAGAAGATGCGCCAGAGGGAATTATGACATGTAAATGCCCGAACGCATGAGGAGAACAGAAGAAAAACAGAGAAAGGCATAGTACCACATATAAAGAACGAGCATAACTATTAAACAAAGTTATAAAGTAGTAAGTTAACTCGCAAATATAATCTAGTCCGGTTCCAGGTGAACCAATGCGGCCCCAGGTCGCAGAGAAAACGTGGGGGGAAGTGGCTGTTACCAAAGTCGTAGGTGACGAGCGGTTTCTACTTGCCAGTCCTTATCCTTTGAAGGTTTCAATGATGATAATCTTGTTTGTAGACCTAAAATAAAGGCTAGAAAAAAGAAAAAAGGAGGACAGTGCAGCTGGAAGAAAAATAAAGATAGGGAAAAAAAAAAAAGAGAGACAACCGAAAAGGTAGTCTGCGGGTGGATCCTGCATATATTAGGCTAGTTTAGACTGACTAGAATATTCTGACTCCTCTATTTATATAGAGGGTAACACCAGCTCCATCTAATGATGGCTATAAATATGGCTTGTTGTTACCATGTACAAATACATACATATTAAGTATTACATATTAAAGCAATTTTGTTAACCCTTTGCACTCTTGGAGCAGGCTGCTGCAATGGTTCACTGACAAAAAAGAGATTGACAAATGTAGTGGCAGGGGATAATCTCGTCACACATGCACAAAGTGCAAAGTTCTGGGGTTACTCCCAGTTCATTTTTATTTATACTCCAGGATAACCAAAGTAATCAAAATATGATGATGTAAGTCTCTTTCTTGGAGATTTGCACAACTTCCTGGAAAACCATCAGAACATATTACTGCACATACGTAAATAGAATTTCGAAATCACATCTGGTTCAGCTAAGGAAAACCATTGTTCTTTCCAACTTTTCTTTCCTAGACCACAGTGACCTTGGCTGCTTATAGCTTGAGCAAATGATAACCACATGGAAACAAAACATTTTTATCATGCACGTACAACATTAACTCTTACTCCTACATCACTAACCTCCAAATCTATTTTAAAACACTCTTTGGGGGGGATTCATCAAACGGTATAAAGGAAATTCATCAAACGGTATAAAGGAAAACTGGTTTAGTCGCCTATAGAAACCAATCAGATTCCACCTCTCATTTTCCAAAGGAGCTCTGAAAAACAAGAGATGGAATCTGATTGATTGTTATGGGCAACTAAGCCAGTTTTTCTTTACACCAGATTTGATAAATCTCCCCTTGTGTTCCTAGAAGCATGAATACACATTACTTCTATCCAGTGACCCACAGTTAATGAATTCTCTGACTCTGACTTCTCCATCTGACCAGACCTCTATGACCACTTCTTCTGCAATTGCAGTGTCTGCTGTCAAAACACCTTTGGACTTTCACTTCTTTTACCATCTCAAGCCTCTAAAGCAATGCAAAAAGTTTCAAACATTCCCTTAACTGAATTCACATCCCACACTACACCCCATATTCAGAACTCAAATAAGACCCCTAAACTAATGCAAATGATTTAATCAATGAAGACCCCAGATCAGACCCCTCTATTTGCTTATCTGAAAATGCTGATCCCCTCTTGATTACTGTATATTTATTTTACCATCACGTCAAGGTGTGCACCATCAAAGAAACATATGGAAATAAATGTAAGAGAGGGGAGTTAGAGAAAAGTGAAGATGTTGATTAAGACATATGTTTAAGTAAAACTTTCACCAAATGGCTGCGTATTAAGTAGTTTATTAAGTTGAGAAGCTGAATTCCTGGATGTGATGGGATATTATCTATTGTGGTCCTTTGAGATATTATGTAGATCAATCCTATAACTGTATGCACTAATGCATATTAACTGATGAGTTTGAGTGTTCTAGTGTAGAGGATAATCTCTATCATATGGGTATGTGGAGATAGGAATACTAGTCACTGCACCATATTAATTATGCCTCGCAATATAGTCCCTGCAAGTGGGTGGAGCCAACAGTGTTGTATGCCGCAGTCCCTATGATGCTCCATGTAGTCCATGATCGTATGTGTACCAGTATATCTACACTGTTTCCACAGTTCAAAAGTTTTCGCTGCTGAACCCGTGGAAACACTATTTACTAATAGGTATTGTTTGTTCAGTGTGCTTCACTGTGCACTAGAGACTGAAAACACAATTTTAGGTGAAGGGACAGGAGCACTGCAGTAATTTCTGCATCATAAACACATATACTGACCAGAAAACTATTTTAAGAGGCTACATACAGCACTGTATAGACATTTTAGGCAGGTGTGGAAAGAATGCTTTAAAAAATAGAAGTGTAAATTGTTAAAAATAAAATTTAATCTGCAGCAGGACAACTACCCCAAACATACAGCCAATGACAATAACCTCTTTCCTACCGCCGCACGACTTTCTACGTATCTGTGACCCGACATTAGGCATTAAGCAAATAAAGCTTTGGATCAGAGATCCGAAGTAGATTTGTTCAAACACTTCGATGTAATGCTGTCTGAGACCTGTCTCCGTACAGCATTACAATATATTGCCTCCGTGAAGGCAAAATTCCTTTCACCCAAAGTCGCATAAAACTTTGGTAAATGAATTCTATATTCAGTTCTACATTCTTATAGGGAGTTTTTCACCTAATCTGAGCATTTTAGACTGCTCAGATCAGGTTATAGACGGTTTGCCCCTCACTACTACAGTACCTTTCTTTTATGTGTCTCATCCAGATGATGAAAAAGACACTTTTAAAACGTATGTAAATGAGCTTCTGAAGGTGCCCAGGGCAGCGTTATTGGGCAATGTGCCCAGAAAAACACCCCTCTTTCAGCCCTCTGGCCCACCCTCTGTCCTATTACCTCCTCCAGTGAAAGTCACAAGCTGCACCAGAAGACAGCGGGCCGGAAGTCTTTAGTTGTCCAGCGCATGCGCACTGCTTTGCCCATCATGGGCAGAGGAACAGCTTTTCATATTGTGCATGCGCCGGCCAACTAAATACGTCCGGACCGCCGTATTCTGGTGCCGCTCCCAAATGCCCAGCTGAAAGTGAAAGTAAAAACAGCTTTAACTGCTGACTCAATTTCTAAAAGCTATATCTTCTGATATAGTGGATATAATGCTGTGCCATTGTCAGCTTTCAAACAAGGTCAGGTTCATGTTTCTAGTGGATATAAATCTATGAGCATAAAGATATAAGCAGCTAAAGCAGCCCTCCCCTCTTCAGCCTTTTCCTAGACATGGAATAAGCGTTAATTTTAACGTAAATTTGTTTTCCCTTAGCCCTAACAGCAGCACAAGTGGGGAGTTCTCCTTTGTGAAACTGGTAGGACAGGTGGAATTTTTGTTCAAAAAAATTTCCTATCAAGCTCCTTAATAATTAATTATTTTACCCACCCCTATAAAGGGACGCCCACCCTAAAACCCAGTGCTTTATTATCAAGTAAGAACAAAAACCAGGATGAGAAATTTGTGTGCTGCTGTTAAGACTAAGGGAAAACAAATTTACGTTAAAATTAACGCTTCCCTTACATCCTACCAGCAGCACAAGTGGGGATATAGCAAGGAAACAGACACATTTCACGAGAGGGTGGCAGTTAGAATGGTATGTCCAAACGCCACACCCTCAGAGCACCTGGAGTCCGGGCGATAATGTTTAATAAAGGTGCTGTGGGAGCTCCTAGAAGCCACAGCACAAATCTGTTCTAGCGGCACCAGACTTCTTTCCGCAAAAGAAGTGGATATTGCCCTTGTAGAGTGGGCAGTGACGAAGGACAGAGGAGCCAACCCCTGAGTTAGAAAAGCTTCTCGGATTGCCTCTTTTACCCATCTACTAAGAGAGGGTTTAGAGGCCTTTAGACATTTGTTTTAACCCAAGAAGGATAGCAGAAGGTGTTTGGATTTTCTAAAGTCCGCAGGTCTGTTTAGGTAGATCTTGAGATTTCTGGAAATGCCCAAGGAGTGGAGGGCTTCCTCTTCCAGAGATGAAGGAGAGGGACATAGGACCGGCAAAGAGATGGTCTGGTTCCTGTTTCTGAAAGATAGAACTTTTGGAACAAAGGTCGGTAAAAACTTCAACAGGACACAGTCCTGGATGAAGAGGGTATAGGGCTCAGCGGCTGCCAAGGCCTGTAGTTCTCCAATCCTTTTGGCTGATGTTATGGCCAATAGAAATGTGACCTTTAAAGATAAGAATCTAAGGTCTACATTCTCCAGGAGTTCAAAGGGGGGGTAGCCCCTTTAGAACGACGGATAAATCCCATTCAGGGATAGGTCTTAGGATTCTAGGTTTTAATCTTTCGTCTCCCTTAAGGAACCTCCTGAGTAGGGGGTCTTGAGACAACGGTCTGCCTAGAAAGGCAGAAAGAACACTGGTATGAACTCTGAGAGGAGACGGGCTTAGACCCTTGTCCAGACCATCCTGCAGAAATTGTAAAATAGCTGAAAGAGGAGGATCTGAGGGTACTACCTCTTTAACAGCATGCCACTAAAGAAAAATCTTGTGAATTTTTGAGTACGCCTTGTTTGTAGACTCCGCTCTGGAGTGTGAGATAGTTCTTAAGACCTCTGCAGAAAACCCTCTAGCTTCTAGTAGGGACCTGTCAATCTCCAGGCTGTCAGATTGAGTTTCCTCAGATCTAGGCAGAGACCTGTGTCCTGATACACTAGGTCCTGTGTTAGGGGAAGTCTCCAATATGTGCCCTGACTCATCTTTATGAACTGGGTGAACCAAGACCTCTTCGGCCAGAATTATATTATCGCAATGACCAGGGTCTGGTCTTGCTTGATTTTTGTAAATACCCTTGGTATCATAGAAATTGGAGGGAATACATAAGCCAGCCTGAACCTCCATGTTATGGACAAAACATCTATCGCCAGAGGGTTGTCCTCCTTGTAGATGGAGCAGAATCTGTCCACCTTGGCGTTAAACTGGGTCACCATCAAGTGAATCTCTGGAGTGCTCCAGCGTAGAGTGATCTGGGTGAAGATGTCTCTGTTCAGTGACCATTCGCCTGGAGCTGACAGACCCCGACTGAGCCGATCCGCAACTATGTTGAGATCTCCTCTGATGTGAGCCGCTGAAAGGTGGGATAGACTGACTTCTGTCCAAGAAAGAATTAGATCAACTTCCTGGAGAAGAGGTTGAGATCTCGTGCCTCCCTGTCTGTTGATATAAGCGATCACGGTCTTGCTGTCAGAACGGACTCTCACCGCCTTTACATGGATGAGAGGAGCAAAATAATAGAGAGCCAGGCGTATGGCTCTTAGTTCTCTCATATTGAACGAGAGAAGCCTCTCCTGCGGAGTCCAGGTACCTTGTACTGGACTGTCTTCCAGATGGGCTTCCCAACCTAGAATGGAGGTGTCTGTGGTCAACGTGATCCAACGATCTTATAGGTTCCTCCACCATCTGAGGGAGGACCAGACTTCGGCAGACAGGGAGTGAGTCTTGTCCAACCCCTCAGGGTTGCGGTTCCAGACTGCTAACACTTCTTCCTGAAGTGAGTGTAGGTGCCGTAGGGCCCAAGGAACTGCTTCCGCAGATGCTGACATGTGGCCCAACATCTTCATAAGTGTTCTGATGGACACTCGTCGAGGTGCCATGAGGAACTGTGCGGCTCTTATCACTCGATCTTTCCTCTCCGGCGAGAGAGAGAGAGAGTCATCTGTTGGGAGTCCACAATAAACCCCAGGAACATCCTGGAGGTAGACGGGAGGATCTGTGACTTTTCCCAATTTATTAGCCAGCCTAAGCGCTGGAGAGTCTGAAGAGCCAGCTGAAGATGGGATTGAAGAACGTCTAGAGTAGCGGCTTTTAGAAGCCAGTCATTTAAGATATGGCATGATTTCTAGTCCTTGAAGCCTGAGTTGGGCAACAACCGGAGCCACTAACTTGGTAAAGGTGCGGGGAGCGGAAGAAATGCCAAAAGGCAGCACAGCAAACTGGTAATGCTTTACCACACCGTTTATGGAGACCGCAACTCTTAGGAACCTTCGGTGAGCTGGATGAACGGGAATGTGAAGGTAAGCATCTTTTAGGTCTATAGTGACCATAAGATCTCCGGCATTTAGAAAATTGATTAAAGAGCGGATGGTCTCCATCCTGAAGCGCTTCTGCCTTATGAAGCAATTTAAATAGCGCAAATCTATTATCATGTACCAGTCGCCGGATGGCTTTGGGACTAGAAAAATGGGGGAACGTAAAGGAGAACAGTGTCCTCCAGGACTGTCTGTCTTACTAGAGGTAAAGTCCTGGTCAGATTAAATTTTTCTTGAGGGGGGGGGGGGGGGGGACACAAACTCTATCCTGTAACCAAACAAAATTATGTTTAGGACCCACTGGTCTGGAATGTCCTGCAGCCAGGCCTGCTGAAATGAACCTAGGCGACCTCCGACTGGAGGAGAACTGAAAGAATGTGCATCGCACGGAGGGCCTGGGTGGGACAGGTGAGGGTAAGCGGGAGAGTCATAGGTCAGCTTTACGGTCTTTGCCCCGACCACGACCACGTCCGCGTCTGGACCATTCTTGGCGCCTCTCAGACCTAGAGGAGTCTCGGGGCCTTAAATTTCTGTAGAATCGTCTTCTTCCGATGAGGAGGAATGGTCATCCATGGAAATGACATCTTCAGTCATTGGTACAGGACCCGGTGAGGATACTCTCGCCCTCTTTGAAGAAAGAGCACTTTTGATCTCCAGAATGGAGTTACCCATGAACTCTTTCTTCAACCAAAACATGTTGCTCATGGTGGGTTGAGTTTTGGGAGGGCGGCATAAGGGACACCTATTATATTCGTAGGAGTCCGGCATTGGCATCTCGCAACTGGCACAGGTTAGGTGCATTGGCGGATCCAGGGGGGGGGGCAACGGGGCAACTGCCCCCCCCCCCGAGAATGTGGGCAGCAGTGGCAGCGGCGGCAAGGCACAGGGAGATATGCGCTTCCATTGTGGAAGCGCTCATCTCCATAGCCATCTGTATCGTCGTCCTCAGGACAGCGATACAGATGGCTGTGCTGCGGCAGGGGAGGAGAGGCGTCTCCCTTCCCTGCTCCTCTGATAGGCTGCGGGCCTTGTGCCGGAAGCCTATCAAAGGCCGGTTCAGGCGGCGTGATGATGTCATCGCGCCGCCTGAGCAGTACAGAGCGGGACACAGGCCGGAAGAGGCCTGCATCGCATCGCATGTAGGTAAGTATAAGTGTTTATTTTTTTATTATTTTATTATTTAACATTATTTGACAATTTTATTGGCACATGGAGGGGGGGTGGGGCAGACTGAGAGGAGGCTGGCACATGATGGGGGAGAGTGGCACTATTTACTGGCACATGAGGAGGGGGAGAGGAGACTGGCACATGATGGGGGAGAATGGCACTTATCACTGGCACATGGAAGTGGGGGTTGCAGAGAGGCTGGCACATGATGGGGGGAGAGTGGCACTTATCACTGGCACATGATGGGGGAGAGAAGACTGGCACATGATGGGGGAGAATGGCACTTATCACTGGCACATGGAAGGGGGTTGCAGAGAGGCTGGCACATGATGGGGGAGAGTGGCACTTATCACTGGCACATGAGGGGGAGACTGCCACATTATGGGGGAGAGTGGCACTTATCACTGGCACATGGAAGGGGAGTTTGCAGAGAGGAGGCTGGCACATGATGGGGGAGAGTGGCACTCATCACTGGCACATGGAAGGGGTTGCATAGAGAAGGCTGGCACATGATGGGGAGGTGGCACTTATCACTGGCACATGAGGGGGAAGAGGAGACTGGCACATGATGGGGGAGAATGGCACTTATAACTGGCACATGGAAGGGGGGTTGCAGAGAGGCTGGCACATGATGGGGGAGAGTGGCACTTATCACTGGCACATGAGTGGGGAGGAGACTGCCACATTATGGGGGAGAGTGGCACTTATCACTGGCACATGGAAGGGGGAGTTTGCAGAGAGGAGGCTGGCACATGATGGGGGGGAGAGTGGCACTTGTTACTGGCACATGATGGGGGAGGGGAGAGGCACATTTTACTAGCACATGATTGGGGGGCATCTATGGGGGCACCTCTTACTGGCACATTATTGGGGGCACTATGGGGACATCTACTGAGGCCATAAAGAAGGGGTATTTTATATGGGGGCTCTGTGTGGTACTAGTATTATCAGGGGTATTATCTGTTTCTGCAGTATAATATTGGGGACCACAGCAGCACAGTATTGGGGGTAGTAGGATGATTTGTCCAGAAGATAGTAGGATGATGGAAAAGTAGTAAACTGAGGTTTTTTTGTTGTCAAACTGCAGAGACAAAAACTGTTGGTCTGGTCTGAAAGGAGAAGATGAGGACAGAGAACATCTACCTCACAGGAGACGTCACTGGATGTAAGAGGTAAGTGGGGCTATATTTCTGTAGTGATCGGAGCAGGGGCGTATCGATTGCCGGAAATGCCCCTCCCGAGACCAGGATCTGAATCCGCCACTGGTTAGGTGCTTCTGCTTGTGGAAAGCTTTCCCACGTTGATTGTCGTTAGGAGACGCCATCTGAAAAACACACTAAAAGTGTAATTAGGCAATATAGTAGAAATATCTCTATGCTGACAAGGAGGAAGAGGCTGGCCTGCATCTGTGCTTATATAGGTGTAAAAACTCTACCCCCTATGTAACTCCATCCCAACGCTAGCCCCGCCCCCTTATATTATTATTTTTGTTTTCCTTTTTATAAATAAATACTATTTATTCATTATATATGCGCATACCAATATACTAACTAAGTGCGCAGTCCTGGCAGCAAAAACAATCCCCTAAGGGATACTCCTAAGTCAGTAGCAGCGCCCAGAACACAGATGCACTTCCTGTCGGGCGCGCACACGGAGAGCGTGCACGGTCCTGCAGCGGGAGTCCTGAGCACTGCCAAAGAGGCGGAATGGCTACAGAGAGGCGGCTACATCAAACAGCCGCCGCACGTCCGGGAAGAGAGGCCGATGTGACATAAGTGCCGAGGCAAATATCAGCGCACCGGACTCCGCTGCAGCAGAGGTAGGTAGCGTCATATAAATACCACACAAGTGGCAGGGGCAGCATAAGTGGGGGAAAAAATCCCACAATGAAACCTAGAGCTGGTAGGGAAAAAATTAAAGGTAGCAGGCAGCTTTGCCTGACCTGTCCTACTGTCCACCGGACAGAGAAAAAAGCACTGGGTTTTAGGGTGTGCGTCCCTTTATAGGGGTGGGTTTATTAATTAATTATTAAGGAGCTTGGTAGGAAATTTTTTTTCAACAAAAATTCCACCTGTCCTACCAGTTTCACAGGGGAGAACTCTCCACTTTTGCTGCTGGTAGGACGTAAGGGAAAGGCACAAAGTGCACACAGGATGTGTATGCAGTCTTCTATGGGGCAGTGCTCTTCGTTATACTGGTGAAAAACAGCCTGTCAGAGAGATGAACAGTAAGGCTACTTTCACACTTGCGGTGTGAGGATCCGGCAGGTAGTTCCGTCGCCGGAACTACCCGCCAAATCCGTCATACCGCATGTCAACTGAAAGCATTTGGAGACGGATCTGGATGCGGATCCGTCTCACAAATGCATTGCAAGTGCAGATCCGTCTCTCCATTTTCAGACGGAGAGACGGATCAGTCTTGATTCTTTTTCACAGTTTTACCGGTCTGCGCAACGGATCTGTCGTTGCGGTATTTGTAATGCCGGATCCGGCACTAATACAAGTCAATTGGAATTAATGCCGGATCCGGCATTCCGTCATGTGTTCCGGAAACGTTTACATACTGAACTGAAGACATCCTGATGCATACTGAACGGATTTCTCTCTATTCAGAATGCATGGGGATAATACTGATCAGTTTTTTTCCGGCATAGAACCCCGAAGATGGAACTCTATGTCGGAAAAGAAAAAATCTATTGTGAAAGTACCCCAAGGACTTCAGTGTAAATAAAAGAAGGCTATAAAACTCGGCAGGGTCCCTGTCTCTGCTGAGTTTGTTTTGGTGCTTGGAGAGAGCGCGAGATCCTGCCAAGTTACAAAGTTACCTCAGGACACAGCTATGCACGTCCATTTTTGTTATTTTAAAAAAAATTGAAAATAGTTATTAGTTTTAGTGTAGTTAGTAAGTCAAAATTCTTTGTGTGTGACAAGTATTTTCTTAGTATCGTTAGTGTTTAGCAGTCTTAAATAAATTATATTACCATATATACGTTTTTTGTGTGTATACACATAGTTAATTTTTAATTTAACCCCTTAGGGACCCTGCCATTTTTCACCTTAAGGATCAGGCCATTTTTTGCAAATCTGACATGTGTCACTTTATGTGGTGATAACTTTAAGATGCTTTTACTTATCTAAGCCATTCTGAGATTGTTTTCTTGTCACATATTATACTACATGATGACTACTAAATTTGAGTCAAAATATTTCATTTTTATTTATAAAAAAAATACAAAATTTACCAAAAATGTAAAAAATTCTGATATTCCGCCATTCAACCGTGAAGTATATATTCTAAAGCCTTTAGTGGAGCGTATAAGTGGAAAAAAGAAAAATATATTTGCCGTTCAGCGGTGCAGTTATATATTCTAAGCCCTTTTTGTCATGTATTAGTGCAAAATAAATATATATTTGCCATTCAAAGGTGCAGGTTTATGTTTTAAAGCCTTTTGTGGAGTGTATTAGTGGAAAAAAGAAAAATATATTTGCCGTTCAGCTGTGCAGTTATATGTTCTAAAGCCCTTTTTTGCGTGTATTAGTGGCACAAAAAAAAGTATTTGCTGTTCAGTGGTGCAGTTATATGCTCTAAACCTTTTGTGGAGTGTATAAGTGGAAAAAAATAAGGCCCAATTGCCATTCAGCAATGTAGTTGAATGTTCTAAAGCCCTTTTTGCTGTGTATTAGTGGCAAAAGAATAATATATTTTCCATTCAGAGGTGCAGTTAAATGTTCTAATGCCTTTTGTGGCCTGTATAAAGCTACTTTCACACTAGCCTCAATGTTTTCCGGTATTGAAATCCGTCATAGGGTCTCAATACTGGAAAAAAATGCTTCTGTTTTGTACCCATTCATTGTGAAAGTAGCCTAATTGTAAAAAAATAAAGGCCTATTTGCCATTCAACGGTGCAGTTATATGTTCTAAATCCCTTCTTGGCATGTATAAGTGGGGGGGGGGAGAGGGCTTATTATTAGCCGTTGTGTGGTGAAGTGGGGAAATTACAGCCCTTTTTGTCGTGTATTAGTGGCAAAAAAAAATTATTTCTGTTCAGCGCTGAAGTGCCATTGTACTACAGCCATTTACAGGGTGTACTAATAGGATAAATACGTACATCCTATTAGCCATTCTTCGAAGAATTATGATTGTTATATGAATTTTTGTTGGGGTATATTAATAGGAAAGAGAATACGTCTTATTAGCCGGTCTGCAGTGAACCGACATTGTTATACAGCCATTGTTGGGGTGAATTAATGGGAAAAATAAGTATGTGTTATTAGCTGTTCTGTGGTAAATTTACATTGTCATTCAGTAGTTGTATCAATGTTTTGTATCAATGTTTTTTTGGGAAAATTGATTGTAGACTTTCTTCTGTATGGACTGAATTACGTCGATTAGCCATTCATTGGGGAAAATTTTTTGTGAAACAGCCTTTTTGGGGAAAATTGATGGGTGATTGTGGATTTTCCTCTTTATGGACTGAATTCCGTCGATTAGCCATTCAGTGGTGAAATTGTTTGTGATACAGCCTTTTTTGGGAAAATTGGTCTGTAGCTATAACTATGGTCAAGGACAATACATACTGGGTAAATGTGTTTCCTGCCCAGCCACACCAGCAACTTGGCCAGGTGATGCCACTTCCGCCTCCATGTTCTCACGTCGTTGTTCCTGCGACAATATCCGCCTCTGCCTTCTCATCCTCCACCATGTCCTCAGCCTCCAATGCAGGGACAATTCACAGTGCCCCACCAGAATACCACATGCGCAGGGCGGTGCCACGCAGTTTTGCACCTAGATAGCCTGGGTGAACAGAGTCACACAGGGAAGGAACTTATCCGCGTTCTTCATCAAGAAATCGAATCCTGGCTTTCTCCTCGACAACTCAAAATCAGAACCATGGTGACTGACAATTGGAAGAACACGGTGTCGGTACTGCATCAAGGAGGGCTGAGCCATGCCCCCTGCATGGCGCACATGTTCAATCTGGTTGTAAAGCGGTTCCTGAAGTCTTCCACCATGCATGCACTTCAGCCACTCGTACACTGCAAACCCTCCTTGAGCTGCAGCGGCAGAACGGCATTCTCCAACATAGGCTGATACGCAAAGTTTCCACCCGTTGGAATTCCACCCTCCATATGTTGGACCGACTACTATACGAACAGAGAAAGGCCATAAACCATTTCTTGATGATCCAAGCGGACAGGAGTACTCCTCTGTGTAACTTCGATGTCAGCCAGTGGCAACTCATGCGTGACACCTGCTGTTTGCTCAGGACCTTTGAGGAGGCCGCGTTATTTGTCAGTTGCCAGAACTACGGGATGGACAACGTCATTCCACTGCTTCATGTCCTGTAACAGATGCGGGTAAATCTGGCTGGTCAGGGGACTGGAGACGTGGCACCTAGATCTCAAGGCCACATGAGCCCCGTGGGGGCTAAATTGTAGGAGGAGGAGGACATTGGAGCACAGGCAATGTGTAGCGAAATGGGTGGTTTTTCTACACAGGTTACAGGAGAGGAGGAGCAGGAGCAGCCAGAGGAGCTACAGAGCGATGGGGGAGACAAGGCAGAGTTCCCAGAAACACTGTGGCAGTATGCAGTGGAGATGGAGGCAGGGAGTCCCTCTGAGTCACTTGCACAAATGGCCCGATGCATGCTCACTTGCTTGCGTAGTGACAGCCGAATTGTCAGCATTCGGCAGAGGGATGACTTCTGGCTCTCCACCTTGTTGGACCATCGCTATTGGTCCAAAATGGGGGCCTTTTTTACAGCCCCTGAGAGGGAGAACAAACTGAACTACTATAGAGACATCCTATGTAGTGAGTTGGCCGCTGCCTATCTGCGCGATCATCCATCCTCTCGCAGGTCTGACTGGGGGAGCCCTCAGCACTCACGTTCCTCTGCCATGGCTGCTGTGGCGGGGGGGGGTTAGGAGCAGTTCCAGCTCCATCAGCAGCAACTTGAGTTTCGAGTCGCTGATGAGCAGCTTTCTTCACCTACCTAGTGAAGAAACTATCACCAGCAGTAGCAGCTAGACCTGGAGCAGGACCTGAACCAGCAGGGGTTGGCATACTTGGACAGTACCTTGCCACCCCGCATTGAAGATCCGCTGGACTACTGGGCAGCCAAACTGGATTTGTGGCCGCAACTATCAGAGTTTGCCCTGGAAAAGCTGTCCTGCCCGGCCAGTAGTGTGGCATCAGAGCAGGTGTTCAGTGCGGCGGGGGCCATAGTTACCCCAAGAAGAACTCGCCTGTCCATCCAAAATGTTGAGAGACTAACCTAATGCCTGATGCATCAGACTAGATCATCCATGGTACCACACCAACATTTTGACAAAAGAGACCAGTTTCTTCTGGCTACCTGCCTCAGCTACTGCCACTCGCCTGATACCACACATCTGATGCAAAGTGCTCCTTCTTACACCCGCCATCTTCAGCTGGTATTCGCATTGCCACCCACCTCCCAGTTCGTACTTCACCCTCAAAGGAGGAGAGAGAACTCAGGTGTAAAATAATTAGGTAGTACTACTGGGCTCAGCCAGGGACCAACATATTATCTGCAGTGTTCAATAAACAGTGCGCCACCCAAGTGACAAATACATATATAAATAATAGACTAACAAATGTCTTACTGGTAACATTTTTGACATATACAAAAACATTCTAATAATAAGAAAAAACACAATGTGTGAACACACATTTGTTCCATGCCAAACATAGCCAAATGCACTAACTTCAGGAGAGTGTGGAGAGGCCTGCAGAAAAAAAAAAAAAAAAACACCGCTTTTTATTTTCAGTTGACATGAATCCCGCTAATAAAAATACATGAGCTCTTCTTTGTAATTCATCCCTTTTGGGAAATGTGTTTTTAGGCAAAAGGTCCAATAAGCTTCCATTTGTGAGACTTTACGTTCTGTATCTCCCCCTCCGGGTGGAGTCCTCACCCTTTCAATGCCAAAAGCTTGAAACATACTGACATTCCTATAGTGTTTTTCTATGAAATATTTAGCCGCTCCTGATATGTTTAAGCTGGACTCATTGCTGACATAGTTGAGATGTTCTAAAATTCTATTTTTCAGTTTTCTAGTTGTGCTTCCTACGTATAGTAAATCACATTGTGTGCACTTAATAATATATACAACATTTGTGCTATTGCAATTAATATATAATTTGACAGCATAGCTATAGCTAGAACTGATGGTCAGTGTCCTGAAAAACCTTAGTGGGAATGACATACCTGCATGTCTTGCATGGATGTCCTCCATAGCAGACAAAGCCCACATGGTTCAACCACATGCGGCTATTGTTCGCTGGTTTTGAACTGAACAGGAAAGGGAC
Organism: Bufotes viridis; assembly: GCA_033119425.1. Classification (NCBI taxonomy): domain Eukaryota; kingdom Metazoa; phylum Chordata; class Amphibia; order Anura; family Bufonidae; genus Bufotes; species Bufotes viridis. The sequence goes on from CM065590.1 coordinate 462,338,407, forward strand.
ATAACAGACAACAATGTAGATGCTTTCCTTGGAACTATTCTTATACCTCCTTTCAATATCTTAAACATCTGTTCATTTTCATATAAGGTAGGAATACTCTGCATTATAATTTGTTTATCATATTGCCGGCTATATATCAAAACCATGGTAGGAATATTTTCAACCTTGTTGGACGTCTCAATAACTTGACATGCAATTCTCGTTAGGGTTAGATCCAATAAATTAACAGTACTGGGGTCTGAATAATAGGTAAATTTCAAATTATATGGATTGCTATTCAGTAGGGATGAGCGAACCCGAACTGGATAGTGGTTTGGTGGCATGTCTCAGGTGAACCACAGCAAACCACGATATGCATCCCCTCAAATAGTTTTTCTGCACCATTCTCGGGGATACATACCATCCTTCATATATGAGTAGTGTTGAGCAAACAGTTCGAGCATAGCTCGGGTTCGTACCGAATTTTGGGGTGTTCGGGACACGTACCCGGACCCGAACATTTTCAAAAAAGTTCTGGTTCGGATCCGTTGTTCGGTGATTTCTTCCCTCTTTCTGAAGAGCTGCACAGCAGCCAATAAGCTAGTGTTTTACTTCTTGCCCTAAGAAGCCATCACAGCCATGCCTACTAATGGCATGGCTGTGATTGGCCAAGTGCAGCATGTGACCCAGCCTCTATTTAAGCTGGAGTCACGTAGCGCCGCACGTCACTCTGCTCTAATTAGTGTAGGGATAGGACGCAGCTGCTGTGAGGGCGAAATTAGGCAGGGAAAACTCAGCAAAAACAACTAATCAAGTGATCGATCTACAGCTGTGAAACATTCAACTTCTGCTAGTTAATTGCTCACTGGTTTTTAGGCTGCACAGAGCATTTTTCTGTCACTTTTTTCTGAAGTGATCGGCGGCCATTTTGTGTCTTGTGGTGCACCAGCACAAGCTGCCACCAAGTCCATCAATACTAGTTTTTTTTTTGCTATATCCTACATCAGGGGCTTGGCTGTGCTTATTGTCACCACTAGAAACTCAGGACAGAAATTTCTATATTTTATTGAGGGGTTAAATTCAATTGCCAAAATACCAATCCCCTAAATCTGGTGTTCCAGCTGTAGAGATGGCCCGAACTATCCGCCGGCGAACAGTTCCCGGCGAACATAGCTTGTTCGCGTTCGCCGCAGCGGGCGAACACATGCGATGTTCGGTCCGCCCCCTATACATCATCATTGAGCAAACTTTGACCCTGTACCTCACAGTCAGCAGACACATTCCAGCCAATCAGCAGCATACCCTCCCTCCCAGACCCTCCCATCTCCTGAACAGCATCCATTTTAGATTCATTTGGAATTTGCAGTCTTAGTGAGAGGAGGGAGAGTGTAGTTGCTGCTGATTTAATAGGGAAATCAATAGCTAGGCTAGTGAATTCAGTGTCCACTCCAGTCCTGAAAGACTCGTCTGATCTCTGCTGTAAGGACAGCATTCTGACAGCACCCCAAAAAGCCCTTTTTAGGGCTGCAACATTAGTCTGCTTTTTTTTTTTCTCCATATACATATTGCAGTTGCCTGGCCTGCCTGTGTGTGAGAAGCTGCAGGCCCACAGACTGTAGTGTGCCCACTGCCAGTGCCCACCCCTGTCATCCCATGTGGCACAGGACTTTGCATCAAAAAAAGGCATTTCATTTTCACACTTTAATCTAAGGTTAGTTGCCTGCCAGTGTGTGTCAGGCTGACTTCCACTGACTGTAGTGTGCCCACTGCCAGTGCCCACCACTCATACCGGCTGGCACAGGACTTTGCATAAAAAAAGGCATTTAATTTTTACACTTTAGAGTAATTTCAGTTGCTTGCCTGCTGCTAGTGTGTGTCAGGCCGACTTCCACTGACTGTAGTGTGCCCACTGCCAGTGCCCACCCCTATCATCCCGTGTGGCACAGGACTTTGCATCAAAAAAAGGCATTACATTTTTACACTTTAGTGTAATTTCAGTTGCTTGGCTGCTGCCAGTGTGTGTCAGGCCGACTTCCACTGACTGTAGTGTGCCCACTGCCAGTGCCCACCCCTATCATCCCGTGTGGCACAGGACTTTGCATCAAAAAAAGGCATTACATTTTTACACTTTAGTGTAATTTCAGTTGCTTGCCTGCTGCCAGTGTGTGTCAGGCCGACTTCCACTGACTGTAGTGTGCCCACTGCCAGTGCCCACCACTGATCATCCCGTGTGGCACAGGACTTTGCATCAAAAAAAGGCATTTAATTTTTACACTTTAGTGTAATTTCAGTTGCTTGCCTGCTGCCAGTGTGTGTCAGGCCGACTTCCACTGACTGTAGTGTGCCCACTGCCAGTGCCAACCACTGATACCGAGTGGCATAGTAGCTTGCTGATAAATAAGGCATTTCATTTTTAGACAGTAGTCTAAATTCAGTTGCTTGACTGCTGCCAGTGTGAGTCAGGCCCACTTCCACAGACTGTAGTGTGCCCACTGCCAGTGAAAACCACTGATACCGGGTGGCACAGTAGCTTGCCGATAAATAAGGCATTTCATTTTTAGACAGCAGTCTAAATTCAGTTACTTGCCTGCTGCCAGTGTGTGTCAGGCCCACTTCCACAGACTGTAGTGTGCCCACTGCCAGTGTCAACCACTGATACCGGGTGGCACAGTAGCTTGCCGATAAATAAGGTATTTAATTTTTAGACAGTAGTCTAAATTCAGTTGCTTGCCTGCTGCCAGTGTGTGTCAGGCCCACTTCCACAGACTGTAGTGTGCCCACTGCCTGTGCCAACCACTGATACCGGATGGCACAGTAGCTTGCCGATAAATAAGGTATTTAATTTTTAGACAGTAGTCTAAATTCAGTTGCTTGCCTGCTGCCAGTGTGTGTCAGGCCCACTTCCACAGACTGTAGTGTGCCCACTGCCAATGCCAACCACTGATACCGGGTGGCACAGTAGCTTGCCGATAAATAAGGCATTTCATTTTTAGACATTAGTCTAAATTCAGTTGCTTGCCTGCTGCCAGTGTGTGTCAGGCCCACTTCCACTGACTGTAGTGTGCCCACTGCCAGTGCCAACCACTGATACCGGGTGGCACAGTAGCTTGCCGATAAATAAGGCATTTAATTTTTAGACAGTAGTCTAAATTCAGTTGCTTGCCTGCTGCCAGTGTGTGTCAGGCCCACTTCCACTGACTGTAGTGTGCCCACTGCCAGTGCCAACCACTGATACCGGGTGGCACAGTAGCTTGCCGATAAATAAGGCATTTAATTTTTAGACAGTAGTCTAAATTCAGTTGCTTGCCTGCTGCCAGTGTGTGTCAGGCCCACTTCCACTGACTGTAGTGTGCCCACTGCCTGTGCCAACCACTGATACCGGGTGGCACAGTAGCTTGCCGATAAATAAGGCATTTCATTTTTACACATTAGTCTAATTTCAGTTGCTTGCCTGCTGCCAGTGTGTGTCAGGCCCACTTCCACTGACTGTAGTGTGCCCACTGCCAGTGCCCACCACTGATACTGGGTGGCACAGTACCTAGCATGCGTAGTACCACTTATCTAAAAAAAAATGACAGGCAGAGGCAGGCCACCCCGCAGGGGCCGTCGTGGTCGTGGTGCTGTGATTTCCACTGTCCCTGGAATAATGCCTAGTGTTCAGAGGCCACGTACCCTGAACCCGAAAAATTCTGAGGACATAGTTGACTGGCTTAGACAGGACACCCAATCTTCAACAGCTTCCGCTAAGAACCTTGACGCACCATCCTCCTCCAGCTCAGCTTCGGTCACCTGCTCTCAAGTTACCACGCTCCCGCCCGCCTCCACCACCACCATTACCACCACAGCCACCACAGCCGCTTCACTTGATCCATCAGAGGAGTTATTTACACATCAGTTGGATGCAATTAGTGATGCGCAACCATTATTGCCAGATGATGTAGATTACAGGGATATGTCTCAGTCAGGCAGGATTACACACATGGACGTACAGTGTGATGATGATGATAATGATGATGTTGTACCCGCTGCTGCTTCCTTTGCTGAGGTGTCAGATACAAGTGAAGCGGTTGATGATGACGATGTGTCCACGGATGCCACGTGGGTGCCTGCTCGAAGAAAGAAGAGGGGAAAGTTCAGAAGGGAGACAGAGAGAATGAGGAGACGAGTTGGAAGCAGGGGAGGTCGTCGCAAGGAGTTAGTGGCACAGTCAGACAGCATGTATCGGCACCTGGGGTCAGCCAGACAGCACGCCAGTCAACGCATGCTGTTGCCACCACCAGAATGCCGTCATTGCAAAGCTCAGCAGTGTGGCATTTTTTTTGTGTGTCTGCCTCTGATAACAGCAATGCCATTTGCAACCTGTGCCAAAAGAGTCGTGGGAAGTCCAACACCCACCTTGGTACAACTGCTTTGCGAAGGCACATGATCTCACATCACAAACGCCTATGGGATCAACACATGAGTACAAGCAGCACACAAACTCAAAGCCACCATGCACTTCCTGGTTCAGCATCTTCAGCCACGTCAACCACTGCTATCCTCCCTGCCCCCTCTCAACCAACCGCCACTCCTCCTCTCACCTTTAGCAGTTCCTGCTCATCTGCCCACAGTCAAGTGTCTGTCAAGGACATGTTTGAGCGTAAAAAGCCAATGTCACAGAATCACCCCCTTGCCCGGCGACTGACAGCTGGCTTGACAGAACTATTAGCCCGTAAGCTTTTACCATACTAGCTGGTGGAGTCTGAGGCCTTCAAAAAATTTGTCGCTATTGGGACACCAGAGTGGAAGGTACCCGGAAGAATTTTTTTTCAAAAAAGGCAATCCCAAACCTCTATCATGTCATTGAAAAGGAAGTCATGGCATCTCTGGCATACAGTGTTGGAGCAAGGGTCCATCTGACCACTGATACGTGGTCTGCAAAGCACGGTCAGGGCAGGTATATCATGTACACTGCGCATTGGGTCAACCTGCTGACGGCTGACAAGCATGGAATGCGTGGCTCCGCAGCGGAGTTGTTGACACCGCCACGACTTGCAGGCAGACCTACTGCCACCTCCTCTACTCTTACTCCATCCTCTTCGATATCCTCCTCGGCTGAGTCCTCTTCTTCTGCGGTGTCTGGCTGCACATCAACTGAATCCCCCCAGCTCCCCAGGGGCTATTCCACATCCCGGATACGACAGTGTCACGCTGTCTTGGGGTTGACTTGCCTGAAAGCAGAGAGCCACACAGGACCAGCACTCCTGTCCGCCCTGAATGCACAGGTGGATCAGTGGCTGACCCCGCACCAACTGGAGATCGGCAAAGTGGTGTGTAACAATGGAACAAATTTGTTGTCGGCATTGAATTTGGGCAAGTTGTCACATGTGCCGTGCATGGCACATGTGTTGAATCTCATCGTACAACGCTTTGTGTCTAAGTACCCAGGCTTACAGGACGTCCTCAAGCAGGCCAGGAAGTTGTGTGGCCATTTCAGGCGTTCCTGCACGGCCATGGCGCACTTTTCCGATATTCAGCAGCCAAACAACATGCCAGTGAGGCGCTTGATTTGCGACAGCCCAACACGTTGGAATTCAACACTCCTAATGTTCGACCGCCTGCTCCAACAAGAAAAAGCCGTCAATGAGTATTTGTATGACCGGGGTGCTAGGACAGCCTCTGCGGAGCTGGGAATTTTTTTGCCACATTACTGGACGCTCATGCGCAATGCCTGTAGGCTCATGCGTCCTTTTGAGGAGGTGACAAACCTAGTCAGTCGCACCGAAGGCACCATCAGCGACCTCATCCCATTTGTTTTCTTCCTGGAGCGTGCCCTGCGAAGAGTGCTGGATCAGGCTGTAGATGAGCGTGAAGAGGAAGAGTTGTGGTCACCATCACCACCAGAAACAGCCTTGTCATCATCGCTTGCCGGACCTGCGGCAACGCTGGAAGAGGAGTATGAGGAAGAGGAGTCAGAGGAGGAAAGTGGCGGCTTTGAGAAGGAGGAAGACCAACCACAGCAGGCACCCCAGGGTGCTCGTTATTGTCACCTATCTGGTACCCATGGTGTTGTACGTGGCTGGGGGGAAGAACAGTCCGTCAATGACATCAGTGAGGACGAGGAACGGGAAATGAGTAGCTCTGCATCCAACCTTGTTTAAATGGGGTCTGTTGAGGGACCCTCGTATAAAAAGGATGAAGGAGAACGAACTGTACTGGCTGGCCACGCTACTAGAAAGTGGCAGAAATGTTACCAAATTACCGAAAGTCGGAAAGAATGCAGCAGTTCAAAACCAAACTAAAAAATATGCTTTACACAGCTTATAGGGGGGATGTCACAGCACAACGGGAATCTAACAGGGGAAGAGGTGAGTGTAATCCTCCTCCTACCACGGTGGCAAGGACTGAACGATTTACAGATGTGTTGTTGATGGAGGACATGCAGAGCTTTTTCAGTCCTACTCATCGCCACAGCCCTTCGGGATCCAGCCTTAGAGAACGACTCGACCGACAGGTAGCAGACTACCTCGCCTTAACAGCAGATATCGACACTCTGAGGAGCAATGAACTCCTTCACTACTGGGTGTGCAGGCTTGACCTGTGGCCTGAGCTATCCCAGTTTGCGATAGAACTTCTGGCCTGCCCTGCTTCAAGTGTCCTGTCAGAAAGGACCTTCAGTGCAGCAGGAGGCATTGTCACTGACAAGAGAAGTCGCCTCGGTCAAAAAAGTGTTGATTACCTCACCTTCATAAAGATAAATGAGGCATGGATCCTGAAGGGACTGACAGTGGGGGATACGTTTGACTAACAAAAGGCCTGATTACATGCCTTGGCCTCAAAATGGTCCCCACGCTGCTGTATTTAATGTCTGCATACCGGATGACTTTCAAGTTCAATTTTTCCGGCCGCTGCTACAATAGCGGCTGCAACAATGCCATTATTTTTCAGGCATGTGTACATGCCTAATTTTTCTGTCCTATGGTGCAGCACTGTGGCTGCAAAAACAAACCAAAAAAAAGGCACATACAAGTGTCAATTCCCTTCGTGATTGTTACCTTGTTGTGGTGAAGGGGCTTGCGTATCACAATGAAGCAATCATCACCTCTATGAGTGTGTTGGCAATGTTGCCACACCCCAGATGATAAGGCCGTTGCTTCATTATGGTCAGACCAAAAGCGATCGGACGGCTGGATAATATTTCATAGAAAAACATTAATTTACCTTTTTTTTAATGTTGTATGGGTTTTAATACATAAAATAAAAAATCATAATAAAGTCTCTTAATAGTTTATTAGGAATAATGCAGACAATTTAAAAAATCCCCATCAATTCCAATACAAAGCAAGTACAGAGCTCAGAACTAAATTATTTCATGATGTCGTAATGCTTCGTTAATTCAACAATGTTTAATCAATTCGACACACGTCCCCGGATAGGGTCCATAACAGGGATTAAACTGATAGGAATAGTACTAGTTAAGACACCACTCATATAGGGTGCCACAGCACATTGCTCTGTGCACGCGCAGTGCCCCAATTTGGGAGTAAGAGGACCGACCAAGCTGCTTTTTCCATCTCCCGGTTCCTGAAATCAATTCAGTTTGGTGTATGAGAGTTTGGTCTGTCACTGTGAAGGCAGTCGAAGGTACCCGGCCTAAATTTTTTTTCACAAAAGGCAATCCCTGATATGGGACATTAGAGGGATTAAACTGATGAGAATAGTACTACAGAAAATACCACTCATATCGGGTGTGACGGTAAATTGCACGGCGCAGACGCCGTGACCGTGGATAAAAACAAAGGGGAGGGAGCCAGCGTTTTTTTAACCATCTCCCCGTTCGAAAAATCAATTCAATAAATGGCCCCCAGATTGGGGACGTTAGAGGGATTAAACTGATGAGAATAGTACTACAGAAAATACCACTCATATCGGGTGTGACAGTAAATTGCACGGCGCAGATGCAGTGACCGTGGATAAAAACAAAGGGGAGGGAGCCAGAGTTTTTTTAACCATCTCCACGTTCGAAAAATCAATTCAATAAATGGCCCCCAGATTGAGGACGTTAGAGGGATTAAACTGATGAGAATAGTACTACAGAAAATACCACTCATATCGGGTGTGACAGTAAATTGCACGGCGCAGAGACCGTGGATAAAAACAAAGGGGAGGGAGCCAGCGTTTTTTTAACCATCTCCCTGTTCGAAAAATCAATTCAATTCACCTTTCGGGGACCCTTGGTGTTATACGTGGCTGGGTGGAGGAAGAAACCTTCAATGACATCACCGGGACGTGGCTAGCTTGGTATCCAACCTTGTGCAAATGGGGAGTTTGCGTTTGTGCAAATGAACTGTTTGCGGTTGTTTGCGGTGCATTAAAAGGGGAGTTTGGTCTGTCAATGTCTGTGAAGCAGGCGTAACCCCTATCGATACAACCCCGTAACCCTGATCGATACAACATCATACCTGATCGTATACACACATTAGATGTTTTAAACCACGTTGTTGAAAAAATTTTAGGATTGTTAGGTGATTTATGCCTTTTATGGATTAAAACCCAACTCTGGGTCAACTATGTAATTTTCCATGGAAGTTTTGCCATGGATCCCCCTCCGCATGCCACAGTCCAGGTGTTAGTCCCCTTGAAACAACTTTTCCATCACTATTGTGGCCAGAAAGAGTCCCTGTGGGTTTTAAAATTCACCTGCCTATTGAAGTCTATGGCGGTTCGCCCGTTCGCGAACATTTGCGGAAGTTCGGGTTCGCCGTTCGTGAACAGAAAATTTTATGTTCGCGACATCCCTATCCAGCTGTGGCTAGCCAAGTGTAATACTGTCTGCTGTCTGGCAAAGGATAGATTTTTTTCTGTGGTTAAATTCAATTGCTCAAATAGCAATAATATAAATCAGTGGTTTTAGCTGTGGCTGGCCAAGTTTTCTAGTGTCTGGCAAAGGATATATTTTGTTCTGGGGTGAAATTCAATTGCCAAAATGGCAATACCGTAAATCTGGTGTTCCAGCTGTGACTGGACAAGTTTCATAGTGTCCGTGATAAGATATATTATTTTCTGCGGTGAAATTCAGTTGCAAAAATAGAAATACCGTAAATCTGGTGTTCCAGCTGTGACTGGACAAGTTTAATAGTGTCCGGCAAAGGATATATTTTTTTCTGGGGTGAAATTCAATTGCCAAAATAGCAATACTGTAAATCTGGTGTCCCAGCAGTGCCTGGCCAAGTTTAATAGTGTCCGGCAAAGGATGTATTATTTTCTGGGGTGAAATTCAGTTGCCAAAATAGCAATACCGTAAATCTGGTGTCCCAGCAGTGCCTGGCCAAGTTTAATAGTGTCCTGCAAAGGATATATTTTTTTCTGGGGTGAAATTCAATTGCCAAAGTAGCAATACGATAAATCAGTGGTTTCAGCTGTGGCTGGCCAAGTTTATTAGTGTCCGCCAAAGGATATATTATTTTCTGGGGTGAAATTCAATTGCAAAAATATAAATACCGTAAATCTGGTGTTCCAGCTGTGACTGGACAAGTTTAATAGTGTCCGGCGAAGGATTTATTATTTTCTGGGGTGAAATTTAGTTGCAAAAATAGAAATAACGTAAATCTGGTGTTTCAGCTGTGACTGGACAAGTTTCATAGTGTCCGGCAAAGGATTTATTATTTTCTGGGGTGAAATTCAGTTGCCAAAATAGAAATACAGTAAATTTGGTGTTCCATCTGTGACTGGACAAGTTTCATAGTGTCCGTCATAGGATATATTATTTTCTGCAGTGAAATTCAGTTTCAAAAATATAAATACCGTAAATCTGGTGTTCCAGCTCTGGCTGGACAAGTTTAATAGTGTCCGGCAAAGGATATATTTTTTTCTGGGGTGAAATTCAGTAGCAAAAATAGAAATACCGTAAATCTGGTGTTCCAGCTGTGACTGGACAAGTTTAATAGTGTCCGGCAAAGGATTTATTATTTTCTTGGGTGAAATTCAGTTGCCAAAATAGAAATACAGTAAATCTGGTGTTCCAGCTGTGACTGGACAAGTTTAATACTGTCCGTCATAGGATATATTATTTTCTGCGGTGAAACTCAGTTTCAAAAATAGAAATACAATTAATCTGGTGTTCCAGCTGTTGCAGGCCTAGTTTAAATCTGTCAGTAAAAGGGTATATTTTTTTCTGGGGTGAAATTTAATTGCCAAAATAGCAATACCCTGAATCTGGTGTTCCAGCTGTGACTGGACAATTTCCCTAGTGTCCGTCAAAGGATAGATTTTGCTCTGTGGTGAAATACAGTTGCAAAAATAGAAATACAGTAAATCTGGTGTTTCAGCTGTGACTGAACAAGTTTAATAGTATCCGTCAAAGGAAAGATTTTGTTCTAGGGTGAAATTCAATTGCCAAAATAGAAATACCCTTAATCTGGTGTTCCAGCTGTGACTGGACAATTTCTCTAGTGTCCGTCAAAGGATATATTATTTTCTGAGGTGAAAGTGAGTAGCAAAAATAGAAATACAGTAAATCTGGTATTCCAGCTGTGGCAGGCCAAGTTTAAATCTGTCCATAAAAGGGTATATTTATTTCTGGGGTAAAAATCAGTTGCAAAAATAGAAATACAGTAAATCTAGGATTTCAGCTGTGGCTGGACAAGTTTCATAGTGTCCGTTAAAGAATAGCTTTTGTTCTGGGGTGAAATTCAATTGCCAAAATAGCAATACCGTAAATCATTGGTTTTAGCTGTGGCTGGATAAGTTTAATACTGTCCGGCAAAGGATAGATTTTAAATTGTTGGGTGAAATATTACCATTTTTGCTAGGTACAATCCCCTGCACTGCATAACTGACAGGGAACTTACAATTGGCGGTTACATTCTTGCATGAAATGAAGCCTTTTTGGGCTGTGAAGCCAAAGGTAGTCTCCAATAACAGTTTTTTTATTTTACAACAATGGTTGGGTGAGGCCGGTATACATGTCTATTCTGCATAAGGTTCAAACAAGTCCTGTGGGATCCATGTCTGGTTCTTTTTAATAAACGAAAGCTTAGTTGCCAACATTGTCTGCGGACAGGAGGCTGCACTTGTCTGTGATAATGCCCCCAGCCATGCTAAACAAACGTTTAGACGATACAGTGGCTGCAGGGTAGGCCAGCACCTCCAAGGTGTAAAGGGCAACCTCAGGACATGTGCCCAATTTGAAGACCCAGAAGTTGAATTGGCCAGACCCAGTGGTGTATCTAGAAATGATTGGGCACCACATCAAATTTTTGAAAGGGGCCCCCCTCCCCCAGTAATCCATTTGACAATTGTATTGAAATAACGGATCCGTCTTTCCGTGGTCATCCGTAAAAACAGATCTGTTATTTATTATTATACAATTTTTAAAGGTCTGTGCATGCGCAGAGGGGAAGAACGGATCCGTTAATACATCGATTTTCAATGTCGGATGCACCCTTAATACATTTCAATGGAAATTAATGGCGGATCCGTCATTCCGTCAAGTGTTTCTGCATTTTTGGACGGAGATAAAAATACAACATGCTGCGCTTTTATCTGCGTCCAAAAAACGTGAAAGGACTGAACTGAAGACAAACTTATGCAAAATGAACGGATTGCTTTCCATTCAGAATGCATTAGGATAAAACTAATCAGTTTTTTTCCGTTATTGAGCCCTGAGGACGGAACTCAATGACGGAAAACTTTGACGCTAGTGTGAAAGTACCCTTAGCCTGTCTCTGCTCCACAAAGCAACCTCTCCCTACACTGGCAAAACACAGAGTGTAAAATGGCTGCCAGATCAGGTTCTGTTATAGGGTGGGGGTATGTTCATGTGCTGAAACATCTCAATTGGCTGTCCTGTCCCACCCGATGGATGTGTCATGGGTCAAAGTTCAGCGCATTGCAAAAGAATATGGCTCTGGCGGACATCGCCATATGTCCACCGGGCGAACCGTAAGGCCATCTATAATCAGCTATACTAGGTAGCAAGAGCGTCCACTATTTAACTTAGTGGACACTCTAGCTATTGGCTTTCACTCCACCAAGGCCAGATACCTTGGTGGCATGTCTCAGGTGAACCACAGCAAACCACGATATGCATCCCCTCTAATAGTTTTTCTGCACCATTCTCGGGGATACATACCGTCCTTCATATATGAGGCCTGTCACTGCCTCTGAAATAGCAGTTTATAGTTTGGTCACAAAATACACATAAACCTGTCAAATGTATGTATACTAATGCCAGAAGCCTGACTAACAAGACTGGTGAACTGGAATTAGTGATGTGTGAGGAGGACTATGACGTAGTGGGAATAACTGAGACATGGCTGGATGATAGCTATGACTGGGCAGTTAATATAAAAGGTTACAATCTGTTTAGAAAGGATCGTCAAAACCGGAGAGGTGGAGGGGTCTGCCTCTACGAGAAGTCGTGTCTAAATCCCGTAATTTGAGAATACATCTCTAAAGGAACATGAACATGTGGAGTCACTGTGGGTAGAAATAGATAGAGCAAAAAACAATAATAAAATACTAATAGGAGTGTATTATAAACCACCTAATATACCAGAGTCCACAGAAAATCTATTACTAAACGAGATAGACGAGGCGGCAAATCATAATGAAGTCGTTATCATGGGGGACTTCAACTACCCAGATATAGACTGGGAAACTGAAAGCTGTACATCCCAAAAAGGAAACAGGTTCTTGGCAATAGCCAAAGACAATTTCCTTTCCCAACTGGTTCACGACCCCACTAGAGGGACGGCCATACTGGACTTAGTATTAACCAATAGACCTGATAGAACAACAGATGTGCAGGTTGGGGGACACCTGGGAAATAGTTTCTAAAGGGAGGAACAAAAATACCAAACTTCAAAAAAGCAAAATTTAGCCAACTAAGCGAGGCCATAGGCCTAACTAACTGGGACAAAGTCCTCAAAAATAAAAATACAACCATAAAATGGGAGATTTTTAAAAGCATTGTAACATCTAATTGTGAGAGATACATACCTTATAGGAATAAAAGGCTAAGAAACAATAAGAAACCAATGTGGATAAATGGAACCGTAAAGAAGGCAATAAATGACAAAAAGAAAGCATATAAATCGCTAAAACAGGAGGGGAGTCAGGAAGCACTGATAAACTATAAGGAAAAAAATAGAATATGTAAAAAACTAATAAAATTTGCCAAACTAGAGACCGAGAGATTAATTGCCAAAGAGAGTAAAACTAACCCTAAAATGTTCTTCAATTATATAAATAGTAAAAAATATAAATCTGAAGGAGTCAGCCCTCTACATAGCAATGAGGGGGGTGTTGCAGAGAGCGACGAGGATAAAGCAAAACTATTAAATATTTTTTTCTCCACTATATTCACTGAGGAAAATAAACTGTCAGATGAAATGCAGAATGTAAAAGTAAATCCCCCATTAAAAGTGTCCTGTCTGACCCAGGAAGAAGTACAATAGCGACTTTAAAAGATTAAAATAGACAAATCGCCAGGACCGGATGGCATACACCCCCGTATCCTAAGGGAATTAAGTGATGTCATAGCCAGACCATTATTTCTGATATTTACGGACTCTATAATAACAGGGAATGTTCCACAGGATTGGCGCATAGCAAATGTGGTGCCAATATTCAAAAAGGGTCCAAAAACAGAGCCTGGAAATTATAGGCCGGTAAGTTTAACATCTATTGTTGGTAAACTGTTTGAAGGGTTTCTAAGAGATGCTATTTTGGAGTATCTCAATGAAAATAAGCAAATAACGCCATATCAGCATGGCTTCATGAGGGATTGGTCATGCCAAACAAATTTAATCAGCTTCTATGAGGAGGTAAGTTCTAGACTTGACAGCGGCGAATCAATGGATGTCGTATATCTGGACTTCTCCAAAGCATTTGACACCGTACCTCATAAAAGGTTGGTATGTAAAATGAGGATGCTCGGACTGGGAGAAAATGTCTGTATGTGGGTAAGTAACTGGCTGAGTGACAGAAAACAGAGGGTGGTTATTAACGGTAGATACTCAGATTGGGTCACTGTAACTAGTGGGGTACCTCAGGGGTCAATATTGGGCCCTATTCTCTTCAATATATTTATTAATGATCTTGTAGAAGGCCTGCACAGTAAAATATCTATTTTTGCAGATGACACTAAACTGTGTAAAGTAATTAACACTGAAGAGGACAGTTTTCTGCTACAGAGGGATCTGGATAGATTGGAGGCTTGGGCAGAAATATGGCAGATGAGGTTTAACACTGACAAATGTAAAGTTATGCACATGGGAAGGAATAATGCAAGTCACCCGTACATATTAAATGGTAAAACACTCGGTAACACTGACATGGATCTAGGAATTTTAATAAACAGCAAATTAAGCTGCAAAAACCAGTGTCAGGCAGCTACTGCCAAGGCCAATAAGATAATGGGTTGCATCAAAAGAGGCATAGATGCCCGTGATGAGAACATAGTCCTACCACTTTACAAATCGCTAGTCAAACCACACATGGAGTACTGTGTACAGTTCTGGGCTCCTGTGAACAAGACAGACAAAGCAGAGCTGGAGAGGGTTCAGAGGAGGGCAACTAAAGTAATAACTGGAATGAGGGATCTACAGTACCCTGAAAGGTCATCAAAATTAGGGTTATTCACTTTAGAAAAAAGACGACTGAGGGGAGATCTAATAACTATGTATAAATATATCAGGGTTCAGTACAGAGATCTGTCCCATCATCTATTTATCCCCAGGACTGTGACTGTGACAAGGGGACATCCTCTGCGTCTGGAGGAAAGAAGGTTTGTACACAAACATAGAAAAGGATTCTTCACTGTAAGAGCAGTGAGACTATGGAACTCTCTGCCTGAGGAGGTGGTGATGGTAAGTACAATAAAGGAATTCAAGAGGGGACTGGATTTATTTCTGGAGTGTAATAATATTACAGGCTACAGCTACTAGAGAGGGGTCGTTGATCCAGGGAGTTATTCTGATTGCCTGATTGGAGTCGGGAAGGAATTTTTTTCCCCTTAAGTGGGGAAAATTGGCTTCTGCCTCACACGGGTTTTTTGCCTTCCTCTGGATCAACTTGTAGGAAACAGGCCGAACTGGATGGACAAATGTCTTTTTTCGGTCTTATATACTATGTTACTATGTTACAGCCAGGGAACGTTGAATTTTATTTTTTTTCCCCAAAAAAATATTTAAATTTTTCTACTATGTATAAGAGTGTAATAAGGCATTTTTTAGTGCATCAATAGCAGACTATAGTTTGCTTGAAGCCCTGGTACATCAAATTAGGCCTATATTTTTTTCCAAAAAACCTGTTGCAAGTTCCAGGCCGATAGCTCTTGGATTAGTAATGCCAGCTGACACATGGGGCCAGAGACACCAGTGCAGAGCACCTGGGAATAAGACAACACTGGAGGTCAGGAAACAGGCATATGTCAGGCCAGGCAGAGATTGTGTTAATACATAAAATAATCTGAGATCAGTGCAGGCAGCAGAGGGTCAACATGGTAAACAGGCAGAAGTCAGAGCAGGCAGTACAGAGCCAGAGCCAATAAACGGGTGGGTAGACTAACAGAAAAGCACATCTTCGCTGTTAAACTAGTAAGCAAGGAACCTGGAGCTCAGGTACCCTCCCCTAGGTTAAAGTATGTTAAATATTGATGTAATAGCGTACTGGCCCTGGAAGAGGCATTGTAGTCTGGTGCTGGCTATGACATCCAGTGTAGGACAATGGACTGCAGTGGCCAGTCCCGCTACTGGATCTCAGAGGAGGCCCAGCGGGGACCTACAGCAGGGATAGGTAAGTGATGCAATGTTGAAGCTAGTTGGGCGGTGGTGGGAACAGGGCACCACCATGATAAGTTGCAGGCCACAATTTTCCCTGACTTCTGATAGGTACCACATTATTCTTGAGGACAAATAGGATTACATTGTGCACTAGATGGTTCACTCCTTCTCTCCGTCACTTCAGGATGATGTCGAGGTTACCTCTGAGTCTGACACAGTACCTTGGAGCCAGGCAAAAAAAACACCACCATTATATACAGAAAAGACAGTTCTCCCTGTCCTGGTGTGAGAACAGTCAACATTTGGACTGCAATGGGGATGAGGTTCAGGGGGAGATAGGAGACTCCATGCATAGCTGTGTTGTGGTAGTAGTAGTGGCACTTGTAGACACAGTGGTGGGGATGGTGGTAGGGGCAGTGGTAGCCTGGTGACAGTAGCACATTGGGAAAATATAGAGTGAATTGGGACGGGAGGCAAAGATGCCCACAATGACATATCATAGTTTGATTATGATGATGACTGTGTGTCGGACAGGACCTGGGAGCCAGATCGGGGTATGGCAGTTTGAAGAGAAGGCATCGCTCGTACAAGCACTGCCTTCTCTTCTCTGTTTACCTACTCGCTGGAGCAATTACACCGGTGAGCAGGTGTAATTACAAGTATGGCATCCATATGCACTTCTATGGGATTGCTCTGTAGTATTCACAGAGAGAGCCATCACATAGAAGTGAATTGGGACGCCATACTTATAATTACACGGCTCACCACTGCAATTGCTGAGAAAAACAGGTAAACAGGGCAGAGACGGCACTATGAGGATAGGTCATCAAAAGTAAAAAGCAGACAACTCCTTTAGGTTCAAAAAGGTAGGGCAGAACTCATTACTTTATTGCAATTAGGTAAAAGTTTTATTGGAAATCCACCAGTGTTCCAATTTATATATATTGCAACATTTCAGGTGTCATATGAATACCCTTTGTCAACGAAAACACATTACATTAGTCAAATAAAGTGGATGATCATACATCAACACAATAATATCCCTGAGAGGCACAATATTTTGATGAATAGATTGATGGAAAAAGCTGGAATTCTGTGATAGAGAAACAATTCTATAAAGATAATATTATCTAGAATGGTCCCATATATTAGTAGGTAGGACAAATAATCAACATGATGAATCCATGATAGTACATAAAATTCTTGATCTACAAGTTCAGAAAATACGTTTGTGATGCCTCATGATCATTTGTAACAGTGGCAATTGTGATAAGCCAATAAAGGTATTACAATCTAGAATGAAAGTCCATGACATGATCCTATGTGTTAGTACATAGCATAGTTAATCTGTTAGTCCAGAATATAGGTACGTAGGGGATCGTTTATTAACTGTTAATTTAGTAACTTTTTGTTGTATTAAAACACATACTGCATATTGTTGAGAAACACACATTTGTGTACTAGTCTTTATCTCTCTCTTGATGCCTCCCCCCCAGTAGGTTCACATTATATGAATCACATAAAATTTGACTGCATCTGAACTTTTTGAGAAATTTGGACCGAATTCCTAAGCTAAACTGAATAGGCGGATGTTTTTGTTCAGCCTTATAAACTATGTTACTATGGTAGAACCAGTTCGCTCATCCTTAATCAGGATAAATATGTACATTCAAATCAGCAAACAGAGATATACCGCCTGAACAGACAGGTTCTGACCTAACTGGACTGTGGCCTTCTTCCAGCACATAAGGATGTAGCAGAGTTAAAACTTCGTAAGTTATCACACCAATTAATGCGTTATGACTTTGACCGTTAACTCTGCTGCATGTGTACTTGTCCCTGGGCATGCAGACAGGAACAATGACCTGAACTGGCCCAGTTTGCTCTCGCTGTACTGTCTTGTCCAGCCTCCAGGGTCATCTCAGGGAGGGTTATTTAGCATGGAAGGTGGCATTGTTACATCCAAACAGACAAAGTTGTCCTTTGCCAGTGTACAAAACGTCACATTTATAAAAAATGAATGAGGCATGTATCCTATATTCATATGTGCCTGTCTTGTTGAGAAAAATTATATTTTAATATATGCAATGAGCCTCCTGGAGCAATGGGGTGCTAGAGGATCAGTACTCTCTGCAACTGCTGCACCTTCTCCACTTTTATTGGCAGGGCCAGGTGTGATGACGCTTACACTACCTGGCCCTGTCAAACAATCAAAGTGTGGAAAGTGCAGCAGTTGCAGAGCTGAGCCTCTCATTTGCATCTATTAAAACATAATTTTTCTGAGCAATGGGGGCACATGTGAACATGGGACCAACACAGATGCCTTCAGCTGCCGAGTGCACATGTAACAGGTCAGCCAGTGTCATAGGTAATGAATCTGCTGACAGATGCCCTTATTTTTTCCACTGTTTTAATCTTCTTACATTAGGTGGTGGAGGCCCCATCTTATTTTGCTATGGGGCCCTTCGAATTATAGATGCCCCCCTTTCCCCTGTGCAAGTGCCATCCACCATTGTTGTTTTTTAGGGGGGACTATTTGTCCTAAAACTTTTCATTTTTATTTTAATTTATAAGTATATAAACAGTTACAGGCACATCTATTTATACTGCTGTGTACAGACAAAATGTCTAGCAACAAGTTGTAACTCTGTTAAAAGGCAATAACATGCTACAGAAGGGTCTGAAGTTCATAACTTTATGGGAATTGTTCCCAGAAAAATTTTATATTGATGTCTTTCATCTTCTCTTGGTAGACTTTATCGAAGTACTCACTTTGAGCTACTGTAAAATGGTTCTTCCAATCACCAGATATTCCTGCAATGATAAGAACATCTTGAATTATTTGTCTGGTTGTCTACATGGTTATAGAATGCCCTTATAGAATAATATTGATTTTCAAAATTGCCTTCTCAAGCTCCATGAGAAAATGTGTTTGTTCTTTCTTATTTTAGAGTATTTTTTCAGTTTGTTTTTATGTGCAGACTGCCTTTAGGTAGCCATAACACAGTGGCCACAGACTTCTGTAGAGCAAAGTGTGTGGAAAAGTACTGGAGAGGGTATATATCTTACAGAGAATGCTCAGCTTTATGCAATAAAATTGGTTTCTGAAATCTATGTTGTTTCAGCAAATCACAGTTTGCTGAGATAGGTTGTGTAAGAATTCATGTGCTGGATTGTAATGGAGTGGCATGCAAGTTAGTAGTGGGTTATGTCACTCTTTCCCCCAGTCCAGTATATCACTTTCCCCAACCTAAAGCAATCCCCCTGTGTCTACTGGAACCATTACTGGGAAATAACTATAGGCCTCAATCAGTGTCAAGAGAATGGTAAATGTTTGTGAGGCTGTGCAAAGCGGACTGTAAAACAACAACGGTCATGTGCATGCGCCCTAAGTTTAATGTTGCCTCAGAGATCTGGATTTGCCTCTAGACAGTCGGGACCTATTCAAGATCCTATTTTAAAAAGCCTGTACTTTGTTTTTAATAAGTTCAGTTATAAATGGTTAAACAACTGCCATTAAGGCCCCTTTCACACGGGCGAGTTTTCCGCGCGGGTGCAATGCGTGAGGAGGACGCATTGCACCCGCACTGAATCCTGACCCATTCAGTTCTATGGGGCTGTGCACATGAGCGGTGATTTTCACGCATCACTTTTGCGTTGCGTGAAAATCGCAGCATGTTCTATATTCTGCGATTTTCACGCAACGCAGGCCCCATAGAAGTGAATGGGGATGCGGAAAATCGCAAGCATCCGCAATCATGTGCGGATGCGTTGCGCATTTTCCCGCATGGTTAGCTAGGATACGATCGGGATGGGGACCTCGATCGTTATTATTTCCTTTATAACATAGTTATAAGGGAAAATAATTGCATTCTAATTACAGAATGCAATGTTCCTCGACCTTAAAGGGTTGAACAATAAAGAGTTAACTACCTTCTCCCATTGTGCAGCAGAGCCCCAGAACGTCGTCTCTCTTGATAGTTTGGCTGCAGGACCTGTGGTGACGTCACAGGGTCACATGGTCCAATCATAGAAGCATTTGAGTGGACCATGTGACCCATGTGATCCTGTGACATCACGGCAGGTCCTTCATCTAACAACAGATGTTCGATGAAGGACCTGCCGTGATGTCACAGGATCACATGGGTCACATGGTCCACTCAAATGCTTCTATGATTGGACCATGTGACCCTGTGACGTCACCACAGGTCCTCAAGCAGCCAAACTATCAAGAGAGACGACGTTCTGGGGCTCTGCGCGTACAATGGGAGAAGGTAAGTTAACTCTTTATTATTTTTAACCCTTTTAAGGCCGGGGAACATTGCATTCTGTAATTAGAATGCAATTATTTTCCCTTATAACTATGTTATAAAGGAAAATAATTACACATACAGAATACTCATCCCGAAACCAGACTTCAGTGATGAAGTCTGACTTCGGGTCTGGGTACCAAGCATGCGGATTTTTTCACGCGCGTGCTCAACGCACTACAAACGTTAGCACACGCGCGGAAAAATCGCGGCGATTCCCGCAACGCACCCGCATCTTATCCGGGCGTCAAACATGACGCCCGTGTGCAAGAGGCCTAAAGGCGTGAGTGTTCATTCTATTCTGGTGCTCATCATAGTCAGAATTCACAGCAGAATAGTTCTCCCAGAGATGTTCATAAAAGCACAGACTGGGAATCTGGGGTAAATGAGGATATCCTTGGTTATAGGTTTATAAATAATATTTAATATTATTATTATTATTATTATTATTATTATTATTATTTATTCACAGTGACTAAAAGCAGAATTAATTCTTGAAGGATTTAAAAATGGTTTCTGTGTTACTAAATGTAAAGGATCTGCTTGTTTTGTGGTTTGACAATTTAACTTCATATCGAAATGTAGAAGTTGTTAGGACTGAAGGTAGGATAGCAGGTCTGTTTAGTTACTGGCACTTTAGGGATTTATCTCCTCTGGGTTGAATACCTAAGAAGTCCCCTTATGAATTTAGGTTAACACGACATTTATCCTATCCTAGTGAATCTTCTTGGAATGATGAGATGGACAAGGACACGATACTTGTGACATATACAGTTAGGTCAATATATATTTGGACACTGACACAAATTTTGTTTTTATTACCTGTTTACTAAAACATATTCAAGTTATATTCAAGTCCACACTTTTAGCTTTCATTTGAGGGTATCCACATTAAAATTGGATGAAGGGTTTAGGAGTTTCAGCTCCTTTACATGTGGCACCCTGTTTTTAAAGGGACCAAAAGTAATTGGACAATTGACTTAAAGGCTGTTTCATGGGCAGGTGTGGGCAATTCCTTCATTATTTCATTCTCAATTAAGCACATAAAAGGCATGGAGTTGATTTGAGGTGTGGTGCTTGCATTTTGAATATATTGCTAAGAAGTGAACATGCGGTCAAAAGAGCTCTCTATGCATGTGAAACAAGCCATCCTTCATCTACGAAAACAGAAAAAACCTTTGCTACACTATTAGGAGTGGCAAAATTTACAGTTTGATACATCCTAAAAAAGAAAGAAAGCACTGGTGACCTCAATAATGCAAAAAGGCCTGGACGCCCACGGAAGACAACAGTGGTGGATGATCGCAGAATAAATATTATGGTGAAGAGAAACCCCTTCACAACAGCCAACCAAGTGAATAACACTCTCCAGGATTTAGGCGTATTAATATCCAAATCTACCATAAAGAGAAGACTGCATGAAAGTAAATACAGATGGTTCACTGCACGGTGCAAGCCACTCATAGGCCTCAAGAATGAGAAGGCTAGAATAGACTTTGCTAAAGAAAACATCTTAAAAAAACCAGCACACTTCAGGAAGAACCGTTCTTTGGACAGATGAAACCAAGACCAACCCCTACCAGAATGATTGAAAGAAAAAAATATGGCGAAGGCATGGTACAGCTCATGATCCAAAGCATACCACATCATCTGTAAAACACGGCGGAGGCAGTGTGATGGCTTGGGCATGCATGGCTGCCAATGGCACTGGGTCCCTAGTTGTCTGGGACCCAGGGGGGCCGTTCCTCATCGGGTTCGCAGGCGCGGGCATCGGGTGCAGGTAGCTCCTCCTCCTCCTCCTCCTGGCAGGGCATCTGGCACTGGTGTGGACAGTGCGCGTGCGCGGGTCAAGCGCCGTGTGCGGGTGCGCGGTATGCAAGCCGCGCGCACATGCACGTAAATGGGAGCGTAGTGCGCACACGCCCTTCCAAGCCACAGGTGCTACTCAGGCTGTGGGAGGGCTTCAGATGTCACCACTAGCCCTCAGCCCTATGATTGGCCTCTGACTAAGGAAGCTTCCTGGTTGCCTGCAGCCAGTGGGCGGTCCTGGGTTCCTTATGTATTTAAAGCTGGTCAGAGTCTTGACTCATTGCTGAGTTATTCTACCTTATGGTGAACACCCAGCTCCCTCCTGTGAACCTGTTGTTTAAACTGACTTCCCGGCTACCAACCCTTTGCTTGACCCTTCGACTACGATTCCTGCTGCCCGCCACGACCTGGAACTGGATCTGACTACCCGATTGGATTATCCTTTTTGTACTACGCTATTTCTGGACTTTATTCGTCCCTGCCAAGGGGTTCCATACCTGGCCGCTACTCCGGCCCTGACACTAGTGTTTATTGATGATGTGACACAGGACAGAAGCAGCCAGATGAATTCTGGGGTTTTATAATACAGATGGACAATTACCCAAAATCCAGGAGTTTATTAAAGTAAAGAAGTGGAATATTAGTGAATGGCCAAGTCAGTCACCTGATTGGAACCCATTAGAGCATGCATTTCACTTGTTAAAGACTAAACTTCAGACAGAAAGGCCCGCAAACAAACAGCAACTGAAAACTGCTGCAGTAAATGCCTGGCAGAACATTACGAAGGAGGAAACACAGTGTCTGGTGATGTCCATGAGTTCAAGACTTCAGGCAGTCATTGCCAACAAAGGGATTTCAACCAAATGTTAAAAATTAACATTTTATTTACAATTATTTGTAAATAATTTGTCTAATTACTTTTGAGCCCCTGAAATGAAGGGATTTTAAAAATGCTTTAGTTCCTCACATTTTTATGCAATCATTTTGTTCAACCACTGAATTAAAGCTTAAAGTCTGAACTTCAAATGCATCTGAATTGTTTTGATCAAAATCCATTGTGGTAATGTACAGAACAAAAATTAGAAAAATGTTGTCTCTGTCCAAATATATATGGACCTAACTGTAGTTCTTTTGGTGATGCCGTTTCATTGTTACATTTTTTTGGTCAGGGTTGTTTGCTAGCTAAAGCAGGTATTAAAACAGCTTTACTCTTGTTGCCCATAAACGTAGAAGGTTTTAATTATCTTGGTTTTCATTTTGAGGTTAAATATTATATTGACAAATGCTTACCCATGTTTTTTTTGTTTATTGTTATTATTTCCATTTATTTTCCTCATTTTTACATTAATAGATTGACAGACTCTCTGATGGAAGGAGGAATGATAAATTAATTGAACGATTTTCTTTTTATGGGTCTGAAATTCATTTGAATTTATTAACTAGGTTCACCAATATTTGTAAAAAGTTTGGTATCCCATTGGCTCATGAGATAAACATGTTTTCTTCTAATACACTTGAATTTGTGATTTTTAATAAAATGAAATGTTATTTAATAAATAAAATGTTATTCTAGATTAGAAGATTTTAGCCGTCAAGAAGACTAAGGCCTCTTTCACATGGGCGTCATGTTTGACGCCTGGATAAGAGGCGGTGCGTTGCGGGAATATGCTCGATTTTTCCGCGCGTGTGCAAATGTTTGTAATGTGTTTTGCACGTGCGTGTGAAAAATCGCCATGTTTGGTACCCAGACCTGAAGCCGGACTTTATCACTGAAGTCCGGTTTCGGGTAGAGTATTCTGGAGAATTTATTATTTTCCCTTATAACATGGTTATAAAGGAAAATAATAGCATTCTCAATAGAGAATGCAAAGTAAAAAGGGCACTAGAGGGTTAAAAATAATAACCATGTTATAAGGGAAAATAATAAAGATCGGGTACACATCCCGATCGTCTCCTAGCAACCATGCGGGAAAATCGCACCGCATCCGCACTTGCTTGCGGATGCTTGCGATTTTCCCGCAGCCCCATTCACTTCTATGGGGCCTGCGTTGCCTGAAAAATGCAGAATATAGAGCATGCTGCAATCTTCACGCAACGCAAAAGTAATGCGTGAAAATCACCGCTCATGTGCACAGCCCCATAGAAATGAATGGGTCCGGATTCAGTGCGGGTGCAATGCGTCCACCTCACGCATTGCACCCGCGCGGAAAACTCGCCCGTGTTAAAGGGGCCTAAATTTAAGTATTTGCAGTGTTCGGTTTGCATCTAAAGTTACTCCTATAGGGCATATTGTTTCTAGGAGTTTTTATATGGCTACAGGTGGACTGAAGTTGCTTCATGCACACATCCCTCTAACTGGTTCACTTAAAGGGTTTCTGTCACCAACTTTTGACATTATAAGCTGTCTGACATTAGCTATGTGCTAATGTCAGACCAGCTTGATAATGTCTTTTATAAAAATCCGCTGGTATATAGTATCTGAAAACTTACTTTATATTATGCACCTAGTTCTCTAGGATGCAGCTGTCTGCTCTAGCGGTCCGTTCGCAATGTGCTGGCACGCTTCAGCACTTGATTGACAGTGAGGGCAGCCGATCCTCCTGCACTGTCTGTCTTATGCAAGCGCTGCTGCCGCTTGCTGCGTGGGCGCAGGCGGTGAGCAGAGGACAGCAGGCACCAGCGCCTCTGCTCACCGCGCCTGGAGCCGAATATCAGTGACAGCAGGCGCGGGCGCGCGATTTCAGAACGAGACAGTGCAGGAGGATCGCTGCCTGCACTGTCAATCAAAGTGTGAAGGGGCGTGCCAGCAGGTTGTCGAACGGAGCCGCTTAGAGCAGGCAACGCCCCCCTGCTCCTTAAGGCCAATTTACATAATATAAAAGTAAGTTTTTCAGACTATATATACAGCGGATTTTTATAAAAAAGACATTATCAAGCTGGTCTGACATTAGCACATAGCTAATGTCAGACAGCTTATAATGTCAAAAGTTGGTGACAGAAACCCTTTAAAGATGATTTAAGAAATTGGAAAGGATTCTTCATTCATTTTAATGGTCACAGTATTTGGCACAAGAATTCATTGAATATGAAGCTTTAGGCGTACTCACAGATGTGTCTGGTGCATTTGGCTATGGCGCTTTTTTCAATGGGCAATGGGATGACTAAGAATTTGGTACTCTTGGAATTATTTCCTATTATGTTTTTTTTGGTGTTATGTGGAGAGGTATTTTGCAACAGAAGGTCTTTAGTTCATTTGGATAACAAGAACATTCTGCTATAAATCCCACAGTGAAGTAGTTGTTCAATTATTAAGATTCTTAGTTTGTTGATGTTTAGCACTAACCCCTTGAGTCCAGGAGAATTTTTCATTTTAAAGTTATAATTTTTTACTCCTGGCCTTTCTTGAGCCATAATTTTTTTATTTTTCCTTACACATATCCATATGAGGGCTTGTTTTTTTGCAGGAGAGGCTGTACTTTCTATTGAACTCATTTAAAATTGCATATTATGAAGTGGAAAGCTGAAAAGAAAATTCCAAACGGGGAGGAATTGGAAAAAAAATTCAATTCTTTCACAGTTTTATTGGTCTTATTTTTCCGGTGTTTCTTATCCGGTAAAACTGACCTAATCCCTTCATTATCTAGTATGATTACAACTATATCACATTTATATAGTTTTCCCTTGTGTTTTAAACAAAAAAAAAACTCTAGGAAAAAACTTTCTTTTCATCTCTATATTCTGACCATATAACTTTTTTTTAATAATTATGTCTATGGAGCTGTGTGAGGACTCATTTTTTTGTGAGACGATCTGTAGATTTTATTGATGCCATAATGAGGTGTTTGTGGATTTTTGATCACCTTTAATTGAATTTTTTGGGGGGAAGCGAAGAAAAAATGTCAAATTGGCCAGTAAGATTTTTTTTCGTTAAGAATATTCATTGTACGGGATCAGTACATTTATATTTTAATATTTCAGGCATTTTGGGTTACGGTAATGCTTGTTTAGTTATTTTCATTTTCTGGGGAACGGGAAATAATTAAAAATTTTATACACAGACACAAACACCCTCTTCTGGAGGACCAGAATATGTGATCTTCAGATCGCTTTTAGCTTACATTGCAGTGAATTACCAGTGCATTGTAAGCTACATTTGCAGTTATCCTATGGAGCCCTGCCACCTGCAGGCCTTTATACGAACTATAGCTCTGATGCTCCGGATTTTTTCAGAGAGACCCAGCAAATCAGGGAAAATGAAACCCCCACTCCCAACTGCCCTGTGGTGGAGCCGTTCCAGGGTCAGAAGCTCAAATTTCTGTGGTTGCCGTTGACTGAAGACAAAAGCCCTGGGCCTCTGTTATTTGAAACA
Source organism: Bufotes viridis (assembly GCA_033119425.1). Classification (NCBI taxonomy): domain Eukaryota; kingdom Metazoa; phylum Chordata; class Amphibia; order Anura; family Bufonidae; genus Bufotes; species Bufotes viridis. The sequence continues at coordinate 462,364,641 of CM065590.1, forward strand.
GCAGAAACCTGTAAGCTATGGAACCTGCTGCACTCACGAGCTAGAGCCATATTTAAATAACTGACTTCCACCGTACTTATACGATGGCAGTCGTCTAAGGGTTCAATTTTTGGCTCCAGGCCAATTATATTCCATGTTAAGTGATTAACATAGCAGATGCTCTTTCTCGTGCACAGTAAAAAAAAATTCATTTGAACTGGTACCTCGTGCAGAGAAAGAAGGAATCCAGTATGCAGCTCTTCTATGGATATTAAAGAAGAACTCCCGGCAAAATGTTTATTTTCTGACCTGCTAGAAAGTGATGTCATGTGACCAAATCTCTGATCTTCAACTGACACAGGAAGTCAGTTCCTTCTCTATTCATTCCTATGAGGCTGACATTGACTGACATTGAGGCCCCCATAGGAATACACAGAGAAACCGACTTTCTGCCAACACATAAGATGCTGTGTTAGTTGGAGAGTCTGATTACTGGTCCAATGACAGTGATGAAAGTAAGGGTTTTTGAAAATAATTTGGACTTAATATCTAATTTTATTTCCTCTCTGATGAGTGAACGTTTAGGTAACTCTGCAGTTAACCAATCTGTTTCAGAAATTTCCTTTTTTTTTATTTAGCTGGTTTGCAACCTATTAATAGTTATTTTCTGATTCAACAGTTTCTAAAAGAGTTGAGGATCTGCTCTGTTGATAATAGATGGCCTACTACTGTAAGGTTGTTGGGTCAGTTTGTGTTAGCTTTATAACACTGTGCTGTATCCTCTTAAGAGTTTATCATATTTAACCGTTTGCCTCTACAGACAGTTTTGTCCTTAATGTCCAAGTCGCAATTTTAAAATCTGACATGTCCTTTTATGTTTTAATAACTTTGGAAAGCTTTGACTCATCCAAGTGATTCTGAAATAGTTTTCTCATGGTACTTCATGTTAGTGGTGAATTTGAGTCAATATGTTTTACCTTTATAAAAAAAAATCAAAAATGATGGAAAATTTGAAAAAATTAGTAATTTTTGAAATTTGAATTTCTCTGCTTTTAAGATAGAGAGTAATAAATCATAAAATAGTAATTATTTTACATTCATCATTTTGTAGTGTAATTTTATCTTAAAGGCTTAGAATTTTAGAAGCAATTTTTCAAACTGACTTTAAGGACCAATTCAGTCACTGTACGGCTTACACAATAGAACCTACCCATAATTGACACCATTTTAGAAAATACACCCCTCAAGCTATTTAAAAGTGATTTTTGAAACTTTGCTAACTCTTTAGGTGTTCTACAGGAATTAAAGCAAAATGTAGGTAAAATCGAAAAATATTCTTTTTACTTGCAGATCATCCATTTTAATCAATTTGTTCCTGTAAAACAGCAAGGTTTAATTTAATTTATTAATCTGATTCTGCAGTTTACAGAAACATTGCATATGTGGTTGTTAACCTCTTCATAGGCACAGGGCAGAGCTAAGAAGGGAAGGAGAGGATATAATTTTCAGAGGGCAGATTTTGCTGAAATGGTTTTCGGGTGCCATGTTAAATTTGAAGAAATCTTGAGGTACCCTAGAAAGGAAACCTGCCTCAAGGAGTTTATCAAGGGGTGCAGTGAGCACTTTGATCCAAAAAGCATTTCATAGAATTTAGAAACACATGGCTGTAGTAACGGAAGAAAATGCACCCCACAATTTGTTATGAATTTCTTCCTGAATATAGCAACACTCGATATGTTTGTAAACTGCTGTTTGAGGACACAGTGGTGTTCAGAAAGGAAGGAGCAACATCAGGATTCTTATTTTATTGTGTGCACTTATATAGCGCTACTATATTCAGCAGTGCTTTATAGACATTAGCATCACACTATCCTCAATGGGGCTCACAATCTAAGTTCCCTATAAGTATGTCTTTGGAGTGTGGGTAGAAACCAGAGTACCCGGAGGAAACCCACGCAAACACAGGGTGAATTTACAAACTCCATGCAGATGTTGTCCTTGGATTCAAATCTAGCACCCCAGCGCTGCAAGACACCAGTGGTAACCACTGAGACACCATTTTTTTAAGGGCCATGACTTTTTTATTTTATTGAGTTGACAGTTATGTCATACTGCAGGCAGGGGTTAATGCAGAGGGTGCGACCATGACCGGGTCAGGAGAAGAAGGCAGCCTGGGAACCTGCATACATCCCCTGGCAAGTGCCAATTTCAACTACATCTGCATTCTCAGGATGCTCTCTAAACAACTATTTACTCTGGTAACCAATAGGCTGCTTTAAGATGACAAGTGAGAAGTTGGGGATGATACTTGTAAACAAATGAGCCAAACGTCTTTGTGCATTACACTCTACAGACATGTTGTGCTTGGAATAAGTCTTCATGGCTGTCTGGGCCAGATGGAGGAGACAATTTTGGTCTTAGTACAGTGTTTTTTTTCAGTATCAGTATGGTGGAATTATCAGCCATAATGTGGTGGTAATTAGGGCTGCAGTAAACGATTATTGTACAAATCGAGTATTCTATCGATTGTTTTTTACGATTAATGGAGTAATCTAAGAAGAATGTTACCATGGTAACCAGGGCTTCAGTAGCGTTCTGGCTGCCATGGTAACCGATCGGAGCCCAGTTATATAAAGCCACGTCGGACGTCCGTGAGACGTCCGTGGTAACGCGGCCTGGATTTCTGCTTTCAGCAGGGGCACATGGCGTCGGTGGTTGCTATGACGCCGTGCGCTCCCTGCCGCCGCTGCACTACAGTAATACACTGGTATGATCTATACCAGTGAATTACTGTTTTGCAGCGGTGGCAGGGAGCGCACGGCGTTATAGCAACTCCTGCAGTAAGCAGAAATCCTGACCGCGTTACCATGAACGCACTGTTATGGGGGCACTGTGGCTGATGCACTTTTATGGGGGCACTGTGGCTGACGCACTGTTTTGGAGGGCACTGTGGCTGAAGCACTGTTATGGGGGGGCACTGCGGCTGACGCACTGTTATGGGGGGCACTGTGGCTGACGCACTGTTATGGGGGGGATCTGTGGCCAACACTGTTATGGGGGGGATCTGTGGCCGACACTGTTATGGGGGGATCTGTGGCTGACACTATTATGAGGGGGATCTGTGGCCGACACTGTTATGGCAGAGATCTGTGGCTGACACATATATAGCATCTTATGCTATATATGTGTCATCCACATATACCCCATAATAGTGTCGGCCACAGATCCCAAACACTGTGGGCGGGGGTGGGGCACTCGCAGCGGCCGGTGCAGTGTTACTCTGCAGTAATACACTGGCCCCGCAGCTCTTATCCAGTATTTATGTAGTTAATGTCTTTAGAAGTAGCCTGACCTTAATAACTATTGTTGCGCAGGCTCCCCGGGCAGCTTGAGTTTAACATCTCTGTTCCTCCATGCGCCGTCTGCCCTTTCATTCATAAAGTGGGCGGAGCAGACAGGCGGAGCATGGAGGAACAGAGAGCTGCCCGGGGAGCCTGCGCAACAATAGTTAATAAGGTCGGGCTACTTCTAAAGACATTAACTACATAAATACTGGATAGGAGCTGCAGGCCAGTGCTAAATTCCGGTATCCCGGCAGGGCCCGCTACTTGCCCACAGCAGGGGATGACCACGGAGCGGTGAGTAAATGCTCCTGCTCCGTGGTCACGTGACACAATTTTTTTGAATCGAGGATTTTTTTGTGTCGAATTACTCGATTTAATCGAGTATTCATTTCAGCCCTAGTGGTAATTTTTGTTTCTGTCTAGGAACCTTATCAAAACAACTGGGTCTCGCACAAGCATCGTGGAGTGGAACCAATATTTGTCACGGGGCACATAGGACCCAAGTTACAGCCCCTGGGTTAATGACAATTTGTAATATTTGGTAATGATGATAATAAGATGACACTGCCGATCATATTTGCACCAAAATATCTCCTTACCTTACTACAAGGTTTTGACAGCAATATGTTAGACAAATTAAAAGTACCTTTACGCATGAATGATCCTTTTGATTGGTCCATTATTTCAGGTGGAATTTGACTCCAATTTGTCATTTTGTTTTCCGACATGGATTTGAAAGTTGAATATTTAACAACTAAGGCAATCTGGGCTTCATCTAACTCCAGTCCCAAGAATTTACAGATTCTCACCACACTGCCACGGATATCCTGAAATAAATGATATTTATAAACAGCAACTGTTAATATCTAGTGTTTAACTCACATCATTAATTCTTTAGAGCAATCAGAAATTATTTTCTGAACATGTTTAACATGTAAAACTTTAGAAGTTAATTATATTCTAAAACTTCTTTCATAAATACACAATGGATTTGCCTATGGGAAAACCTTTATGTGTGTACAAAGTCTTATAATTTCACCCAGAGTAAACTTTTATAAGGTGGCAGTCACAGATAAAAAGGCACCTAATAGGGGTTGCAAAGTTTAGAAAAGCTATTTTCATATATCCTGTTAAGGTACATTCACACGATAGTAAACAAAGGCCATGCAACAGCAGTTTTCTCAATGGTTGTCATACTGATGTTTTTCTAAATATTGCAGTCTTTAGCTTTATTCACCATTTTTTTTAAACAGACCATGAATAAAAGCTTTTAAAAAAATTGGACATGTCCTATTTTGTATAAGGCAAAAAAAACAAAGTTAGACCAGTACCTCAAAGCAATATGAAAGTACAGGTGCATGCTACCATGGCTGCAATGCAAAGCAAACAAGCATTATATGCGGCAGCACACTGATCCACTCACAAAGACACGTGCAAATAGTGAAAACATGGAAAAATATGAATTGCATCACTGCTATACTTACTATATGAAAATGAAAAGCTCTTTGAGCACATTTTGATTAAAATTGTATCGGGTCCATCTACCAATAAGAAGGTGCCTACTTCAGATGTGACCTACACTAACAGACTTACCTCTCCTGGACCTAAGCTACAAAATAAGGGGCAATGTAGAATCCAGTTATATTTCAGTACTCTGCTGTACTGAACCAGTACTGTGCATCATTACTGCTATACTTACTATATGAACATTAGAAGCTCTTAACCACATTTTTGTGTCGGGACAATCTACCACGGCTGCAGTGCAAAAGCAAACAAACACTATTTTCTGCACTATTTTGTAGGCTTAGGCCCAGGAGTGGTAAGTCTGTTAGCATAGGTCCCATCTGTGGAAGCAACCTTGTTACTGGTAGGTGGGCACAACATAATTTTCATAAAAAATCTGCACATAGAGCTTATAATTTTAATATAGTAGGTATAGCAGTAATGCAGTTCAGACTTATTCATGTTTTCAGTTCTGCACATGTCTTAGTACATGGAGCAGTGTGCTGCTGCATATAGTGTTTGCTTATTTGCCCATTTCATGAACCGAAACCTCCATTAAATTCAAAAGGGCTGTTTTTCAGAAAGACATCCATGAAAAACAGTCGTTAAAATGGACTGTTTTCTCATTTTAATGGACATTTTTTTCAAAGTCATGTGAATGTACCATTAGAGAATTGAGTTTAAACAAAAGGCCCTCTATTCAGGATCCTTAATTTCTGGTGAAGAGCACATCACATTATAGCACAGTACTGATGGCACAAATTTGCGAATTTTGGTCAAAATGTCTATTAATATTTAAAATGTTTGCAGGGTGCATTCTAGCCTTGTGATATCGGAGGAGAATGTAAGATCACTACTTTGTCATGTACTCAAACTGGGTAACCCATCTGTTATAATAGTATGGGCAAAACCAAATACTGTATGTTTGTGGCTATGTCAGATGCCATGTGTACTGTCTCTTGGAAAGATCTCATTAGCTACCAGAAACCTACTCTGTGATAATGTGGAGCAACAACACCAAAACAGTTCTTTCTACAGACGGGTGACATTGTTTTGACTGTTTAAAGCTTGAACCGGGACAACCCCATAAACCGTACAGTTAAAGTGGTGGGTCTTATGCAAGTGGTGGCCTAAAGTCACCATGTGGGGGCTATTCCAGTGCTATATTCAGGATGTTGCCAGTTGCCAGAAGGGCAGTGCCCAAATAGTTTCTGAAACTGTTAATACCCAGTGAAGTTAACAGGGTCATGTTATGTTTGTTGTGTTAGGCCTTATGTACTAATATACTGTACATCATAAACATCCTTTCTTTGAGGTGCTGTGTCTTTAATAGATTACTGCTGGTTGTGTTACATGGTTCTTATGGGCTGGCACCTGGGCTGCACTGGTTCTAGTCACATGTGCAAATGATAGAGTGTAAAGCTGCATGGTCTTCACTCAGGGGGGAGTTGTATTGTATTACATGTGGGGTTGCCTAGTGTGGCTCCCGGTGGGCTGTGTATGTGGAGCACTATAGAGTACAGCGTGTGAGATGTAGCTGTGACAGGCTGCATAGTACTGTTGGAGACAGTAGCAAATTGCCATGCTAGCCACATAGGAGCCTTTGATTCTACAATCCTGTTAGGTGGTGCCATCCTGTAATCTCAACTAGCACTGGCCTCAGCCTTGCTTTGGACGGCCTTGCAGTTCTGCTTTCTGGAAAGTGCCTATACTACAGGTTGAGTAAGGCCCTACTAAATACTGCAGTTGTGACCAGAGTCTAGGAGAGCGCCAACCCAAGGTGACCCCCTGAGTTTAATTTTGGAGATGTTCAAAGAGCCTTTGTTGGCTGCAACCAATAAGATGTATGCATTCACTGAAATACTGCAATCCATACACTGTAATCCCCTGATCAGAGACTGTGACTAGTAATCTGTGTGCTCTCTATGCGAACTGTACTATTTCCATTAGTAACCTCCAAACCGTATCTGTGTAATGGACTCTGCCACTGAAAAGCCATGTACCTATTGTGAATGTAACTATCAATTGTTGTGGTTCCTGTTGGATCAAAGTTGTTATAAGTTCATTGCCCCATGTCTGACTCTTCACTGCTCCATTCTCAAGTGGCATATTTTACCTGGGTCTAGAGACAGGTACACAGAACCGAACCTTTTGCATACTGGCACTTCAGGGTGTCCTATACAGTCATATTATTATTACCTGTATAAGCTCCTCATATGTGATAAAGAAGAATCTGCTGTCATCTTTCATTTGCATCCAACCTTTTACATGGTCAAACCAAGACCCACCTAGAACTGAAAAACAATGGCTAAACTTTCTTTCTGGAGTAAAGGCATTCAATCTTTGAGGTCATTCTGTTACAGCTAAGGAAGTTTATCTCTTGGACAAAACAAAGACTGAGACTTGACACCTAAAGGGTGTATTAGACTTTCCCTCCCGGCAATCGCCTGCTCATTTCCTCAGCAACATGGCGAGGAGCAATCGTTATGCCATCATTCGTCTCCATGCTCTACAGTGGTTTGCCAGCAGCAGATGGTAATTAAACAGCACAATCTGCCGCCAGCAAATTCTGATCTTTCAGCATGCTGAAAGATCTGGATTGCCCGATGAAGAGCATTTGCTTATTTATTGTGCAATCGCTGGCAGTATTACACTGTAAGATTATCACTAATATACACTAAGACTGATAAGGTTATCTGAATTGAACAACCCCCTTCCCCATGGTAGGGGAATTACAAGAAAATGAACAATTAAAGAGGTCGGCCACCATATAAGTACTTTACACAACATTGTTGGAGGCAGGGAAAAAAGAGATTCCAAATATACTTTATTAAAAAAATATGTCTGGTAATCTTTTTATAGTAAGCCATCCCCCCTGAGCCCCCTCTGCCATGCAGCCAGTTCGTCCATGGCTGCATGCAACATAGAGAAAGCCCTTTCGTGCCTGTAGTGTAACTGCACATGCGCTGCTTTTCCTAATCTGCCTAAGAGCAGCGCATGTCCAGTCTGCCCCCTGTTCCGTCTCTGACAGGAATCTGCTGCTTGTTCTGTCAGTACAAACAGCATATTCCTGTCAGAGTTCGGAGCGGGAAGCCTTGTAAGAGTGCGTCTGATCTCCTGGCCGTATTTCACAAACAGCAGAGGAATGTGAGCGCACGGCATCTCTGTACACACTGATGCTGTGCGCTTAAGAGCACCAGCACTGAAAAGGTGTCCAGCAGTAAAATAACCTGCACTTCATCCAGCCACAGACAATACCTCCCCCCTACAGGGAGCTCCTCTTGCCTGCTATCTGTGAATGGGAGAGCACGGCATCAGTGTGTACAGAGATGCCGTACGCTCCTATTCACAGATAGCAGGCAATTGGAGCTCCCTGTAGGGGGGAGGGGGATGCAGCCCTAATCAGAGCCCCAGTGAAGTACATTTTTCAGTAGTAAAATGGAATATATATGTGTATATACATGTGAGTATATATATATATATATATATATATATATATATATAGGTATAGAAAAAAGGGCAGCACTCGAATTGTAATAAAAAAGAAAATGCGGTTTATTCACCCATGTGACAAAGGCGACGTTTCGGCTCTATACTGGAGCCTTCCTCAGTATAGAGCCGAAACTTCGCCTTTGTCACATGGGTGAATAAACCGCGTTTTTCTTTTTATTACAATTCGAGTGCTGCCCTTTTTTCTATACCTATTTATGTGGAGTGGCTCATCCAGTGGGCTGTGCACCCGGATATCTTATAGGTGGTGCTGCCGATCTTTGCTATAATATACATATATATATATATATATATATATATATCCAAAAAATCACAGGGCAGCACTCTTTGCTTCAAGTAATTCAGGTGCCAGCGTTTTCCCCTTGCTCCTGGGGCACAAACATAATCCGAATAAATATAACGCAGCACTCCTTGAGTAAAATTATCACTTGGCTTGATAATGGCTCTGTGAGAGAGCTGAAACATTGCCTGTATCAACATGTGTTGAATAAATATCACATTATTTACTTTTTTACTCAAGGAGTGCTGCGTTGTATTTATTCGGATTATATATATATATATATATATATATATATATATATATATATGCATATATATATATATATATATATATATCCAAAACAAAGATTGAAGGCAGCACTCCAAAGATGGTGAAGGGTATGAGACCCGCTTTTTCCCCAAAATGCAAAGTTTCAGCCCACACAATGAGGTCTTTTTCATATATATATATATATATACACACATATACACACACACACATTTTATGAATCGCCACCTTCGTAACAACCTGCTGTATAAAAATATAACATGACCGACCCCCTTCAGATAAACGGCAAGAAAAAAATAAATAAAAACTGTTCCATAAAAAATAGAATCACAAAAAGTGTGATACCAAGCAATCAGAAAGTCATATGTACCCAAAAATAGTACCAATAAAACCATGATCTCATCCTGCAAAAAATGAGCCCCTACATAAGACAATCGCCCAAAAAAAGTTTCTAATATATTTCTTTTACCTTTATAAAAATAGTGTATGCTTCAGCGGTTGATGTAAAAACTTTAGTCTTTTAGGATTTTTTTTCATACTGATATTTACATAAAAAGTACAAAAATACAAATTTTTCATATAAACACATGAAATAATAAGTCTTCTTAGTATATACTGTGTTAAGGAAGTATCTCACCTTTCCCCTGTATAAAGTCTTCAATGAAATTCTGGAAATTTTCAGCAGGTTCAAAGATTTTTAGAATCTTAGTATAATGGTACAAAGATACGATTATGTCTTTTGGGTTTCGCATTGTGTAAATAATCTGAAAAAAAAAATAACATTTTGCCTTGCATATCACAATAGAGCGTTTTTTGTTTTATAACAAATTAACTTTCATATTAATTTGCAAATCCATTATATAATGGGAGACAAAGCTACAGTATACTTTCATAGTATTTAGAGATGAGTACATTTCTTGCAATTCATTTAGTTTACAAATTTGTTTCGGGTCTGATTTTAACAAATTAATCAGAAAACTTGATTCAGATCTAAATCGATCCTGCCTACATCAAAAGTTCTAGAATTGGGCTTCAAAATTGTGTACTGCACTCTGATTCCCTATTGCATCTCCTTTTTCTTTTCTTTTTTCTCTGTCTCTTCCCTTTTAAGTATGTAATGTCAGAATGAGAATTATGCACAATGCATTTGGAAAGTCTTTAGACTCCTAGTTTTTCCACATTTTATATTGCAGCCTAAAATTGAAAAAAATATCTAATTTTCCTCCATCATTCTGCATTCAATACCCTATAATGAAAAAGTAAAAACACAATGTTCAAAACTTTGCTAATTTATAAAAAAAAAAAGAAAACTAAAATTTTGTATTGACATTGTACCCATTACTCAGTGCTTAGTTGAAGAACCTTCGGCAATGATTACTGCCTCCAGTCTTCTCGGGTATGATGCCACAATAATTGCACATCTGGATTTGGGGACTTTCTGCCATTGTTCTGAGCTCCAGAGCACTCTGGATCAAGTTTTTATTAAGAATATCTTAATGATTTCCATTCATCTTTTCCTCAACCCTGACCAGTCTCCCTATCTCACAAAGAAAAAAAAAAACACTTCCACAGCATGATGCACCACCATGTTTCACTGTAGGCATGGTTTTGGGCAGGTGATGAGCAGTGCGCAGTTTCCTCCAGAGTGGGCTTTTTTCTGCCCACTCTGCCATCAAGCCCAGATTGGTGGAGTGCTACGGTGATGGTTGACCTTCTGGAAGCTTCTCCCATCTACACACAGGATCTTTGGAGCTTAGCCAGAGATACCATTGGGTTCTTGGTCAGTTCTTAGCCCTTCTCTAACACTTCTCTCACACTTCTTACTTAGTGGATCGGCTAGATCTAGGAAGAGTCCAGGCTGCGACAAACTTCTTCCATTTAAGGATTATGGCAGCAACTGTGGTTTTGGGAACTTTAATTGCAGAATAAATTTTTGAACCCTTTTCCAGATCTGTGCCACCACACAATCCTGTCACTAAGCAATACAAGTAGGTTATTGCTCTGATATGCATTGTCAGCTGTCGGACCTTATGTAAGCAAGGGTATGTCTTTACAAATCATGTCCAATGAACTGAATTCAAAAAAGGTGGGCTCCAATTAAGGTGTAGAACATCTCAAAGATGATCACAACAAATGGGAGAACCCCAGATCTACTTTTAGTGTCATAGTACAGGGTTTGAATAAGTATATCCATGTGAGATTTTCCTTTTTCAATAAATTAGCAAAAAAAAAATTCTTCACTTTCCTATGATGGTTTATTGAGTGTAGATTGATGGAGGAAACTAGATTTTTTTTTCGTTTAGTACAAGGCAGCAACATAACAAAATGTGAAAACAGTAAAAGGTTCTGAAGACTCTCCAGATGAATTATATATCACTATGGGTAAACACATCATTAATGGTGTTAACAGAAAGCCATTTTAAAAACATACTGCACCAGATTTGTTTTGCTTTCAAAATTAAAGAATGTTCCAAAAACATTTGACGTCAGACGCCTGCCAGTGTTTATAAACACAAGATGGAATCTGGAAAAGCAGTGGCTTGTTCTGAAAAGTAGTCTAAAAATGTTTTTAGGGGGGGAAACACAGGTGCAATAGAATGTCCCCTAGGTGTGACCAAAATATATACTACAAGGTCGACACTCTCAAATACAATTATTGCAATGTTCACTTTTAAACAGTAGAAAAATTGCTGCAGGTTTTTGGGGTAAAGATAATTGGACAATAGAATGTCTCAAGATTGGCACTGCTGTTGACAAACTAATATAAGTTTATTGCACATGTATAAGCTACAGAAACTTTGCAACAGGTATTTGGACAAATAAAGCATGGCACATAAAAAAGAGTACTGACTTTTTAAATGCTCATGTCTCTTCTGTAGTGCAATTCATGAAGTTCTAAACAGCCCCAACCCTGGTTACAGACACATAGTAATACACTAACTGTCCCTGCCTTGTCCCTAAGGATAAAACCTGACTTTCTACCCAGTAATTTAACCTAACTAAATATATATTCTTCACAATACCTGCACTGTCTCTGCAAGACTCTGTCTGACACAGACATGGCAAACATGTTCTATCACTTCTGTAGCTAAGCTCACAATGGCGTCTGTACTTCAGAGCCAGCATAGAGCCTGATAGATCAGCCAATATTCTCCCTTCTGATTGGATATCAGGCTGACTGCAAACATTGTGAGCAAGCCCACCGGCCTGGACCCTACCCAGGGTCATATGATCATTAGTGTTGAGCGCAAATATTCGAATTGCGAATTTTTATCATGAATATCGGCACTTCGAGAATTCGCGAATATAGTGATATATATTTGTAAAAACAAATATTTGTTTTTTTGTTTTTTTCATCTGAACCCATTACCTAGTATACCAACCTGCTTCTTGCTTGTGGGCCAATGTGAGAAGGTTGCAATATTGTAGTCTGTAGTGAATTAGAATATTCTTCATTATTTCATTTATTTTCTCTAATGCGAAAAATCGGCAATGTAATATTCACTTAATATGAATATTCTAAAACACGAATATATAGCACTATAGAATATAGTGCTATACAGTATATTCGTTTTTAGAATATTCGTCATTTTTTTCCATCTGAAGTCATGATTCCTCCCTGCTTAAGTTGCTTTTGGGCCAATGACTGTTCACATTAAAATGGAAAAAATGACGAATATTCTAAAAAACTAATATATAGCACTATATTCTATAGTGCTATATATTCGTGTTTTAAAATATTTGCAATACGCGAATATTACATTGCCGATTTTTCGCAATCAATATAATAATCTCGAATACGAATATTCGTGAATATATGACAAATATCGCACATTTGAATATTGCCCCTGCCACTCATCACTAATAATCATCTATCTTCCTCTTCCCTGTCCGGTTTTCCTGATTAGCGTACTGAATTTTAAACGTAAATGTTGGGTGCAGGTTTGTGCGTTTCATCTAAATCAAATTGCAAAAACGTTGGTTTCTTTTGGAAGGATTTTGTTTTGTGAAATTTGAGTAGTGTTCCGTATTAAATAATTCAGAAGACTCTTTTTTTCTGCATTGTGATTTTTCACTATTATTCCTCCTAGAATGAAAAAAATTACTTGACAAGTGGATGTTACCATTCCTTCCATGAATACCGAACCAGTGCTGACAGAGCTAGGAACCCACCATAATAGTAGGTGAAAGGTAACACCCAGCGCATTCAGTTCTGACCCTAGTGTTATAAAAGGCAAATGATTGCCCGAAACGCTGCATATGTTACACATTCAGCTACTAAAATAAATAAAATGTATTATTAGGTTAAAATTAGGACTTCAATGTGTATATCCTCTAACAGTTTGCTCAGTCTCCTCTGGATAGGGTACACTGTTCAGTGTCCCAGGACTTTAAAACTTTGCATTATTAGGATGTTAAAATGCACTATATATAACAATGCGTGAAAGCCCCTCTTAATCCAAATTCTAGGCCGTATCAAAGGAGTGCACTCATGTAATCCTATTCTCAATAATTAAAATCAGAAAATCTAGCTACAGAAAGTCAACGTATGTTACCCTAGCGTAAAACATGTCTGCTTAAAGGGGTTTTCCACCTTTTTTACGTGATAGCTTATTCTCAGGGTAGGCCATCGCTAGCTGAGCGGCAGAGCCTTGACAACCCTGAATCCTGCCAATCAGCTGTTTAGCAATAGCTCTAGCTCGGGAAGCACATAGCTAAGTCTTCTTTTTAGTGGACTGAGCTCGTATCTGCTGCACTGGTCCCACTGTAGTCAATAAGAGCAGCGCTGCACTGACAAGCTCAGTCGACTACACAGTAGATTTAACTGTCTGCTTCTGGCACTGGAGCTATTGCCGAATAGCTGATTGGCCCCAATGATGGCCTAGTTTGAGGATAGACCATCCCTTAATAAAAAGGTGGACAACCAATTTCATTTTTTCTATACTCTCTCTAAGGGCTGTTTCAGACAAACGAGTCCATTGCAGGAATTGCTCTCGATGTGTGAGTTTGATCCTCCGTTCTGGCACTGCAAGAGTACACTGCATTATCATGATTTATATTGCTATGTGCCTTTGCTTGACCTTACTTATACAGGATCATACTGACACAGTGGCGTACCTCCAATAGAGGCAGACCACGCAGCTGCTATGGGGCCCTTGAGGAATAGGGGCCTGCAGTGAACCAAAAGCCCTGCTCCCTAATTTTACTCATTACTGTCCAGCTCCAGTATAGTATCCTTATGATCAGTGGAGAAGGCTAAAGGATCTGTGATGATGGAAACTGCACAGAACATCATCACAGGTCCTTCAACCCCAAATAGCAAGGAGAAGAACTGCACAATGAGCTCTCCACTGAGACTAGAATGGAGTGGTAAGAGGTGGCCCTCCTCCTTTCTTTGCCCAACTATTCCCTATTTTCACTCATATCTCAGTTATATATAGGACTGCAGACAATTACAACCACTATGACCTCATGTACCTCACACAATAACTATAAGGTGTAACTGACCACATATATCTGTACACACTACATCTATTATACCTTATCCTTATCACATTAGTACACTGCTCTCTCTCTCTCTATACACTGCATCTATTATACAGTACAATAGATGCTGTGGAAACAGGTATGTAGTATACCCAGCAGTGTACTGATATGTGCCATACAATGTATAATACATAATAGATGCAGAGTGTTAACATATATAATATATACAGTAATGTACTGATATGTGAGCTACAAGCTGTATATACTAGCCAGGAATGGGTAGTGGGAGGGGCTATGAATGGGGCACCGGGGCCCAATTTAGATTCTTGCAATAGGGCCCAGTGATTCCTATGTATGCCCCTGTACTAACAGCTTTATGTCAGTATGATCCTGTAGAAGTAAGGTCAAAGCAGCGACACATAGCATTATAAATCAGCATAAGGCTACATGCACACGACAGTCATTCTTTGCTGTCCGCAAATGGCAGATCCGTCTTCCTTTTTTTTTCACATCCACATCCGTTCCGTGTGTCCGCAGATTTTGTAGGTTGTGCTTCCGTGTGTCTTCTGTTTTTTTTTTTGCGGATCCGCAAATAAAATGGAAGGCTTGAAACAGTTTCTTAAAGTACCTGTACAAGTGCCCTGGTTTCCAAGCAACCATCCGCCAAAAAAAAATGAATGCGGATGACAAACGGATGGCTTCCGTTGGTCATCCGCATTTTTTTGCGGACCCATTGACTTCTATGGGTCCGTTAACTGTTTTTTGCGGACAAGAATAGGACATGCCATATTTTTTTTGCGGACATGAAATGTGGACAGCGGACACGGACAGGCAACGGAAGAGGCATCCGCATTTTTAACGGATCCATAGAAATCAATGGGAAACCATCCAATCCGCAAAAAAAAACGCAACGGAGGCCGCAAAAAACCACTGTCGTGTGCATGTAGGCTAATGCTATGAGCTCCTTCAAGTACACAACGGAGGATCACGCTCACACACGGAGCAGGATTCTCGCAATGGACTCTCCCAGCTGAAACAGCCCTAAAACCCTGCAGTGGCTGATCTTCGTCATGATTCCTTCATTTCCATGTGAACCTAACTACAATTGGCCAGTGTGAATGACAAAACTAATAAAAGTGCTTATTGTATTTCTTGATATTGAGAGAGTAACTCAGTGACAGAGTTGTAATATGTCCATGCCACTTGTTGCACTAAGTCTACTATACAGGTAAGCAAACACCACAGAGCTCAAAGCAAATGAAATATCATTGGTGTTATCCTAAACACATAGGGGGGGAATTTATCATTGTAGGTGTATTTTAGGTTAGCTTTAAGATTCGAGTTGCTATGTACATCTGTGCCAAACTTATGAAAATGGCTCACAGTGTTAATAAATTTGGCTTAAGTGCAAAGTGGTTGCACTAATTTCAGCAAAAGTATGTCCAGGGGATGCCTGGCGTGGAGTTGTGAATTTTATATGACCATTCAAAAAGTCTCACTTCATAAATGTGTCACAAAAATGATCTACTCTGAAATTCTGACCAAGTTCTCTCTCCGAATCTATAGGTGGTGCGGAAAGGCGCAGTGCTTAAAAGTCGCAAAATTCCTCCCAGAATTCCTGCATGCAGGGCTTGATAAATTCCTCCATTAATTTATGAAGTTAGTCTTACTCACTTTTGCCTTAGATTTGAAAAAAGATTTAGCAAAAATGTGGTGTGGTAGATGGGAAGATAATATTCTTGGAGATTCCATCTTTTGGATTTCTTCTAGACAGCCAACTGCTTCGTACCATGGTGATCTCATAAAGATAGGCACAGTATTACTTTTTTCAAGATCTCCTTTGTGTTTAATTAAATTCAAGATTTGAATCATCCAATTACTACCTGCAGGAGTTAACAAATAAAACATGTTATGCTAGATATATATTTCTTAAAAGTTTTACTGAGCTTTCAAAAAACTTTTGATGTGCATAGTGACTAGAGATGAGCAAATTTTTCAAAAATTCGATTCGTCTGTTCACCAAATTTTTCGGGAAAAATTCGGTTCGATCCAAATATATTCGTGGCGACTTTTGTAAAAAACGGCTATTTCCTGGCGGCTGAGAGCCTTTATAGTGGTGTAGAACACTGTGCCTTGCAGTAACACGCATAGGGAGTCGTAGTGAAATAATACTGTGAATCCGTATGACATGCAGATGACAGGCGTCGCTCTTAGAATCAATAACATCAAATTATAACCATCATGGTTAAGTAACACACGCTACCCAAGTCCTGCACCCACCCAGCATCCATCAATAACAATCCATCTCAGAAGGCACAATGCCTAACTGTGTAATAGAGACAAACGCCCACACCCCCAACCGGGATTGCTAACAGCAAGTCCCCAACACAATATTACTACTGAGCAGCCTAAAACATACACATGACTGGACACAACTGTGGGAATACCAACCAGCGATCAGGAGACTGATAATGCTTGGAGATACCCCCTTAATGGTCATAGCACTAGCCCTGCCTACAATATGACAATCTTCTCAAGATGGCTCCTCTGATAGTTCTCTTAAGCCAGATGTCATGCCCTGCTCTGGCAAGGTGCGGAGGTCTATCAGGTTGGCAGCACGTGTGTAGTGGTTTCTGTTTACCCGCCTCCCTTTAGGTGCACTGGGTGGGGATGTTTGTGTGAGTTTAAATCACGCACCTACCCAGTGTCCTTTGCGGGTTATAGCTTCTTTCTCACTCTGAGGAAAGGTGGATAGCTGTTTCTGCTCTGCTTCAAAGATAAGTGTGTTTTTGGTTTCCATTTGTGTACTGTCTAGGCTGTTAGTTAGACACCTGCTTCCTCCAGGATTAGAGGAAGTAGGCTGCCTTTCTTCCCCTTGTCCACTATCTCAGGGACTATAGGGTTAAGTCAGTCTTAGGCACGGGGGCACATTTATTCCCACCTTTGGGGTCTAAACATGTGCAGTCCAGGGTGAGCTAATAGGATCTTGTAAGGAGGTGACCATTATCCCCAGCTTTCGCCTAGACGCTTGTTTGTTGTTTCTTGTGTGTCTATTGTATCTTGTACCCTTCCCGGTGTGACACCAAAACTGACTTCCCTCACTTTGCATATACACTTGCTTTAGCCAACAGCTTCCTGCCAGTCAATCAGATTGGATTACTTAGAGACATACCTCCTCACTCTGAAGCCTATTGCAGGCATGCAGTGTGGAGGACCGCCCTTCTGCCTCCTGTTTACACTAAAGGGAAGAGAGAAAAGCCCTAGCAACAATCTTTTAAGGGACTAGTGGAAAGGGACAGGGGACATTCATGAAAGCTGTTATTATAAGGTAAATACAGTTCTTTTGGCAATCATTGACCGGCTAACTCAAACTAGCAAATAAAAAATAAATAAAACTGTTACACTTTAAGTAAACGACCCATTCACATAGATACTTTAAAGGGATTGGCTACCTTTTCAGTGCTTTTTTCCCTCCAGTATGGCCAGACCTACCATGGTGAGCATACTTGCTTGATCCCTACCATTGGGTTCTGGCTCCATCGCTCCACCTCAGGAGAAAGATGGAGCCATAACCCAGCAGTGGGGATAAGGTACCATATTTTTCAGACTTTAAGACACACCTAGGATTTAGAGAATAAAAAGACACACTGCCATTTTCCCTCCACTTTTTTGGGAAAAAAGTGTGTCTTATATCCGAAAAACACATTAAGTATGCTCACCATAGGTCCGGCCACGCTAGAGGGGTCTGAAAAAAAAAAACACTAAAATGGTCAGCAACCCCTTTATAATGACACCATACAAGATGTATCTGGTCTAACTGTTTGTGAAAGTCTAACTCAATAAAGACAAAATACAACATAGTGTAACAATAATAATTATGACTTATGATACTATGACGGAATTTATAGCAAAGTTAGCAGGGAACAGCCTACCAGATCCGTACTAACGGTAGCCCACGTGTGTGGCCAGAAGTCCGCTCCGGCCCTGCTAATGCTAATGTGAAAATAGCCTAATAGGTCTTTTTTGGGTTTTTGGGTTTCCCTAATGCCCAACTATTCCCTGTTTCAGCTGCACAGCTAAATGCATTTCTCTCACAAGCAGGGGGTGTCTCCCTTCTGTGAAATCTGACAGCACTTTACTACTGTGACATCCTTTCCCTTACTTCCCAATATCTTTGTTTTCAGCTCTGGAGCTCACAAAAGAGATAAGGAAAGGGAGATCACACTTACTGAAAGGCAGGAGGCTCCCGTGACCTTTAGAAGCAGTGTAGAAGCAGTGATTATCAGGCTCAGGATCTTGGCACGCTCTGAGATACCCGCACTTCCTCTCTGCCATCTTCTGTCTCTGTCACTAGGGAGGGATCTTGCCCGACAACAGGCAGTGGACTAAAAATTAGGTGGAAGTAGACCCCTAGTGGCCATGACTAAATCTTTTTTCAGGTGTATGTAGGTATATTTTTTAAATGAAGTGAATTTGCTAGTTATGCCATTTTCTATTAAATTAAATTAAATTAAATTGTATGGAAGTACAGTGATTCTTTAAGTTATATTAGTAAGTTGACCATATTCAAGTTTCACACATATTTGAATAAATTATATGTTATGCAAACCCAATTAATATATTTGTGTAAAGCATAGTCAAAAAGAGCGTGAACAGTTTTGCAAATCTGAAAAATCCAAATTGGCGGTGTTTTAATCGTTGCTGACCAACCACTGTGGCCAAGTTGTAATCCAATCCCTGACATCTAGTCATATTTCCCAGTACCTGATGCTGGTATCCGCTAATAGAGATGGCCTTGCGGTTCGCCCAGAGGTCATTTCGCGGCGAACTTTGCTCGTTCGTGATTCGTTGAACATGCGAACATATGGCAATATTCGCATGCGCCATATTCTTTTGCATTGCGCCAAACTTTGACCCATGACACATCCATCAGATGGGACAGGACAGCCAATTGAGACTTTTCAGCACATTGACACACCCCCACCCTATAAATGAACCAGATCTGGCAGCCATTTTACATTCTGTGTTTTTGCCAGTGTAGGGAAAAGTTGCTTTGTGCAGCAGGGACAGACTGTTAGGGACACCAAACACTAGCTAATAGGGCCACAAAAGTCCTTTTAAGGACTGGTATAAGTGTGCCATCAATAGGTGTGACATACTGAGGGGTGTGATATACTTATAATACACTTTCTAACATAGAAAGTATATTATAGTGCATTTGTATTGTGCAGCAGCTGTGTGCGGTTCTGCTGCGATATCGCAGGTATACAGAGGGACAACTACTGCCATATAAACTGGTGGACTCAGAGGCCTTTAGAAAATGTGTGGCCATTGGCACACCGAAATACTTCTCCCAGAAGGGCATCCCAGAGCTATATGGCCGCGTTCAGCGGCAAGTGAATATATCTCTGCCACACAGTGTCGGTGCCAAGATACATCTGACCACAGACATGGGGTCTCGCAAACACAGGCAGGGGAGGTACATAACTTTTACTGCCCACTGGGTGAACCTTCTGACGGCCGTCAAGCATGTAACCCATGGCTCCCGTGTGGATTTGGTGTTACCGCCACGGATTGCATGCAGGCCTGCCTCTTCTTCTCCTCCTCCTCCTACTCCATCCTCCGGCTGACTCCTCCTGTTCCACTGCTACCAACTCCTCCGCTGCGCCCTCCAAGCTCCTCAGAACCTATTTAACATGCCAGGTGAGACATTGCCATGCTGTGCTGCGGCTGTTGTGCCTGGAAGCCAAGAGCCACACGGTCCTGCACTGCTTTCAGCTCTGCAGACCCAGGCCGGTCAGTGGCTACCCCGCTCAATTTGACAGTTGGTAAAGTGGTGTGCGACAACGGTGCCAATCTGCTGAGAGCGCTGAAACAGGGCAAAATGACACACGTGCCGTGCATGGCACACGTCCTGAAGTTAGTTGTGCAGCGATTCGTTGCCAAGTACCCTGGGGTCCAGGACGTCTTGCAGCAGGTCAGGAAAATCTGGCCATGGCTCGTCTTGTTGATGTTCAGCAGCGACACCACTTGCCCGTCAGACGTCTTATTTGTGACAGCCCAACAAGCTGAAACTCCACCTTGTATATTCTTGATTGGCTTCTCCAGCAGCAACGTGCCGTTAACGACTACCTGTACAAACTCTGCAGCAGGACAGGTTCTGGGGAGCTTGGTTCCTTTTCACCGCGCCAGTGGCTGCTCATGCTCGACGCATGCAGACTTCTGCAGCCATTTGATGAGATCACCAAACTCAGTCACACCCAGGGCACCATCAGTCACATTATACCTTATGCCTTCTTTCTGGAGCATGCATTGCGTCGTGTCATTGATGAAGCCATCGAGGAGCAGGAGCTGGAAGATGAAGTCGCAATGCTGAATGAATTCCCAGGGGTGGCTACTCCATCTGAGACAAGTCAGCATGAGTCTGAAGAGGAGTCAGGGGAGGATGGTGGCTGGGGGGAGGAGGAGGAGGAGCAAGAAGAGTAGGCTTTGAGGGAACTTTAAACTTTTCAGAGATCCCTGGTGTTGTCAGTGGCTGGGGGGAGGAGACCGAGGACGAAATTCTCCCGGGTGATGGGCAGGAGCCAGGGTGCTCTACCACTTCCTATTTAGTTTAAATGGGGGCCTTCATGCTCCAGTGTTTGAAGAGGGACCCCCGTATAAAAAGCATAAAGGGCAAGGACCAGTACTGGGTGGCAACGTACTTAGAGCTCTGCTACAAACACAAAATGGCAGACATGTTACCAGGATCACAGAGAGCTGGCAGAATGCAGCATTTCCAGGCCTTGCTGCAAGAGATGCTGCATTCTGATGTTGCGAGCGCTGGCAGAGGAATTTTCACCAACAGCAAAACAGGTGCAGGTACCAATCCCACCACGCCTGCAAGATGAGGGCGGTTTGAAGATGTGTTGGTCACTTCGGATATGAGATCATTCTTGCAGCCAACCCATCGATAGCCACCCTCCGGATCCAGCCTCAGGGAATACCTAGACCGACAGGTGTCCGACTACATCAGGTTAATGGCCAATGTGGACGCTCTGAGAAGCGAGGAACCCCTGGACTACTGGGTGTGCAGGTTTGATCTGTGGCCAGAGCTAGCACAATTTGCCATGGAACTCTTGGCTTGCCCCTCGTTGAGTGTCCTGTCCAAAAGGACGTTCAGCGCAGCAAGGGGGGATCGTGACCAATAAGCGCACTCGCCCGTACTCCCGTGGCCTAAAATAAAAATTTCCTAGGCTCTAGCAGGGCACATTTTTGAGAGTTTCCCTTTAAGACGCCTAAAAATGGCCCCTGATTAAAATACATATTTTTTGTGGGAATTTTTGTCATTGATCCCCCTCTGGTATGTCACTGTCCATGTTGTGGGACTATTTGTGCACTTCTAGTATGTATTTGGTGGCTGCAAATATGACCTGAAGGTTTTTCAGGTTCACCTGTTATTAAAGTGAATGGGGCCCACCATGAACTTGCGGTTCGCAAACATTTGATCGCGAACGTGCGTTCGCATTTGCGAAACGTCCCAGCCGATGTTCGTCCATCATTATTTACTACTAATCATGCCACTATGGCCATCTAATGACATTACTACATGTGCTAAGCTAAGTAATAAGAACAGCTGCTTAGTAGTGATAGTCATGGTGGGTTTTATGGGCCCTGTTATAGCAGAGGTGGTGCCCTTTAAATGAGGTATGTTCTCTATGTCAGTTTAACAGCTACTTCTGTCTCAGTCAAAAAAATAAAAGAAAAAAAGGAGACGACAAGTGAAAATGGTCTAAAACAAATAAAAACTAATAAAGATCATGTAGTTTAAAGTAGCCATGAAATAATATATGATAATTACCTGATTTAGGATAGGTTAAATTATAAACGTCATCATCAAGTACTTTAAATTCATTTTCTGCATAGGCAAGAGACTCTTTTGTGTACACTCCATCAGCAAATGTGACTCCTTTGTACTCAAAATGTTTAAAAGACATTTTATCTGAAATTAGAACAAATTCAGATTCAATTTTTCCAGAACTCAGCAAGATGTTAAGATCTATACTTCACAGTGACACACTGGCCTACAGCCTCCTCCGCAGCGCTTCCACGCTGTGCCACAAGGGTCGTCCTGACTCACTTCTGATTTTCTCCTGTGACTTATGTGACCAAGGTCTGAATTGCCCGAAACGTCAAGACGGAGTCACAAAAACAGCCATTCTTCCTTATCTACCTATGTATTCATTGGAGGATATGTCACAATAAAATAATTTTACTTGCATGTTAACCCTGAGTGTGTAGTGGTATTTTTCTTACTAGAACTAGATCTATACTTCAGCCATGAGCTCCTGACCTGGGTAAATCAGGTTTACAGAGTTCCCAGCTCAGGAGCAACTCTATTCTACAGATTGTGTCCAGTTTGATCAGCCATTCTTCAAAAGTAGGGGCTCAAAGAGTTCCAATGCAGAGGGACAAGTCATTCTTTTTTGGATAACAGGTTTTCAAAGGTAGCCAAAGTAAAATCAGTTTAGAGTCAAATTGCACACGTCTACCCAAAACCTGCTAACATATTCCTTCAACTTTTTCCCAGACAAGACCACCAGATATGCAACAAGGTGCCAACATGGGTGTTGCAGGGTCAACATGTGTTTAAAGAGGGAGAATATAATTTATGTGAAAGCACTGGGGTCTTGTACCACCTAGGTATTGTCTTATAAGAATTCTCATGAATCTTGACACATCTCAAGAAGCTATGTGAAGTTCTCAAAATATTTGAGAGCTCAATCTGTTAGAAGGTTGTGCCAAGCTCTTTCTGTACGGTGTAGTCAGGCGTCCCTAGAGAGCAATGCTGAGTAGATGGATGAGAAGAGTTTCCACGGGAACTTCTATTTTTAGTTCGGCATCCAAAGTTCGGGTTCGGGTTATCGTAGAATCCCGTTATGGATTCCGCTACCGCGGACCATAACGGCATTTGGAATCCATAAGGGGCTGCTTCATTAAACCCGAACCTTGGACAACCCTAAGGACCTGGGGTGACGTCACCGTCATGTGATCAGTGCAGGGGGCGTGGCTTAGTACTGGATCACCTCTTATCCAATCCAGTGCTGAGCCACGCCCCCTGCACTGATCACATGACGGTGACGTCACCCCAGGTCCTTAGGGTTGTCCAAGGTTCGCGTTCATTGAAGCAGCCCCTTATGGATTCCAAATGCCGTTATGGTCCGCGGTAGCGGAATCCATAACGGGATGCTACGATAACCCGAACCCGAACTTTGGACGCCGAACTAAAAATAGAAGTTCGCTAGACTCTACTTATAACCTATTCATTTTGGCTAGTGTAACCGCAGCATCCGGACAGGTAGACATGAATCTTTGGTTTGATATAAGCTACCAATGACTTATTGCATGGTACCACCAAATCTGATACTGTTTCAAGGCCATGTTCTTGTCTTTACTGCATGTGAATGAGCCTCTTCTTAATTTCAGTTAACTAATAAAACGACCTACCAATTTCTGTTACTTTCTAATGTTCCCTTTGGTATTAAATTCACACTAAAAACAGATAATGAGTGGTGTAAGAAGTATGATTATTGACAATATTAATATTAAAGTATAATAATATTGAACTATAACAATATTTCCACATACGTCTAGGGGATGACCAGTGAAGAAAGCACACCAACAAAAGTGTATTAAAGGGAACCTGTCATAAACTTTAGTGCTAACCTCACTGAGGGCAGTATAAAATAGTGACAGAAATGCTGATTTCAATGGTGTATCACTCATGAGCTAATAGTAAGTGGCTGCCGAGAACCATCATCATAATCATTGCAGCACAGGCCTTGAAAAGAGTCAAATTTCCCTGAGAAGAGTCATGGTTATTCGTTGATGACAGGTTCCCTTTAGGTTATATAAAGTATCTTTTACACAGAGTCAATTATGCAGTAAAAATAATTAAACAAATAGCCAATTTATTATAATTATCACACAAAAAATTCAATTATTACATAAATATCACAGACATTAAACAAACAATAACTATACAATTCAAAATATAACTGTAAATGCAAAGATAACTGTAATATTAATCAGGGAAAGATGAACAAAAATGACAACCCAAATTTGTAGACAGGAACACCATTAATATCAATAACTGTAAGCATCAATATTTCATCAGTTCCAAATTCCTATACCTAAAAATCCTGGAAATACAGTACATTTAGAAAGTCTACAGACCCTTTTTTCAATTTTTTGTTATATTGTGGCCTTTTGCTAAAATAAAAAAAAAAACATTCATGTTTATTTCCATTAATCTGCACTCAATACATGTGTCTTTTACTGAGGAGAGGCTTCTTTGTGGCCACTCTCCCATAAAACCCAGATTGATGGAGTGCTGCAGTGATGGTTGACCTTCTGGAAGTTTCTCGCATCTGCAGACAGAATCTTTGGAGCTCAGCCAGAGTGACCATAAGTTTCTTGGTCACCTCTCTAACCAAGGATCTTTTACACAATTACTTAGTTTGGTGGGGCAGCCAGCTCTAGCAAGCGTTTTGGTTGTTCCAAAATTCTAACATTTAAGAATTATGGAAACTACTGTGCTCTTTGGGACTTTCAGTGCAATACAATTCTTTTGTACCTTTCTCTGAGCTCTACAGGCAGTTCTTTCCTCCTTATGGCTTGGCTTTTGCTCTGATTGAAAGCTTTTAGACCTTATATAGACAAAGATGTGTGTTTCCAAATCGTGCCCAATAAACTGAATTTAAACTGAATTTACTGGAGGTGGACTCAAATCAAATGGGAGGTCTCTAGAGCTAACATAGGTGTGTGTGTGTATATATATATATATATATATATATATATATATATATACACTATAGTTAATAGTAGGTAGCACTACAAAATAATGAAAGCGTGATCCTTGATTCCACCTCTGCAAAGTTTTAGCTGCCCATTGCAGCCTTTGTCAAGCCTTGACAGACTGCAATGGGCAGCTGAAGCGTTGCAGAGGTGGAATGAAGGATCATGCTTTTCATTATTTTGGAGTGCTGCCTACTTTATTAAAGGGATTCTGTCACCTGGGAAATCAATATTAAGCCAAACATAGGTTCTTATAGCTCTTCAAACCTTCTTTCCATAGGTGTTCTTTACACTTGGACCTGGCTTTCTACCTTCATGAAAATCCTCTTTTATCTTTATGCTAATGACACCTGAAGGTGCCCAGAGGGGCGTTATTTTCATTCAAAAGTGCCCAGGAACGCCTTCCATCCAGTGCCCAGGCCCGCCTCCCCTGACCGAGCCCAGGCCCGCCCTCTCTGCTCATACCATATGTCCCTGGCATTGCGACTGCTGTCAAGCTCCGCCCCACTGGCAATGTCACTGGTAGCCGATAACCCCGCCCACTCCTTCTCTCCAGCTTTACTAACATCCACCGAAGCTGCCTCTGCGCTCTTCTCTGTTTAACTGAGTGCATGCCCAGTGAAACACTTGAGGCTGATGCGCTCAGTTAAACAGGAATAGCGCAGGAGCGGGCTGGGTGGATGTTAGTAAAGTGGATGTTTGCTTGAGAAAGGCTCTAGGTTCAGAGCCGAAACGTTGCACCGCACGGGTCAATAAATGAACTCCTTTTGATTTATTTTTTGGAGTGCAGTTCGTTTTTCTATGTTTCTATATATATATATATTTCTATATATATATATATTATTTTTTCGGGGTTCAATTAAATTAACAGACATATAAACATGTTTACTACACCAATACACATTATCTGAGAAGCACAAAAATGTCCAGGCTACGTAAGGGTTCCAAACAAGCACAAGCTATCTGGCCAGAAGTAGTAGTAGTAGTAGTAGTAGGCTGCAGTTTTCCCTGCTGGCTTCAGAAAAGTGCAACATTAAAATTGAGGAGAAAGAGTATGAGATTGTGGATTGGATGGCTCACTCCTCCTCTCAGTCTCAGAAATATGGTGACTTCAGAGTCCAACACCGTGCCATGGAGCCAGGGGTCACAGTGTCTCTCCTGCTCCTCCTCCTTGCATCCCTAAAGAAGGCTTTTAGTGGAGGCCTCTCAGTCTTCACTGCCCATTCCTAGCCAGGGACAAGTCTGCTTTGAGATTTGGTGATAATGATGTGGGTCACTTAAGCCCAAAACATGCCAGAGCTAAGCCCAGCTTGGCTGCCTGTAGCTCTGTGTGAGCAACTCCCATATGGTGCTTTTTCTCCGCTAAGCGGGCACACAAAACCACAATTTGTACAAGGCTCCCTCCACATCTCCATTGGGTCCCCCTTGCTGCAGTGACAGGGACCCAATAGCCCCTGTCACCAAAAGCTTAGGAGTTCCAGCCCCCAGGGGTATAGTGCACCCTACAGTATATGTGCATTTGTGTTTTAAAACGTAATCATTTTCCGTTTAACCTCACAATAACTCCAACAAATGCATGCCACTTTGCCATTCTGCAGGCATCTTCCCACAGCGATGTCATGTGCAGGCCGTCTCCTCTCTGTTATAAACATGAGAGGGGAGAGCACTGGGAGGAGGAGCAGAGCCCTGAGTGCCTTGAAGCTGGGCTCGGGCAGAAAGTGGAGGGAGAGGGCTGCTTTAGATGCTGCAACTTCCTGAATGGCAGCTAAAAACATGCATCTGGTCTTATTTAAAATCTGACGTTCCAGGCTTTCATACAAGACCAGAATGACAGCTAAAGTCCAAGCAACAGAGGATAAATCACTATTAGAAATCGAGTCAGGAATAATTGCGAAAAAAACCTGCTTTTACTTTCACTTTTAGCTGCATTCACTGCATCCCGATTTCTATCAGTGATATCTTCCCCTGTACTGAACATATTGCTATCATTCTGGTATTGTCTGAAAGTCTGTCAGCATTGCCTGTATAGTTTAAAATGTCTGCCAGCTTTCAAGCAATACAAAGCCTCCCTCACTAGCACCCTTTTTTCACTATTCCAACAGCCAGCATTCTGAATTAGAAAAAGTCTGTCCTCTTCCTCCCGTTTACATTTTACATTTTATTTTTATATTACTGGGATTCTGCAGGGCAGATGTGGGTCATGTGACCCACGACATCATCCACCAGGCTCCCTGTGCTGACGTCTCATGCACAGCCTTATTCCTGCCTGAGGGAGGGGCCCGGCTCTGCACACGAAACGTCAGCGCCTGGGTGCCCGCCCCCTCACTCCATGTATCTTGCTGCCAGACGCCCCTGTAAGGGATCGCGCATGCGCGATCCTCACCACTGCCGGCAGCCCTGTGAAACCACCAGAGCCCTGATGCACTGGTGTGCCCTCCCGCCTCCCTCTGTGTCTGGCTGCTGATCCTTCTATCAGCGCAGGCAGCAGTGTGAAAACAGGAGAGCCCTGATGCACTGGTGTGCCCTCCCGCCTCCCTCTGTGTCTGGCTGCTGCTCCTGCTATCAGTGCAGGCAGCAGTGTGAAATCAAGAGTCCTGTCAGAGGCAGGTAATCGTACCCCTAAGCCACCTCCCCCTCCCCCCAGACAACCACATACAAGTAAAGCCTTGCCCATGATATATATGTGTATATATATATAGACAGAGAGAGAGGAGATACTGATCTATATACCCATATATATCATCTATATATGGAGATATTTATTTACCTATTTATAAACATATCATGGGCAAGGCTTTACTTGAATGCTCCTTGTCCGAGGCAGCGTGTGATGTGTGTGGTGCAGCGTGTGATGTGTGTGGTGCAGGGTGTGATGTATGTAGAAGTGCAGTGTGGGATGTGTGTGGTGCAGCGTGTGATGTGTGTGGTGCAGTGTGGGATGTGTGTGGTGCAGTGTGTGATCTGTGTAGTGCAGGGTGTGATGTGTATGGTGCAGCGTGTGATGTGTGTGGTGCAGCGTGTGATGTGTGTGGTGCAGCGTGTGACGTGTGTGGTGCAGCGTGTGACGTGTGTGGTGCAGCGTGTGACGTGTGTGGTGCAGTGTGGGATGTGTGTGGTGCAGTGTGTGATCTGTGTAGTGCAGGGTGTGATGTGTATGGTGCAGTGTGGGATGTGTGTGGTGAAGGGTGTGATTTGTGTAGTGCAGGGTGTTATGTGTGTGGTGCAGGGTGTTATGTGTGTAGTGCAGGGTGTGATCTGTGTGGTGCAGTGTGGGATGTGTGTGGTGCAGGGTGTGATTTGTGTAGTGCAGGGTGTTATGGTGTGGTGCAGCGTGGGACGTGTGTGGTGCAGCGTGTGATGTGTGTGGTGCAGCGTGTGATGTGTGTGGTGCAGCGTGTGATGTGTGTGGTGCAGTGTGTGATGTATGTAGTGCAGGGTGTAATCTAAAGGTGTGATGTATGTATTGCAGTATGTTATGTGTACATGTGTGATGTAGATATGTGTGATCTATGTAGTGCAGATCTTCTGCCTGTGTGAGCTAGGAGATGATTATGTGGCAGTGTTTGTATGCAAGGTTATGATGTGCAGGGCGGGGAAGGGCAGATTATTCACAGGGAGAGCTCAGGCATTGTTGTTACACGCCCCCACAGCTTTGCTGCAGCATATAAACAAAGCATGAATGACAGAACCATGAAAAGGTGTAAGTATGGGTTTTTTGTCAAGAAATCAAGCTAAATCTCTTAGGCCCCTTTCACACGAGCGTGTCCGGATTAGGTCCGGATGCGTTGCGGATGCGTTCAGTGAAAACTGTGCGATTTCACAGGCAAAGCCATTGGCCTCTTTCACACGGGCGTCATGTTTGACGCCCGGATAAGAGGCGGGTGCGTTGCGGGAATATGCGCGATTTTCCCACTCGGGTGCAAATGTTTGTAATGCGTTTTGTACGCGTGTGAGAAAAATCGCCATGTTTGGTACCCAGACCCGAAGCCAGACTTCATCACTGAGAATTGATTATTTTCCCTTATAACATGGTTATAAGGGGAAATAATATCATTCTTAATAAAGAATGCTTAGTAAAATGAAGAGGAAGGGGTTAAAAATAATAAAAGTTAACTTACCTTAGCCACTTGATCGCGTAGTTGCGATCTGTCCTCTCTTTCCCTGCATCAGCTTAGAACTAAAGGACCTGTGATGACGTCACATCACATGGTCAAATCACATGGTCCATCACCATGGTAAGATGGACCATGTGATGTGACGTCATCACAGGTCCTTTAGTTCTTAGCTGATGCGGGGAAAGAGAGGACAGATCGCAACTACGCGATCAAGTGGCTAAGGTAAGTTAAGTTTTATTATTTTTAACCCCTTCCTCTTCATTTTACTATGCATTATTTATTAAGAATGCTATTATTTCCCCTTATAACTATGTTATAAGGGAAAATAATAGAGATCGGGTCCCGTTACTAAGCAACCATGCGGGAAAATCGCAACGCATCCGCACTTGCTTGCGATTTTCCCGCAGCCCCATTTACTTCTATGAGGCCTGCGTTGCCTGAAAAACGCAGAATATAAAGCATGCTGCGATTTTCACGCAACGCAGAAGTGATGCGTGAAAATCATCGCTCGTGTGCACAGCCCCATAGAAATGAATGGGTCCGGATTCAGTGCGGGTGCAATGCGTCCTCCTCACGCATTGCACCCGCGCTGAAAACTCGTCCATGTGAAAGGGGCCATTCAGTTTTGCCTGCGATTGCGTTCAGTTGTTCAGTTTTTTCCGCGCGGGTGCAATGCGTTTTGATGCGTTTTTCACGCGCGTGATAAAAAACTGAAGGTTTACAAACAACATCTCCTAGCAACCATCAGTGAAAAACGCAACGCACCCGCACTTGCTTGCGGAGGCAATCCGTTTTTCACGCAGCCCCATTCACTTCTATGGGACTAGGGCTGCGTGAAAAACACAGAATATAGAACATGCTGCGATTTTCACGCAACGCACAAGTGATGCGTGAAAAAAAACGCTCATATACACAGACCCATTGAAATGAATGGGTCAGGATTCAGTGCGGATGCTATGCGTTCACGTCACACATTGCACCCGCGCGGAAAACTTGCTCGTGTGAAAGGGGCCTTAATAAAAACAGGACGTACCCGTACGTCCTGTGTCCGGTCTTTAAAGATGGCGGGCGCCTTAGCCGCGGGTGTCCGCATGGTTCTTGTAGCAGACACCGATCGCGGACATTTAACGATCGGTGGCGATCGGAGAAGCCGGAGCGCGCCTGTAGTAGCCTGGGTCTCTATGAATGAAACCCAGACAGCTCTGTAGTATTTCCTATGGAGCCTTACCTGTAATAGGCTTCATAGGAAATATGCGATTTTTTTCATATATTCCAATGCTATTGCTATTGGAATGTATGATAATCGCAATCAAATGATTGAAGTCTAAAAAAAAACAAACATAAAAGTTCAAATCACCCCCCTTTTGCTAAAATAAAATAAAAATTAAAAAATTAAAAAAATACACATCATGGGTGTCGCAATGTGCGAAAACGCCCATACTATAAAAATATACAAAAATATTCCCCATACGTCAAACAGTAAAACGGAAAAAAGCATCCAAATGGCGGATTCGCCATTTTTGGTCGCTTCATTTTCCACAAAAAATTACATAAAAAGTGATCAAAAAGTCATACACACTCCAGAATGATATCAATAAAAAGATAAGATTATGACGCAAAAAATTAGCCCCCATACAGCTCTGTACATATAATTACAAAAAAGTTATAGGGGTCAAAAGATGGCGACAAGAAAGTAAAACTGATTTTTTCCCACTTTTGATTTTTTTTTTTCACTATCAAAACGCAAGAAAACCTATACATATGGGTATCACCAGATTCGTACTGACCTGTAGGGTAAAAGTAACTGGTCAGTTTTATCGCACATCGAACTTCGGAATTTAAAAACCCGCAAAACTGTGGTGGAATTGCTTTTTTTTGCAATTTCACTCCATTTGGAATTTTTTTCCCACTTCCCACTACATCAATTGCAATATTAAATGGTGTCTTTGGAAAGTACAACTTGTCCCACAAAAAAAACAAGCCCTCATATGGCTATGTGAACCAAAAAATAAAAAAGTTATGGCTCTGGGAAGGCAGGGAGCGCAAAACGAAAACGCAAAAAAAAAAAAAATAACCCCGATCTGTAAAGGGGTTATCCCATCATAATGATTACTGTTAAATCTGTTAGTGATTTCACAGTGATCATTTTTGTAAATATATTTGATTAACCAATTCCCACCGTTTAGAAGAAAATTAATCTTCACTTACCACATTGTTGTCATTCGGTCTCCCCTGGTTACGGCCACCGCTCTTCTGCGGAATCCCGGTGGCGGTGCTTGCGCAGAAGACTCCTTCTTTTCACCCGGCCGGGCCGCTCGCTGTCCTGAACGCGCACGCCACCGTGCATGCGCGATGGTGACTTCTTCCTGGCCAGAATAGTACAGAGCCGCGAACGCGCACGCCGACTCTGTACTATACTGGAATAAGTGACCATGGCGCATGCGCGCCAGCGTGCACACTCAGTCCAGCGCGCGGCGCGGCCGGGAGAAGACTTCAATCAAGATGAAGCCCGCCCCCAGCCAGAATCCAGGAAGTGAACGGCGCACTGGCAGCAGATAAGTAAACGGGGAAGTGGGATAACCCCTTTAAGGGGTAAAATAATGTATATGTAAGTCCTGATGAGTGTTATAAGGTTTTTTTTTTTTTTTACATTACTCAGATAACCCATTTAACATATGAAGGATGGAGAATTTAATAAATGATTTATATCAGTTTTCTGGTGTATAAAAGTAAGAAACTTTGTCAATGCCACATTTTCACAAGAATTTGAGACTTTTTCTACTGTTAGCAATTTTGAAAGTGCAGAAGAAATGGCTTTGGTTAAGATTGAGGGGAAGGGGTCAATTTAAAGAGGTTTTCCAAGAGCACCATAATCGACGACCAATCCTTAAGAGAGGTCATCAATATATGATTGGTGGGCACCACGGCACCGCCACCAATCAGCTATTTGAAGAGCCACATCGCTTTGATGAGCTCTGCGCCCCTCCCCTCCCCCCCCTCCCCCATAAAAAACCAAGCACAGTACTGTATATTGTATGAAAGCTGTGCTTGGTATTGCAACCCAGGCCATTTCACTTGAATGGCACTGAGCTGCATAATAGGTCATGTAACCACTAAATGTGTTGTCACCGGTCTAGGAAGATCCTGCAGCGCTCACTAGAGTGCTGCAGCCTCATTAAGCAGCTGATCACCCAGGGTGCCATCAGTCAGACCCCCACCAATTAGATGTTGACCTATCCTGGGGAAAGGGCATCACTGTTTTACTCCTGGAAATCCCCTTTGAGTCTGAGACATTTCCTATGAGTTACACCAGAAACTGGCATCAATTATAGCGTAAGCCTATGTCTGTTCATACCATAGATTTCAATTTCTAACACAGGGACAGAGAAAGATGCATGAAACTCCAGTCTTAATAAATTCTCATGTAACTAAGAAATTGATTAGGGTTTGTGGCCTTAACTGTGGCAAAAAAGTCATATTGAAAAATATTAAAAATACAAAAAACATATAGGTCATTCATAGTCTAATGACATCACATCAATCTAGTCATACAAAAGTGAACAGATGAAATAATTTGTCGGCCAAGTTCTTACTAAGACCTAACGGCACCATGTAGAAACTTCAACATCATTCAAGAAAGGCTACATGCACATGAACGTTGTTTGTTTCCGTGTCCGTTACGCTCTTTTTTTTTGCGGATAGTATGCGGACCCATTCATTTCAATGGGTCCGCAAAAATGCGGAAAGCACACCATGTGCTGTCCGCATCAGTATGTCTGTTCCGTAGCCCCACAAACAAAACAATAGAACATGTCCTATTCTTGTTCGTTTTAGCCATTGTTACAAAAAATCTGCAAAAAAATAACAGATGGCGGACCGCAAAACACATACAGTCGTGTGCTTGTTGCCAAACTCAAACTGGCTACGGAACTGATAACAGTATGTCTGTTCCGTAGCCCCGCAAAAAGAAATAGAACATCCTATTCTTGTTCGTTTTAGGCATTGTTACAATGGATCTGCAAAAAAAATAACGGATGGCGGACCGCAAAACACATACGATCGTGTGCATGTAGCCAAACTCAATTTGACAAATGAAATGAATGAATTTGAAAACAATAAAAGATTAGATCAACAAATAAAAACAAATATAAAGGGTAAAAACAGAACAAACCCTGCTTTTAGCAGCAAGAGGTGGTATTGGCTAAAATTAATATTAATATAATGAAGGACATCCAGTATTCCAAAAACTAGAACCAGTTTGGCAAAACTAAGTTCATTTTGGGTATAATGCTAGGAACCACTGGCGCTATAAACTTGGAATAAGCCGCAGTGTCACCGCAGCCCTGTATTCGCTACTATAATAACACGTGCATAAACCACTAAAATATCTTATGACACTGCGCTCAGCCTTGTTTGCAAAGAATTCTCTTACTACTACACGCAGATGAACATATCTTATACACCACTCAAGCATACCTTGATCGGGGGCACTGTCACGGAAGTTCTTGTGGTCCGACGCGTAATACATGCTGCAGTAGGCATACGTTCATTTTGGGATTCATAAATCCATTCAAACATCATTGGGCTGTTTTTTATTTTCATTTGTGAAACAGATTATATTCACTCAATGTAGTCATAGTAAAACTAGAGTGATTTTGGGCCGAGTAACCCTAAGCAAGTAATAAATGCTTACATGGGAATGTGTCATTACACTGGAGCTACTAAGCTCAAGATCCTTGCACAATAAAATTAAGATTAAATTCTAAAAATAGAAAGGAACAAGTTACCTTCAAAGACCAGACACTACCGTCCAGATACCAGAAACTGGTAAAGCTGCTTGCTTTTTGTGAAAGGTTTCTTTCCCGGGCAAGATCTTAAGCCTTGTGAACTCAGTTAATTATACTACTATGAGGAAGTAATTGTCTAGTCTCCACCCCATTCTCTAGCTATTGACTATGTTATTTGGCTGGAAAAATTTGGATTATTATAAACATTTAGTGGAGTGTTTATTATGTATTATTAGCTATTATTATGTAAATGTATTGTAGTGTTTATTATTTATTATTAGCGATTATTATGTAAACTTAGCACGGGTATATTTCATCTTTTTCATTTAAAGTTTGTGTGTGTCATTAAAATATATCGACAGTATCCACTATAACAGTGACATCTACAGTACTTAAATGTGACCTCCACAGCCCCCCACCCTTTAACACTGACCCCCCCACAGTGCCCCGTCTCCTTAAAATGGGACCTTCACAGTAGCCCACCCCTTTAATGTTGACCTTCACAGCAGCCTGCCCCTTTAACAGTGAGTTCTACAGCATCCCACCCCCTTAACTGTGATCTCCATCATTCCCAAACATACTCACCTCATCCATTTGCTCACAGTTGCAGCCATCTTGATAGAAGAAACCTTGCGCACGCTGACGTATGATCATGCTGGCCAGGTGCGATGACATCATTACTGATGATGTGACCACGACTGCCCAGAGCACTGACATGGTGACGTCACCCCGTGCAAGATTTCGGTTATTTCTTCAATCAAGATGGCCGCGACAACCTCTTTGTGAGCAAATGGATGAAGTGAGTATGTATTTTTTTCCCCGCCATTTGGGGGAAAAACTGATTTGTTTCCACGAAGGTTGAGGAAATTCGGCTTCGTGCTGAATCTAATTTTTCCTGAAATTTCGATCGAAGTCCACTTCGTTAACTTCGATTCACTCAACACTAGTAGTGTTTTTCAGAAAGTGAAGGGAAATCTAATTCCTTTTGCAGATTACTTCATTCTGATCTCGTTCGTCTGAAAGATTACAGTAGTTTATTTAGTTAATTATTCCTATGGCTTTGGGATACTGCTGAGAAATGATTAGAAACATACATCTATTATAAACGGCTTTTATATCTCCGTGGATAGGTTATGGTTTTGTTAAAATTATCTTATATTATTATGTTTTATCATAATTAGTGTTAAATGGGCAATGACTGATACAACGGAGATGACAATATCTGTAATACTTACCAGTTACCACTACTCTTACATTTTACTTCTTTATATATTGTAGAAAATAGAAAGTAGAGCAAACACCTGGCATACAGAAAAACCATGGAATAGGAATCGTATAACATATACCGTAATTATTTCCAGCAGTCTGAGTAAGATCAAGCAGATGATATTTGGTGGAGTAGCTGGTGGAGCCTGTATCCTGCCCTGCAGCACTGTGTCCTGAGCAGGAGGATAGGGAATGGATCCTGTGACTTGTGTACTAACTGATCTGGATGAACTGCTGAACTAATATTCTCCGAGAACAAATCCTGACAGTTTAGTTCAATGAGATGCATAATACTGAGCGCAACACCATCTACAGTAGTTCAGAGGTATTGACTCATGGTGACTGGGAGAGCTGAAAAGGGCGGCAGCACCTAGCATATTTAGCACAGAGTGGGGGTACATGAACCAACAGCAATAGAGTGCTAAGATGGGGCGGGGGCAGTGGTCCACTATTAGGAGGGTGTCGGCCGCTATAAGCACTTCCATCAATACAGATGGACGCGCTCATTGCTGGAGCTATGGGCAGCTGGCGATCTTTTCACTCACTGACTGCACTCATCTCCCAATGATCCTTCTCTCAACCAGTAGCATTATAGTGTGTGTTGAGGCCATAGGGTGCATACAGTGTGTGAGGGCCACAGGGGGACATAATACTGTGTGGTGGCCAGAGGGGAACATTATGCTGTGTGTGCGCTCTAGTGAGCATAATAGAGTGTGTGGGAGCCAAAGGGGCATTACGCTATGTGTGGGGCCACAATAGATTATTATAGTGTGGAGGCAACAGGCTGCATTATACAGAGTGGGGGGGCCACAGGGGCATTATCGTTGGGCGGTGAGGAACGCCCCTCTGATTGTACACTTGTATAGTGAAGGGGGTGTTTTGTTTCTGCCCAAAATTAATGGCACAAACAAGAGAGAAAGGACCTGCCCCAGGTGTCAAATATGTTAGATACGCCACTAACCAGTAGCAAGACTGTTGCTCTGGAATAACAATAACAGGGTAGTTGCATTTTTATTTGATTACTATTTGCTGGGCTGTGTTGTGTGCTGTATCGTCACTACAACTCCCAGCATGCTTCATTCACTTCTATAGCAGTCCCAAAAACAGCCAAGCAAGTGTGCCTGCTGGGAACAGCTGGAGTGACGGAGGTTGCTGACCCCTGAACTAGACTGTCAGGATTGGTTCTCGGAGGATATTAGTTCAGCAGTTCATCCAGTTCCGTTCACAAGTTCACAAGTTACAGGATCCATTCCCTATCCTCCTGCTCAGGACACAGTGCTGCAGGGCAAGCTATAGGCCATACTGCAGTGCTATCTACTCCACCATCTGATCTTATTTGACTGCCGGGTTTTTCTGTGTGTCAGGAGTTTTTTCTACTTTTGTATTTTAGACAATAGGATATAGCAGTAGAATATAACAGTAGTGGTAAGAATTACAAATATGTCACAGTCATTGCCCTTTTAACATTAATTATGATAAAACATAAATATATAAGATCATGTTAACAAAACCATAACTTATCCAAGGAGATGGTAAAGCCTTTGTGTAATGATCTATGTTTCTAATCGTTTCTCAGCAGTATCCCAGAGCCAGAGGAATAATGAACTACCATATTTGTAGCTTTATAAGATGCATCTAATGATAAGACTGTACTTGTTAGGTGGAAAATAGGTAAAAAAAAAATTTAAACCAAAATGTGTGCTAAAATATTTAATAAAATAACAGAATAATATTTCACGTTGTCATGGCAGATCTTCTGCAGACAAACTGCAAACGTGGGATCTGTGGATGACGTACTGTTATGTTGTGCAATATATGGATGCATTTTTAAGGATGAGAGGAGTTATAGACTTATAGTCACATACAATTTAAAAACCAATAAACACTTGCTAATTGAAGCACAATCCCTGGATAGTGTTTATAATAAATGTTACTATAGCCCCCCTCATCCTTAAGAATGCATCCATATACTGCAGTACATGGGCTTTTTCCTATGGATGAGAGGGGTTATAGTCACATTTATTATAAACAGTGCAATAATAATACAGTCCCTGGACAGTGTTTCTATTAAATGTTACTATAACTCCCCTCATCCTCAGGAATACATTCATATACTGCAGTATATGGGTGCACTCCTATGGTGAGGGGTCTATAGCCACATTCAATATATATTTAGTTTCCAGGTCAGCCCCTGAGCTCCCCTTCATATCCAGGGGACACTTCCTTCTGTCCTCCTTCTTTCTTACATTTAGCATACGTGGCCAGGTGGGAGTAAGCTGATTGGTGGAGGCGGAGCAGTAGCATTTCCTCCTGGTGCTCACCACCAATCAGTGCAGCCTGCAGGGCGGCAGCGCAGAGGAGAAGGAGAATGGCTCTCCTCCTCTGCCTTGGAACAGACCCCAGTTGCAGAGCAAGGATATGCTAGCTAGCGGCAGTCAGTTCAGGAGGCCCCCTCCCCTAGAGCATACTTACTAGTGATGAGCGGCAGGGGCAATATTTGAATTTGAAATATTTTGCGAATATTTGGTAGAATATTTGTCATATATTTGCGAATTCGCTATTATTTTCTAGATTGCGAAAATCGTCAATGTAATATGCGCGTATTGCACGTGCAATACAGGCGTGGGTCACTATAGCTACATTTTTCAAGCTGCTAGAAGTTTCCTGAGACTGGAGAAAATGGTTGGCATGGCAGAACATTACAATAGAGTGCTCCGATATATTCACGATTGCGCAAATCGGCAATTAACTCCTTAAGGACACATGACGTATGGGTACGTCATGTGTCCAGTCCCTAAAGATGGCGCCCGCTCCTGGCCGCTGCGGGCACCATCGCTGCGGGGGTCCGGCTGATTCCTGTAGCTGACCCCCGCAGCTGATGATCGCGGTCGGCAGCGCTGCCGACCGCGATCATTAACCCTGCAGATGCCGTGATCAATCCTGATCACGGCATCTGCACGCGCTAAAACCAAAAGTAAATCGGCAGCGCTCCGGCTCCCCTAGTGGTGATCGGGAGAATCGGAGCTGCTAGGGATAGCCTCAAGCCTTTCATTCAGCTTGAGGCTATCACTTACTATTTCCTATGGAGCCCTTGTTAGCAATAGGGCTTCATAGGAAAGTAGTAAATGCTCATAAACTCCAATACAAGTGTATTGGAGTTTATGATAGAAGCAATCAAGTAACTGATTTATATAGGTCCCTATGGGATCTATATAAAAGTGTAAAAAAATAAAAAAATAAAAAATAAATAAAAAACCTAAAAATTTAAATCACCCCCTTTCCCCAAAATTAAAATAAAATAATAAAAAATAAAAACAATACACATCATGGGTGTCGCAATGTGAAAACGCCCATAGTATAAAAATATAAAAATATATTTCCCATACGGTAAACAGAAAACGGAAAAAGCGCCCAAATGGCCGATTTGCCATTTTTGGACGCTTCATTTCCTCAAAAAATTAAATAAAAGCGATCAAAAAGTCCTACACACCCCATAATGGTATCAACTAAAAGTTAAGATCGCCCCGCAAAAAATAAGCCCCCATACAACGCCATACACTTATATACAAATACGTTATAGCGGTCAAAACATGGCGACAAAAAAAATTTTTTTTTCCCACTTTTGAATTTTTTTTCACTATCAAAACGCAAGAAAAGATATACATATTGGGTATCGCCAGATTCGTACTGACCTGTAGAATAAAACTAAATGGTCAGTTTTATCGCAAATCAAATGTCGTAATTTAGAAACCCGTAAAACTGTGGTGAAATTGCTTTTTTTTTGCAATTTCACCCCATTTGGAATTTTTTTCCCGCTTCCCACTACACCGTATGCATTATTAAATGATGGCGTTGGAAAGTACAACTTGTCCCGCAAAAAATAAGCCCTCATATGGCCATGTGAACGGAAAAAAAAAAAAGTGGCTGTGGCTGCACTTGGAACTTCTTTCCCCAGACTCTCACATCAAGCCTCTCTGACACTAACCCTGGGTTCACACCTGAGCGTTTTACAGCGCGTTCAAACGCGCTGTAAAACGCTCAACACATGAAAACCAATGCATCCCTATGGGAGTGGTTCACACTTGCGCGTTTTACAGCGCGTAAAAACGCGCTGTAAAACGCCAGATGCATAAGCTCGTTCAGGAGCGTTTTTTTGGGCGTTTGTCGCGCTTTTCCTCCCATAGACTTCAATGGGAACGCGCGTTTAACGCGCGTTTAACGCGCGTTAAGTGTAGAGATGCCCTTTTTTAATTGGTCTCCAGACCAATTAAAAAAAGTCTCCAGAGTCACGAACGCGCGTAAAACTATTTACGCGCGTTTACTATTGCCAAAAACGCGCATAAAAACGCGCGACTAAAACGCGCATAAAACGCGCGTCTTAGAAACGCTCAGGTCTGAACCCAGTGTTACAGATCAGATAATCGGATTTGAAGAAAATATTTGTTCCAATGGGAACTAATAAGCCCTAAATTGATGTATCCTTCTGATACGTTTCCTCAAGGCAAAGCTTTATTTCATCAGGGGACAAGTACGGAGTAGTATGATCTGCACACAATGCTAAACAACCTAAGGTGAAGTGAGAACAGTTACCTTGAAGGAGACGTTTCGTCTGTCTTATATTAAGTGGCAAGGGTGTATAAATGGGGCTCTGCTGTCCTCCAGAATGTCTTCTGAGAGGTTTCTAATCTCTCTGAGTGCCAGAGTTAAGCTCAGCTCTCCTATTTCCGCATTACTGGGGGAAGGGTTTGGGTGGGGTTTCTTTCAGCTCTGCTCTCCAAGGATGAATTGTTGTGGAGAAAGTATCAACTTTCCAAATGTGATTTTTTTTTTTAAGAAGGCTCTGTGCAGTAGCCATTGAGTCTCTACTATAGACTAGTTTTGCACTAGTAGGGGCACTATAGGGAGCATTGTAACTACTGAGCACACTATAACGAGCATTATATATACAAGGGACATGGTTAAATTCAATGGCAGCATTAAATACAGTGTTAAAGGGAGTCTGTCACCACATTTGGCCATTATAGACCATTTACATAGCGTTCTGGATTAACTTTAGCCAACTCAAACAGTACATTTGTTTCCTCCTTCTGTTGTTCCCCTGCGGCAAAAACCGTAGTTCAGCCTGTCGGATCCATCCTGCCGCTATTTCGCCGTGCCGCTGGACTGCCGCTCCATCCCCATTGACTATAATGGGGGCGGGGGCAGAGTTCCGGCGCAGCACGGCAGTGCACGGAGAGAGGACGCCGGACTAAAACTACGACATGTCCGACATTTAGTCTGGCATCCTCTCTCGTTGCACTGCCGTGCCGGAACTCCACCCCGCCCCCATTATAGTCAATGGGGGCGGCGCAGCAGTCCGGCTGCACAACGAAATAGCGGCAGGACGGATCCGACAGGCTGAACAGCCTGTCTGATCTGTCCTGCCGCTGGTGGGAAACTAGCCTAAACCTTCATTTTAATTATATTATTTACCCCACCAGTCCTGAGTTTTTTTACACCCCCTGGAGGCTTTATTTAACCATCAGACTTGTGACAGCTCTGAGCACTGTGATCAATGTTCCTAAGTCACTACCTGACAGCCTTCTCTGAATCAGTGTTCTGATTCGGATCTTCTATGAAGGATCAGATGCTCCTGAGCTTTGGTTCACTTGCTTGTCAGCCGACTCAGCAAGTGATTTAAAGATTTGATTCATGATTCGGTTCTTTTGAATGAACTGATTCAAATGAACCGATTCATTTAAAAGATTCAAACTTCCCATCTCTACTGTCTTCAGGGTGGCAATACATTTGAATCTAATGCACTGGAAGAGCTGAAGGACCTGTGATGACATCACAGGTCATGTGACCAGTAAAACAGGCAACGGGATCAAATCCAGTGCTGAGCCACGCCCCCTGCACTGATCACATGACGGTGACGTCACCCCAGGTCCTTCGGCTGTTCAACAGTTCGGGTTGGTGGAAGCCGCCCCTTATGGATTCCATATGCCGCGATAGTGGAATCCATAACGGGATGCGCGAGTTACCACAACCCGAACGACGAACGCCGAACTTTTTTTTAAAGTTCGCTCATCTCTAGAGGTAAGTGAAGGGAGAGGCAGAGGAATGTTGGGAGTTGTGGTTATTTAAGTGGCACTGTATGTTAGGGCTGAGGGTAGGGATGTTATTTACATGGGACTGTATGTTGATGGCGGCTGTGGGAGGGAGTGATGTTATTTATATGGGACTGTATGTTGGAGGGGGCTGGGGAAGGGTGATGTTATTTACATGGGACTGTATGTTGGAGGCTGCTGTGGGAAGGAGTGATGGTATTTACACGGAACTGTATGTCGGAGGGGGTTGAGGGAGACAGTGATGGTATTTATATGGCACTGTATGTTGATGACGGTTGAGGGAGGGATTGAGGTTATTTACATGGGACTGAATGTTAGTGGGATCTGAGGGAGGGAGTGATGTTATTTACATGGGACTAAATGTTGAGGGGTGATGTTATTTACATGGGACTGAATGTTGAGGGGGTGATGTTTACATGGGATTGCATGTTGGAGGCGGCTGGGGAGGGGGTGATATTATTTACTTGTAACTGTATGTTGAAAGCAGCTGGGGAGGAGGCAATGTTATCTACATTGGACTGTATTTTGAAGGGGGCTGTAGATAGAGAGGGATGTTATTTACATGGGACTGTATATTGGAGGGGGCTGGAGTGATGGTGTGATGTTATTTACATGGGACATTATGGTGGAGGGAGGAATATAACTACAGGGGGCATTTTAAATACTGTGGACACTGTAGGGGTATTATAAATCTAGGGGACATTATAGGCATTCTTATTACTACTGGGGGCTCTATAGAAGTTACTTTTAGATCCACCTTATTTCTACTAAGAGCACTATGGGGGGGGGGCTTATTACTACTGAGGGGTCTGTAGACAGCTTTATTACCACTGGGGGAACAATAGGGGGACTTATTTCTACTGGGGCTCTGTGAGGGAGGGCTCATCTACTAATGGGGGCACTCTTGGGGAGCGTTTTACAGTAGAGGGTATTGTAGGGGGCAGTATTACTAATGAGAACATTCTAGACGGGAATTACTATTGGTGGGACTATAAGGAACATAACCATAGCAAAGGCAGGTGCACTCTGCGGCATTACTAAACCCTCACACTGATAAAATTCAGAGGTTAGTTCGACATATCCTACTAGGAGGACATGTCTTAAGCTCGGACACCACGGCAATGTCTCTCAAGTCGCCCGAGGCCCTACCAGTCAACCTACCTGTGCCGTATGGGCGATACCAGGGGCCTTTGGGCATTACGGGAGCATAAGGCCTGACTCACAAACAGCTCACCAGTGACCTCCAGCATGTAACATGCTTGCAATGGGAGGTGGGAGGTACCTGTGAGCCCCACCCGAGACCGGCTGGTATGGCCCAGAGCCGCCCAGGTGCACCTGAATGTAGCCTGTAGATGAAAAGCAGGCACATTTAAATCGGAGTTTATACACCTCCAAACATATTATGCAAACCATTAGAAAACATGGTGTGGTGTTTAACAAGCAGGATATGCTCAACCCATATGCAGTTGTGCATGTATATAGGGGAGCTTAAGACATGTCCTCCTAGTAGGATATGCTTTGCTATGGTTATGTTTTTGATTGTTCTCCACATCCACATTATCGTTATCGTATGTAGGATGGTTATTGTGGTACTTGTAATCCATTGCTGGCATCTTCCATTGTATGGATTTTTTGCTGTTGATTGCCCCTAGCAACTGACTACACGTGTAGGTTGTGCTCCACCATTTACATGCACAACTGCATATGGGTTGAGCATATCCTGCTTGTTAAACACCACACCACGTTTTCTAATGGTTAGGACTATAAGGAGCACTATTGCTATGGGGGCATTTTTCTTCAGGATAGTATTTGGGGGAATTGGGGAGCACAGCAAGCAGCAGGATGTCTCCAGTTTGGGGGATGATGATAGAAATGTGAGGAAGCTAAGATGTTTGTGTGTCACACTCTGCAGAGACAAGGCGTGGCTGAATCGTTAATTTCTAACGATAATTTGTTTTCCCTTAGTCCTAACAGCAGCACAGATGGGGTTAACCACCCCCCGTGGACTGGCAGGAGCGGCGGAATGTTTAATGAGCCCAAGACTAATAACTCAATTTAACAATTAAGTATCTCCTTAAAAGGAGGAAGTCAACCCCCAGCCCACTGTGTTTATAGCAAGAATAAAACTAGACTTACTAGGGTGGGAAATTTGTGTGCTGCTGTTAGGACTAAGGGAAAACAAATTATCGTTAGAAATTAACGATTCCCTTACGTCCTACCAGCAGCACAGATGGGGAGATAGCAAGAAGAAACCCCTAGGGAGGGCCTTCCTGCCTGGCAGAACTAAGAAAAGTCTGCCCAAAGG
Organism: Bufotes viridis; assembly: GCA_033119425.1. Classification (NCBI taxonomy): domain Eukaryota; kingdom Metazoa; phylum Chordata; class Amphibia; order Anura; family Bufonidae; genus Bufotes; species Bufotes viridis. Next base: position 462,408,430 of record CM065590.1, read on the forward strand.
CCGAAACTCAGCTAGACTGGCATCTAGTCTATAATGGGAGATGAATGTCGATTCAGAGCTCCAGGAGGCAGCTTTGCAAATCATGTTGAGAGGCAGAAGATTCCTCTCGGCAAAAGAAATAGCCACAGCTCTAGTAGAGTGGGCCTTCACGAATCCTGGAGGGTCCAGATTGTGGAAACAAAGGATTCCTTAATAGCCTCCTCAATCCACCGACTGATGGAAGGTTTGGATGCCTTATAGCCTTTAAACTTACCGGCAACAGGATTAGCAGATTCTCATCTTTCCTGAACTCCTTGATCTATCCACATAGATCCGGAGACATCTCGACGTCCAGAGGATGTCTAGCAGGTTCCTAGGAGGAGGTGGTAGATGTCGACAGAACCGGGAGGAATCTCACCTGGTTGATGTTCTGGAAGGAAGGAACTTTAGGCCTACAATACGGGAGGAATCTAAGAAGGTCCCGGTCATGTAAGAATAGGGCTCATGTGCTGAGAGAGCTTGAAGCTCAGAGACCCTCTTGGCCAAAGTCACTGCAAGGAGAAACACAAACTTCCAAGTGACGAACTTGATGTCCACCTCCTCTAACGGTTCAAAGGGGGAGATGCTAACCCCTGAGAACTACTGAAAAACCCATTGAAGAAAGGGGTCTCAGTACTGTAGGCTTTTATCTTTCAGCTCCTTTAAGGAACCGTTTGATCAGCGGGTCCTGAGAAAAAGCCTGTTCAAGGCAAGCTGAGATGGCTGAAACTTGAACCTTCAGAGTAGTAGCCTCTATCAAGGCCGTCTTGCAGGAACTGAAGGATAGCGGAGAGGGGCGGATCTGCAGACGCCACCTCAGTTGAGGTACAACAGGATGAGAGTAGGCTCTCTTGGTAGAGTCCGCTCTAGAATGAGACAGCGTTCTCAGGACCGACTCTAAAAGCCCTTCCACTCTGGGAAGGGACTGATCAACCTCCAGGCTGTCAGGTTGAATCTGTGCAGATCTGAGCAGAGGTGAGTGTCCCACGACACCAGGGTCTGCTGTGGGGAGCCTCCAATATTGTCCTCGACTCAACTGGGTGAGCTAGGTAAACCAGGATCTCTTCGGCCAAAACAGTATGATGGCTATCACTGAGGCCTGATCCTGACGGATTTTCATCAATACCCTCGGTATCATGGAAAGGGAGGGAAGATGTAAGCCAGCCTGAACCTCCAGGATATTGACAGAGCGTCTAACGCCAGGAGGTTGTCCTCCCTGTAGAGGGAGCAGAACCTCTCCACCTTGGCATTGAACCTTGTTGCCATGAGATCCACCTCTGGCATACCCACTTGAGGACTATCTGCTTAATTCTCCGGATGTAAAGACCACTCCACCGACGGAAGACCGCGGCTCAGCCGCTATCATATTGAGGGAGCCTTGGATGTGGATTGCAGATAAGTGGGAAGGTACAACTCTGTCTAATCCAGAATCACCCCGATCTCTGACAAGAGGGAAGTGATCTCGTGCCTCCCTGCTGGTTGATGTGAAGTACCGCAGTCACATTGTCTGACTGGACTTTCACCGCTTTGCCCCTGATCTGAGGGGCTAAGTGAAGGAGGGCTAGCCGGATAACTTGAATCTCGCGGAGATTGGATGAAAAAGCCACTCCTGAGGAAACCAGGTCCCGAGAACTGGAGAGTCGTCTAGGTGAGCGTCCCAGCCTACTTAGGACGCATCCGTAGTCAATATGACCCAGACTGGCTGGGTCATAGACTTCCCGTCTAAAAGATGGCACCACCATCTGAGGGAATACAGAGTTTGCCAAGTCAGGGAGCACAGGGAGTTTAGCCCAGCAGGGCTGTCATTCCATTAGGAGAGGACCTCCGACTGTTTAGAGGGCGGAGGTGCCATAGAGCCCAAGGGACTGCTTCCGCAGACGCTGACATGAGCCCCAACATCTTCATGAGAGTCTGGATTGGAACTCGCCGGGAAAGGAACTTGCCGTGTTCTGAACCCGGAATCTTCTTTCTGGAATCAACTGGAGCGACATCCCAGTGGAGTCGATTATGAAGCCTAGATATCTTACTGAAGTCGACGGGCTCACGTTCGACTTCTACCAGCTGATGATCCAACCTAGGTGGAACAGAAAGGAGATTATTACCTGAAGACGTTGGGTTAGGACCGCTAGAGCAGAGGCTTTCAAAGCCAGTCGTCCAGATAAGGAATGATGGTCAGTCCTTGAAGCCTCAAAGCCGCCACCACAGAACCACCACCTTGGTAAAGTGTGAGGGCAGAAGAAATGCCAAAGGGAAGGGCAACAAACAGAAAATGCCTGACGACACCGGACACCTGGACCGTGATCCTGATATACTTCCTGGAACCAGGATGGATCAGGATGTGCAGATATGCATTATTGAGGTCCAGGGTTGCCATCACGTCTCCAGGATTGACGACGTGAACTACTGACCTGATGGTTTCTACACGAAACTTCACCTTCCTTATAAATCGATTGAAATATCTCAGATCGATAATCATCCGGAGATCTCCTGAAACCTTGGGAACCAGAAAAACTGGTGAATAGATCCCTAGGCCCCGTTCTCCTGCCGGAACCTCCTCCAGAGCCCCTTTGCAAATGTAGTCCTGAATGTAGGCCTCTAGGATCGCCTCCTTGGCAGCTTGTAGAAGGTTGATCTTGACAAACCTGTCCAGAGGAATAGAGGTGAGGTTGACTAAATAACCGTTGTAAATGATATTCAGGACCCAAGATCTCTTGGATCCATTCTTCTCAGAAGTGGGAGAGACAACTCCCGACGGGTACATGAAGCTTAGGAATGGAGAAGCTTATTGGCAGGACGGCAGGAGTAACAGGAATTAACCAAGAGCCTCGCAGAGGCCGGTAGACAGGAGGTGGATTTTCCATCTTGGCTCCTCCACGAGAGCACCTCAGACCCTTTCGCTGTGCTCTCCAGCCACTACAAGAGCTTGTTTGCTGGCCAGACCCCAGGGCCATGTTATATATATAGGCCCCTGACACTATTTGATAGTATTGTTACAGGGTGCCAAAGGCGCACTTGGTCTCCCATGAGCCACAGACCTGCTGCTTAGCTTCAAGAGCAAGGATCTGTGCTTGGCCTCGTTCCCAGGACTTGCTTTGCTAGCGGGGAACTTCTTCGCTAGCTTCAACTGGAGCTGTGCGGTATCGCACAAGAAGTCCGTAGCTAGGTTGATGGTCTTGAAAGCAGCCAGTATGTCGTCCTGGAAAAACCTCTGGTTCACATCAACTTGAATTTGATCCATACGAGAACGGAGGAACGTAGAGACTTCAAAGCCGCTATGGCTATGGCTGTGGAAGCGGAAGCCGCAGCTGCCGTAACACCCCGTCTTAGTGTGCACTCTGCAAGGGGGTCCTGCAGCTAGACCCATCGTCTGCAGGAACCAGAGTGCGCTTGGACAACTTGGCGATAGCCATGTCCACCTTGGGAATGGATCCCCACGAATCCACCAAGGGTTAAGCCATCAGAAACATGGATTTAAACTTCTTTGTTAAAACCGGACCTTTTCCAGGTTTTTCCACTCTATATCATGACAGAGAGGAGGGTCTCATCCGCTTTAAAGACACGAGGTGCCCGAGCGGGAACGGAGGCTCCCCACAGTCAACATCATGGTCCCCGACCTGATGGACTTAAGCAACTTCTGTGTTTTCCAGGGAGAAAACACAACGTCAGCTCCTCCTCGTCCGAGGAGGAAGAAACTAAGGAGACCAAGAAGGTCTCTCTACTGGGACAGAGGTCTCCATAGGGGCCTGGGCACAAATAGGAAGCCTTTCCATCCAGCAGGCCTATGACTCCTTTAACAAAGCATTGATACATATCCTGCAACGTAGGTTCACTAGAGGGCAGAACCCTCTAACAGCAGCTGTAACACCTGGTGTAGGTTAAGTCAACATACCCAGGGATTCCCAACCGGTCTCCCAAGCTGGTCTTAGCCCAGCCTTAAGCTGTTTAGCTTCTGCGGTCTCACGAGTGCAGGTATGATCAGCTTACAATAACCGTTGACTGCTGCAATGGTAGCAGGATAGATGCTTCCTCTTGGATCCACTTTCCTGCCTTCCGAATCCCGCGGCATCACTGCGGGAAAAAAAAAACAAAGGGACAAATAAAACATTTGTACACCACCTATCTACACCGGAAAGGTAGAAAAACAGACCGGAGGCAGCTGAGGAAAAAAACACCACAAGAGGAACAACACCAATTTTAGGACTCTGGGATCTAGCTGAAAAAGCATATGTAGCCAGAGACTGAACTGGAGCACACAGCCTCCCAAAATAGGGGAAAGGGAGGGATAGCCAATCCACCCCTCCCCAGCAAATCCTCCACAGGAAGATGCATAAAAAATCGCATCTATGAAAAAAATCGTGCCCGTGAAAAAATCACGGCAGGATTACCCGGAGGTGATGCAAAGGAAAGTCCCCGCATCACCTCCGGAAGATGGCGGCGCACAGGACCGGGAATCCTGGCCAAGGGCGCCGCCAAAATACCCAGCCAGGCGCAACTGCACGGGGCCGGCAGCAAATAAGCTGCCGGCCAAACTGACAAGGTAGAAAAAATAACGAAAAGAAGGCTCCCCGCACTTTCCATAAGAAAGGGGGGAACAAAACCGCCTAGTCCACCTGTCCAGGAGGACAGAAAAAAACACAGTGGGCTGGGGGTTGACTTCCTCCTTTTAAGGAGATACTTAATTGTTAAATTGAGTTATTAGTCTTGGGCTCATTAAACATTCCGCCGGTCCTGCCAGTCCACGGGGGGTGGTTAACCCCATCTGTGCTGCTGGTAGGACGTAAGGGAAAGAAGTTGTACACACCGAATGGAGAACATGATAACATACAGTTGTGTCAAAAATTATTCAACCCCCAATGCTGTAATGGGTTTTAGGGAATTTAGTGTACATTTGTAATTGTGTTCAGAATGAAATCTTACAAGGACTTTTTAAAGAACCAAATGCAACTAAAATGACATCAATTGTTTTTGTAATACAGTATTAAATGTTTTTTTTTGTGAGTTCTTCATTGACACAATTATTCAACCCCTTAAAGACGACCACTCTTAAGAACAGAGGTTCATTCAAGTGTTTTCGATCAGGTATTGAAAATACCTGTGGATGTCAAGGAGCAGCAATCAAGCACAATAAGCACCAATTAGGCAGATGTAAAATGACTGTAATACTCAGCTCCTTCTAGACATTTACTGGTGTGTTTACAAACATGGTGAAGTCAAGAGAATGGTCCAGGAAGACAAGAGAAGAGGTGATTTCTCTTCACATGAAGGGCAATGGCTATAACAAGATTGCAAAGATGTTAAACATACCAAGAGACACCATAGGAAGCATCATTCGCAAATTCAAGGCAAAGGGCACTGTTGAAACGCTACCTGGTCGTGGCAGAAAGAAGATGCTGACTTCGACTGCTGTGCGCTACCTGAAGCGCAAAGTGGAGAAAAGTCCCCGTGTGACTGCTGAGGAACTGAAAAAAGATTTGTCAGATGCGGGTACTGAAGTTTCAGCTCAGACAATAAGGTGCACACTGCGTAATGAGGGCCTCCATACCAGAACTCCCAGGCGCACCCCCTTGCTGTCTCCAAAGAATAAGAAGAGTCGACTGCAGTATGCCAAAAGTCATGTGGACAAACCACAAAAGTTTTGGGATAGTGTTCTGTGGACTGATGAAACAAAATTAGAACTGTTTGGGCCCATGGATCAACGCTATGTTTGGAGGAGGAAGAACAAGGCCTATGAAGAAAAGAACACCTTGCCTACTGTGGAGCATTGTGGGGGGTCAATCAAGCTTTGGGGCTGTTCTGCTTCTACATGTACAGGGAAGCGTCAGCGTGTGCAAGGTACCATGAATTCTCTTCAGTACCAGGAGATATTGGATGAAAATGTGATGCAGTCCGTCACAAACCTGAGGCTTGGGAGACGTTGGACCTTTCAACAGGACAATGATCCCAAGCATACCTCCAAGTCCACTAGAGCATGGTTGCAGATTAAAGGCTGGAACATTTTGAAGTGGCCATCGCAGTCACCAGACTTAAATCCGATTGAGAACCTCTGGTGGGACTTAAAGAAAGCAGTTGCAGAGCGCAAGCCTAAGAATGTGACTGAACTGGAGGCTTTTGCCCATGAAGAATGTAGATCGCTGCAAGACACTTGTGTCAAGCTATGCTTCACGTTTAAAAGCTGTTATAACTGGAAAGGATGTTGTACTAAGTACTAAGATTGAATGTCACTTGGGGGTTGAATAAAACTGATAATGATGTGAGCACAGAAAAGACATTTGTGGTTATTTCATTATAAATGTTATATTATATCTGTGTGACTTACAAGTGCCTCTTTGATTTAATTGTAAACAAGATGACTGAAATGATCAAAATCAATGTCAAACTGGCCAAAACACTCAATTTCAGTGGGGGTTGAATAATTTTGAACACAACTGTGGAAGATCTATATCAGAGGAGACGTCACCTGGGAGCAGTGGCGTACCGCCAATATAGGCAGGGTACGCCACTGCTATGGGGCCCGCAGCACAGGGGGGCCCGGAGCGCTTGGAAGGCCCCGCCCACACAATTTGGCCCCGCCCCCTCACAATCGACTGTGAAAAATAAATTAACATCGAGTCAGTCACCAGGATCAGGATGCATATCCATATCGGCGCCGCCACCCCCCCTCAAGTTCCCGCGCTAAACGGAGCCCGGCTGCTGGCCTTCGCTGACCTGATCCTGACCTGTGTTATCAGGATCAAGTCAGCCAGCAAGTTGAAAGTTAACTAACGCGCCCTGGCCAATCAGCGCAAGGCACACTGTTGAGGCAGAGGCTGATTGGCCAGTGTGCGCGCCGGGGGCGGGAGAATCGCGTCGCCACTGTCTGACTGCATCTCCAGTCAAAGACAGTGGAGTGGACACACCAGGGCTTTTTTTCAGGTGGAAATGCAGATGCCCGTCCGCCCCAGCCTCACTCCATCCGCGGCTGTGTCGGCCCCCAGCAGCTGAGCTCCGTCCCTGCGCTGCGCTGTGCCCTGGTGGCTCCTCTCACACAGCAGTGCACTATCACGTGGACATGGGGGCGTAACTTTTGAGTGGAGGACAGATGAGGACAGATGATTTCCCGCCTGTGGCTCTGCCTCAAGTCACCGTCTGTCACCCTATCTGGTAGCCTGGTAGGTGGTTTGTTATCTGTGGATCTGTGCCATGGGGGGGCGGGGTGGTTGATTGGGGATGAGAATCTGGCTGGATGATGGATTTTTTTGGGGGAGTGCGGGAGGTAGTGCCAAATGCTAGGTGCTGAAAGAAACTGGGGGGATTTGGGGATGAGAATCTGGATGGGAAGAATGGAGAAATGGCAGGGCAGGTCAGGGCAGGGGTCATGAAAAAGGCATGGTGGAGGGGAGGGGTGCCATGGGGGTGCGGCGAAGAAATGTGAAATGGGGGGACAAATGTGACATGGAGGGGGAGAAATGTGACATGGAGGTGGAGAAATGTGACATGAGGGGGAGAAATGTGACATTAAGGGGAGAAATGTGACATGAGGGGCTGATCTGAGGCATTAGGGGTCTGATTGCTGGTCTGACTAAGTGTAACGAAAAATATTTTTCTTATTATCATTGTCTAAAACCTAGGTGCGTCTTATAGGGCGATAAATACGGTCCCCACACCAACAAAGCAGAGGGAAGATACCAGGACCACATAGAGGAGAAGCCAGCTGCTGCAGACGAGACCAGAGCCAGGTGAGCCGCGCGTGTGATGGGGGCGCCAAAATAATGCAATTCCATGACGGAATCCATAACGGAATGCCTTTAGAGGCATTCCGTCATAATAGAAGTCTATGGGCTGCATAACGGATCCGTCCGGTTTGCGTTATGCTGGAGTCCTCAGTAGGTCATGTATACATTTTTTAATTTGCAAATGTGGGTGTGGCAGGGGAGGAGCCAGGGCAGGAGGTGGGATGGGCCAGGGTAGTGGGTGGGGTTAGGGGGCCCCAATTCAGATTCTTGCTATGGGGCCCAATGATTTCTATGTACGCCCCTGCCTGGGAGGCACTGAATGTGACAGGTATGTGCTGCTGTATATCAAGTACAGCAAAATTCGGTGTGCGCGGGAGGGGGCGGGGGGTTGTTGACTTAAAGAACTGGGCTTGGGCCCTGGATATTTTGAGATCCTAGCAACGCCCCTGGTCCCATCACTGTTATTTCCAGGACCTCTGGGTTCCAGGGAGTTGGGATGTATTATACAGAGAAGCAGCAATTGGTCCTGCTCTCCCTATAGTGATCCTGTAGATGTAATATAGTGCAATTTACACCTGCCCCCAGGCCCCTCTATATCACGACCCAGGTTTAGTAGGAAGGCCAAGTGGTGTAGTGCAGCCTAAATGTCTCTTTATGTGTGTCACGGCGCTCCTACCTGGATACCACTGGACTCCAGGCTTTGGCTCCGAAGCAATAAATAGGGGGAATAATTGAGCGATTTGAAAGAATAACTTGAATCCAGACCTTGAGATGAAGTTCGACAGCAGCTTTACTTTGAATAAATGTTTCTTCCAACAGCTTACAGGCTTTGTCTTGATTCCAGCAGGCTTTAAGCGAACCTGTCACCTGGAATTCACATTATAAACCAATAAAAGTACATTATAGCTGATGACCAGTGTGTTGTCCTCATGTTTTTTTCCTCTTTTCTGCACCTATAATTCATGAAAAAAACGTCTTTTAAACTGCTCTTTTTCTACAGACAAAGTCATGATAGAAGTCAAGGAGGCAGACACTCCTTGACTCCAGGATGTGCCTCCCGCCCAACCCCGCCTCTTAGCAGTTTAACTGACACTCGGCTCCTGGCCGGGACCGCGCTGTACAGGCGGCGCATGTGCCGCCGCCTCCTTTGCAGCGCGGAGTCAAGCGCGATCCTTTCGCTTATGGACGCACGGAGCCTGAGGATCCGGGCGCGCGCGCGTGAGCGACAGAAGACTGGCCGGTGTCGGGGGACGGCGCATGCGCGAATAAGCGAAGGGATCGCGCTGCAAAGGAGGGCGACGGCGCATGTGCCCCCTGTACAAGCGCGGTCCCGGCCAGGGAGCCGAGTGTCAATTAAACTGCTGAGAGGCGGGGTTAGGGCGGGGGAGGCACATCCTGGAGTCAAGGAGTGTCTGCCTCCTTGACTTCTATCATGACTTTGTCTGTAGAAAAAGAGCAGTTTAAAAGACGTTTTTTTCATGAATTATAGGTGCAGAAAAGCGGAAAAAAACATGAGGACAAGACGCTGGTCATCAGCTATAAGGTACTTTTATTGGTTTATAATGTGAATTCCAGGTGACAGGTTCGCTTTAAGCATTAAACTGGCAGGCAAACTGAACTCTGCTATACCTGTTTCTCGCTGCTGTACTGACAAGATGACTGGATAACTTCTGGTTTCTTTTTTATGCTGTACTTCTCTCTTCTTAGTCAGAGTTAGATTAGGCCAAGCAACTATGTCCTTGGCTTCTGAGGCTTTTAAGCTTTTTCCTCCATGACCAGCAGAGCTTAGGGTTCTCTGGCTTGCGTGGGCATCTCCAGCAAAGACGTGCCCCTGCCCACCCTTCCCCTTGCAGGGGGTAAAACTAGACTAACTTCTAACTGGTCCCCACCCTTCCTGCAGGAAGTAGGACTAGCCCACTTCTCTTTAGAGGGGGTTAGAATAGAATGCTCCATTCTATTTACATACAGCTCTGACATGCTTGCTGCCACCTGCTGGTGAACCAGGCACATTACATGAACAGTTACATAACATTAATATAAATGCAGTGTTGAGGGACATGGAAATAAATATATATAGATTACATTCGGGTGAGACCGTAAAAGATAGTAGTAAGGTGCAGAAGTGGTAACACAATAGTACCCCCAGTAGATATAATGCTCCCTATTGTGCCCCTGTAGTAGAATGCTCCCTATAGTGTCCCCCGTAGATATAATGCTTGTTATAGTGCCCTCAGTAGACATAATGCTCCCTTTAGTGCCCCAGTAGATATAATACTCTCTATAGTGCCCCCTGTAGATATAATACTCTCTATAGTTCTTTCTGTAAATAGAATGCTCCCTGTAGTGTGCTCAGTAGATATAATGCTCGTTATAGTGTCCTCAGTAGTTCTAATGCTCCCTATAGTGCCCCCAGTAGATATAATACTCTCTATAGTGCCCCCTGTAGATATAATGCTCCCTATAGTTCTTTCTGTAAATAGAATGCTCCCTGTAGTGTGCTCAGTAGATATAATGCTCGTTATAGTGTTCTCAGTAGTTCTAATGCTCCCTATAGTGCCCCCAGTAGATATATTGATCCCTATAGTGCCCCCATTAGAGATAATGCTCCCTATAGGGAATCTGTAGATATAATAGAGTACCCTCTGTAAATGTTATGCTCCCTATAGTGCCCCATTTAGATATAATGCTCCCTATAGTGCCCCCTGTAGATATAATGCTCGTTATAGTGCCCTCAGTAGATATAATGCTCCCTTTAGTGCCCCAGTAGGTATAATACTCTTTAGAGTGCCCCTTGTATATATAATACTCCCTTTAGTGACACATGTAGACATAATGTTCCCTATAGTGCCTCTTGTAGAGATAATGCTCCCTATAACGCCTCCTGTAGGTATAATGCCCCCTGTAGTGTACACAAAATAAGAGCACTATATTAAGCACCACTATTTATGTTCATATACTGAGCACAGTGGTGATGTGCAGTTCCCCTTAATAAAAAAATAAGAGCAAATGTTAAAACATACACAGATAAAAAAAACACTGACATACACACACACAGATAACAAACACTTGACACAGGTACACACAGATAAAAAAAACACTGACATACACACACAGATAACAAACACTGACACAGGTACACACAGATAAAAAAACACTGACATACACACACAGATAACAAACACTGACACAGGTACACACACAGATAAACGCAGAGACACACTCATAGATAAACACACATACACAGATAAACACTTGGCTGAAGTTGGTTTCTTACTTGGCCAGTTTTTTATTCATATCATTCATTGAACCTTTTACCCTAGGTACACACCTAACCCTCAGTTCACACTTTAGCGTTTTACGCCGCGTTCGAACGCGCGTAAAAACGCACAACAGTACAGTACCCATGCATTCCTATGGGCCTGGTTCACACTTGCGCGTTTGTATGCGCGTTCGAACGCTCAAAAAAACGGCCGACGCATAAGCACGTATGTTCGCGTTATTTGGGTCGTTTTACGCGCTTTGGGCCCAATAGACTTCAATGGGAACGCGGTACGCGTGTTGTTTGAGCGTTTTTGAAGCGTAAAACGCGCCTACGGACGCATATATAAAATTTTGCAACATGCTGGAAATGGCAAAACAACAGGTGCTAAGCACAGAGTTTGCAGGAGAGCAGCCATGGAGGAGGCCTGTGACTCTGAAAATATTATCAGGCTGGTGCAGGCCAAACGGTGCCTGTACGACACCCAAGACACCAAATATAAAAACAGGAGGGCCAGACAGCAAGCCTGGGAGGACATTGCCAAGTCCATCTGGCCAGAGTGGCCGAATTTAACAAAGAGTCAGAGACAAGGCAAAGGTATGTGTGTTTTACTTTGATTAGAAAACTCCTTGTGTGCACTGGTGTCCCAACTATATGTAATAGCTCTGGTAAGCTCTCCCTGCAGCCCTGCAGCTGATGTCAAACGCCACCTCCACAAATGCTGGCCTGTCTTGTACTTGCTGGAGCCTGACAGGCATGCATGGAGTTGTATTTTTGCACCAGCTACAGGGCCTCAGCATCACCACACTTTTTAAAGTATATGGCCACTCAATGTCCTTAGTTTACAAAGCATCATGTGCACATTACATGTTGTATACTGTCCCCTCAGGCCTGTAGTTTGTCCATGTTGCTCTGTGTCACCTGGTTTAGGTTTAATTATGCTTGTAAACTACACAAACTGTGGAGGCTTTGATAATGTGCATTTCCTCCTCCTATATGTGATGTGCCCCTTCTAGTGTGTTATCTCTTTCCGTTTTTAGTAGGATATCTTAGTTGTTCTTTGTACTGTCCTGTTTCCCCCTTGCCCACATTCTGGTTCACTGCAATGGCCCAGTAGGTTCAATTTGCACTGGTTCCACTGTCTTGTGTCTGACTGCGCTGTTTCAATCAGCTAATGACGTGCAATTTTGACATGTAGGCCTACATTTGGGGTGATTATTATGATTCCTAAGTTGATAGTGATCTTGTGTATGTAATCAAATTATATTGCTTGTGGCCTATGTCTGTACTGACACATTAGAGGTGTGACAAGGTCAAGGCTGCGCAAACTCGGCCCTCCAGCTGTTTCTAAAATCCTACTCTCATCATGCTCTGCCATAGCTGGAAACAGTGTTTGCATGCTGGGAGTTGTATTTTTATAACAGCTGGAGGGCAGACTTTGCCCAGCCCTGGTCTAGGTGTACATTACCAGCATTTGGCACATAAATGGGACCCCTAATTTCGCCCACATTTTTACCGATTATTATTTTTATATTATTGGGGGCTACTATAGGGGCCTCTACAAGGGGCACTATAAAGTAGATAAAACGTAAAGGCACAAAGTCACTCCATAAATCTTTTAATTCTGCCATTCACAACAAAAACAAAATGCAAAATTAAAAGATGAACCAATTTTACAGCCAAAAAAATACTAAACAAAAATTAAATGGCTTCCAACTGCCAAGGTAACGCCCCATGTGGTGACATAAAATATGCCGTGAAGAGCTTCCGCACTGCCGCACCTTGTCTGTGCCCACGCACAACACTGGGAAGATGACTCTCCAGGGAATGGCTGAGGGAATCTTCAAAATTGTAGCCGTCTCTTTCCCTCACAAAATTATGTAGAACACAGGCTGCCTTCACGGCCGAGATGGCGGTCTCCAATTTGAGATGAATGGGTGTGTGGAGAAAGCGCCATTTGTTGGCTAATATGCCGAAGGCGCACTCCACCACCCTGCGCGCTCTTGTCAGCCGGTAATTGAAGACTCGCCTGGCAATGGAGAGTCCCCTGCTGGAGTACGGCCTCATCAGATGCTCCCCCAGCGCAAATGCCTCGTCACCCACAAAAACAAATGGCATCGCTGGGGAAGTGGTGCCAGGCAGTGTGGTGTTGTCAGGGAGGTCCAGAGTGTTATTAAGCAGCATTTGGCCAAAGTCCGAGCTGCTGCCATAGGACCCCACATCGATGTACCGGAAGCTATAGTTGGCATCACATACCGCAAAAAGAACTAAGGAAAAAAAATTTTTATAATTAAAATATTGGCTGCCACTCCGGATTGGCTTCTTAATGCGGATGTGTTTGCCATCTATAGCTCCAACACAGTTTGGGAAATCGCAGGACTGCTGAAACTGATCGGCAATTTTCATCCACTCCTCCTTGTGCGGTTGGGCCATCACAGCAGCATGAAGGACTTCCCATATTGCCACGCAGGTTTCCCTGATGATCACACTGGCTGTGGATTTCCCGATCATAAAGGCATAGTGAAGACTGGCCAAAGACTGTCCAGTACCCAAGTACCTGTAAAAAAGCAGAAATCAATAAATAAGGAAAGTTTTTCGTTTTTTTTTTTAGTCAACACACTAAAAACGAAATGGAAGAGCCTGAAGGACGCATTCATACGGCATCGCCGCAAAGAGAGGGAGCAGAGGAGCGGCTCTTCCCCCACACGCTCAAGTTACGCGCATGCAGAGCAGATGGCCTTCTTGATTCCGTGCACAGAAATGCGGAGGTGAGTCAAGGGACGCCACATTGAGGAGAGGATGTGGGATGACATAACATAACATACATTCACTTGCATATGGGGAACATACTTAACTCTATTTTACTCTTAACAGCACCGAGAGTAGCTGGGAACAGAGCCAGGCGGCATATGAGGAGGAAGAGGACTCTGCCCACACTAGGGACAGCGAGCCAGGGCCATCTACTGCGCCAATGAGTCCGCCAGGCCCAGAAGCCACTCCACCTCTGACAAGCCCCACACAGGCTGTGCCATCTGTGCCTGAAGGCAGTAGACAACACAGGGCCAAAAGGAGGAGAGTGGAGCGGCAAGAGGACAGGCTCATAGCCAGCCTGGATGCCCTGGCACAGCCCGTCCCCAAGATGTCAAGTCAGGGCCATTTTCTCCTCAGTCTTGAGGAAAGACTTGTAAATGTGCCAAAACATCAGCAAGCTACTGTGCAAGACATGCTGACCAGAACTCTGCACACGTATTCCCTACCATTTCAGGACCCCCAGCGGGTCTCCCAGCAGGCCACACAGCTGGCCACACAACTGGCCACACAGCTGGCCACACACCTGGCCACACAGCTGGAACCAATACTGGAATCACAGCCGGCCCCCCAGCTGGCCCCACACCAGGCCACAAAGCTGGCCCGAAAAATGGCCACAGAAATGGCAACAATGCTGGCAACACAACAGGCCCCAATACAGGCCCCTATGCAGGCCCCAATACAGGCCCCTATGCAGGCCCCAATACAGGCCCCTATGCAGGCCCCCCAATATGGCCCACAATATGGGCAACCACATGTTAAAAAATATATCCAACATGGCCAACAACAAGCCACACAATATGGGCAACAGTATGCTCAACAGTATGAGCAACATGGGCCACAATATGGGCAACACTATGGCCAACAATATGAGCAATATGGGCCACAATATGGGCAACACTATGGCCAACAATATGGCCAACATGGCCCACAATATGGGCAACACTATGGCCAACAGTATGGGCCAAGCACCTCCTCCATCACCACCACCAGCACAGAAGTGAAACCCGACAATCAAAGTCGTGGAGCCACTGAAACAAGGCGGGATACAGAGACGGAAATTACGGGTACCGATTATGAGGACCTGTGAAAAATTGTAATGTTAATTTGAGTGCCTCAAGTTGAAGTGGCAAAAACATTGTTTATTTTCTATGAAAAGGATCATAATAGTTTTATTTTTGTCTTCAAAAATTTTATGTTGAGTTTTGTGTACACAGTTTACACATGTTGGGGACATTTAAGAGTTAATTTATTTTCCCAAATATAAAAAAATTCGAGCAAACTGTTTGGACTCTTATTTATATGTGAGGGGTTAAACATTGAAAAGGTGGATACATGATGCATGTAGGGGATATCTATGCGAACACTCATACGTCACAAACTACAGGAGAAAAACAACACCGAGATACAGTCACCACACACTGGTAATGTTTTTGAAGGGCCCAAATTATAGAGTACTTACCGCAAAGTAATGACCAGTCTTTCCACAGGTGGGATGCTGTCCCGCATGAAGGTGTCCTGGTGCTGCAAACGAGTCTCCAACAGCCCCAGGAGCTCGTCAAAGCTGTGGACCACAAACATGGGGAGGGTTAACAATACAAAAAGAAAAAAACACTCAGCTGAAAAATTGAAACACCAGTCACATAACTTATAGGTACTAACCTGGGGATGGACATCCTCGTGTAGCCAAAAAACTGCTCTTCATGGGCCCGGAGGTTCTGGTACAGAGCCCAGAACTGTCCCCTCTCCTGTCGCTGTGCAATGACTGGATGGACCCAGAAGCGTCGCCTGCTGTCCCTCCTTCTCCTCAAGCGCTCCAGTTGGATTGCAGTCACAAGTACTGCAACACGTCGCCTTCTGTAGCATTCCATGTCTACTAAGCACACACTCTACCAGCCCACATGAAATTTCACACCTGCAATGCACTCTGATTGGCCTAACTTGATATAGCGAGGGCGGCTTTCGCATTGGCCAACAGTGCAGTCAATCACACAAACGCGCGTAAAACGCACGTTCACTATTTACCAAAACGCTTACAAAAAACGTGCGTTAACGCGCGTCTAAAACGCTCTGAAAACGCTATACAAAAAAACGCTCAGGTCTGAACCCAGTGTAAGCGTTTTTCAGCGCGTTCAAACGCGCTGTAAAACGCACAACATGTGGAAAGCAATACTTCCCTATGGGCATGGTTCACATTTGGGCGTTTTACAGCGCGTTTGAACGCGCTGAAAAACGCCACACTCTGTCGCTTCAGCATGAGCTTCTTTTGGGCGTTTTAACGCGCCTATGGACCATGCTGAAATAGGGGAGAATCACTGAATCGCGCGTATGATGCGCGTTTCTTAGTTACAAAAACGTGCATCCAAAAACGTGCGTAAAACGCGCGTCATACGCACGATTCAGAAACGCTTAGGTGTGTTCCCAGCCTTAAAAATACCAGTTACTTGTTGAAATCAGCTGAATGTCTCTAAAAATCATTGGGGCCATGCTGAACTGAAATGTATATGATATGATGGATTGCACTCTGTATGTTGCAAGTGTGAGATTACTGGCCTGATTTAATTTAACCCTTTAAAAACACCAGTTACTTATTCAAATCAGGGAAAAGTGTCTATCTTTTCAGTTTTATGACAGTTTCCATGCCCAGACCCTGTTTGGGCCAGGCTGAGCTCAAATGAACCTCCTTTTGTATGTTAGCAGTGTGAGCTCATTGGCTCGTTTTCATTTAATCCGTTAAATCACAATTTTTTGGCCTACTTTTATACCCATTTTTTGTGTCTGTCATTTCTATTTTAGTGCTGCTTTCAAATGATTTCCATTTAGGACAGCTCACTGCAACTTTTTTTATTACTAGCGATAATGTCTCTTCAAAATTCATTAAAAAAAGAAAAAAAATTATGAGAATAAGAAACTGATGAATAAGAGACCAACTTCAGTCCAGAATAAGAAACTGGCTGAATAAGAAACCAACTAGTGTTGAGCTAATTGAAGAATCTGAAGTGGAAATATTCGATTCGCCACAGATCCGATTTTCCTCACACTTCATGTTAACAAATCGGTTTTCTTCTAAAATGGCATGTTAAAAAGAGAAAGTAAGAAGCCCGAGAACGTGAGATCACCCATAATGCCATGCAATCAGCCAATACATAGATAGCCATCCCCTGTGATGTCACAGCTCTAAAAAAGCCTCATCCCGCTTGGTCTCCGCCATTTCACAGTGAGCTGAGTATAAGGAGAGATGTGAGAAGTGTGAATCTGAATATGCTAGGGACTGTTTTGATGAAAACTGTTTAAAAAAATAGTGGAGAGGGAGAGTGCAGAGATCGTAGGGAGAGTTTTTAAGACTATAGGGAGAACATAAGGAGACAGCAGGGAGACTGCATTTTGAGTGTAATTGCCGTGTGCGTCTTGTTCAACTGCTGCAAAATTTTAGTTAATCGGTTATTTTATCTGTACATAGACTTACTGTTCATCAGACTCTGTATTACTCTTCTACCTCGGGCCAGTTTTCACCCTCCTGCCCAGGCCATTTTTAGCAAATCTGACGTGTCACTTTATGTGGTAATAACTTTGGAATACTTTTACTTATCCAAGCCATTCTGAGATTGTTTTCTCGTGACACATTGTACTTCATGACAGTCATAAATTTGAGTCAATATATTTCACCTTTATTTATTTAATCACTCTATATTATGTTTTTTTTAAGGCAAGGTAACCAAAAAATGGCTGTTCTGGCACAGTTTTAATTATTTGTTTTTTTACAATCTTCATCTGACAGGTTAGATCATGTGCTATTTTAATAGTCTTTATTGGTACCATTTTTGGGTACATATGATTTTTTTGATCATTCATTATTACACTTTATGGGTTAAGGTGACCAAAAAATTGGTTGTTTTGGCACAGTTTTTATTTATTTATTTTTACAGCATTCACCTGGAGGGTTAGGTCATGTAATATTTTTATAGAGCAGGTCGTTAAGGATGTGGCAATACCTAATATGTGTACTTTTTCTTATTTTTTTAACCAAAAAAATTATGTTTTAGTGTCTGAGAGCCGTAGCTTTTTATTTTTGTGGTCTTAGGTAGGGTCCAATTTTTTGTGGGATGAGGTGACGGTTTGAATGGTACTATTTTGGGGGGCATAAGCCTTTTTGATCGCTTGGTGTTGCACTTTTTCTAATGTTAGGGGACAAAAAATTGCTTTTTTGGCACTGTTTTTATTTTTAACCCGAAGGATTAGATCATGTGAAATTTTTATAGAGCTGGTTGTTATGGACACGGCGATACCTAATATGTCTACTTTTTTTATTTATTTAACTTTAAAACAGTAATAGCATTTTTGAAACAAATAAAAATCATATTTTAGTGTCTCCATAGTCTAGAGTCATAGTTTTTTTTATTTTTTGCTCGATTGTCTTAGGGAGGGTCTAATTTTTTGTGGGTTGAGTTGACTGTTTGATTTGTACTATTTTGGGGGGCATACACCTTTCTGATCACTCGGTGTTGCAATTTTTGTGATTTATGGTGTTCATCTGAGGGGTTAGGTCATGTGATATTTTTATAGAGCTTGTTGTTATGGATTGCGGCAATACCAAATTTGTCTACTATTTTGCTCGTAAGACAGTAGGGTGGAAGAGTGCCCATGAGACAGCAGGGTGGAAGTAGTGCGAGATCAGAGGGGTACACTGCTACTTAGGAGACTAACTGTGAGGAACACACTAGCAGTACACAGATTCATAAAAGCAGCGGGAGGCAGGCATCACGCAGTGGTGGAGAAAAAATGCTATACTCGGCAATGGGGATATTTTTCGCCAAGTCGCTAGGGAACGTCAGTGTGGCGCTATGCAGGATGGGTTGGCAGAAGGTGAGGCTCGGCCAGGGTGCTAATGTGGGCATGATGGCCATGCGTCAACACATGGAGTGTCACTGTAAAATGGTGTGGGAAAACCATGCGACTCAGAGTTTTACAGCCTGATGCAGCAACCACTGGATCTCCCACTAGCCTGCACCCCCTCTTCAGCAGTCAGGGCTCAAAAATGTAAGCAGAAGTAAGCTGTCTTTTCTGCCCATCTACTTCAATGTTGTCTATAGCTCCTCCACCTCATCATTTGTTTGACAGCAATCGATCACCAACAACAGTATGAATGAACTCAACCAACTGCACAGAAGCTGAACATGCACCTGTACTACAGTCCCTCCCTTTCCATGTAGTTTACTCTGCACATTTAAAAATACTAATGGCTTGTGCCTACCCAAGGTGGAGAGTCTCAAGCCAACATTACTTTTCCAAAAAAGCTGAACAAGCCCTGCACATGTACATTGTATGGATGGTGGGCCAGTCCTTGGGCCTCTCAGTGGATGGTAGGGTTCACGCCAGTACTGACTTATAGAGTTGTAACTATGGTAAAGGACAATATATGTCATTCACAGCCCACTGGGTACATATTTTTCCAGACCATGCATACCAACAACTTGGCCAGGTGATGGCAATGCCACCTCCACATGTAATCATGGGATTTCTGCCCCAATGTCCCCTTCTGCCTACTCATCTTCCACCCTGTCCTCACCCTCCCCTGTAGGCACAGTTCACAGTGGTCCTCCAGCATATCACCTATCCAAAACTAGGCATGGTCATGCAGTTCTGCAACTGGTCAGCCCTGGTGAACTGAGCCAATCTGGGGAGGAGCTGCTCAGCGTCATTAATAAAGAAATTGAACACTGGCTGTCTCCTCGCCAACTTGAGATAGGAACTATGGTTACTGATAACAGGAAGAACATTTTTTCTGCGCTTCCACCCAGTCTTCGGGTTCCTCAAGTCTTCCACTGAACTACATGAGTTGTTAAAAAAGTCCTGGAAACTGTGCATGCACTTCAGCCACTCTTACCATTCAAATCACACCCTCCTTGAGCATCAAAGGCACGTGCCATTTGCCACTTTATTTGTCAGTCAGCAGAACTACAGGAAGAATGATGTCATTCCACTTCTTCACATTCTGCAGGGGATGCTCACAAATCTGACTGGAGAGGGGACAGAAGACCTGGCACCTACATTTCATGGCCACCTGAGTCCTGAGGGCATTCTTCGTTATATTCTAGCAATACAACCATTAGGAACTCATATCTAAGTTTTATTAGCTATGCGATTAATACAGGTTATATTAATCGCATTGCGAATTCAACTTAGAGCTGGGTTCCTATTCTCAATCTTCGTTATATTCTAGCAATACAACCATTAGGAACTCATATCTAAGTTTTATTAGCTATGCGATTAATATAACCTGTATTAATCGCATTGCGATTACAACTTACCACACTCTGCGTCAACTAGATATTTTTCCATGGGAGTTTTGCCATGGATCCCCCTCCGGCATGCCACAGTCCAGGTGTTAGTCCCCTTGAAACAACTTTTCCATCACTATTGTGGCCAGAAGGAGTCCCTTTGTTTTTTAAAATTCGCCTGTCTATTGAAGTCTATGGTGGTTTGCACTGTTCGCATGTTCGCGAACATTTGCGGAAGTTCGCGTTCGCCGTTCACGAACGGAAAATTTTATGTTCGCGACATCACTACTCAGGATAAACCTATGCCATGACCATAATTGATTTTTACACCAAATTTGTAGTTGCTGTAGCTGTGAAAGATCTAACAGCCAAAACAGCTGCAATTGCTTTTTGGAAGAACCTTGTGTTGCCTTATGTATGCCCTGAGAAGATCTTAACAGACCAGAAATCTGTTAAAGTTTTCCTTTAATGTAGATAGTGATGAGTTCGAAACCGGGCAGAGACTTCAGGGTGTCCCCAAGCATACAGACAGCTTGATAGTACTGACTCCATATATGGAAACAGTCATATATGGAGTCAAAGCAGGGAATACCGGGAAGCACTGACTCCATATATGAACATAGAGCAGGGACTCCTAAGCAGCTGCAGATACTAGTACACTGGTTCTCCTCCTGTGCTGCGCTCTGTTCCTTCCACTTGCTCTGTGGTTGCTATAGGATGAGAGGCAGAATGAGAAGCAGTGCCTGAGCAGTTACAGTTACATTAGTGTATACATTTGAATGCATGCAACACATTACCTATTGAACATACAGTATATATCATAAATGTCTAGTTGCACTTCTAGTACTCCCATCTAATGGGAGAATACATGTGAGCAGCCACAAGACATAGACATACATGTCTGTTACCAGAAAGTTGGGGGCCGCACAGAATCGTATCGAGGGCCGCATGTGGCCCCTGGGCTGCAGGTTCTGAACCCCTGCTTTATTAGAACCTACTAGAACCTAAAGTATTTTAAGTTGGATCATGAAGAGTATACGAACAAAGTTTTGTTGAAATTTATCAAGGCATTTAGGAGACTATGAAGAACAAATATAACAACAAACAAACAGAAGGTGCTATAACCACTGTGTTTCTGCTGTTTTACATAGCAGAGGCCCATGGGTAATATCTGAGATCAGCGATAATGCCATTTGTGTACTAGTAATAACAAAAACAGAACATATACAGGGTGCTGAAGGGATTAATTTATTGTTACCAACATAAACGTTGTGACCAGACTTTTTTTCCAGAATATGTGAGTCCAGTGCAGAGTTTAATTTTGTTATAGGTATGTATTGGGATGGGTGTCCTGAGGAAAATACACCGCTTCCTCCTCTACTGCCTCCTCATCCGGTCAGGGTCAGCGTAACACCTGCACCACCAACTTCAGCACAGCCAGGTGGAAACGACAGCAGGCTGTTTTGAAACTCATCTGTTTGGGGGGAAAACCACACACCGCTCAAGAGCTGTGGACAGGCATGGAATAACAGACCGATGAGTGGATGGTGCCACTGAGTCTCAAGTCCAGCCTGGTGGTGTGCGATAATGGGTGAAATTTCGTAGCAGCTCTGGGCCTAGCCGGTTTGACGCAAATCCCTTGCCTGGTGCATGTGCTGAATTTGGTGGTGCAAAGGTTCCTGAAAAATAACCCCGATATGTCACAGCTGCTGCAGAAAGTGCGAGCTGTCTCTGAGCGCTTTTGCGCTCTCACTCTGCTGCTGCTCGCCTGTCTGTGCTGCATCGTAACTTTAGCCTTCCCACTCATCGCCTCATAGGCGATGTACCCACAAGGTGGAACTCCATCTTGCATGTGCTGGAGAGATTGTGCGAGCAGCAGCAGGCGATAGTGGAGTTTCAGCTGCAGCACATGCGGGTGAGTCGCTCTGCGGAACAGCACCACTTCACCACCAACGAGTGGGCCTCCATGCGGGACGTGTGTGCCATGTTGCGCTGTTTCGAGTACTCCACCAACATGGCCAGTGCCGATGACGCCACTTCTATGTCTCCTTGAAAAGATGCTTCGGACGATGATGGAAGAATATGTGGCACAGGAGGAAAAGGAGGAGGAAGAGGGGTCATTACCACGGTTTTCAGGCCAGTCATTCACAAGTGGCTTGGAGGGTGGGTTCCTGCACCAACAGAGGCCAGGTACACAACTGTCCAGCCAGTACACTGTTCTGGAGAAGGAGGATAATGATGATGAGGAGGAACCGTGTTCATAGCAGGGTGGCACCCAAAGCAGGTCATCTGCATCACTGGAGCATGGCTGGGGGATACGGAGGACACAGACGAAGCACCTTCCACAGAGGACTGCTTGTCGTTGCCTCTGGGCAGCCTGGCACACATAAGAGACTATATGCTGCAGTTCTTGCGCAATGACCGACGAGTTGCCCACATTCTATCCAGTGCTGATTGTTGGGTGGCTACCCAACTGGATCCCCGCTACAAGGACAATGTGCCGTCCTTAATTCCGTCACTGGAGCATGATCGAAGATGCGCGAGTACAAGCGCACGCTGGTAGATGCACTGCTGATGTCATTCCCATCTGCCAGGGGGCTCAGTGGAAGCACAAGGCAAAGGCAGAGGAGGAGGAAGAAGTTGCCTACGTATTTGGGGCACCGCCAGCACCTCAGAAGGGAGGGTTAGCAGAAGTTTGTTGTGAGTCGGCCTATACATTCCTGTAATGCCCACTGGCACAGGTAGGTGAGAAACCTTGGCGTGGTGCTTGGGCTTAAGACATGTCCTCCACTGCAGTACATGTTGACTAATCTTTCAATTTTCACATCAGTTTGAGGGCTTAGTAAGACCGCAGTGTGCACCTGTTTTGTCATTTGTTATTGCTATATTGCTAGGGACAGCTACACTAATTAATTTACTCTGTGGAGAAAATCATTTCTTCAATAGGTTGTCTTTATTTTCTTTTTCGTTTGCACAGCAGGCTGCTCTCCCGGCTCCACACGGGAGCGCTCACTGTCTCCCCTCCCTCCCCTGCAGCAGTTTTCCTCCACCCTCTCTCCCTTAACAGGATCGCCCAGGGTGCACAGTGTCAGCATAACCCCTCCCATTCCGTGGTCCTTAGGAACTGCTGTATGGAAGGGGTTAACCACCATCCCCTTCCTTCAGGATGACCGGGGCAGCAGTCCTCCATCCCTCCCTCTTTCCCTCCCTCCTCTCAATTTTGCCGACGGGGACACAATCACCCCCCTCCCTTTAGGATGGCCGGCATAGTGTTCTCCATCTTTCCTCTCAATGCTGCCGGCACGGGCACAACTCCAACCCCCTTCCCTGGTCAGGATGGTCAACGCAGCGTCCTCTATCCCTCCCTCCTCTCAATTATGCCGGCGCGGACACAATCCTCCCCTCCCCTGTTCAGGATGGCCGGCTCAGCGTCCTCCATCCCTCCCTTCTCTCAATGCTGCCGGCTCGGACGCAACCCCAACCTCCCTTCCCCGATCAGGGTGGCTGACGTAGCGTCCTCCATATCTCCCATCCCCCACCCTCTGAAGGCTGCTAGACACTTCTATGGCAGCATCCTGATGGTTACCATGGAAACCGGATGCCTTAACAGGCATCCGGTTTGCCGTGGTATATCTAAGCCTGATCAGGCTCCTGCTAAAGGCAGGAGCCTAAACAGACTAAATGTAATTGAAAATACACTGCAGTAGACTATACAGTGTACTGCAGTGTATTATGAACCATCAGACCCACTGGATCTTCAAGAACCAAGTAGGTCTGGGTCAAAAAGTGTAAAACAACAAAAAGAAAGGAAAAACCTACTTCTTTCTATATCCACACATATATTTGTTAAAAATAAAATAAATAGTAAACATATTCGGTATTACCGCGTCCGTAACGACCTGATCTTTAAAATAATCATGTTACTTTCCCGCACGGTGAACGCCTTAAAAAAAACCTATAATATAATTAAAATTTTGCCTACCTCACTTCCCAAAAATTGGTATAAAGAGTGATCAAAAGAGTCATATGTACCCAACGTTAGCACCAATCACCTCTCACCTCATTCCGCAAAAAATGAGCCCCTACCTATGGCAATGGCCCAAAAATATAAATAATATGGCTTTCAGCTGCAGCACATGCGGGTGAGTCGCTCTGCGGAACAGCACCACTTCACCACCAACGAGTGGGCCTCCATGCGGGACGTGTGTGCCATGTTGCGCTGTTTCGAGTACTCCACCAACATGGCCAGTGCCGATGACGCCACTTCTATGTCTCCTTGAAAAGATGCTTCGGACGATGATGGAAGAATATGTGGCACAGGAGGAAAAGGAGGAGGAAGAGGGGTCATTACCACGGTTTTCAGGCCAGTCATTCACAAGTGGCTTGGAGGGTGGGTTCCTGCACCAACAGAGGCCAGGTACACAACTGTCCAGCCAGTACACTGTTCTGGAGAAGGAGGATAATGATGATGAGGAGGAACCGTGTTCATAGCAGGGTGGCACCCAAAGCAGGTCATCTGCATCACTGGAGCATGGCTGGGGGATACGGAGGACACAGACGAAGCACCTTCCACAGAGGACTGCTTGTCGTTGCCTCTGGGCAGCCTGGCACACATAAGAGACTATATGCTGCAGTTCTTGCGCAATGACCGACGAGTTGCCCACATTCTATCCAGTGCTGATTGTTGGGTGGCTACCCAACTGGATCCCCGCTACAAGGACAATGTGCCGTCCTTAATTCCGTCACTGGAGCATGATCGAAGATGCGCGAGTACAAGCGCACGCTGGTAGATGCACTGCTGATGTCATTCCCATCTGCCAGGGGGCTCAGTGGAAGCACAAGGCAAAGGCAGAGGAGGAGGAAGAAGTTGCCTACGTATTTGGGGCACCGCCAGCACCTCAGAAGGGAGGGTTAGCAGAAGTTTGTTGTGAGTCGGCCTATACATTCCTGTAATGCCCACTGGCACAGGTAGGTGAGAAACCTTGGCGTGGTGCTTGGGCTTAAGACATGTCCTCCACTGCAGTACATGTTGACTAATCTTTCAATTTTCACATCAGTTTGAGGGCTTAGTAAGACCGCAGTGTGCACCTGTTTTGTCATTTGTTATTGCTATATTGCTAGGGACAGCTACACTAATTAATTTACTCTGTGGAGAAAATCATTTCTTCAATAGGTTGTCTTTATTTTCTTTTTCGTTTGCACAGCAGGCTGCTCTCCCGGCTCCACACGGGAGCGCTCACTGTCTCCCCTCCCTCCCCTGCAGCAGTTTTCCTCCACCCTCTCTCCCTTAACAGGATCGCCCAGGGTGCACAGTGTCAGCATAACCCCTCCCATTCCGTGGTCCTTAGGAACTGCTGTATGGAAGGGGTTAACCACCATCCCCTTCCTTCAGGATGACCGGGGCAGCAGTCCTCCATCCCTCCCTCTTTCCCTCCCTCCTCTCAATTTTGCCGACGGGGACACAATCACCCCCTCCCTTTAGGATGGCCGGCATAGTGTTCTCCATCTTTCCTCTCAATGCTGCCGGCACGGGCACAACTCCAACCCCTTCCCTGGTCAGGATGGTCAACGCAGCGTCCTCTATCCCTCCCTCCTCTCAATTATGCCGGCGCGGACACAATCCTCCCCTCCCCTGTTCAGGATGGCCGGCTCAGCGTCCTCCATCCCTCCCTTCTCTCAATGCTGCCGGCTCGGACGCAACCCCAACCTCCCTTCCCCCGATCAGGGTGGCTGACGCAGCGTCCTCCATATCTCCCATCCCCCACCCTCTGAAGGCTGCTAGACACTTCTATGGCAGCATCCTGATGGTTACCATGGAAACCGGATGCCTTAACAGGCATCCGGTTTGCCGTGGTATATCTAAGCCTGATCAGGCTCCTGCTAAAGGCAGGAGCCTAAACAGACTAAATGTAATTGAAAATACACTGCAGTAGACTATACAGTGTACTGCAGTGTATTGTAAACCATCAGACCCACTGGATCTTCAAGAACCAAGTAGGTCTGGGTCAAAAAAGTGTAAAACAACAAAAAGAAAGGGAAAAAAAACCTACTTCTTTCTATATCCACACATATATTTGTTAAAAATAAAATAAATAGTAAACATATTCGGTATTACCGCGTCCGTAACGACCTGATCTTTAAAATAATCATGTTACTTTCCCCGCACGGTGAACGCCTTAAAAAAAAACCTATAATATAATTAAAATTTTGCCTACCTCACTTCCCAAAAATTGGTATAAAGAGTGATCAAAAGAGTCATATGTACCCAACGTTAGCACCAATCACCTCTCACCTCATTCCGCAAAAAATGAGCCCCTACCTATGGCAATGGCCCAAAAAATATAAATAATATGGCTTTCAGAAAATGGAAAAACAAAAACATTATTTTTTTGCCTTTATGGCGTAAAATAAAATTTAAAAAATGCAGATATTAGGCATCACTGTGTCCATAACAACCTGCTCTATAAAAATAGCATGTGATCCAACCCGTCTGGTGAAGGCCATAAAAAATAAATAAAAAAATGTGCCAAAAAAGCCATTTTTTATCTCCTTACATCATAAAAAGTGTAATACCAAGCGATCAAACTTTTATATGTGCCCCAAAATGGTACCAATCAATCCGTCATCTCATTCCTCAAAAAATGAGCCCAAAACAATCGTCTAAAAAAACAAATAAAATACAGCTTTCAGAAAATGGAAACACAAAAATATGATTTTTTTCTAAAAAAAATTTATTGTCTAGATCCAAAATAAAATTTAAAAAATGAACGTATTAGGTATCGGAACTTCGTTACAACATGCGCTATAAAAATATCACATGATCTACCCTGTCAGGTGAACACTGTAAAAACAAAAAAATAAAAACTGTCCAAGAACAGACATTTTTTTGTTACCTTGCCTCATTAAAAGAATTATATATATATATATATATATATATATATATATATATACATACATACATACACTCACCTAAAGAATTATTAGGAACACCATACTAATACGGTGTTGGACCCCCTTTTGCCTTCAGAACTGCCTTAATTCTACATGGCATTGATTCAACAAGGTGCTGATAGCATTCTTTAATAATGTTGGCCCATGTTGATAGGATAGCATCTTGCAGTTGATGGAGATTTGAGGGATGCACATCCAGGGCGCGAAGCTCCCGTTCCACCACATCCCAAAGATGCTCTATTGGGTTGAGATCTGGTGACTGTGGGGGCCATTTTAGTACAGTTTTAGTACATGATGGATACATGTTCTCATTCTGTTTACGCCAAATTTGGACTCTACCATTTGAATATCTCAACAGAAATCGAGACTCATCAGACCAGGCAACATTTTTCCAGTCTTCAACAGTCTAATTTTGGTGAGCTCGTGCAAATTGAAGCCTCTTTTTCCTATTTGTAGTGGAGATGAGTGGTACCCGGTGGGGTCTTCTGCTGTTGTAGCCCATCCGCCTCAAGGTTGTGCGTGTTGTGGCTCCACAAATGCTTTGCTGCATACCTCGGTTGTAACGAGTGCTTATTTCAGTCAACGTTGCTCTTCTATCAGCTTAAATCAGTCAGCCCATTCTTCTCTGACCTCTAGCATCAACAAGGCATTTTCGTCCACAGGACTGCCGCATACTGGATATTTTTCCCTTTTCACACCATTCTTTGTAAACCCTAGAAATGGTTATGCGTGAAAATCCCAGTAACTGAGCAGATTGTGAAATACTCAGACCGGCCCGTCTGGCACCAACAACCATGCCACGCTCAAAATTGCTTAAATCACCTTTCTTTCCCATTCTGACATTCAGTTTGGAGTTCAGGACATTGTCTTGACCAGGACCACATCCCTAAATGCATTGAAGCAACTGCCATGTGATTGGTTGACTAGATAAAAGACCTAGGAATTTGGCGAACCGCAAACTATGCTGTAGAAACCAGTGTCAGGCAGCTGCTGCCAAAGGCCAATAAGATAATGGGTTGCATCAAAAGGGGCATAGCTGCCCGTGATGAGAACATAGTTCTGCCACTTTACAAATCACTAGTCAGACCACACATGGAGTACTGTGTACAGTTCTGGGCTCCTGTGAACAAAGCAGACATAACAGAGTTGGAGAGGGTTCAGAGGCAACTAAAGTAGTAACAGAAATGGGTGGACTACAGTACCCTGAAAAAAGACGACTGAGGGGAGATCTAATAACTATGTATAAGTATATCAGGGGTCAGTACAGAGATTTCTCCCATCATCTATTTATCCCCAGGACTGTGACTGTGTTGAGTGGACATCCTCTGCATCTGGAGGAAAGAAGGTTTGTGCACAAACATAGAAGCGGATTCTTTACGGTAATAGCAGTGAGACTATGGAACTCTCTGCCTGAGGAGGTGGTGATGGTGAATACAATAAAGGAATTCAAGAGTGGACTGGATGTATTTCTGGAGTGTAATAATATTACAGGCTATAGCTACTGGAGATGGGTTGTTGATCCAGGGAGTTATCTGATTGCCTGATTGGAGTCGGGAAGAAATTTTTCCCCTAAAGTGAGGAAAATTGGCTTCTACCTCACAGTTTTTTTTTTTTGCCTTCCTCTGGATCAACAGATGTCTTTTTTCAGCCTTATAAACTATGTTACTAATGAGAAATAGAACAGGTGTTCCTAATAATTCTTTAGGTGAGTGTATATACATAAATATATACACATGCACAACTACCTCTAGCAAAAGATTTATGTACTGCAGGAATAAACCTTATATATATATATATATATATATATATATATATATATACATAGCCTCACCTGCCTCGCACTTGTTTCCGATGCCAGAGTGGCGTTCCGTTGCTGGTGCATCCTTTTGTCAACAAAGTTCTCCCTTCACCTCGGATCTCTGGTGAACTGAATTCAATCAGGGGTCAGCAACCACCCAGTCTGCATCATCCTTGCCAGTATCCTCCACTTTAGGGTCCCTCACATTTCATACCCAATAATATCAAGAAAGACATCCTAGAGGGAAAAGACGTTAATCTAGCGTCCATCCTCCCAGCCACACACGACACAGTAGAGAGCAAAACGATCGCTTGCGTCAACGTGTCCATCATTCTCAAAGCCAGGGATGCACGCCTCAACAAAAAATTGTCTATCACTGAGTCCGTCCTGGCTTTCAGTCTGTTCAGGGATGTCCTTTGCTCAGCCCACCCTGGGAGGCGGGAGGAGTTGGATACCTACCGTTTACCGGGTACGGCGGACATGCTTTCTATGACTACCACTGCTCATTTCTTGCCAAGGCTGCCGCTGCTCTTGCCCAATTCCAGAACGTCACAAACTGGGCTTCCATGGTGTGAAGAAATCCCCCTTTTCTAAAGTGACTGGCAAAAACACCCAAACTTATGGAACCATTTTGGGCAGCCCACCCAGGGTGAACCGGTCACAGAAGACTTCCATGTTTTTTGAAAACCCCTAAACCGATCTGGGTGAAATTTGAATATTTTGATCACCCAGGGGACATATGATTTGTGGGGATACCTTATGTATAAAGGGGTGTTCCAGATATTGGGGAAAACTGTGACTTTTCTGCCTAGAGATAATCAAGTTGTTACTTTATCAGGCTTGATTATCTCCAGGACTATGGGAGGGAATTGTATGTTTATGCTGGAAGGGTTTTATGTTTCCATTGTACTTGATTGGCTATACTGTGTCCCCCCTGTGGGATGTCCCCTTGCATGGGGACTTGCATAAAAGCCTATGTGTGTTAATAAAGGCGTGTTCATTTTGTACCCTTCTTCCTGACTTCGGCTGATGTTTGGGGATTCGCATGCTTTATTAAGGGAATCATCTTATAAAGTGATTGCACTTTTATTTTTGTACACATCTGTACTTCACCAGGAAGCACCTGGGCACTGTGCTCTGATTGGCAACCATGCCCCTTTTGTCTTGATGATGTACTGGCAATTTTAGTCACAGACATTTTGGGTGATCCGATGTCGATTCGTTCCTCAACTTCGTTTTAATGCTGTAAAAGCATTAAAATGTATGGGCTTCGCAGAGACAAATGGTTAAGTCCGAAGTCTTGCTAGACTTTGGTGAAGAACTTCTGCCTTCAATTCTACATTTTTAAAAACATTTTAAAACAGCAATGAGAAGTCGGCTTTAGTACCGAGGTACTAGTCGAAACATGCCTGGAAAAATTCTCTCTTTTAATTAGGAGCAGCAGTACAGTGTGGATGTGGAAACAGTAGGGAGCAGTAGTAGCATAGCATGAAACGGACATGGGCCCTGGTGCAAGAGTTCAGCTTGGGCCCCCCTACCCTCAGTGCTTTGTGTGTCTTCTTATGCTGTGCAAGGGTTTTTGGGCCCCCTCAGGCTCCTGGGCCCGTAGCGACTGCTACCTCTGCACCCTCTATAGCTATGCCCATGGCAGTAATGATAGTGGCAGTAGGGATAATAGAGTTGGCAGTAGGGGATTAGCAGCAGGTATTAGCAGCTGAGGTAGTGGTGGCAGCAGCCTACCTTTCATGAAGGTAGGCAGGCAGATAGTGGCAGTGACATGATAGGGCAGTGTCAGCAAGGGCAGATCTTGCTGCCACCCTAAAATCTTTCTCTGAGATGATATTAGAGGCTGGGCAAGAGATAACAGAGAATGCATACTGGGCCAGTGTCCCAGTCTGCCTGCCCTGAAGTTCATTCGGTCAGGGAACATGGTATGCGCCAGAGAAAGACCAGAGTTCGGGTAGGACTGAACCTTGGTGTTGAGGCAGTAGGTCTACGTTTGTTAATTTGCCTCAACCTGGGGCGGTACATGAAAGAATTGATCCATCATGTTGATGATACTGAACTGGCTGCTGCTGAGGCTTCTGCCGCTTGGGAGGTGAGTCACTCTGCCAGGGTAGGTGTCTGCTTTCTGAAAGCTGCAGCAAGCTGCACACACACTGTTTCCTAGTAAAAAAATTAATTTGGCCTCCCATTTGGCAGGAGGAAATCTTTCCCCCATTTTGCTTTGATAGCAAGGGTCTAAAAGCATGACTATCCAGTAATCATCAGACTGCCTCATGTGAATGATACAGCTGTCATTATGTAAGTAAGCAAACATATAGCTTGCCATTCTGACCCAGTTCTTTCCAGCTATGTCCCCCACTGAGATGAATGGGTGTCATGATAGTCATCTTTATCATTAATGACAATTAAGGAAAAGAACAAACAGCAGGTGGCGCTATGCAGATATATTTTATTGAATTGTTCACTGGCTATACCACATTTTTTATTAAAAAGCAACTTCAAAAGTATTCAGATCCAGGTGCTAGCTTGACAAATGTTAAATATTTTGTGGCACAACACCTTTAATTTATAGGTATGCATTGGGATGGGCGTGATGACGAAAATAATAAGGCTTGAGCAAATCGACCTTTGGATCATAGATCCGAAGTTGATTTGTTCAAAAACTTTGATGTCAATGCTGTTTTCCGTACAGCATCAAAGTGTAATGCCAAACTTTGTCTTGCCCGAAGATTGCGTGAGAGTTTGGTGAATTACTACCGTATTCATATCTGCGTATTTAACCCCCTAAAGACCTGGCCTATTTTGATGTTTGCATTTTATTTTTTTCCTCCCTATGTTTCAATAGCCATATGAGGGCTTATTTTTTGCGGGATAAGATACTGTACATTTTTTGATGCCACCATTTAATTTACCATGTCTTGTCCTTTCTGTGCATCGCCATATTATGACAGCCATAACTTTTTTATATTTCAGTCTACAGAGCTGTACGAGAGCTTGTTTTTTGCATAACAAACTGTATGACTTCTTGATCACTCTTATTCAATTAGATTTTTTGGGGGGGACAAGATGACTAAAAAATAACGTGTTTTTAATTTTTTTTTTCTGTTACGGCATTCACTGCACAGGAAATTTTTATTTTTATATCCCTTCTACTATTTTGATCCCTTCTACTATTCACCCTAAGGGCTCGTGCACACGGCAGTTGGTTGGCCGGTCCGTGCATTGGGGACTGCACAGGCAACATCCGTGCGGAGTCTGCAGATCCAGCAACTTGAATGGGTCCTTGAATCGTCCTCACCGCAAAAAAAATAGAACACGTTTACAAGGCAGAGGGAGTCTGAGGGGTTAAATGATGGAGCGGCGCGATACAGCCGGCACCCGCCGTGTATGGAGCAGGCTCACTGCCCGCTCCATACAAATGCGGGCACATAACTAGTACTGCATTATGCTTTAAGGGGTTAAAAACAGACATTACCGAAGCCCACTTTAGAATCCTATTTTAAATTGTTTTTAAATACGCAGATATGAATACAGTAGCAATGCACCGAAGTCTCGCGCAACTTTGCATTTTAGTGCTGTACGGAAAACGGCATTAACATCAATATATGATGCGAAAGTCGATTCGCTCAAGCTTAAAAATAATCATACAGCTTTTCTAATAATCAGTAGCTACGTTTTTTAGATTCCGTACAAGCGTGTGTTTGCACTTTATCTACTTGTAACAAGATGTGTGAGTATGGAATTTGTAGCACAGCCCTGATTCTGAGGTTATGCCCTTGTTATATGCGGTCTTCTGTAGATAAAGTAGCAGGATGAGGGGGAGAGGCCTCAGGTTAGTTAAAGCAATTCATGTGGCTCAATTATGCATTTCAACTCTTAGGCCCCTTAAACACGGGCGAGTTCTACGCTGATGCAATACGTGAGGTGAACGCATTGCACCCACACTGAATCCGGACCTATTAACTTTAATGGGGCTGGGTACATGAGCGGTGATTTTCATGCATCACTTGTGTGTTGTGTGAAAATCGCAGCATGCTCTATATTGTGCGTTTTTCACGCAACGCAGGCCCCATAGAAGTGAAATGGGCTGCCTGAAAATCGCAAGCATCCTCAAGCAAGTGTGCATGTGTGCAATTTTCACGCATGGTTGCTAGGAGACGATCGGGATGGGGACCCAATCTTTATTATTTTCCCTCATAACATGCTTAATACAGAATGCTTAGTAAAATAGTGATGGAGGGGGTTAAAAAATAATAAAACAATTAATAAACTCACCTTAATCCACTTGAACGCGATGTCCGGCATATCTTGGTTCTTTTTTTGAGCAAAAGGACCTGTGATGGCCTTCATTGTGTGGTAGGTAGTGTGACTTTATTCTGTGGGTCAGTACAATTATGATGATGGCAAATTTATGTAGTGTTGGCAAATTTTTGGGATCTAAGACTTATTTGACATTAGAAGTACTGCTTACACTGACCTCCGTTCGGTACTTATCATTCTTATGTTCCCCGTGTTCCCCTGCTGTGCCTCCTAAATGCACTGAATGGATTACATTGCTGGAACCTAATAACCCCCTGCTTGACACAATTGATGTTTTCAATTTTGGTCCTTTCATAGCTTTTTGTCTTGACATTTTAATGCATATAAAGATAATGGGGGCATTTATCAAACTTGTGTACAGTAGAAATGGCTTAGTTGCCCATAGCAACCAATCAGATTCCACATTTCATTTTTTACAGCCCCTTTGGGAAATGAAAGATGGAATCTAATTGGTTGCTATGGGCAACTAAGCCAGTTCTACTTTACACCAGTTTGATAAATCTCCCCCAATAGGTTTTATATTCAGAGCTCTCCCATATTGATCAGCGAAAGGCGACTGAATAATTTTCTGCACACCTGCTGCAACATCAGGAATGGATAACCATCTGAAGTATGTCAGTAAACCAAGTACTTGACATTCCAGTGAACTATGATCAGCTCCAGCTTGCTCTTGGTGTTCCTCTGGCAGTGAGAGTATCAACCTGTGGTCCCCTATCTGTAGCTACTAGTGTTGGGTGCAAATATTCGAATCGCAAATTTCAATTGCGAATATCGCCACTTCGAGAATTCGCAAAGATTTAGAATATAATGCTATATCTTCGTATTTGCGAACATTCTAGATTTTTTTTTCCTTTGAACCCATGATCCCTCCCTACTTCTTGCTTGTGGGCCAATGAAAAGGCAGCAATGTCTTTGTCTGAGCTTGGCAACATCCCTAGCAACCAATAGGAAAGTTACCTACCCCTAACTATATAAGGAACCTCCCCAGCAGCCATTGTCTACAGTTTATTACAGTTCTGAGAGAGATAGCAGTGTCATTGCTGTGTTCTGTGTTTTACTGTTTCGCATTACATTAGTTAGTTAGCTTATATATATATTATACAGATAGTCAGTGTAGATTAGATAGTGATACATTGTAGCTGATTGTTCCAGTGCAGGGTGTTAGGTAGTGTGATAGGTTCTGCTGTCCATACATACATGCTACATACATAGTGCTGTGATGTTACAACAATACTTAGTGCACCAATCAGTGATATGTAGTGTGGGGTGTTGCTCTGGTAGACAGCGGTGAGGGTGCAGTACAGAGGCAAAGGGAGTCCAGGTAGTGCAGCAAACAGTGTTTTATTTCACGCTTGCACAAACAAAACTCAAAACAGTCACTTAGTGTTAATTTACACACACAGCAAAACTTGAGGCAAAACAAAAGTCCAAGACGGGATCAAATCACCTGTGTGGTTTAGGTGCGTGTTCGCACCTGGCTGTCAGCCCAGCCGCAGGAAAGTCCAACCTCAGGCTTCCAGGCAGACTGCACGCCTCTTTGTAAGCTCTTGCTTCCAACCCTGAGAGCTCCACAGAACACCAGCAGTTTCCAGGTTAATCACCTCCCAACCTGCTGAGGTGGCTGCCTTTTAAAGGCCCGGAAAAAGTCCGGCCTGGACCGTGGGGAATAGGCACCCGCCCAACTCTTTGCCTACTCCCAGTAAGAGCCGGCCCGGATTGGCTTTGCAGCCATACTAAGTATAAAGGTGTCAACAGCTACTGCTGTTTAGTGTTGAGCGCGATTATTCGAATAGCGAATTTTTTTAGCGAATATCAGCACTTCGCTAATTCACGAATATTTGAATATAGCGCTATAAATTCGCTATTTCGAATATTCGTTTTTTTTTATTTTTTTTTAGTTATATTTTTTTCTTTCCCACTTCCCAAAAGTAGTTCTTACCTGTCCTGAGGATTCCTGGCTTCCTGGCTGCTCTAGTCAGTGCCCGTTGCCGCTTCTGCCGACTTCCGTGCTCATGGAGCGTCCCCATCACCATGGGAACTTCTCC
The DNA here is from genome assembly GCA_033119425.1 of Bufotes viridis. Taxonomy (NCBI): domain Eukaryota; kingdom Metazoa; phylum Chordata; class Amphibia; order Anura; family Bufonidae; genus Bufotes; species Bufotes viridis. Next base: position 462,443,625 of record CM065590.1, read on the forward strand.
ATATACTAAAATGTACTGTCGGATTTGAGGAATTACGTTGAAATCGCAATGCGATTAATTTAAGTTATATTAATCGCATTGCGATTACAACTTAGCACTGCTATCTTACATAGGCTAGAATTATAACGAATATGGAATATAGCACTAGCAGTGCTAAGTTGAAATCGCAATGCGATTACTTCAAGTTAAATTAATCGCATTGCGAATTCAACTTAGCACTGCTGCTATATTCCATATTCGTTAACTTCGTTCATTCTAGCAAGCTGACCCATTATGAACCCAGCTCTAAGTTGAAATCGCAATGCGATTAATATAACTTGAATTAATCGCATTGCGATTTCAACGTAATTCCTCAAATCCGACAGTACATTTTAGTATATGGAGACGTTCCCATGGTGATGGGGACGCTCTATGAGCACGGAAGTTTATGGTTGGCTTGGTAGAATTAGCGAATAGCGAATATGACGAATGTATTTGTTATATTTCTCAAAACGAAGATAACGAAGTATTCTACATCTTCGTTTTAGCAACCTATTCGTCAACTTCGCTAATTCTAGCAATCAAATAGGAAGGTTGACTATAGAGACAGCTGTGTTAAATTCGCTATACGTTTTTTTTTTTTTTTAATAGAATAATTATATTACTTGATATAATTTATTATAATTATTCTATTTATTAAAAAAAAATTATATAATCGTATAGCGAATTAACTAGTTGCCGACCGCCTCACGCAGGATTGCGTCCTGCGGGTGGTCGGTTCATTCCTCCTTGACGCGCGGACGCGTCATCTCGCGAGAGGCGAGATTTCCTGTGAACGCGCACGCGCGTGCGCGCGTTCACAGGATCACATCGGGGACAAGGTAAACTACAGCCTGCCAGCGCTGATCATGCGCTGGCAGGCTGTAGAAGTTAAAAAAAATGGCATATCAGACGCTGTTTTGTTAACAGCGTCTGATATGCTTGCTGATCGTTCCTTTGGTGGTCCCTTTTGCTTGGGACCACCAAAGGAAACTTTTATAAGTGCACCAAATCACCACATACCCCCGTGAGGGGTATGGTGAGTTCATGTAAGATATTATTTTTTGTCACAAGTTAGTGGAATATGAGACTGTAAAAAAAAAATTAAAAAAAAATCAATTTCCGCTAACTTGTGCCAATTTTTTTTTTTTCTGTGAACTCGCCATACCCCTCACAGAATACCTTGGGGTGTCTTCTTTCCACAATGGGGTCACTTGTGGGGTATTTATACTGCCCTGGCATTTTAGGGGTCCTAAAGCGTGAGAATCCAAATGCGTAAAAATGGCCTGTGAAATCCTAAAGTTACTCATTGGTTTTAGGGCCCCTTTGCGCATCTTGGCTGCAAAAAAGTGTCACTCATGTGGTATCGCCGAACTCAGGAGAAGTAGGGCAATGTGTTTTGGGGTGTATTTTTACATATACCCATACTGTGTGTGAGAAATATCACTGTAAACAACAACTTTAAAAAAAAATTTATTCAAAGTTGTCAATTTACAGAGATATTTCTCTCACCCAACATGGGTATATGTAAAAATACACCCCAAAACACATTGCCCTACTTGTCCTGAGTACGGCGATACCACATGAGTGACACTTTTTTGCAGCCTGGGTGCGCAAAGGGGCCCAAATTCCAACGAGTACCTTTAGGTTTTATATGGCTGCTCACAATTTAGCCCCACCCAAAATGCCAGAACAGTACAAACACCCCACAAATGACCCCATTTTGGAACGAAGACACCCCAAGGTATTCGCTGAGGGGCATAGTGAGTCCATGAAAAATTTAACTTTTTGTCAAAAGTTAGCAGAAAGGGAGACTTTATGAGAAAAAACAATAAAAATCAATTTCCGCTAACTTGTGCCAAAAAAAATCTTCTATGAACTCGCCATGCCCCTCACAGAATACCTTGGGGTGTCTTCTTTCCAAAATGGGGTCACATGTGGGGTATTTATACTGCCCTGGCAATTTAGGGGCCCTAAAGCGTGAGAAGAAAATTGCGTAAAAATGCCCTCCTAAAAGGTACTCATTGGTTTTAGGGCCCCTTTGCGCATCTTGGCTGCAAAAGTGTCACTCATGTGGTATCGCCGTACTCAGGAGAAGTGGGGCAATGTGTTTTGGGGTGTATTTTTACATATACCCATGTTGAGT